>CM074310.1:6821439-7441439 GCA_037194245.1 Opsariichthys bidens | reverse complement strand
CACTAGGCCAGTGATATATATTTTGTTCAGTTGAGTACTTACAATGTGTAAATTGTGAGAAAATCGTAATGTTAACCAAGGATTCGATACGTGTGAGGGAGTCGCCTGTAAATGGCGTCATATCCGCGTTACCCTCGGTTTCCGGTTTTATTTTGCAGAAATACAGACATCTGTTTTGATACATTTATAGACAGAAAACTACTTATTGTTGTATAGCTCAACATGTTTAGTCTTATTGTTTAAATCTAATTTTCTTGATTTTTTCTATTTTTGCGAGTACCATGTTTTACCATGCTTCAGAGAAAAACACTATTTTGTCAAGCAGTTAACAGCATAATCAGATGCAGCTTTATTTTTAGTAACAGTAATACAGACTTTTCTCCATCATACAATATGTTTTTAAATTAATTGCATGCCATTTATCAACACAAGCCATCCAGCATTTAATATGATATTGTAATATGGATCTCTCTTACGAGAGCGAACGCTCAGAGTAACGTAATAACATCATTTTCAACACACTCAATAATAATCAACTATTGATCACAACCATTTCTCGAGTGCCATCCCAATTCTTTTGAGTTTAAGACCACATGTCCCAAGATTCCTCGCTCAAACTCGTCATCAGGTTGGGCGAACATTTAACCCAACAGCTGGGTTTGTCCATATTTAACCCAACTTAGGTTGTTTTTAACACATAACACTTTACTTTGACGTTCCACTTTAGACATTTTAACTATAGGTAACCACACCTCAACTAACAGTCATTAGAGTATTAGTCGACTGACTGTTCATCTGCTAACACTTTAGTTTGATGCTCCCCAACAGACATTCTACTGACTATAGGTAACTTTGCAACTACATGTGATCAGCCGAACCCTAATGGTCTATTATTACTCTAATGACTGCTAGTTGACATGTAGTTAACAAGTTACTTAGTAGAATGTCTGAAGTGGACCATCAAAGTAAAGTGTGTTGAAATTGGCTGCATTTTCTTTGTGCAAAATATTCTTCCTTACCCTTTCTTGAAAAGCTCTGTGAGACTCACTCTCAAACATAACATTAGATGTTGTTATGCTCGAGCTGCTCATATAATAAGTGCAGCAATGTTCTGAAGGTGGTCACAGCTGTGTCAGAGATGAATTTCCCCTGCCGTGTCCCTGAGCAAGGCTCTGAAATAAAGCTTATCGTATCCCAAATTTATTAGATTGAACTCCTGTTTAGCTTCGATAGTCGTCTCAGCTGCAAACAACGTGAGGTGCAGCGACTGAACATGTGCTTTGTGGAATCGGAGCACAAACCACCTGGTGTGTGATTGAGTCCATATGGCGGAAGAAAGAGAGACAGAATATGCCCTCTTATTTGCCTGTAAGGTGTGTCCTACTAAAAGCATAATTAAGATATAATTGCAAATTAATTGACAAAAGTAGGTCTCGACCGATACGGAGGACGAAAAGCTCTACTTTCTTTCTTGTTCCAATTTCATGGAGTAAATTGAAAACACATTGGAAAACAGTTTAACTCTCCTTTGCTTTTTTTTTTCCCCCTTCAATAAATCTGTTGCATGGCCTCCAGTGGACGGCAAAGAGAACTGCGTGTCAATTATTCATGGAATTAAGAATATGTTTTCAAAAGAGGAAACCTGGAAACAGATCGCTGTCCCCTCTAGAGAGACGGCGCTTTTTACTGCTTCCATCTGGAGAAAACACAATATGCGATAACATAAAGAGATACACACACGTGCACAGGCGCTTCTATGTGAACTCAGACAAATGCGAACCCGAGACATTTTGTTCTCCCTCTGTGCTTTTCTTCTGTCACTCATCTTCCAGATCCTCGCCAATCCCTGTGGTACTCATTGCCCTCTCTCAGTGTTTTGTTTTTTTCTATTTAAGCTGCTGAGCATAAGCCTCTGCTTCCTCGCCATCTTTATGTTCACAGAACCAATATGTCCCATAATTTCAAGCAACACATTGAAAAACATGAGAAAACGCACAATATCAGGAATTATTTAGGCCTTGTCCACACTAATACAGTAGCATCTTTTTCTCTTTGTTTTGCCTACCATCCACACTGAGACAGCGTTTTTGTCAAGATAAACCGCTTTTTGAAAACAATATGGTGCCTGTTAAGTCATGTGACACATATTATACCCATCAATATCTGTATTTATACCAGCATTATTGTACCTGCTATTTACATTAACAGTGTTGCTCAAGATAAATGCTCCTTCTTCGTATTGCATTCATTTACTTACATTTTCTGTCCTGCGTGGCAAAAAAAACAAACAGATTTTGACTTGGACGGAACAGTGAGTGATGTGAGGTTATGCTAATACAATGATGAGAACTTCACTATATCTGCTCTCTCTGCGTCATCTTGTGAGCTCTTAGTATGTTTTGCACATGCGCTGTTTGGGGATTTAAGTAACTTTTGGAAAACGCTTAAACACTTGTGTGGATGAGGAGCGTTTTTAAATTAAAACCCAATTTGCATATTTGTGCACTGTTCTATGCCATTTTGTAGTACAAATAATGCAAGTAGTGTGCTCACACTGAAAATTCCACAAAGAAAAGGTACACTTTAAATACCTGGATTATGCACTTATTTAACCGGGAAAAAAAAGGGTGAAACGTTGGCAACACAATATTTGCTGTCAACACAAAAGGCTAATCATATTAAATACTAGGGCTGCCCCCGACCAAATTATTATTTATAATAAAATAAAATTCATAAATCATAATAACCAGCTTTTAATTGCCTATATGTATGTGTGTATATATATATGCTCTATCAAGGAGGCTAAAGGCTGCAACCTCTAACATCTGTTGCTAGAGCATCTCTTGAGGTCAGAGGAGTGAGGTTTACTCACACAGCAACTTCTAGCTGGCCTCCGTTACACTCACTCCCATCCGGGTCACGGCACCAATGTAACCCCTCTACCCGGGTCCTACTTGACCGGCTCTGAGTGGGTCTCGAATCCGAGTCTTCTGGTGTGGGAGTCGGACGCTCTAACAAGGAAGCTAAAGGCTCTTGAGGTCAGAGGAGTGAGGTTTCCTCGCACAGCAACTACTAGCTGGCCTCCGTTACACTCACCTCTCTAAACCTCACTCCCATCCGGGTCACGGCACCAATGTAACCCCTCTAACCGGGTCCTACTCAACCCGCTCTGACCGGGCCTTGAACCCAAGTCGGATGCTCTAACAAGGAGGCTACAGGCTCTTGAGGTCAGAGGAGTGAGGTTTACTCGCACAGCAACCTCTAGCTGGCCTCCGTTACACTCACCCCTCTAAACCTCACTCCCATCCGGGTCACGGTAACAATGTAACCCCTCTACCCAGGTCCTACTCGAGCTGCTCTGAGCGGGCCTCGAACCCAAGACTTCTGGAGTGGGAGTCGGACACTCTAACAAGGAGGCTAAAGGCTCTTGAGGTCAGAGGAGTGAGGTTTACTCGCACAGCAACTACTAGTTGGCCTCTGTTACACTCACCCCTCTAAACCTCACTCCCATCTGGGTCACGGCACCAATGTAACCCCTCTAACCGGGTCCTACTCGACCCGCTCTGACCAGGCCTCGAACCCGAGTCGGACGCTCTAACAAGGAGGCTAAAGGCTCTTGAGGTCAGAGGTTTACCCGCACAGCAACTACTAGCTGGCCTCCGTTACACTCTACCAAGCCATACTCATGGATCCACATATACTAAATGAAGCGAGGGTGTAGAGTTACATTCAAACTTTTAATGGCCCACTGAAGTGTCTTGAAACACGCAGCATTATTAAATGTTTTGACGGAATTTTAACTGAAACAGGAAAACAGGGCGGGACAAATCGAACAGCTCCTCCCCTTTTTTAAAATAGCCAATAAGGTTTCGTTGAGCTCGGTAAAACCTGTTTCCGTTTCTCCTAATAATCTCTTCCATATTGCTTTATAATATATCATTCTGTCCAGAATTCAAATGGGTCCGATACATTTATGGTCTGCGTTGACACGCAGTTTCAGCATCTATTTATAATGTAGAAGGCGGGACGCTTTAGATTCTAGAGAGAATTTGATTGGACAGAATATTTAAAATCTCAGATCCGTTTTATCGGAAGTGAGAGACTAAGTTTTGAATGCTTAGATCTCCTAAAAGCGAGTTTTGTCATTGGAACACACCAGCTTATATAACTTTAAGGCTAACATCTTCACACTAAAAGCTAAAAAAACGTACATTTTAACTTCAGGGGGACTTCACAGGAAAAAAAATGTATATCATTTGGTGATTGAAGAGGGACTTTAAAGGATGGAGACACTGACAGCCCCAGACTCACATCATATGCCAATGTTAATGCGTCGGGATGGTAATTTAACAGATTTTACTTTTCAGGCAAAAATAAATGACTTATTTATTGTTGTCTCTGCATTTCGAGCTGGACAGAACAATCAAAACATGCTGTGTTGTACCTATATGTGGTGGGCCCTTAGATGACCTTCGTTCTTTTACACATACACCCAAAGAAACACTCTGAGTTCCCTCATGCTATATAAAGACACTGTAGCCCCTGTGCCTCAAATCAGTGAACCTTGAGCACGGCCGGCAGTTCCTATGGCAACCCGCATTGAACAAATCACCTGGGGACACAGAACAGCCTTATGGGATTTGTAGTGCAATTATAACAGGACTATAAGTATTATAAACTTCAGAAAATATCCACTATGCCATATGTGTTGCAGTGGTTTTATATATATATACATACATATATATATATGTGTATATATATATATATATATATATATATATCTCACTTTTAACATTTTTTTTTTTTCAGGATTTTTTATGAATAGAAAGTTCAAAAGAACAGCATTTTCTTGAAATAAATAATGCTGGTGTTAAGGAGATGCATGACAGAGGCCATTTTTTTAATAAGCAATGAGTATATACGTAAGGAAACAGACATGCTAACATCTCTTACTAACAACGTGATGAGAACTGACAAAGGACTGAACTGAACAGGGAGAATATGTACACATGGTTAACAAGGGAACGTAATGATAGGCAGGTGAAGATAATCAGTAATTAAGGAAACTAGCTTGGACACACTAAAGAATAAGGATACATTCACATGACAACAATATACAAAGTTTGTGTTTTTCACACACAGTCGACAACATTTCGAAAACGATCACGGATCCACGAAAAACGACTAAAAACACTGTATTCTGCTGCCAGTCCAGTAGATGTCACTTTGTAAAGAATCATTACACGCATAGACTGAGCGAACGTGTAATACGCATGCGCATGACGCCACCGTATTTACAAATTCATGTTTTTGTAGTGTGAATCACGGTATAAAAACGTTGAATCCTGTTTTAAAAAGTCTGCATTTTCAGGCCATTGTTGCACAATCGAACGGCCATAACACATAAAAACTAGTTGAAAGAGGTGTCATGTAAACTGACCCTAAACGTAAAGGGTACGTAATGTATTTACGTCACTTTTGATCAGTTTCATGCATCCTTGCTGAATAAAAGTATAAATATTTTATTCCGTTCTGAATGTAGCTTCTGTTCTGCTACTTCACTTTCACCCGCCTTCATTTATTATCCTTTCACATTCGCTATATCAAGTTTGACATTTTGACAACACTTAGAGCGCATTTCCCAAAACACACACACAATGCGAGGACATTCCATAGGCGTAATGGTTTTTATACTGTACAAACTGTACATTCTGCCCACCCCTAAACTTAACCCTCACAGAAAACATTGTGCATTTTTACATTTTTAATAAAACCTTGTTTAGTATGTTTTTAAAGCTGTTTGAAAAGTGGGGACATATGAAATGTCCTCATATTTCACGTTGAAGTTGTAATACCAGTGTCATACCCATGTCATTATACACATTTGGGTCCTGATATGTCACAAAAACGCACATACACAGCTCCTCACTCACCGGTACAGCATGGCTTGTCTCTCTGATTGGCAGTCGTTGATGCTGAGGCCACACTCCCTCAGGTAAAGCTCAAGACGCCGCCGCTCAACCAGTCTGTGTGCCGCCTCCAAAATCTGAGAAGCCAGGGCATCCGTTTCTCCTTTCTGCCCCTTCCCACGGCTTTGCACACTTACTTTTGCCCCAGTGCTGCTGGCTGCCCCTGACGAGGCTTTAGGCTTCTTGCTGATCCCGTACAGGTCCTCAACTGAGAACTTGCCCCCCTTTCCCCCACGACCCCCAAACATGGCCATATTTTTCAGCAGTTTTGTTGAGTTGGTGTTCGTCTTCGGTTTGAGCTCTCAGTCGAGCGTTTAGACGCACACCAACTGGCAGGACTAAATGGACAAAGATAAAAGAAAGCAAAAAAAAAAAAAAAAAAAAGCAAACAACAGTTTCAGCTTGCAGGTAGCAAATTTAAATATATCATTTGGAGATGTCACATTTATCTAAAACGCACACTGATAAAAGAGGAACCAAAAAAAGTCCCATCCTGGATGTTTGTTCTTTTGTACAATGAAAATGATGAAACAAAAAGAACATCACTGTCAAAAGTCATACACACAAAACATCTTCTCTTTCACTACAAAAAAAAAAACAGTTTCTTGAGTAATTTGAGTTTTCTAGTTTTCATTTTCTAGTAAATATATCTAAACATTCTAAAAAAAAAAGATGCATTTACTTGACTCGCAAAATTACGAAAACAATAAGATTTGCTTTCATAGAATATCTCCTGATTTAAGATTATTTTTCTTACCCGGAAGAGTTGTTTTTGTTGTCGTTGTTGCTTTAAGCATAAGCCTTTTGTTTGAATTGTGCTTAAAACAAATAAAAACAACCAGACAAATTCAAAAAGTTTACAAATCCATTTCTATCTCACTTTTGTCTCTTTTGCTTTTTCCTCTCTTTTCCCCCCGTCTCTTTCGCTCTTTGGAATGAAAGATGACAGAGGATTTATAATGATGTCGTAGATTTAGATTTAAAACACACACACACACACACACACACACTAATGCTCAAGCTGCTTGCATTGGGCTTGATTGGCAAAAAAAACAAACTCAGATAAAAAGTGACCAGGTCGCCCCTCCCTCATCCGACAGCTCAAACGTATGATGCAGAAAAAGAAACGCTGATAAAAGACAAAATAAAACAAAAGACCGACATCCAAAAATACCAAACCAACGTCTAATAATAAAAAAGAACGGTTGACAGGAATATCAGTCATCATAACATAATTTTCAAACAGAGAGCTATAAACAGAATATGATGTTACTCAGTACAGTAGATACAAGTATATACAGTCCATTTTCACAGATGCATGAAGGGAAATCAAATCACAAATTAGATCTGCAATGAGACTACATGATGATCTAATGAAGACTAATATTTCTCATCAAATTAATTTGAGACCAAATGATCTGAACTGTGCCATCCACATTCATTTCTATTGCCGTGCCTATTCTTACTGTATGTAAGCAGTTACATTTAATATACGCGTACATTCTAATTTCATTTAATGTTTCCAAGAGTTCGTTTCCAAAAGTGCACTGGCCATGTGCTTCCTATCTCTCACACTGTGTGTTATTTGGCGACACCCAGATTGAATCTGTTTGACTTCATTTGAGGATGTAAAATACTACAGTTAGTTGATATGAACGTCAAAAACACAACATTTCTATCAGAATCTTGCTGTTATTGTAATGAATGTCAGCGCAAACACAAAAAGCAACATCTACACCATAGAATCCACTGGGTAAAAACAGCTTCTCTATTGAACACTGAGTACTACTCTTTGTCGCTCTCGCTCTCTCGCTCTCTCTGTCTCTCTCACGCACTCTCACACACACACACACACACACACACAGACAGATGTGTTGCTCTCTGTCCCATTTGTGTCACAGGAGCACAGGAGGGATTGGGCGGGGGACGAGGGAATAGAGAGCAGTGTAATGGACTGCAGCGGATTCACAGTGATTAATCTGTTGCACTCAGAGCAGCTCCAGCTTTAAGCACTGCATTCTTTAACACTGAACTACTCATCTATCAAAGCACATCAGGCAAAATACAAAAACACTTTTTTATAAAGAAAACATTTTTATTTTTCTAATTTCAAGACAAAAGAATATCATACTTTTAAAAAATACTTATAATATATTTAGTGCAAACTAAATGGAATGTTTCCAGACACTAAATTACATGTGATATGCAATTAAATGTAAATGTGTTAAAGTTTAAATTAATTTAAGGTTTATTTTTGACCCACTTAAGTTGGACTTTTTTATATTCCATATTTGCTTCCATTGTCTTTAAAATGTTACTGACAAACATTTATGGTAAACTAAAATATAATTGAATGTCATTTCTATGGAAACTTGGGTAACACTTTATTTTACAGTGTCATTGTTACATATGTTTCATGTATTTACTATAGTAATAACTAGAAATTATGCATAATTATATGCAATTAACCCAAACCCTCATCCTAACCCTAACCCTATAGTAAGTACATGTAGTTAATAGTTATTACTCAGTACTTAAATGTATAATTACACTGTAATACTGACACCTTAAAATAAAGTGTAACCGAAACTTGTAAGTCGTTCATTTAAACATTTGTTTCCTTTATGTCTTCAGTTCCTGTATGGTTACTAATTGATTGTTTGATTATGTTCACCTGTTCTTCATCTAGTTTCCTTTGTATCTAGCATTTAGGGGCAGTTTACACAACACCATTTTCAACTACAAACGGAAAACTTTTTATGCATTTTGGTCATTCATTTACACAACTGTTTCGGTGGCCTGAAACCAGAAACTTTTGAAAATGGGTTTCAAAGTGCATGTTGTTGCATTACTGTTGAGTCCATTTCAAAAAAATCTGTTTGGAAAGTCTGCGCTCAAATGCGATTGATTTACCGAAGAATCCAGAGTGAAATGTACTGAATACTAATAATTAAAGCTCAGCTGAGACCTTCACAATGCTCAAATAAGATCCTTTGAAAGGATCTCACCAACATGCCAGTGGGTGGGGCTAATGTTGCAATGATGAAGTAGGCGTTGATTTCTTCGGCGGAGGCAGCGTTTCACCTCGACTCATTCCAGGATCAGCTGTTTGCTGGGCCTGGTGTCAATAAAAGCTGTTATTGAACTAAGTTTTCAGTTCTGAAACTTACAAGATATTCTTATAGTACAATGACCTCATGGGACCTAGTGGTGAGGGAGTCGGGCTTGTAATCTAAAGGTTGCTGGTTCGATTCCCACGCCGGCAGGAATTGAAAGTGGGGATTGTGACTAAACAACACTCTCTCCACCTTCGATAGCATGACTAAAGTGCCCTTGAGCAAGACACCTGACCCCTAATTGCTCCCCTTGTAAGTCGCTTTGGATAAAAGCGTCTGCTAAATGATGAAAAATGAAATGAAAAAATGTGTCAAAAGCTCAAGGAGAAGTTGATTTCTCAATTCATGACCCCTTTAACGCCAGCATCTACCTGACGGAAACCTTTGCAGGTTTTTCCGTGTTTTTAAATGAACTATCTTTAGAAGAATTTATTTCAACATATCTGTCAGAGCAGTGTTCAACCATGCGATTCAAAACCACACACAGGATGTGACAGCGGACGCTGAGCTGCCCTTGATGCATCCGCTGTAAGAGGGTCAGATTATCACGGATTAAACTCTTGCCTAAGAGACTCCGATTGACTGCCGCCTCTCTGGGCACAGCTGTTTCGTCTCATCTCTTCTCTTTCATTCAGTCAATCACTCTCTCTTCATGCCTTCATTCAAAAACATTGGGTTCAGGCCAAAGCGAGAGAAACGTTTATGATGTGTGTGTGTGTGTGTGTGTGTGTGGGTAGCAAAAAGAGATCTTCCAAACTTCTGACTTCACATGTTCTTCTATTAAATGTCCCATTACCAGCTAGTCAGTACACTGCGAACTCACATGGGAAAGTACACAGTGAATCTACATTACAATTTCTTTACGAAGGAACACTGAAATGCCTCAAATGATCTAGCTTTAAGGTGCTAAATGAGCAGGGACATGTAAACCCCAGTAATCCGCAACACTATATGTAGAGGCAAAGTCAATGTCACTCCAGCATCCCCAGAGCTCATGCTCCGATGCCATGGCAACTACATAATCCATGTGCAAAACAAGGGGCCAAGGTTTGGCTGGCTAGCGTGGTCCCTTTATAGCCCCTGCTGGTAGATGCCGTAACTACATCGCTGGCAGCAAAACAATCTTTCTCCATTTGAAGATGCCACGCAATCTGTCAACATCCAATTTTGTGAGTGAAAAAGAAATCACTTTTAAAATAGTTAATTATATCATTGCCAGCGACTGATTCTCTTTGGCATGACTTCACTCAAGGGCTTGCCATCAGTCAATCAGTGTTTTCAAGACAAGAACAAAAATGGCAGAATTCGATTGATTTCATTCTTGTGCCAGCCAAGCAACTGCCATTGATAGCTAACGGAAATATTTCTGCAGGTATTATGCACTTATGTTATGGACAGATGTTATACGAGAGCTGTTTAGAAAGTTGTTGTCCTACGGTGGCTGAGAGAGCTCAACGTGCCGCGACTGAAGAAAGAAAACACCAGCAAATTAAGAAAACATCTTCATCAGTTTCACAACGCACATGTGACCAGGATGTTAAAGTAACCAAAACTCACCTTTGTCATGGACAACAGCACTCACGAGTAGACATTGAGCAATACGTTCCAGCCAGTTTTGTCACTTTTTGGCGTCCTCTTGAAATATTTCGCACCACATGTGTTGTCAAACTGATGAAGATGTTTTCTTAATTTGCTGGTGTTTTTCCTATTTGCATTGTGTTTCTGTATTCGGTTGCATTGTGAACTTTTGCAGCATGTTTCTATGGAAGCTTGTTTCCACCGCTGAATAAAAAATGTAGCTGTGACTTTTATCTTGCTCACCAACGTTAATCTACTAACTCCCCTGACCGCTTTGTCGGGCAAAATGGCGGATTCGGCGTTATGATTGGTCAGATCGCCTGTCAATCAAACTATTTGCGAAAGTTTAATTGTGACTTTATATCTCACAATTGTGACTATAACTCTCAATTGCAAATTTACATCACGCGATTCTCATTATAACTCGCAATTGTGAGTTTATATCATTTCTAAGAAAAAAAGTACGAATTCTGAATTCGCAATTACCTTTTATTCAGTGGCGGAAACAAGCTTCCGTATGTTTCTTGTATTTGGTTGTGTTGTGAGTATTTTCAGCACATGTGTTGTCATACTGATGAAGATGTTTTCTCAATTTGCTGGTGTTTTTTCTATTTGCATGTGTTTTCTTCAGTTGGAGCGAGTTGAGCTCTCTCAGCCACCGTACATTCAATACAATTAAGTGCACTTATTTTACACAAGGAGCCTGTAAGGTTGCTGGACTCTGTATACGCTATTATTTGAACTCCTGGGTGGCAGCAATTCCCAATTTATATGTTTACCAGTGTGTCCTGGTGTTTCATCAGTTTACTAACTTGACTGACATAACTTTGCTTCTCCACCCAGTATCTGATTCATTTCCAGCCAAAAACACTATATGTAGTCAACTGATTCAGAATCAGTGGTCAGCAGCAAAACAACATGATCTGAGCAGCTTGACAGGCTGCTGTGACCCCCGAGAAATCATTTGTCTATTTATATCTCCACTGGGTGATGGCATAAAGGGGTCTGTCAGGAAAAAAAGGGAGGGCATATCTAGAACACATCTACATGACAGAAAATAATATAACGGTAAAATGATGGTCTTTTGAACTTGGGCATCAGAGACTTAAAAAACGCGCACACACTGTCCAATTCGCAGGCAAATACAGTAACACACACATGAATGAGTAAAAGAGTCATAATGCATGGTGACAGGGAAACGCCAAAGGCATTGCACAGCCTTCAGGAGAAACTGTGATGGGTTATCATGTAGCACCAAAGGAAAAGTGCCAACCTATATATACTGTCAGAGGAGCAGGAACTGTACACATGAAGCAAGAATAAACTATACTAACCCAATATGAACACAGATGTCAAATGGGTTTGTGCAGGGCAAATTTCATCATCGGTTACACACATGGCTGAAAACATACATAATTGTACTCTTTAAATTCCTACAAAGAAACTCAATTATTCCATGCCTTAGGCATCTAAACATAAATGGAACAACGTATTCACACATGTTTACACAGAAATTAAAGTGCCTCATCTTCTATGTTATTCCACTATACACTCTTAAAAAAAGAAAGGTTCCAAAAAGGGATTTTCGTGCCATTGAAAAAAAAAAAAATTACAGTTCTTAAAAGAATCATTGTTTTCTTAGTGTGTGAAGTATGGAAGCCCGTTCCCGCCACTGTTGAGAAAAAAAATATTCCGTAAGCCATAATAATGAGAAACTTTCTCATAATAATGACTTAGTATCTTTAACTTAATAAAAAAAAACTTTTTTATTTTTTTATTAAGTTAAACATGCTAAGTCATTATTATGAGATACTAAGTCATTATTATGAGATACTAAGTCATTATTATGAGATGTTAAGTCATTATGAGATGTTAAGTCATTGTTATGAGATACTAAGTCATTATTATGAGATACTAAGTCATTATTATGAGATACTAAGTCATTATTATGAGATACTAAGTCATTATTATGAGATACTAAGTCATTATAATGAGATGTTAAGTCATTATTATGAGATACTAAGTCATTATTATGAGATGTTAAGCCATTATTATGAGATACTAAGTCATTATTATGAGATACTAAGTCATTATTATGAGATACTAAGTCATTATTGGGAGATACTAAGTCATTATTATGAGATGTTAAGTCATTATTATGAGATACTAAGTCATTATTATGAGATACTAAGTCATTATAATGAGATGTTAAGTCATTATTATGAGATACTAAGTCATTATTATGAGATGTTAAGTCATTATTATGAGATGTTAAGTCATTATTATGAGATGTTAAGTCATTATTATGAGATACTAAGTCATTATAATGAGATGTTAAGTCATTATTATGAGATGTTAAGTCATTATTATGAGATGTTAAGTCATTATTATGAGATGTTAAGTCATTATTATGAGATGTTAAGTCATTATTATGAGATGTTAAGTCATTATTATGAGATGTTAAGTCATTATTATGAGATACTAAGTCATTATAATGAGATGTTAAGTCATTATTATGAGATGTTAAGTCATTATTATGAGATACTAAGTCATTATTATGAGATGTTAAGTCATTATTATGAGATGTTAAGTCATTATTATGAGATACTAAGTCATTATTATGAGATACTAAGTCATTATTATGAGATACTAAGTCATTATTGGGAGATACTAAGTCATTATAATGAGATACTAAGTCATTATAATGAGATGTTAAGTCATTATTATGAGATACTAAGTCATTATTATGAGATGTTAAGTCATTATTATGAGATGTTAAGTCATTATTATGAGATGTTAAGTCATTATTATGAGATACTAAGTCATTATTATGAGATACTAAGTCATTATTATGAGATACTAAGTCATTATAATGAGATGTTAAGTCATTATTATGAGATGTTAAGTCATTATTATGAGATACTAAGTCATTATTATGAGATACTAAGTCATTATTATGAGATGTTAAGTCATTATTATGAGATACTAAGTCATTATTATGAGATACTAAGTCATTATAATGAGATGTTAAGTCATTATTATGAGATGTTAAGTCATTATTATGAGATACTAAGTCATTATTATGAGATACTAAGTCATTATTATGAGATACTAAGTCATTATTGGGAGATACTAAGTCATTATAATGAGATACTAAGTCATTATAATGAGATGTTAAGTCATTATTATGAGATACTAAGTCATTATTATGAGATGTTAAGTCATTATTATGAGATGTTAAGTCATTATTATGAGATGTTAAGTCATTATTATGAGATACTAAGTCATTATTATGAGATACTAAGTCATTATTATGAGATACTAAGTCATTATAATGAGATACTAAGTCATTATTATGAGATACTAAGTCATTATAATGAGATGTTAAGTCATTATTATGAGATACTAAGTCATTATTATGAGATGTTAAGTCATTATTATGAGATGTTAAGTCATTATTATGAGATGTTAAGTCATTATTATGAGATACTAAGTCATTATTATGAGATACTAAGTCATTATTATGAGATACTAAGTCATTATAATGAGATGTTAAGTCATTATTATGAGATGTTAAGTCATTATTATGAGATACTAAGTCATTATTATGAGATACTAAGTCATTATTATGAGATGTTAAGTCATTATTATGAGATACTAAGTCATTATTATGAGATACTAAGTCATTATAATGAGATGTTAAGTCATTATTATGAGATGTTAAGTCATTATTATGAGATACTAAGTCATTATTATGAGATACTAAGTCATTATTATGAGATACTAAGTCATTATTGGGAGATACTAAGTCATTATAATGAGATACTAAGTCATTATAATGAGATGTTAAGTCATTATTATGAGATACTAAGTCATTATTATGAGATGTTAAGTCATTATTATGAGATGTTAAGTCATTATTATGAGATGTTAAGTCATTATTATGAGATACTAAGTCATTATTATGAGATACTAAGTCATTATTATGAGATACTAAGTCATTATAATGAGATACTAAGTCATTATTATGAGATACTAAGTCATTATAATGAGATGTTAAGTCATTATTATGAGATACTAAGTCATTATTATGAGATACTAAGTCATTATAATGAGATGTTAAGTCATTATTATGAGATACTAAGTCATTATTATGAGATGTTAAGTCATTATTATGAGATACTAAGTCATTATTATGAGATGTTAAGTCATTATTATGAGATGTTAAGTCATTATTATGAGATGTTAAGTCATTATTATGAGATACTAAGTCATTATTATGAGATACTAAGTCATTATTATGAGATGTTAAGTCATTATTATGAGATGTTAAGTCATTATTATGAGATGTGAAGTCATTATTATGAGATGTTAAGTCATTATTATGAGATGTGAAGTCATTATTATGAGATGTGAAGTCATTATTATGAGATGTGAAGTCATTATTATGAGATACTAAGTCATTATTATGAGATACTAAGTCATTATTATGAGATACTAAGTCATTATTATGAGAAAGTTTCTCATTATTATGACTTACGGAATTTATTTATTTTTTTCCTCAACAGTGGCGGGAACGGGCTTCCATAGTGAAGAGTGTTTTGATCACTTAAAGAAACATTTTCCACTATAAAAAGAACCTTTGATGTGGGTTCCATGGATTATAAAGGTTCTTTATGGAACCTTGGATGCCAATAAAGAACCTTTATTTTTAGCAGAGCATGTGATTTAGCACACATTGCTGCGTTAATTAATCCTAATTGCACATTTTGCGCATTATTCTGCCTCAGTATCTCATGTACTCCGCTCTTGTTTTACAGTTATGTTTTGTATATGTACAGACTCTTTTATACTTTGGTTATTTTCTCCTATTTTCTGTAAGTAAATAAAAGAGAAAAAACCTCTGTCAGTTCTGTGAGACTGTCTGTGCTTCTCGTTTCATCACAAAGAACAATGAATGAATGACCTTGCTCATGAAACAATGTCAGATCACTGCAATATCCAAGGATGCCCCCTACTGTCATGCTACAATTCATTTTACAAACACCATATTATATTTATACATTTGGCTAAATACAGACCCGTCTTTCTTAGATTGCAGATATTCATCTGTTTTAGATTAATATGCAATAATCTTTCTTGGATGCTCTTTGAAAATGGCATTAAAACGCTTCACCGTTTTAATTTGAAATATACCAAAGGACTGAACAATCCTTAGAATAGTCCCAAAGAGTTCCATAGTTTTACCAAATGCATGTGCAAAAACATTTTTTTTCTGATAAGCAGAAAAGTCACATAAGTTGTAATCTCCTTCAAGGACATTTAAGTTATCTCTTTTTTTCTGGATCAAAGTTTTGAAGCTGTGATCTAAACAACAACAACAAATTATACAGTATCTAGTGAACAAACAGTATATCATGTCAAAGAAAACCAACTTCTTTTCAACAGGAGGCGATATTGGAATATTTTGAGTGGCAAATGCTGCTAAAATCTAGAGAAAGTGTTATTCCTTCAGGATTATTGAAAGTAGATCGGATTACTTTTCAAGTAACTACTGAAGTAACAGATTACTTTTAAATTTACAACAAAATATCTGAGTTACTTTTGGAGCGAAAAAGACTTTTTTTGTTATTAAAAAACAAACAAGCTAGCCCAGCCCCGGTGTGAAAAAGTAATAAAGTAACGTAACAGATTACTTTCCATAAAAAGTATATAAGTAAAGCAATTAGTTTCTTTTTTTTTAGGGAGCAATGCAATATAACGCGTTATTTTTAAAAGTAACTTTCCCCAACACTGAAGCCGAGTATATTCTCAGTGTATTTTAGAAGTATTTGTTGTTGTTGCTGCTGTTGTTTTGTCTTATTTGAGACATTTGTATGACTGGTGTCTTATATTGGTTACGACTGTGATTGGTCCATCCTTATAAGAACCTTTTTTAAAAAAAAAAAAAAAAATCTAGTATTGCAATTCTTTTCCCTATTTCGTTCAAAAGTGTCAGACTCATTGGGAAGCCATGTTTTTT
Organism: Opsariichthys bidens; assembly: GCA_037194245.1. Classification (NCBI taxonomy): domain Eukaryota; kingdom Metazoa; phylum Chordata; class Actinopteri; order Cypriniformes; family Xenocyprididae; genus Opsariichthys; species Opsariichthys bidens. The sequence goes on along the minus strand of CM074310.1, from coordinate 7,424,754 downwards.
GTTTTTTTGTTTTTAAGTGTTTTTCCTCAAGAGGGCGCTCGGAAAACCGAACACAGAACCGCATTGAGGACTTTTTTGTCTTACTGGAGAGAAACTAAAATGGTTTAAATCCATTAATACCAAGAGCTGGTGCCCCGACAAAAAACGGAAAGCAATTCTTTTAAATTTTAGAAAAATATATATATACAATAATTATGGACGATTGTGATTGTCACCGAGAAAACTAACACTGTCTATAGGCTGCTTCAGCAGCAGTTTCGACTTATTGATTTAGACAATATTTCAGCATTGACGCATACTGATAAACAATGATTGGTTAGAAATTAATACGTTATGAATGGTTATAAATATCGTAATAACAATATACAATTCAACTTGAATACAGTAAAATAATTATTTAACAAGACAGTAACTGACCCTTCGACCAATCATAACGCCACTTTGTCCGACAAAGCAGTCAGGGTTGGTGAACTTGAAATTGACCATTATTACGACACATTAAAGAGACACTATACGCAATTTATTGATTAAACTTCTTTAAAAATTACAATATATTAAATATGAAACTGTTTAATATGCCTGTCGACGTGTTGTCAGTGTCTTCTTATTTTTCACTGCGTGAGAACATGATGTGTGGCGTGAGAGCGCATAGCAACAGTAACTAAAGGGGGCGGGTCTTTGCGAAGGGTCAATTAACATCTTGAATACTACACTCGAGTAAATGTTAAGTAAAGCAATTATAAATCTTTTCAAAGGTAGCCTAAACATCTGAAATCTGAATAAAATATATTAGGCTATGCGTATGATATATGACACACAAATAACTATTCTCTTCAAGAAGCATTTACATTTATTTTTTTGGTGTTGCTGTGTTTTAAATTAGACACCCGCCGTGGATTTGTGCAAATTCTCTCATTAACAGCGGAAAAGAAACTCTGTCTCTTTAAGAAATGCTACGTGAAATTAACCGTCACAAACGTGCTCGGCACCGCGAGTGAATACTCGCATGTCATTGGTCCGAGCGTGTTCCGCTTGACGTGCGCGCTCCAGGCGAGTCACCTTGCTGTACACAACAGCAGCCGTATATCAGCGGAGCGGCAGAAGCGAAGGTGTCCTACACAAACCCGAACAAACACTGCAGCCATGGCAGCCGCAGCGGACACGGTCAAGCCCAAAACCTCGCCGAAATCCATTAAGTTTCTCTTCGGCGGCTTGGCTGGGTACGTATGTGCCCGTGCGCGCAGTGGCGCTCTCTGTTGCATGGGCTTGAATTGAATGAGCTCCGGATGGGAGATTGTTGATCAGGGTTATCCTCCCTTATCCGCTGCGCGAGCTATTGACCAGGATCAGGATTTTATGTGATGTGTTATGAGCTTTTTCATGAGTTCTGTCTGTGAGTTCTGCTGTGAATGCGTTTGCAGGCCCAGAGAAAGCCTGGTAACCCTGAACTTCAGTTTAAATGTCACGCGTCGTCATGTGTCACTGAGGAATTTACGTTGTAGGTCCTTTTTTGTACCTTATTTGTTGCTAACGACAATTATTTTGTACCTCTTTTCAAAGGCCTTTTAAATTTAGATTTAAATTTTTATTAACTTTTTAAATATTAAATTCCATCCTTAAATAGATTACTACAAATTTAAGACTTACACACATGGACCCACTGAAATAAACTCAATATTGTCCTTGGGCAGATATTAAAGTCACCATGAAATAAAAGAAAATAGACAATTATTGTTTCTTATGGAATTTTACTGTATTTGTTGTAAATCTGTGCAAATAAAATTCATATTTCTCAGATGATGCGTTTACTGACGCAAGGGTGGGGCAACCTGTCACTCTTATGAGATAAAAGTAAGAACTTTTTTTTTTTTTAACCTTTAAAGACAGGCGATCTACGAGGTTGTTAATCCATTGCATTCGCTTGTGTTGAAGTTGTCAGTCAGTGTTATTTCATCTTCGTTTTGAAATGATCATATTTAACAGTGGAATTACGGTGAAAAACTACATTACCCATGATGCTGTACAGAAATTACACCAATCAGTGAGTTCGAAAAAGCAGCACGTGCCAAAATAGCTCTTTAGCTCCGCCCACTCCCATAAAGCACTGCGAGTGATGTAATAGTCGATCTAAGCTCTCAAAATTCTTAAGTATTTGTAAATATATATTTATGCAAACCCCAAAAATATTGTTTTTATACATAAAAATCAACGTCTGTAAATGAGTAGTTTTATTGTTTTTCATTCTATTATGCTGTTTGCAGTGCTTCATGGGATTGTAGTTCTTTTCCTCACTAAAGCTGTTAAGTACAAATGCTTCAAGTCAAAGTTTGTAATGTATTGATTCACCTCTTCGCTGATTGGTTTGATGCATGGCTTATAGCCCTTTAACGAAGACTTTTTTTTGAAAACCCTAAGGGGAAATGAATTGAAAAAAATGGAAAATGAGGCCGGAACTGTGGAACTCTATAGCAAACCTCAAACATCCAATCAATTCCACATTGGGAAATTATGTTTTGCCCTACGTTTTTTTTTTTTCTTGAACGAGAAGCTCCGATTTAGGGAAGAAAAGACTATCGCGACATCCGTTTCATGCTGACTTTAAAGGCATAATAGCCTTGCATGCATTTTTCTTCTGAAAGTTTCCAATAGGGACGTTTTATCCTATTGGGGATCATATTTGGTCCTGTAGAGAAAAATGCATGTTAGGTGTCTTTAGCTATTGCTAATTTCGATAGGATTCCTTCAGGATAAGACCAGATTTCATTGGTTTGGCCATGGGACCCTACATTTTCCCATGGTCATTAAGCCACAACCCAATTTCTTTAGAAGAATTTGACCTAATTCCATTAAAAAAAATATATTTAGTAACAAGTTACCAAAATAATATTAAAATAATGACCGCAGATACTGAATCAGCCGGACAACGCATTTTTCTCAGGCACGTCTTTCACAATAAAAGTCTTGCGTCATAAAAACGTAGAATTCCGTTTGTTGTTGTTTCTTTGGCTATACCCATTCAAACCAGTTGAGGAACACCGATTGGGCTAACGCACACTCTTTCTGACTTCCAGGATGGGCGCGACAGTGTTTGTGCAGCCGCTGGATCTGGTGAAGAATCGGATGCAGTTGAGCGGCCAGGGCTCCAAGGCTCGCGAGTACAAGACCAGCTTGCACGCCGTGGCCAGCATCCTGCGCAACGAGGGCGTCGGCGGCATCTACACGGGGTAAGAAAGAGAGCCACGCCACAGATGCACAAACAGACGAGCATTGTAGATAGAGAGGTACACTTTCTCAGAAGGCAAGAATGTGCAAGTACAGGTTGGAATGAATTATTGAATTAATGTTTTTTTGTATTCTTTAACATTAATTTTACCAGACACTGGATGTGAGAAACTAGGGAGCTCTAGCTGGACATCCTTACTGAGTGACTGTAGATGGAGCCCATAGCTTTACACAAGCAGTAAATATCTGATTAGGTTTATATCTGATACATATATCTCATTCTCGTCTCACTGCGCATTTATTGTGTTCACGCCGCCGTTTCTGTCTCGTGTTTTTAATCGTAGGCTTTCGGCGGGTCTGTTGAGACAGGCTACCTACACCACGACCCGCTTGGGCATCTACACGGTCCTGTTCGAGCGCATGACCAAAGCAGATGGCACGCCTCCCAACTTCTTCATGAAGGCATTGATCGGAATGACCGCTGGGGCCACCGGGGCGTTTGTCGGGACTCCAGCCGAGGTGGCGCTCATTCGCATGACGGCTGATGGGAGGTAGAAGAATCTTCAACGTGTTTCACATTGTTACACTTTTTTTTTTTGTATCCTAAAAATCACTTTGTAGAGCCACACAGCTGTTTCTGGACAGTCTTTGGAGAATTCTGAAGACGTGTCGTCTTCCATTAAAACAAACTCTTAGTGCGGTTCATTTGAATAAGTGTGAACGCTGCCATCTGAACCTTTGTGCGCACCAAACAAGCGGACCGAGACTCAGCTTTCAAACAAACTCTGGTACAATTTGAATGAAATATGAACGCAAAACAGACCAAAGACATGTAAACAAGCCAAAAACAGCACATGACGCCACAAGATGTGACCGTAGATGCTCAAGCATACCTGTTTTTTCTCGTCATAGTCGGGGATGTTGCCCATCACAGTTCGGTACAGGCATCAGAACCGCGTCTCCTCGCAGCACATCTTCGCATGTGTGTGTGTGTGTCAGAGGGATTCCTGCCACTGTTTTGATTCCTTGACACAGTTTATAAGCTCTTCACGAATTCTCATCTGGTCAAAATACCATCATATGTAGGCTACCCACATGCAACAAGTGCATTTAGACCAGAACACAGCATGGTTTGACAAGTTCTGTCACAAAATATGTCAAAAAAGTCTCTTTTTTTTGCTCTGGACCAAAAGAAACGAGAACCGAACTACAAGTGTGAACACACCATAAGAGTTGCGCCTCCTTTAGACAGAATAAGATCGGCATGTGAAGTGACCAACCAAACAAACAACATATAATACATAAAATAAAACATATAATACATGTTATGAACATATAATAACATTTTTACATGCCATTTAGGGGCACGTGTACCTGGAATAGATGATTCCACAACAATAAACTGGTGTGGAATAAAACATTTGGTGTATTCAAGAAGAAATGCAAATATTAATGTTTAAATAAATAAAAACAAAAAAAAACAAATATAATTTGGATTGTAAGCCACTAGTTGTTCTTCCTAGGTTATTCTGACAACCTGATTCCTTGTAAAGTTTATTGTGCCCAATATGAATCGTCCAATACATATTGATTATATATTACACCCTGTTTATAAATACTAGCATTTATACAAAAATTGTCTACGGTAAAAATATCAGCATATTTTATTATCATTATTAATAAATGTTAATTTAAACTCGAATTAAAAATTGTTGCGTAATGTGTAATAATTACTTTTAAGTACTAAAATTACTCAAATTAAGCTTGAAATTAAAATATTTTAATGGTAAATGGACAAAAGCATATGACAAAATAACCAAAACCTAAACTAACGTTAAAATAAAATAGCTTTTAGTGTTAGTATAAAAGACATTTTCAGTTTTTAAAAAATTAATACGTTTTATAAAAGTATTTAAATAATTCTAAAATAACTTATTAGTATTTGATTGGGTTCATATTAGTTTCAGCAATTGTACTTCAATCATGACAACATAAAATCAATTGTACATAGGTTTGGTCTCCCCCCCCCCCCCCCCCCTCAAAAAAAGCAGATCTAGGCAGGTGGTGCTGGGGAGGTGGAGGGCTAGAAAGAGAACTCTCATAGCGCGCAGTGAAAGTTTGTTCGTTTGATGCGCCGCGGTTATAGAGCGGACATGATAATGAATACTTGAAATCGATTGGCTGAGTCGGTACTGAAATTTTTAAAATATGATTCGCGGATTCGTAAACGCCTCTGATTGGCAATTATTCACACGCTCATCAGATATGTCTGTGATTGGCTGCAATGATCAATGCTTCAAAAACACGTTGTAAATAGGCAATCTTTGATAATCTTAATCTAATCTAATAGGGAATCTTTGACGCTCTTCTCCTCTTGCACAGATACGCACGGGATAGCGCTCCAGCTTTCAAAACGCTTTCGAATTCAAACGCTTTCATGCTTTGATCATTGCAGGCAATCACAGACATATCTGATGAACACAAAGGCCAATCAGAGGTGTTTACGAATCTGCTCAACAGTGCTCAAAGCATCATGTTTTTAAAATTTCGGCACTTTTGACAACACTAATTGCCTGGGAACATCACATCTGATGAACCAACCCAAACGTGAATAGATTCGTGGCTGAACTGCTCATCATTATTATTATCATTATCATCATCATCATTAATAAAATATTGAAATGTTAATAAAATATCACTCCCTTTATCTCTTTCTTGTCCAGGTTGCCTCCAGATCAAAGGAGGGGTTACACAAACGTCTTCAATGCCCTCATCAGAATCACTAGAGAGGAAGGAATCACCACGCTCTGGAGGGTAAGTGTGCGTTAGAAGGGTCACCACGATTTTGACATGTTCCTGGGTCTTACTTTTGTTGATCCTGGAATAAAATTCCTGTCTGAAAATTTAGCCCTACCCCTAACTTTACCCATAACTTATCCATAAATAAGTGAATAACCTAACCGTGGCCTGAACTTGACAAACTGTAAACTTGTTCCTCAAATCTGATCCTGGAACAACATTCCAATTTACCAAAGACGCTGATCCAGGAACATGTTGCACTTAGTGAAATCAGGTCCGCCGTGTTTGAATGTTTTGCGTGTAATCTTGTTACATGTGCACTAATACTCCAGATCAGAGTTTCCCAACCCAGCTCCTCAAGGCACACCAACACTATACATTTCGCAACTCTTCCCAAGATAGAAAATAACGGGGTCAGGTGAGGGAGACATCCAAAATGTGCGCTGCTGGTGTGCCTTCAGGAACACTGCAGATGATTGCAGATGTGCATTCAGTTGCTGAGATTTATATTTTTGCGTACATCTTCCTTGTTTTACTATCATGCATTTGTGAGACTATTATTGGGATTTGTATAAGAACTGGTTCAATTTTAAATACTGGAACTAAATGATTTTTCACGATCGTTGTTTTCTTTAACATTTCTTGAAAATCTGCATTCTTTCACCATTGTCCTGAAATACTCTGAAAGTGTTTCCTTCACCCAGTTCAGCTGTGATGCTGTGCCGCTGTTCACAATGTTCATAAACGATGTTTTATCTGAATTGTGAGCTTGCAGAGATGCAAAATCATACAAAGATCGGTGTGAATCAGTGTAATAACTGGCTGGTTGTTTAAGTGACATTGTTGTCCTTACTAATCCTTGAGTTTTTGATTTAGTATTCTGAAACTATGTATGTAATAATGCGTGTGTATTTTATTTCTAATGCAGGGCTGCATACCCACCATGGCGAGAGCAGTTGTTGTGAACGCAGCCCAACTTGCTTCATATTCCCAGTCCAAACAAGCGCTGTTGGACTCTGGTATGAACCTTCTTTTATCTTATCAGTCACAAACTTGGTAGTGTCAGCCCTTCTGGGAAATCTATCTTATTCCAGATTCTGATGGTAGCTGGATAAACATGTTTAGCTAGTCCAGAATAATCATTCATGGTCATTCAAGATTAATTAGTTGGACTACCACCGGCTGGGTGAAGCTCGAATCAACCTATTAGACGTCGCTGTCAAACTGGTTAGGGCTTAAAGACTTTTCTAGACCAGCGACCATGCCACAAAAACCTGTGACTGCTTAAAAATGAAAAATTACCCCAAGATTTACTCCCCCTCATGCCATCATCGGTGTGTGTGACTTTCTTGTTTCTGATGAAGACAATCGGAGAAATATTAATAAACATCCTGACGCATCCGAGCTTAATAACGGCAGTACTGAACGATTGTGAGCGGAAGATATCCACGTCCATCCATCATAAACATGTTCCTCGCGGCTCCGGAGGGATAATAAAGGCGGTCAGGTGGAAGCTGGATATTTTACTTCATAACTTAAATTATATTTTTATAATATAATGCATGACACTAACATTTATCCCCATCGGTTGAATGCATACTTTTTTTTTTAAAGTGCATACATGCATTTTTTTAAATTTAGGTCCATCTTTGTGTTTCCATCTAGCTTTTTTTTTTAATGCGATATCCGAAAATGTGCATAAAAATGGATGGATGGAAACGCAGCTAGTGGCCGTTGATAATGTAGATGGTGGCGAAATAGACGGTTGAGGAAAGTTGAACTTTTTGCTAATAATGCCGCAATTGACCCTTCGCAAAACCCGCCCCCTTTAGCCCCCTCACGCCACACATCATGTTCTCACGAAGTGAAAAATACATTGAGGAGCAAAGAGGACACTGGCAACGTATGAAACAGTTTCATATTTAAAATATTGGAATTTTTTAAAGAATTTTTATCACTAAATACCATATAGTGTCTCTTTAATGTGTCGAGACAGATCGCTGTCGCTGAATGAACATCAGAAGGAATGTTGTTTCAAGCGCGGAAAGACACACAATTTTTCAATTCACCAACGTTAATCTACTAACTCCCCTGACCGCTTTGTTGACGAAATGCCGGATTCTGAGTTGTGATTGGTCAGATCGCCTGTCAATCAAACTGTTTGTGAAGGGGCAGTTAATATGATCTCTCATGATCCGTGTCCTGTGGAATACCAGTTGACTGGCATGATAGAGAGTGACCAAATCAGCTCTAGGCTGCATTTGCCATAAGCATTTTATGGATATGTAGATCACAGAGACCATTGGTGCAAAGGGTTTCTGCGATCTAATTACACATACGATGCTTATGGGAAAACTAGCCCAGATCAGTTTTGCAGCCCACCAGTAACGGGACATCCAGCAGTTTTTCATGTGAGTTTTGTTGAAAATGTTTTTGAAGGAATGTGATTCAGATGGACTGGTGATTTAGCCAGTCATTAAGTGTGGATGAGTCGTTGAATGCGAGTAATGCAATGAACTACTTAAAATATCGCTCCACTTCTGTTTTTTTTGTGCAGGATATTTCAGAGATGATATCCTGTGTCATTTCTGTGCCAGTATGATCAGTGGACTGGTCACCACCGCTGCCTCCATGCCAGTAGACATTGTTAAGACCAGGTACAGCTTTACTTTAATGAAAACTCGGTCATGTTATTCCAAACCCATATGACCTTCGTTCATCTTTGAAACTCAAATGATGATATATTTAATGAAGTCGGCAAGATCTCTCCATTCAAAGTCTGCCCCCCCCCCCCCCCAAAACATTCTGTAAGAGATTGTAAAAAAAAAACCAAGCCTTATGAAGACGATCGCGAGCAGATTTAATTTGTGCTTTTTCACATACAAACATTGATCAGGGAACTTTTGCTTTCAATTCTGGCAAACCAGATGAACCAATGAGGTTTGTTCTTGCATGTCAAGCAAATACGGTTGAGCTTTGTTTATTTTCGCTGATCAATGTGTGATGATAAGCCTAAATTAAATCGGTTCATCATATAAAGCGATCATTTTTCCATAAGACTTTGCTGTTTTATCTCTATGAACTTTTTGGGTGAATAGACTTTCAATCTCTGAATTCATTAAAAATCATTTCAGTTGTGTTTCAAAGATGAACCAAAGTCCGATTGGGTTTTTAACGACGTAAGAGAGTGATTTATGGCAGAATTATCTCTTTAAACGACAATAACACGCATGATAACTAGCGATGCATGTGTTGACTGATGCCGACAATTGGTCAATAATTAATTTCTATTTTATGGTCCAACACCAGTGTGACAGATGTTAAACCTGCTATTGCATTCACAATGAATGATTGAAACTCGTATTGCCTTATATGACTGAAAAGTTGATGATGCATCAGCATCACTTTTATTTGTCATGTGGTTTACAGTGTTTTATAAACAAAACAAGTTCATAAGGAACTGGCTTGATGTCAGTATTGCAGAAACGTCATAAAAGCATCTGCCAAATGCTTCATGTCATTTGATTATTATTATTTCCATTTTTTACAACCAAAAGATACGATTATACTCCACAAATGAGTCTCGTTAAATAAGAATCGGGATGTTTTCATCCACTATGGGGAATTTTTGAGTCTTAGTTTGGCCATAACTTTGTCCGTGTTTCAGCAAATGGAATGATTTTTGGTGGCAAATCTTATTTTGACACATATTTTGGGAAAATGCTTTGAAAATGTTCAAAAACTCAACAGTACTCTGTGGGCAAATTCACGAGCCTTTCGTTTAACTGCTTTAAAAATGTATCAGATAAATATTTTTTTCAATTTTTTTTGCTTAAATCTATTTATCAACCTCAGTCCTGATCAAAAACTACTAAATTTAGGATTTTAACTAAACAAATTCATAAATGATGTCACTGATTTGGGAAAAAACGTGTCAAAGATTAGAAACAACTTTGGCTTTGATGCGTTGTTAGTTTTTGTGCAGCATCAGATTTTAACGTTTTAAAGAGTTAAAATCCTGAATTTTTTTTTTTTTCAATTTAGTAGTTTTGATCAGGACTGAGGTTGATTAATAGATTTAAGCAAAAAAATATTTATCTGATAGATTTTTAAAGCAGTTAAAAACAATTTGAACAATGCACAAGGGTTAAAAACAGAAGACTCAAAATATGAATAATTGTCTGACTGTTTTCAGGAGTTTTGTGTGTAAATTGCGCTGATTATGCGATGCTAACATATATCTCCTTTTTTTCCCAAAGAATCCAGAACATGAGAATGATTGATGGGAAGCCGGAGTACAAGAATGGTTTGGTATGTTCTCAACGCTCAATCTCGCTGCTTTCCTCTGGTACTCTTGTCTGTTTTAAGCAACTGATCTCAGACAGCTAGAGTTGTGACCTTTCAGTCACGTTGCTGTTGGGAGAAATGGATCAAGTTTCAGGAAAACCTTTCAAAGCTTATTTCTGCCACAAAATAAAAATATAGGAAGGCTCACAATTTTGACCTCTTTCTTGCAAATGCAAGTTTATATCAGATTTTTCTCAGGTTAACATCTCGCAATTCTGACCTCTTCTCCTCTCAATTCTCAGCTCTGACTTTTTTTATTTTGATTTTACAGTTTATATCTCGCAATTTTGACTTTTTCCCCTCGATTCTCAGGTCTCGTCTGTCAATTATGACTTTTTTTTCCCTTGGAATTCGTGTTTGTTTATCATAATTCTGACTTTTTCCTCAATTCTGCAAAAAAAAAACTTACATTTGCAGTTTTGCTTTACTTTTATTCTGTGGTGGATATAGACTTCCATGTAAACTTATATTGGAGGAAACCAAATGTCCTTTTTTTCCCTGTTTTTCCTCGCCTAACATTCTTTTTCGCTTTTTCTTTGTCTTCCTGTAGGACGTATTGGCGAAGGTCATAAGAAACGAAGGGTTCTTCAGTTTGTGGAAGGGTTTTACTCCTTATTACGCTCGTCTCGGGCCACACACCGTTCTTACCTTCATCTTCCTGGAGCAGATGAACAAGTTCTACAAGATCTATTTCCTTGACTCCTAGATGTGTCCCTAGGGGGCAGCAAAGGCCATACTTCCACATTATGTTTCTCTGCCACATCTGGTTTCCCAGTGTAGTTTCCATTTTTGATGGTTTGTAACAGAACCAATGTTTGCTCTGGGTTTCGGCCCGTTGCTGTGGTGGTAACTGTGAAGACCATTTGGACTCTTGTATTACAGACTGACTAACCAAACTGTAAATTGAACTTAATGAAGGTATCGTTCACTCCAGTAAGACCCCTGTTTTAGTTTTAAATTATATTTATGTAATCTCCCTCCCACACACTTTTCCTCCTTAAAGGTCAACATTTCATCATACTTAGTTGCGAGGAATCTTTGTCAATGCAGATGCCGATCCTGTATTCTGAGTGAATCATAAAAGATTTTTCTCTATATTATCTCATCATTATTTTGATCCTAAGCTGCGTACACAAAACGCTGTCCAAAACACTTTTGATCCCACAACTTCGCCTCAGATCACCATGTCCACTGTATGTCCTACCATAAAGGACGGCTTTGCAGTGAACATTTGGTGATGTTTGCTGACTTTGAGCACAATTAACTGGAAACGCTGTTGTAATAAAGATAATGAATGATACACCGGATAGTTGCTTGTTCTGCGTTGATGTTTGAGATGTTTGATAGTTCATTTTCTGCTTCGAGGAACTTCATGAAAGTAGGTGGAATTAGTTTTGGTATGAAAAGAAATTCCAAATTTTCTAGTTTGTAAGGGATTGTATTTTTGTGTTTAATGAAGAGTGATATCGATCGAAGAGACCAGCTTTTAAAAACAATCCCGCTGTTGTGGCTTTCATCAAGTAAAGAAACTATTAAAATGATTGGCCGTTGTGTTGTTTCTCATTTGCTTTCTATGCAGAAACAACAAATTATGCAATCTGAACAAAACCAGTCCATTAAACACAGCTGATTTAATCGACACTTCAACAGGAAACTTGAAAACATGAAAAATGTATTTATTTTTTAAAGGGTTACATTGCAGTTGTGCTGCTAGGTGTACAACAATGGTTTATTTATACATGAACAAATTGATCATTTTCATTATTATTTCACATATATTCAATTATTAAAACCTTAAAAAATACCTATTCATAACTGATAGTAAAGCAAGTCAAAATGTAAATAAATGAGCTCAAAATGATCGAGAAACATGACGTCAAAAGCATTTTTGTAGCTTTTGTAAAAGTGCTACATGATAAAAAAAAATGTTAAAATAGCAAGCATTTTATACGACGATTCATCGTCAGATTCAGCCTATTTATTTAGATTGCAATGACGTCATGGTGAGCTCCGCTGGTTGTACTACATTACCCAGAATTCAATTTCTAGAATGCAGCGTGCAGCGAGTTTCCGGTCAGAATTAGACAGTCCAAAGATGGCGGACCTCCTGGGCTCGATCTTGAGCTCGATGGAAAAGCCTCCAACCGTTCACAACCAAGAAAGCCGACGGAAAGCTAGAGGTATAAAGTTTTAATTATATAATGCACTTCCTTGTAGCTTAAAATATGAAACTGAGAATGCTTGCGAATTTACATGTGGAAATAAACAAATATCCGAGTGCCCTCTGCGACACTTACTCTGTAATGTAACCAATCAGCGCCTGAGAAATAATATATGCACGTACATACGTCATATGTCGTTGAAAATCCCTTCGACGTCATATCTGGCTTGTTAAAATGTTTTATAATTATAATTTGCTTGCTTGCAAAAAAACAAAATGAGGAAAAACACCAATAAGCTGTAGCAAGATGGCAATAATAATTAAGCTTTAATGTTATTACAGCCACGCGATGTCATAAACAATGTGCATATAATTGTGTCGTGTCATTTTTATTATATATATATATATATATATATATATATATTGACGGCTTTTTTTTGCTCTTTCCGTTCCTGAGCAGAACAAGCAGCCAGACTGAAGAAGATTGAGGAGCATGAGAAGAGAAAAAAAGCAGAGTTTAGGAGAAAGGTATAACTCGATCTCCCTACTACTTCCTTTCTTTGTCTCACATAATGATATGTTGTTTATGAAAATTATTTTTTTTTTCCTTTTAGATGGAGAAGGAGGTGTCAGACTTCATTCAGGACAGCACACTGCAGAAGAAGAAATATGACCCAATGGGAAAACTCGAGAGAAGCATATTGTGAGTTCAACAACACTGTGTTATTTTAGTGTCTATTATAGTTTTTATTAATGTTTTTCAGGTTGCATTTTAAATGTGTTGTTAAAAGTGTGTTCTTAATGCTTTATGTAATATTGCAGTATTTATTATAATTGATTTATCCGTACGCATCGTTATTTTTCATTTTTTTAGATTCGTATGACCTTGTAATCTTTTATCAAAATATACGTCACAACAGGGAAGAAAGGACTACCACAACTTCTGTTTCATGCTGACTTTAAACTAAGGTTGCGTTCACACTTGTAGTTCGGTTCGTTTGGTCCGGAACCAAAAACAAAACATATAGTCCCTGTCCGCTTAGCGTTCACACTGGCATTTTTAACAGCGAACCTAAAGTTACCGAACCAAAGGCACAGGGATACGGTCACGACCTGATTGGTCGGCTTTTATGACGTATATTTGCTTACCGAACATTCAAAACAATGCCGTGTGCTGGATTAAACGTGATCATTTTGTGCGTGTGCATATGGTTTTATTTTTATTTTAGCTCATAAAATGTTCAAAACTGCTCGTCGGATCAGGCACTTTGCCCTCGACTCATTTTGGATACGCCGATCTTTCCGCGTCGTCAAATCAGTGACTTGTAGCGTCGCATCTTGTGACATCACGTCCTGTTTTTGGTTCGTTTACGTGTCTTTGGTCCGTGTCGCGTTCATATATCAATCGAACCGCACCAGAGTTCGTTTGGAAGCGGACCGGGATCCATCTTTTTAGCGGTCTCGGTCCGCACCAGGGTTCGGATGGCATCGTTCACACAGGTTCAAACGAACCGCACTAACTGAGCGATCGAACCAGGGTTTGTTTTAATCGAACGAAACATGAAAAGTGTGAACGCGCCCTTAATGAAAATGAAAAACATCACCTTGGCAGTTAACCGAACGCGACAAAACTGCTGCTCACACTTAGAATAAGCATAATGACTTCGTCCTTTACACCGTTTTAATACATTTCTTAATAGATGATGAGTTCTTCTGCAAACTACATGCTTCTAGAAACTTGTGCAGAGATACTTTACTTAGTAGAGTTAAATTTCTGGATTTGAGTTCAATTTTAGCTCCACCGTTACTGACAATCCTCATTTTGTCTGCGTGAGATTCTCCAGCTTTGTTGTTGTTGAGCTGTTAAAGCTCCGCCCTCTTCTGGAAAGCAGCAGCTCATTTGCATTTAAAGGGACACACACACAAAAACTGCGTGTTTTTGCTCACGCCCAAATAGGGGCAAATTTGACAAGCGATAATAAATGAGCTGTAACTTCTGGGACATCTTGTATTACATCTTGTAAAAGGAGCATAATAGGTCCCCTTTACGAAACAACTATAAGTAAGCCATTGCTTTGTTTATTATTATTGGTCCGACATCTCAACCACTGGCTCTAACAAAGGCAGGGTTTAGGCAGGACTTCCTGTTTTCTCGTGTACCGTACAGTTCCAGCTAACGACTCCATTTCTCTTAGGCATGATGTGGCTGAGGTGGCGGGGCTGACGTCCTTTTCCTTTGGTGAGGATGAAGAGAGCAGATACGTCATGCTGTTTAAAAAGGTGTGAATATATAGCAGACCACTTCCTCTCTGAAGGATCTTTGTAAATATGTTTTCTTGTGTACTGAACGTTGAAAGATTATAATTCTGTTCTTATTATAGTTAACAGAAATTGAAAATAAAAACACTTTTGTTGCTTGAAATAAAATAAATGTTAACTGAAATTAAATATATAAAACTTATTATATTTCAGCTCAACATTTCTCATTTTCATTTTAGTTTAAGTAAATGGCTAAAACTAAAACTATATAGACATTTTAAAAAAATCACTAAAACATTAACAAAAATATAAACATTCAAAATATTAATAAAAACTATAACAGAATCTCAATGATACCAAAAACAAGCCATTTATTTCTACAGCGCATTATACTTTACATATTGTTTCAATGCAGCTTCATAGCAATAAACGGGTAAATTGTTAAATTTAAGTTTTGCCCTCATCTGATAGTCAAATTGATATCATTTCTGAATATTAATTGTCTTTTAAAAAACGTACTGAGCATATGCCAAACGGCGACAGTGGCAAGGAGCCAAAACCACACCGGGTGACATTAGTGGGAGAAAAAACTCATACTCAACACATGTGTTTGATTTGTGTGTGTTTGGTTATGAAGGAGTTTGCACCATCAGATGAAGAACTGGAGGCTTATCGCAAAGGTGAGGAGTGGGACCCGCAGAAAGCCGAGGAGAGGCGTCGACTAAAGGTGAGAGGAGATCCATCCCGAATCCTGTGCAAGAGCAGCAGTCGGTTTACCTCAAAACAGAAGATAAGGAGAGAACCGAATCTTCTAGATCTGGTTCTGTTAGGAAATATTTACATGTTTTAATGCACCCTATCCAGGAAAAGGCTGCACTGGAGATGGAAGCGGACAGTCACAGTAAACAGAGGCCTGCGTCACCCAATTCGAACTACAGAGACAAATACAGCCATCTGATTGGAACGTCTGCCGCTAAAGACGCCGCCCACACGCTTCAGGCCAACCAGACGTATGGCTGCGGTGTGTATATTTAAAGGATCTAAACACTTAGTAAAAGCACTTCAAATCTGTGTCACGCAGTTCTGCGTCTGCTAAATAATGCCGATTTAGTTCATTTCACACTTAACCCCGAGTCGTTCGCTCTATTCGGAGAGGATTAGCTTTACAAGGGTAGACGATGTAATGTCGTTTTACCATAGGACGTTTTTCCCAATTCAAATGGGAAATCTCAATAAAACTACCAGAAGTTAGAGTTTAGATTCTCTGCCCGAACTTGACCCGACCCGACACGCGGGCCGATGTTTCCCGCCACTATACTCGAGCCGGGCCTTTGATCAACCATTGGTGTTTTTTTTAAATCATTACTTTAGCCCACATGGGTGGGGAGAAAGCTATAATATTATCAGAAATATTATTTATATAGAGATAGATTGATAGAGAGAGAGAGAGATATAGATATAGAGATATAGATAGATAGATAGATATAGAGATATAGATAGATAGATAGACAGATATATATATATATATATATATATATATATATATAGATATATATATATATATATATATATATATAGATGTGTATGTCTGTGTGTGTGTGTGTGTGTGTGTATATATATATAGATAGATAGATAGATAGATAGATAGATGGTTTTTTTTTTTTTTTAGCCTACTGTTTCTAACAGTGTTTTTTTACTTTACCACAGCAAAGGATGTGAATGGGTAGCCTATAATAGATTTAATTATAAGCAAACGAAAGGAAGAAACGTTTATAAAAAATAGGTGGGATGCGAGTGAAGATTTGGAATGGAAAAAATTTAAATAACGGCCCACGTATAAAAAAAAAAAAAAAAAGGTCTGGTGTAAATTAGGCTCATAATTACAGTTAATGGGCCGGGCCAGGCCGGGCTCGGACACAACGTGCACGGGCTTGGGTAGGGTCGGGCTTCATTTTTTGGGCCCGATCTAAGCTCTACCAGAAGTTGGAGGGCACCTCCCTGTGCATCTTACATTGCTTCCTGATATCATTATTATATTATTTTGTAACAATAAAATCATGATTTAAGAGATATACATCATAAATGATGCATGCAAACACCGCACATGAGCTTTAAAACACCCACATCCAGAACACACTGTGATATTAGTCCCATCCGAATCGGTGCATGAAATCACCGGGTGAAAATAATTGAAACCGCGTTTGTAAAACTAATCCTGTTTCAATAGGGCTTTATATGTAAATAGATTTCTCATGTCATACCCCTTTAAATATAGGAACTGGAGGGCTTTTTTCCACACTATTTTCTTTGCTTTTAACCCGCAGTTCCACAGAGGTGTAGTGAGTGACGTAAAATCCTCAAATCCTTGACATTCAATTACGAGTGGTAGAAACATGGAGCCGTGTCATGAGATCACAAGACGGCATACGCAATGAAACCCTGAATTAAAAGAAGCAAATAATGTGCGTTTCATGCTGACGTTTGGTAGTACATTAGCCCAGGGTGAGTTCTGTTCTACATGCCTTTGCCTTGATTTTCTTTTTGATCATCCGTGTTGACTCTCATTGTTACAGTTCCTGTGGCCAACAAGAGAGACACTCGCTCCATTGAGGAAGCCATGAACGAGATCCGAGCCAAAAAACGGCAGAAGAAGGACGAGGAAGAAGGAGCTGGCAGCGGTGTGTGAGAGAGGTGTGTGTGTGTGTGTGTGTGTGTGTGTGTGTGTGTGTGTGTGTAAGTTCATTTGGGTGATGGAACAGTATTTTACTCCTTTGACAATGTTTTACATGAAAAGCAGGGTTTGGTAAAGATGAATTGTCATGCACATAAAGGCAGTCCAGAACTGCCGCAGTATAAGCGCACTGTTCAAAAATGCTTTGAACTCCATATTGCTTTCCCAAATAATGCGTTTTTAGAGGTTATTATTAGAATAAACAGAAACGTGGTGTTTGATATTGCAAATTCCTGTGTGTTTTGCCATGGTGATCTCTAATAGCTCTATTTGATATAAATTCTCTATGAAAACACAATTGGTTTTATTATAGTTTTCATTTGCGTATCCATTGATTTAAAGTCGTATTTATTGCCTCGACATAACTGTGGTAGGTTTGACTCCATGGCCATTTTAATTGTGTATTTTAAGTCATGAGACAGTATGTCCTTAAACTAGTGTTTCTTGTAACTGTTATTTTAAATAAATTTGGTTGAGGATATGTTTTAAGTGTACATTGTGTCTTTTATGTACTGTTGTTGAATGCAGTCTGTTTTCATTTAGTTCTAATAAGCATGCGCATCTCATCTGTATCTAACACATTTTGTCCGTTTACACTGGCTAAATCATAATTCTGGGTCGTGGACCATCAAACATGATGCTAAATGGTATTTAAGCCTACTGTACTGACGAAAAACGTTTCAAAATAAAGGTTCAGAAACAATTGTGCTGAAGGCAAACCGTATTCCCCGTCTCTTGACTTTACCCTTCATTTACCCTTGAAAAAATGTATGTGTAATTTTGATGATTTATAATGTTTACTACAATTTTAACCCTTGCCCTATTTTAGTTTTTTTCTTGCAACTAATTTTAACAATTAATTCGCCATTGGAATTTAGCTTCATAAATCCCCAGTTGAGCTGAAACAACCGCCATCTTGTAACGGTCAGCGCGTCGTCACTCACAGAAGAAACCAACGATGACACATATGGCAAGCCGTTTTAGCTTTTAAACTTTGTTCTGACTATATAAATATATTTAAAGATAGTAACAATTGTATTTTGACGAGTGATAATTATAATTCGACTAGTCAGAATGACAATTAGAGATATCTGCAATTATAATTGCACTCGTAATAAATACAATTTGAGATATCTGTAATATATATTTGACTAGTCAAAACTCTGTA
Organism: Opsariichthys bidens; assembly: GCA_037194245.1. Lineage (NCBI taxonomy): Eukaryota > Metazoa > Chordata > Actinopteri > Cypriniformes > Xenocyprididae > Opsariichthys > Opsariichthys bidens. Next base: position 7,406,067 of record CM074310.1, on the reverse strand, counting down.
TTGATGTCTTAGATATCTTTAAAAGACTTGTCATTTATCCGCAAAGGTCATTAGAGATATCTGTAATTCGGTTTCGACTAGTCACAATTATATTTTAAGATATCTGAATTGTAATTGCTCCTAGTCGAATCCGTCGTGCGTGACGTGAAACTTACATTTCCTCCGCACCACCCGGAGGCGCTATCTCCACAACTATATTACCTTAGAAAACGGTTGACAACGCAAAACAAGCCCACGATTTGCAAATAATCCAGTTACTATTCCAGTGTTGATAACATACACAGTTAAATAAAATACACTTTTACAGTAATTTTATTACTTGAAAACCAGGTCAGGCCGTTGAGATTTTTTTTTCACGCAGACAATATGGTTAGAAAATGCGGGGCTTAGCAAAGGGGTGGTTTGAGAACGCAATTAAGATATCGATAAAATAATTTCGACTAGTCAGAATGTTCATTCAAGATATCTACTCTGAAATTCTTCCTAGTCTCAAAGCTGAATGCCGATATCTCCAAAGAAAGATCCTCCTAGTCAAAAAACAGACTGAGATATCTTTAATTAAGTTGAAGATATCTTTAAACGAGTTTTGACTAGGACGAAGATATATCTAATTAAGTGTCGCCTAGTCAAAAATCCAGTTCAAGATATCTACAACTGTAATTTGACTAGTAATAAATTATTTAAAGATATCTACATATTTATTTTTGGATATCTTAAAAAACGATGAATTAAAGATATCTCCAATTTGATTATGACTATACAAAACCCAGTTAGAGATATCTCTAATTATGATTTGCACTAGTGGCAATTCAATCGAAGATATCTCGAATTTAATTGCCACTAGTGCAAATTATAATTCGAGATATCTCTAACCAAGTTTTGTCTAGTCATAATCAAATTGGAGATATCTTTAATTACAATTTCTACTAGTCAAAACTCATTTGTAGATATCTGAAAATATTTTCCAATTGAAGTCAATGGAAGAATTTGACTAGTCATAAAAGCATTGTAGATATCTGTAATGTATATTACGACTAGTCACAATCACATTGTATATATCTCAATTGCAATTACGACGAGTCAAAATTGCAGAAGAGATATCTGGAAATGGAATTATGACTAGTCAAAACTGATTTATGACTAGTACGGGAAGGAGTATTTAAAGCTAAAACGGCTTGCCATATGGGATAACCTTTCACAGGTGAGAACGTTAATACTTAACATTACATATTTTTACTTTAACTATAATAACTTTTTAATGCCGTGTCAGCTTCCGCCTTCGTCTTATTGTATTGTTTAGTTTTTCATAAACAGATATTCACAGACTCTGTCGAATGTTCACGGACCGCTCCAATATGGCGGACGGTTTACGTATAACTGCATCTATGGAGCCACGCCTTCGTGTGGAACCTCAATCATCGCGAGAATCGCAGTTCTCGCACTTCCTGTTGGCCTTGCAGAATTGTAAACAAACGAGAGCTCTTAGTTCCACGAAGGGTCAAATCACTCAAGCATCCCGTGAAACAAAGATAGATCAATGAGCTCTGAGCTTCGAGAAGGAACTTTAGGAATTACAAGCGCCGTGTTACAGCGATTATAGCTTAATCAAAGCAACGACGCGCGGGTGGAAGACATTAGCAGTCCGCTAAGGAATACAAGTGATAAGCCAGCTAGCTGGCAGTCGCTTGAACAGTGAGTAAACAATTACAAACCTTTCGACTAACTGACAACTTGGTATTGTTTCATCAGAACTTATATTAACAAGTACTTTTCGAATATAATAAGAAATAGTTCAATATATTCAATGATATTGCAGGAACTAGCTTCCTCCAAGTCCATACATGATCTATTCATGACGCAATTATTGTGTTTCGTACACTATCATAGTTATCAGAGGGGATTTCTGGTGTTTTTCTCCCCATATTGTGTCAGTTAAAGAATGATAGGTGCGGGTTGTAATTGGGTGTAATTATTGGTTATAAGATCTGTGTGCTGTTGCTCTGTAGCTATAAAACTTTACTAGCTTAACTGATCAATGAGTAGACAGACTTGTGTGACACAACTGCAATTTTGTTTTACTAGTATTCCCCATAATTAGCCAGGGCTTGGCTTTAAAATCCGTAAAGAAAGTTACATGTCTTGACGTCAGCAGTCAACACTTATCACGTGACGTACTTGGTATTGCAAGCAATAAGCATTTAGAGAATCTCAATAATGTTGATGATTAAAGAGCAAAGTGATAGTTTGAAGAAATGCCACTGATATTAATAGGTTGGTGACAGTAATCTCCGAATGTCTTGTTGACATTCATTTGGCTGTAAAATGTCTGTTTCTTGTTTATCCAGAAAACGGCACAAATATATCATTTGCAAATCTAGAAAGACCGTTCTTCGTTTGAGCCACCAGTTACAAAACACGCTGGATGACTCTGAGGCACTCCTTCCTTACATGTCTTGTCTTATCTATTGTTTTTTTGTGTGTGTGTGTATTGAATTGAACGGCGCAAGACCTGCCACCAATACACGTTTATGAATGAACCCCATTGAAAGTAGATCTTTGCACTGGTCAGTGCAGTTTGACTAGAGACATTAGTCTGAAGTTTGTAGTCTAGTTTCTGTGTTTCCCTCATTGAATGTTAATTCTTCCTGTGGTTAGTTTCACTTCCCGTGACTCATCTAAACGGCAGGTTCCTCAGTGTCATAACGCTCAGAATAGCTGAATGTGCTCAGTACGTTTTACAGGCAGGGTTAGTTGTTCATTGGGTGGAAACTGGGTGGAATGACTTTTATTAATGGTCGGAAATTAAAGTTGTCCCATGATTTACTCACCCTCAAGCCATCCAGGGTGAATGACTTGATTCTTTCAGACGAGCTCAATCGGATATATATTTAAAAATATCTTTGCTCCACCAGTTATATAATCAGTGAATGGAGGGCCTAATTTGAAGCCAAAAAAAGTGCATCCATCCGTCGTAAAAGTAATCCATACGGCTCCAGGGGGTGAATAAATATGGAGCCCCTCACATGACATGCAAAAAAAATTAAATCGTGCAAACAGTTTACAAAATGGTGAAAACGATTTACTGTTGCATCGATTTACTGAGTGTGCATTTTGTAAATTGAGGGAACGAAGCCTACTATTTTTTACTATTTTTCAGATTCTGGCAACCAAAGGTACAACGAAACATTTTTCTCTTATTCTGTGGATTTTCCTCCACTTGTTACCGCTATTTTTCTGCCACTACTATGCTGCAAGCAGGGTTGAGGAGTAACGAAATACAAGTAACTTAGTTACACATTTGAAATGCAAAATTTGAGTCACTGTGTTTCATGACGGTTTCATTTTAAATGGGTGTTAATCAGATTACAGTTCCATCTGAAAAGTGTTTTAGATTACCAAAGTGATTACTTTGAGTTTTAATGTCATTTAAACAGCGATTGGTGATTCTCTGACTCTGACCGTCTGAAAAAGAGGAGTTCAGTTTCACCAACATTTTAATACTTTTAACAGGGATCATAAAAATGTTGTTATTTAATACTGTCCTGAACAAGACAAAATGACTGAATTTATAAAAAAAAAAAAATTGTCAACTGAACTGTCCTGTCATGACCTGATGATCCACGACTGTTCTCATGTTTTGTGAGTCATTTTATAATTCACTCGTCACTGTGACTTTTTCTCACCATTTGTTTTTTTCCCCTCACAATTGTGAGTTTGTATTTCACAATTCTGACTTCTTTTTCTCAGAATTGCGAGATTTAAACTCACAATTACAAGTTATAAAGTCAGAATTAGGAGATATAAACTTGCAATACTGACTTTTTCTTGCAATTGTGAATTTAGTATGAGTTTATATCTCATAATTATGACTACTCAATATTGTCAGTTTATATCTCATATTTTTGACTTCTTAATATTGTGAGTTTTTATATCATAATTCTGACTTTTCTCAATATTGCAAGTTTATATCTAATAATTTTGACTTTATAACTCCCAATTGCAACTTTATATCACTTGCAATGACCTTTTTTGTGTTTGTTCCACACTTATTAGTATTCCAAAGTATTCTAAAGTATTCAGATTAAGTGACTAAACTTGAGTAATGTAACAAAATACGTTACAAATGACTTTTTAAAGCATGTATTTTGTAATCTGTAGTGAAATACATTTTCAAAGTAACCTACCCAGCCCTGGTCATAGTGATTTAACTGTGACGTCAGCTCCAAAATGTATTTAAAAATAGGAAACCGGGTTGGTCAGATCATTGAAGTAGGCATGAAATTTAAAAAATACCCCCCTCTCTATTTTGTAAATGCATGTTATATATATCGCATTGTGAATGATTCTTCTGTGCATGTTTCATTTAATCAATTTTTTTAACATGGTAATGTATAATCAAAATGCCATAACTCATTCTTCTCTCTGGTGATGAATGCTGGACTTAACCGGTCATTCAGTCCACTTAAACTCCCATCTTTTTCTGTGATCCATTACGCTTGTATGTATGTCACACAACAGAAGAAAAGATCCGCCGCTACTTCAGTTTCATCAGCAACTTTAAAAGCTCATTCGTGGGTCACTGCCGTGATATAAAGAACATTGATGAAATCATTCAGAACTCCAGTTATGTTATCATGGCCACTTACAAAATTGCTGATAATCATGACTTCATCCTGAGGGAAGGAATGTTTTTTTCATGAGTTGATAAGTGCGTTCTCAGAATCAATTTGTAAGTTTTATTGTTATCAAGCTACTTAAAACTTGATCTATGTATTTAATAGATTGAACGGTTTCATGCATACGTTTCTTTGTCTAATTTCTTTAGACATTACACTGAAAATTTTGGTCATTGATTTTGAAGGTTGTAAAATTATGAATCTGTGTGCAGGTCTTCATCAGGGCTAATTCAGGATGGCGTGTGTGGGGACTCTGGGTGTCTCGGTCCTTGTCTTATGCTTCACTCTGGCACCCTCTCCTGGTCAGGCATATATATATGCTGTAAGTGTCTGCTTTCAAGATTATTAAGGCTTTAATTGATTTGATAGTAACTGTATAGTAGTATTTGGTTGCACAAAATCTACACACTTCACATTTGAACAATCAATATTAATTTTATAATGTGGGTTCTTTGATTGCTTTGTAATGTCTTTATGCTGCGGTTGCTAATGGCCTCTTTTCTATCCCGTGCAGCATTACAGTAACATGACCTCCATGCTGTTTGAAGATCTGCCTGCTCTCTTTGGCTCTCCTCTGCCAAAAGATGGACTCACGGTAATGAATCCCTACAGCTGGACTTGTAGTTTCACCCAGTAACTAAAATAACTGCATGAGAGTGACTGACTCTCTCTCTCTCTCCCCCAGGGTGTGCTGGTCGAAGCTCGTCCTCAGAACGCTTGTGCACCTATAGATCCTCCTCCAGTTCCTCCCTCACCCTCCGATCCCACTACAAACAGCACTACGAAATACATTGTCCTCATTCGACGTTACGACTGTAACTTTGATATCAAGGTTAATGTTCCCATCTATTCTAATAGATTCCAAAATGTGGGTTATAGAAGCTGAGGTAGCGCTTTTTTTTACAGTCCTGCTTCCCATGTACATACTATGTACTTATTACAGAAATTACAATAACTTGGTAATAACCCTGAACCTATACCTAAACCTAACTTTAACCATTTTAGTTGCATAATAATACTCATTATTTTAGTTGGCAAGTGCACGTACTGTAAAATAAAATGCAACCGAAGTTGAAAAGTAAAGTTATATGGTTGACTTACATTTTTTTTAAACAATATTCCCTTTTGAATAAGTACACTTTAGCATACTTTAAAAAGAATACTGAAGAAAATAATATACTTAAGTGCAAACTGAATATATTGTTTTCAGACACTTGATTGACCCTTCGCAAAGACCCGCCCCCTTTAGTTACTGTTGCTATGTCCGACAAGTCACGCGCTCTCACGCCACACATCATGTTCTCACGCAGTGAAAAATACATCCTGGAGCAAAGAGGACACTGACAACACGTCGACAGACATATGAAAGAGTTTCATATTTAATATATCGGAATTTTTTAAAGAAGTTTGAACAATAGATAGCGTCTAGTGTGTGTTTAATGTGTCGTGACTGTTGCTCCTCGATCATCTCTTCATACTAGTTCATTTATAGCATCAAATAAACATGAATGAACATCAGAAGGAATGTTGGACAGGGATTCAGGGTTATGATCGCCTGTCAATCAAACTGTTTGCGAAGGGTCAATTGCCTCTTTATTTTAATTATCCCTAAACCAAACGCTCATCCTAACTCTATAGTAAGTACTATGATAGTCATTACTCAGTACTGAAATGTATAATTACACTGTAATACTGACACTTTATTAACCCTTTATTTTAACAAGGTGTCCTTTAGGTTTAAGTAGGTTTGGGATGAGGGTTTGGTTTAAAGTTACTTGCATGTAATTATATATAATTCATAGTTATTACTTAGTAACTACATGTATAACTAGAGCACTAAAATAAAGTGTTACCTCAAATTCTTTGCTTCATTATGTTAGTCAACACATCAAAATAAGTGTACTTCTTTAAAACATGCCAAAATATTATTAAAATGATTTAAAATGTACTTCAAAAACCTTTATTTTGACATTATTACAAAGTGCGCATTTTAAAAGTGTACTTAAGTTTGTAAAGAAAAAGTCATGAAAGTACTGTCTTTAAATACACTTAAATGGCCTTTTATTTCAGTAATATATTTTCTGCATGTAGTTTTTTTTTTTTTAAATACACTTTTAAGATTTCAGGTACACTAGGTGCACATTTAATTAAGCATACTTCTTTTTCTCAAGGGTATGTTATCTAGTGTCAAGGCAGCCATGGAAATAATGTAAAATACTGCCGAAAAGACAGATAGCTAGTACTTTTGAGTAACTGAGGCACGGTTCAAAATATGACCGCAGAAATGTCATGAACAACAGAATAAGTGAGTAATATTCTTGTGCTGTTTGTTTTTTGTCTTATAGGTGCTCCATGCACAGAGGGCCGGTTTCAGTGCAGCCATAGTTCACAACATGTACTCCAATTCACTTCTCAGTATGGGATACAGCAATGGTGAGATTGACACACACACATGCACTGTTTGTATTGAACAAGTATTGGTAATGAACTTTTGAAGTGCACTTTTTGTGTACTGAATGTTATTGAGAATACTACACTCTTATTGATATTTATTTGGGAAAGTCGTGGCCTAATGGAGAGGGAGTCGGGCTTGTAACCTGAAGGTTGTCCGTTCGATTCCCACGCCAATTGAAGGTGGGGATTGTGAATGAACAGCACTCTCTCCACCTTCGGTACCATGACTAAAGTGCCCTTGAGCAAGACACCTAACCTCTAATTGCTCCCCGGGCGCTGTAGCAATAGCTGCCCACTGCTCCGGGTGTGTGTTCCCTGTGTGTGTGTGTGTGTGTTCACTGCTCACTGCTGTGTGTGTGCACTTGGATGGGATAAATGCAGAGCACAAATTTCAAGTATGGGTCACCATACCTGACAATATGTCATGACTTTCACTTTCACTTTTCACTTTCATAGCTGAAAACAATCAAATTAGACACTTGATGGTCCACTTTAGACATTCTACTAACTATAAGTAACTTTGCAACTACATGTCAACTCACTCTCATTGTGCACACAAATGTGCCAATTTCAATGCAATCCTATTCAAAATGCTTTGAGACTTTTGTTGTAAGACACGTACTTTATCATCCTTTCAATCTGTTTTGTTTCTGTTTAGACTCCATCGCAGAAGAGATCGAGATTCCCTCTGTGTTCACAAGCTACTATGCCTCTCAAATACTGCGAAGCTTTATCATACCGGAGAAAGGGTGAGAATAAAACACTACACACTAAAATGGAGTACAGATAGATATGTAAAAACAACCAGTCGTTTGGACACACCTACTCCATTATTATTAAATAAAAAAAAAAAAAGCATGTTTAAGCACATTTTAAATTTGCGTACAAATATAATTTCAATCAGAGAGCATCACAAATATGTCCAGACTTCTGACTGGCATACACAAATGACTTCATTCAGCTTGCCGACCTCAGGGGCAAAGGTTGTTTAAGTATGCTATTGTGTGCGATCCACTTTGCTGCAGGGCCTATGTGATTCTGAAGCCTGAGTTCTCCTTTCCTCTGTCCTACTATCTCATCCCCTTCACTGGAGTCGTCGGCATGATCATCATTGTCATGGTCATTATACTGGTCAGTGCTGCCATGACTTCTGTATGAACCCCTCAATGTGTACAAGAATCATGCGTGGGATTACAGTTGGTTCTAATGATAATATATAATGCTGTATTCTTATACTTTTTACTTTTGGAACACACACAAAAAAAATCTTTACTAGTGTTTTAGTTGTTGTTGTTGTTACATTAAATGGGGATTTCAGCTTTTAAGCTTTAAAAAGACTACAAAAGTACAGAAAAAGTAGCTTATAATAGATTCATGATGCCATAATGTTGTCTAGGTAGGCAGCTGTGTAGGATTTCATCGGCGGGTGATTAATACGTTTTTCTTTCTGATTGGTTCAGATTGTGCGGTGTGTGCAGCACAGGAAGAGACTTCGGAAAAACAGACTCTCCAAAGAACAGCTGAAGAAAATCCCCACTCATAAATTTGTTAAAGGTGAGCAAAAGAGAGTTGATTAATGCGTTAGTCTGGGTTAAATGCTATATGAGTTCTATGAACAGCATGTTTTTTATAATCATGAGAAATAGTTTTGCCTCACTTTTACTGTGTACAGTAACTTTCATTGACAGTCAAGTCCAAATTATGGTCTTGTTTGTAAACCAAACGTAAGTTGGAGTCTAAGAAAAATTCCATGGCATAACTAAAGAAATGTATTACAACTGCTAGTCGCAAGTAATAGAAGTTCAGCTATTTTTTTTTTCTCCATAAAATCATGTTTGGGTGCTCTAAAGATGATAATAAACAGCTCTGAAATCTCATGTAGGAGTATGCGCCATGAACTGATGGGTTCTGATAGCAAGCATGATTGTTCTGCTGGACCATCTAACACTTTAATAATGCCGTATTTTTCTCAGGTGATGAGTATGATGTGTGCGCGATTTGCCTCGATGAATATGAAGAGGGAGATAAGCTGAGAGTGCTGCCGTGTTCACATGGTAAGTGAGCTGCTCAATCATCTGTGAGAGAAGTGTGTTTTAGTCGAACCTGTGTTGTCTTTATCCTTTCTGTCTAATAAGCATATCTATGGATTTCAGAGTGAAAGTAATTAAATGTTTTCGCTTGACATTACAATCGCTCGTTCTGATAATGCCAATTTTGAAAACAACTCGGAACATTAAGTGCTGATTGGAAATGGTCAGAGCTGCAGTGAATGTTTCACACTCGTTTGTTTCGCTATATTATTGAGGATATTGCATAGACTTCCACCGAGTTTTATATCAGGTTAAGGATATTTTCTGTGGCCTAACCCAACCTCTACTCCTAAACCTACCCATCACAGAAACATGTGCATAACCCTAGATTCAAATAAAAACATGTTTTGGCCCATTTATATGCCTTTTTAACTAGTGAGGACCAATAAAATGTCCTCACTAGTCGGTTGTCATAATATTGTACAATGTTAGTGAGGACATTTGGCCTCACAAGTATACTTAGCATACTTAAACTAGTACACGCATTCATCAGTGTGTGTGTGTGTGTGTGTGTGTAATATATATGTTGTATATATACTGATGAATGTGTGTGTTTAAGTATACTATGTATACTTGTGAGGGCCAAATGTCCTCCCTAATATATGTGTGTATTTGTGTATGTATGTGTATATATATATGTGTGTGTGTGTATGTATATATGTGTGTATATATATATATATATATATATATATATATATATGTATATATGTATGTGTTTGTGTTATATATATATATATATATAATATATGAAAAATATACTTTATACTCTCTAAGATATCTGTTTTGGCATCGTCTTATCAAAAAATCCATGTCAGTTGACCACTATTCAGAACGTTTGAATGTTTTTTTTTTTTTTTTCTTGTATTGTCTTCTTAAACTTCATAAATCATTAAGCCACCAGAACAAAAACTGTGCGACTTGATGTTTGTTGTGAGAAGTGTCATTTCACTGTGAGTCTGGCTTGAGTTTAATACATCAAGGGGAAAAATAATTAAAATACAGCAAAGGAAAACTAATTACTTATGTAAATATTATATTCAATAATTTTAATTGCATAAATTATGCATGTGGTATTTACTATCTTTAAATTTTATAGTATGATGATATCGACATGGGCTTCGTCTATCCAAAGATCCACATTGGTCGACCGTTATTCAGATCTATTCAGTAGCCTCGCACCAAAACATTTCTGCCATTAAACCACAAAAATCACAGTAGCTCTTAGGGGTGGCCAATATACCGGTAGACAAATGCCCATTTTTTGCGAGTATCTAGTCATTTATGTGTTAAGTGAATGTAAACAGTTTAAGAAAGCACGTGTGTATCAGTATATTAGATCAGTGCACTTGATCTTAAAGCGAATAAACCTGCTGCCGTCTGTGTCATTAATGTTAATCAAACAACTAAAAGACAAAAAAATCACTCACCGCTCTTGACTGAATCCTTTTTAATAAGAATGCATTTATGAGACTATGCAGTACTTTTTTCCTACATTTAATACAATTTATGTAGTATTTCTTAGTATCTCTTATTTGTGTCTTTGTTCTATTGTAGTTTTGTAATTTAATTTCTTATTTTATCACTGTTTACTTTGCTTCAGGAAGCTTTTTTTCTTTTTCTTTTCTTTTTACTTGGGATAGTATTATAAAAATGATAGTATATCATAACCTTATTTAAAGCAAAAACGACTCTATCGTAATAAAATTATGGCTCTTGTTGTTTATTGTAAGAAGTGGCTCGAATTTGACGCAGCAAGGGAAGAAAGAAATGATTTTCATTGTTTTCCAAGTCAGTGAAATGACACACATTTTTAAGTAGAGTTTTTGTCAAGTCAAGTCAAGTCATCTTTATTTATATAGCGCTTTTTACAATGCAAATTGTGGCAAAGCAGCTTTACATTAATAAGAAAATGGTGTCATTGTGCAGCTTATTCTATATATTATTGATTCATTCCGTTGCAAATATCAGTAGTTATTAGTCTAGTTAATTTATGTATATCAGCACTGCAGAAAACAGTGACGTAATCGTCCGGCTCGGCTCAGTTCACATACAACAACACCAATGCAGGCGTATCAAAAACACTGCTGAATATCAAGCAAGTGTCCCCAACTTAAGCAAGCCAAAGGAACCAAAACTCCAACAAATGGAGAAAAAAACCTTGGGAGAAACCAGGCTTAGTCGGGGGGTCAGTTCTCCTCTGGCCAACAGGGAACACTTGTCCGATACTCAGGCAGAGTTACAGGTCATTAAACCGTTTTGATCACGCCGGTATGGGACGGTTTGTTGGGATATGTCCTTTTGTCCCTGTTCAGAATACGGTAACCTGATTATTTTTTGCTCCCATCGTTCAGCTTACCACTGCAGGTGTGTGGACCCCTGGCTCACCCAAACCAAGAAAACCTGCCCGGTGTGCAAGCAACGCGTGACCCGTCCCAACCCGGAACACTCCGAGTCTTCGGATTCTGAGGAAGAGGCAGGGCCTCGTGTGGCTGGCGAGGAAGAGGAAGGAGCAGTCAGTGAGGCTGATTCTGAGCGCACCCCTCTCCTTCGATCTTCCAACCCTGCGTCCCCTGCCTCCTCCAGCCCGCCGCCCAATTACGCTTCCACCGTAACGTCCGCGGCAGCCGTGGCTACGGTAACAACCTCCGCACAGTGCTTGCCGCACACACCGCAGCATGACGTGCCCCTCCTGGGCCAGGATGAGTACTGCACACCCGTAGAGGACTCGGATGAAGATACTGATGATGAGGAGGGTCACCCCTCGGATAACGACACCACAGAGCTTATTGGACGCGGCGCTCTACGAGTCTGATTAAAAACAGCCCTTTATCTCGGTCACTTTGGTTGTTCTAGGGATCCGTTTTATCTGATGTATATCACAGAGGTGGATTTTTACACCGCTTATTTTGAGATGCATTTTGCCTCAATCCAGTCGCGCCGAGATGCACGTCCATCACACTTTTAGTTCTAGCTAGTGCATTCAACACTAAACGGCATACGTGCAACATTTTACAATTACTGACCAAAATACACCGATTGGTGTGGTTCAAAAAATCATTTGTTCTCCTAAAAAGGTCCAAATGAGAGTTAAAAGTAATGTAAAATCTATTTGAAATTACTGGCAGTGTTTCTTAACAAAATAGTCCATACTTACATAAATTAAAACACATCATTTACTCACCCTCATGTCATTCCAAACCCATATAAATTTCTTCTGTGGAACACTACAGAGCCCCATGCATGACATGCAGGAAAGAAAGTAACACATGATTTACTAATTTGTTCCCTCGATTTGCTAAATCGTGTACACGTTTTACTGTTTCATTCCCTCGATTTACTAAATCGTGCACATGATTTATTCTATCGTTCACTCGATTTACTAAATTGTGTGCATGATTTATAAATGGAGGCAACAAATTAATAAATCATACACACAATTTAGCCTAATATTTTTTTCCCTGCATGTCATATGACAACATTGCACCTTTTATATATGTATATATATATATATATGTATATTTTATATTATATATATTATATATCTTTTATATATATATATTATATATATATATATATATATATATATATAAAAGATATAAAATATATATAATATAAAATTATATATATTTAAAATAAAAAAAATTATATATATAATTTTTTTTTTTTTTTTTTTTTTTTACCTGACACCTATTTCAGGTGTCGGAGTCTCTACTAATGAGCTGATTAGGGAAACGCTGTTCAACAAGACCAAAAAAAAGACCTGTCAAACCTGGACACGCGTGAAGCCTAAATATGCAGAAATGCAAATGAGATTTTATAGCTGTGGTGCAGAAGCAGATTTTCAGTGAATGAACACTAGTTCATCCAGGAATGAAAACTGTCATCATTCACTCACCCACATGTCTTTCCAAACCCGTAAGTCTTTTTGTTCCTTTGGAGATATTTTTAGCATTCTCTCATCCTTTTTATCCCTCCATTGAAAGTCCACACAACCAAAACTTTCATGCATTGCAACACTATTATTGTAAAAAAAATCCATATCAAGTAGAGCGGTTTAATCCACGTCTTATATGATGAACAGATTAAATTTAGCCTTTTATTCACATATAAATGTTGATCAATGCACATCAAATATGGTAAAAAAAATATGATTGTTGCTTGAAAGAATCAATGAAGTTTGTTCTCAGGCGTCATGTGAGTACAGTTTACCATGTACTCAATGTTTAAGACTTAATTTAAGCTGTTCATCATATAAAGCGATCGTGTCTCTTTAGAATACTTGGATTAAATCGCTGGATTTCTTTTACAATTTTTTTTGAGGCATTAAAGTTTTTGGTTTCATTAAAAACTTCATTTGTGTTTCTTAGATGAGCGCAAGTTTTATGGGTTTGCAACGACACGAGGGTGAGTAAAGGACAGTTTTAACTTGTTAAATTCTGTTGTGTTCCTCCTCACAAAGCTGTCCTTTGGCTTCACAAAATATAGATTGTGGTTCTTAGTAGTCTTTTTGAGAGCTTGGTCAGCTTCTGAAAAAGAGCAGCCTCCTTATTCTGCTAAATTTCTCCATTTGTGAGAACTTAACATGAGGGCGAGTAAATAAAGACAGAATTCTCAAAATTTCGGGGAAACTCCTCCTGTAAGTTGGTGGTTCCTGGCTGGTCACCATTTATGTGCAATACGGACAGGTTGCCAGTTTGTAAATGGAAACTAATATTTTATTTATACCTACAGAGGTCAGACAGAAAATATTGCAGACTTCTGAATTATTGTCTTTGATAAGTAAATTCTTTTATTTTTAGTAAACACCTGCATTGATCAAATCATACCATTGTCACAGAATTCACTTCACGAGCCTGATGATTTAGAATACTTGTTTATTATAACAGCAACAACAACAACAACAACAAAATCCTTTATAATCGTTTCTTTTCAATACATTAACTGACTTTCTGAAACAGTTCCTTGCAGATCTCTCTCACTACGTTATGTAAAGGCATTATTCTCTCTTATCTACAAAGATTGCAGTTGAAATAGTTTTATTATTGTTATTGATGCAAGCTAAAAGGACTAACAGTCTTATTCTTTGTTTAATATAGACATTTACCATTTAAATGCTGTTTCAGAGTTAAACTGACAGCGTCTAGACATAATGGCAGTGTTTATTACCTTTTACTATCCTCTTAGATTCCATCTTTCATCTCAAATTGAATAAGAAACTGTTGTCTAAACTAAATAAACATGTGCCTACTTCAAATTCTCATTTGTAAATGTTACGTCATCCATCTCTTCCTCTAAATCGCTAATCGGTCAAATGAATATTCACTGTCACATGTCTGTTTTTCTTTCCCTAGTTTTATCGTTGTGATTTTAGTTTCAGTTCTTTGACGTCGCTGACATTGACATCACGCATTCAGATGTATCTGATATATCTCCTTTTGAAAATATAAAGCAAATAACACTGTAAACAATCATAGGGTTTGCACCTGTAGTATGCTGGAACAACAGCTTTTATTATTATTTCTACTCTGTATATAATGTTCAGTCCGTGTCTGTGTTTAATCATTGAGTGCTGCATTCTAATTGATTGAAGATTTATTTAGGATTGTATCATTGCTTCATTTTGTGCCATAAAAATAATTTTACTATTTCCCGAGTCAAATCTTATGCTATGAACTCCATTGAAAGGTTTAAGAAACGTGATTTCGTGCAATTGAGTCTTTATTCTGTTGAATAAGCGATTGAACGCTGGTGGGTGGGATGACGTATAACTCTTCGCTGGGTTCAAACTGTACAGCTTTTGTCGTCTGAGACTAATTTTGTGAACCCTAGTAGATTCTTCTGATCCTGGGCCAAAATCTGAAGACTTTGATCTCTAGTTTGAAATGCAAATCGACAAATTTTACCGTAGATGAAATTCTGGCAGTGTCAGAATGTTTGAGGTACAGTCCTACAGTGTGACTTTTATGGCGCCCACTGAATCAAAAACCAATTGACCCTTCGCAAAGACCCGCCCCCTTTAGTTACTGTTGCTATGTCCGACAAGACATGCGCTCTCATGCCACACATCATGTTCTCACGCAGTGAAAAATACATCCTGGAGCGAAGAGGACACTGACAACACGTCGACAGACGTATGAAATAGTTTCATATTTAATATAACGTAGTTTTTTTTAAAGAAGTTTAAGCAATAAATAGCGTGACAGATCGCTGTAGCTCCTCGATCATCTCTTCATACTAGTTCATTTATAGCATCAAATAAACATGAATGAACATCAGAAGGAATGTTGTTTCAATTTTTCAAGTTCAAGTTCACCAACGTTAATCTACTAACTCCCCTGACCACTTTGTCGGATAAAATGGCGGATTCGGGGTTCTGATTGGTCAGGTCGCCTGTCAATCAAACTCCTGGCGAAGGGTCAATTGGAGTGCAGAACCTGATGACACAATTAGAGTGACAACAACAAACCATGGCTGCATCTGAAATTGCATACTTTCCTGGTATATAGTGGGTGAAAAACAGTATGTCTGAATTCACAGGACTCAAAGAGTATGAAAAAAGTATCCGATGACTTTTTCTACTTCCGGTGGGATTCTGAAATGTGCATTCGATGGACACTTTACTATCCCATGAGGCCACGGGAGAGGATTTGTGAGTGGCAGTGAAGCGAGGCAACTGACGCTGGTAGGTCACATGAGAATGACAACATGGCGAATGTAGTACATCTGGATCACATTCATTCTACACACTTGTACTTTTTAGCGTTCATGAAGGAATTACTTATTCAAAATAAGTACCTACATTTACATTTAGTCATTTAGCAGACGCTTTTATCCAAAGCGACTTACAAGTGAGGAATACAAACCAGCGATTCTTCATGAATTGGTATGAAATGATTCTTCATGAATTCATTTCTGATATCTGAAAGTGATTGTTACTAGTACGAAAGCCGTTTTAGATATCAGAAATTATATTGATATCAGGAATTCATTTTCAGATATCAGAAATGAACATTTTTACTAGTAGCAATTCAATTGTGGATATCAAGAATAGACATTTGCACTAGTAACAATGTAATTGTTGAAATCAGAAATTTGCATTTTTACTTGTAAGAATTGTATTCCTGATATGTGAAACTGGAATTTTAACTAGAAAGAAATGAATTCTTAATATCAACAATTGAATTTGAATGGCGAGATTTCACTAGTAAAAATACAATTCTTGATATCAACAATTATAGTTTATACTAATGGAAATTGAATAGTTGATATCAAGAATTAACATGTTAATTAGTGAAAATGTAATTGTTGAAATCACAAGTTCATATCCTGAAAATGAATAAAAGTCAAAATGGCTTGCCATACATGAATGCACGAAGCAGTTTCCTTCAGTTTAGAACGGCGATTAGCTTACGCGTACACTATACTGTTTAAAACGTGCATTCACCCGTTCCGTTTTGAGTTTTGAGATGGGATAATCAAATATTTCTTGTGGAGTGCTATGGGAATATGCATTTATTTGGCATTAACTGTAGGATATGAAGCGTAAATGTGGACTTTAAAGATTTATTATCGTGTTGCGCCCTCTAAAGGCCATGACCAGCGACTAGTCGACGTCAAGCGTCACGGCAGAGCATTAAAGTCGATTAGTCGGCGAGTTGTAGCTTAAGTGTTGGTTCTCATTTGACCTGCACTACTTTCTGCATGATTGACCATTATTACCACAAACATACAAAAGCATCACATTAAAACCTTACAAACAGAACATGTTTATATAAACGTATTAAAGCAGTTGCCTAATTATTTAACATATTTTAAGGTTTAGCTGACAATTGTTAACAAACTAATAATTCATAAATACACTACATATAAAGGTCACTACTTTCCCTGCATGTCAATATGGCTCCATCAGTGTTTTAATGGTCAATACTTCATTTAAAAGTGGTTTATGCCTGGAGCCAAGCCAACTTGATGCTTGTCCTTCTCCAGCTGCCCCAAATAAAGCCTTTTATCAATCTATACCAACAGCTTTTTTGACATTTTTGCAATGACTTTCAATCAGGTGGTGCCTCAGTGATTTTTAGTGGATGTACATGAAGTTATTTCTCCTCAAGCTCACAAAGAAGTCCTTAAAATCGCATTAATTTTTTCCAAATGCTGGTAACCAAACAGTTGATGGACACCACTGACTTCCATAGTATTTTTTTTTTTCTTCTCCAAATGGAAGTCAATGGTTAACGTCTACTGTTTGGTTACCAGCATTATTTAAATGATCTTCTTTTGTGTTCGACAGGAGAAAGACATTTAAACAGGTCTGGAACAACGTGAGGGTGAGTAAATGATGACAGAATTTTGACTTTTGGGTGAACAATCACTTTAACTTTTAGTTTTGCCTGACATTTGAATGACATTGACATATTGATCTGGACGTCTGTGTGATTATGAGGAGGAGTCAAACATCCCATGTATTACCGCAGCAAGCCGATATACAGATGGCAGATGATGGATCAGCATGTAAACCAATAGTGAGCGAATCAAAGGACCTACATAAGTAATACAAGGGATAAAATGAATGAAAATAGCATTGTGTACTCTAATACAATTCAAGAAAGTAAACCATATAATTAAATTTGAAACCTATAACTATATGTCAAGTCAAGAGCTATTTTTCAGGTTTATTTTTGTGTACACTGTTAACACTTGCTGTTATTTTCAGGGTAAATAACTGTAAAATGTCCAGTATTTCACTGTAAAAAAGTAAGGTCTAACAGTGTAGGCACATACCTTAAAGCCATGGCTGCAAATAAACCATTTAAACACTATTACCTAGGAATACATTCATTTAAAGCACAATGAACTTTTGTGGGAACACGTGCAAAAGCTAGATGTAAACCGTATTAATTAGCCAACATATTGTTTTGGCCTAAAGACATTGTGATTAATGAACTGCAATTGACCCTTTGCCGGCAGTTTGATTGACAGATGATCTTATCAATCAACCCCGAATCCGCAGTAAAGCGGTCAGTGGGAGTTAGTAGATTAACGTTGGTGAACTTGAGAAATTGTGTGTACTCGCGTCTTTCCGCGCTTGAAACAACATTCCTTCTGATGTTCATTCATGTTTATTTGATGCTATAAATGAACTAGTATGAAGAGATGATCGAGGAGCTACAGCGATCTGTCACCACACATTAAACACACTCTAGATGCTATTTATTGATTAAACTTCTTAAAAAAATTACAATAGTTTAAAAATGAAACTGTTTCATATGTCTGTCGACGTGTTGTCAGTGTCCTCTTTGCTCCTCAATGTATTTTTCACTTCGTGAGAACATGATGTGTGGCGTGAGAGCGCATGACTTGTCGGACATAGCAACAGTAACTAAAGGGGGCGGGTCTTTGTGGAGGATCGATTACAGTCACTCAAAACAAATGAGACAATCTCCAGGACATTTTAGCCTGTTAACTTGTTAACTCAAACTATTATAAAAATATGGTGATATTGGGATCTTAAAAATAAGATTCAAAAAATAAAAAATAAAGGTTCTTTATTGGCATTTAAAGGGTTAGTTCACCCACAAATGTTTCAAACCCCTTAATCTTCAGAACACAAATGAAGATCTTTTTGATGAAATCTGAAAGCTTTCTGTCCCTCCATTGATGCAACGATCACTTTCAAGCCACAGAAAGGCAGTAAAGACATCATTAAAGTACTCCATGTGACTCCAGTGGTTTAACCTCAATTTGATAAAATGCTTTGTTTGCCCAAAAAACATAATTTACCACTTTATTTACAAAATAATCATCGCTGACGCTCGTTCACGCAACAACGTCTGCTTTTCGCAACAGCAACACGTGAGATTTTTTGTGGTAAATTGACCCTTCGCAAAGACCCGCCCCCTGTAGTTACTGTTGCTATGCCCAACAAGTCATGCGCTCTCACGCCACACATCACGTTCTCATGCAGTGAAAAATACATCCTGGAGCAAAGAGGACACTGACAACGTATGAAACAGTTTCATATTTACAATATTGTAAATTTTAAAAGAAGTTTAAACAATAAATAGCGTCTAGTGTGTCTTTAATGTGTCGTGACAGATCGCTGTAGCTCCTCGATCATCTCTTCATACTAGTTCATTTATAGCATCAAATAAACATGAATGAACATCAGAAGGAATGTTGTTTCAAGCGCGGAAAGACGTGAGTACACACAATTTCTCAAGTTCAATTTCACCAATGTTAATCTACTATAGGCTACTCCCTGTCGGTTTTGTCGGATAAGATGGCGGATTCGGCGTTATGATTGGTTAGATCGCCTGTCAATCAAACTGTTTGCGAAGGGTCAATTGTGAACTCACGCTGCTCCATAAAATTGAGGTTAAACCACTGGAGTCACTTGGATTACTTTAATGATGTCTTTACTACCTTTCTGTTGCTTGAAAGTGATCGTTGCATCAATGAAGGGACAAACCTCTTGGATTTGATCAAAAAGATCTTTATTCTGCTTTTATGGAACCTTTTCAAAGCACAAACGATTCTTTATTGTGGAAAAATGTTCTTAAGGGTTTTAAAATGTTCTTTAGGGAACCAAAAATAGTTCCTCTATGGCATTTATTTTTTAACAGTGTGGAGAATATAATTCACACACGTGCAAATAAACAACAAAACATTATTAATTATGTACAAATTGATTCAACTTTGAACTCAATGTAAAAAAAAAAAAAAAAAGAATCAGGCCTACATGCTCGTTTATAGCTCACCTTTCCAATACTGAAACTGTCTCATTACATCCCGGTGCTTCTCCTGTGTTATGCTCAAATTTGATTGGTTCTCACAGTTGTAATCTCCAAAGAAGCCTCCAGATCCTGTAATGCGATTGGTCCACCAAACTGTCAATCAACATCAAAATCCCGCCCTGTAAAGCAATTCCTTGATGTCAGCGCAACCAGACGGTCCGCTTCATCTGCATCCAGGACACTTTTGGTAAGCGAAAATGTTTTCAAATACATACTCAAAACTTTGTGAAGTGCTTCGTTATTATAATATAACTAGTAGTGCTTGTTTACACCGCTCATTCAGGGCATAGGTGGGTAAATTAACCGCCCCCTATAATAAACTCTCGCGCAGTTGTCAGCGTCGACGCGCTGAGGCAATCATTCAGTGTCATTAATGTAAGACGCTATATTAATTAAATAAGTCCTCAACTTTGCTTTCTATCACAGTTTCGGAGTTGGAAGCGCTTTGTCAACTCCAATTCCGTGTACGAAAAGTCCTGGTGATGGTCCAGGGATGGTGTGAGGTGATGATATGGCACTTTGAACTGAATTATTAACATATTTATATTGTTGTCTTGTTAGCCTATAGGCTAGTACTTCAAAAAATATCAAAAAGAAAAGAAATATAAGACATTTCTGATACTTTCAATAGTATTTTGCTGATTTGCTGCTGATTTCATCTGCATTTCAGTAATAATCAAGCTTGCTATTATCTTAGCAGAAAATTGTTTTCCTCATATGTTTAGTAATTAACAAATAATTAGTGTCTTGTTGTACAGTGTGTTGTGCTTTTACTGCTGAAGTGGATTACTGTTGACTATAGAAAGCCATTGATTTCCATTTGAGTTAATGGACCTTTCCACAAACGAGAGATGCTGAACAATTACACTAGCTTCCGGAATCCTGAAACCTAAATTTAACTATAACGAGACAGGGAATGACTTCAAACCTGTTTATTATATATCTAAAATATCCAATAATGAGCCTTGGATTGAAATAAACTAACGTTCATGCCTATGTTCTGCAGGAAGGTGACCCTCGTGTTGCGGATTTAGTGGTTTTAGCTGAATACTCTACACGTATTCCTTGCTTCATGCATTAAAGAGGAAATTTATGAACAAATGTGTCAAATCTTTTGATGCATCTAGCAGTTCTGTCTCTCAAATGTGTCATTGGGAGTTAATGTGACAGCGGGTGTAATCCAGAGAGCAGTGTGTGTGCGCGCATCTAATAACTTAATCCTGAAAGGCTGGGAACACCAACCTCCCCCTGTATAATCTTCTGATGACATACAGTTACCTTACTCGTTTCTAGTAAACCATAAGAAAGGGACATGACACGTGGAAGCTTTGAAATATCCTGGCGAGGTGTTTTTAAAATATACAGTGCACGGCTGATTTTGCAGGTTTGTCCACTCACAAAGCATGTAGAAGTCTGTAATTTTTATCATAGGTATCTTCAACTGTGAGTGACGGAATCTAAAACAAAAATCCAGAAAATCACATTGCATGATTTTTAGGTTATTAATTTGCATTTTATTGCAGGACATAAGTATTTGATACATCAGAAAAGCAGAACTTAATATTTGGTACAGATACCTTTGTTTCCAATTGCAGAGATCATACGTTTCCTGTAGTTCTTGACCAGGTTTGCACACAATGCAGCAGTTATTTTGGCCCACTCCTTCATACAGACCTTCTCCAGATCCTTCAGATTTCGGGGCTGTCGCTGCAATACGGACTTCCAGCTCCCTCCAAAGATTTTCTATTGGGTTCAGGTCTTAGGTCGTCTTATGGTTGTTGTCATGCTGGAAGACCCAGCTACGACCAATCATCAATGCTCTTACTGAGGGAAGGAGGTTGTTGGTGAAGATCTCGTGATACACGGCCCCATCCATCCTCCCCTCAACACAGTGCAGTCTTCCTGTCCCCTTTGCAGAAAAGCATCCCCAAAGAATGATGTTTCCACCTCCACACTTCACGGTTGGGATGGTGTTCTTGGGGTTGTACTCATCCTTCTTCTTCCTCCAGATACGACGAGTGGAGTTTAGACCAAAAAGCTCTATTTTTGTCTCATCAAATTCACCCATTCCTCCTCTGGGTCATCCAGATGGTCATTGGCAAACTTCAGACAGGCTGGACATGCGCTGCAGGAGCAGGGGGACCTTGCGTGCGCTGCAGGATTTTAATCCATGATGGTGTTACTAATAGTTTTCTTTGAGACTGTGGTCCCAGCTCTCTTCTGCTCATTGACCAGGTCCTGCCATGTAGTTCTGGGCTGATCCCTCACCTTCCTCATGATCATTGGTGGCCCACGAGGTGAGATCTTGCACGATGCCCCAGACCAAGGGAGATTGACCGTCATCTTGGACTTCTTCCATTTTCAAGTAATTCTTGTTGTCCTGTAGCCCATCCCAGCCTTGTGCAGGTCTACACTTTTATCCCTGATGTCCTTACACAGGTCTCTGGTCTTGGCCATTGTGGAGAGGTTGGAGTCTGTTTGATGGAGTGTGTGGACGGGTGTCTTTTATACAGGTAACTGGTTCAAACAGGTGCAGTTAATACAGGTAATGAGTGGAGAACAGGAGGGCTTCTTAAAGAAAAACTAACAGATCTGTGAGAGCCGGAATTCTTACTGGTTGGTGGGTGATCAAATACTGATGTCATGCAATAAATGCAAATAAATTATTTAAAAATCATAAAATGTGATTTTCTGGATTTTTGTTTTAGATTCCGTCACTCACAGTTGAAGAGTACCTATGATAAAAATGACAGACTTCTACATGCTTTGTAAGTGGGCAAACCTGCAAAATCAGCCGTGTATCAAATACTTGTTCTCCCCACTGTATAGGGGATCCTTTATGAAAAAGAAGTGCACTTAATTGTTTTAAATGTGCACTTTTAGTGTACTTAAAATCTTAAAAGAATTTCGGAAGCATTTTATTTTACAGTCCTGTTCCGCATGTACATACTGTGTACTTATTATAGCAATTGCAATATCTGGGTAATAACTAGGTACTATACCTGAACATAAACCTAACCTTAACCCAAGTAGATACCTTAAATTACCTTGTAATTTCTAAGACAAGTACACTGTAAGTACATGTACTGTTAAAAAGAAATTGTACTTTCATATAAAATAATAATAATTAAATAAAAGGTCACTTAACAGTACATATTCATGTCTGTTTAACACTTAAGTACACTTTTAAAAAGTGCACTTTAATGTCAAATTAAAAGTTACCATTGTGTTTTTTTTTGTCACGCATCTACTGTTATTTTGATCTGTTGACTAACATACTAAAGCACATGTGAAGTGATTATAATTTTAATTGGGTTTGTTTTAAATGTGATCATTACAAATGTATAATTACAAATATATTTAAATACATTTCATATTTAGAAATTACATTAAAATATATGTATTAACATGCAATTAAGTGTCCAAACAAATTACATTCAGTTTTCAATTAAATATATTTTTTAAGTATATTAAACTAGCAGGTACAATTGTTAATTTGTTAATATTTATATTTACACATGTATATTTTATATATATATATATATATATATATATATATATATATATATGTATGTGTGTGTGTGTATGTATGTGGTTTGTTAAACCCTAGATGGCAATATCCAATTCTTGTGGGGACATCTTTTGGGGAAAACAGCTTATAAATCACGTTTTTTGAAAAATATATATTATTGTATAGCACTTTTCACAATACATATCATTTCAAAGCAGATTACAACATTAGTAATGTGTTATCAGTGTATCTTGGCCTTCGTTATGTGATATGGTGAATGATGTGCGATGGAAGGTGTGAGGATATTTTGTCTCACTAACAGTCTGTTTGTGTACTTACAGGTGCTGAGGTTTGTTGGTGTGTGTGTGTGTGGTGAGGTGAAGCCATGCCGCTGGTCAAGAGAAACATCGAGCCGAAGCACCTGTGCAGAGGAGCTTTACCTGAGACCATCAGCAATGAGCTGGAGTGTGTGACCAACAACACTCTCTCTGCCATCATACGCCAACTTAGCAGCCTCAGTAAGACCTACTTTATCATATTAGAATGGCTAAAATAGATTTTTTTTATTTTTAAACCAGAATAAATACTTTCTTGTCAGACCTCTTTCTAAAGGACCAAATGAACTTGAAAGGTTTATTTTAATACAAAGGGTTATTTGTCTTCTTCTGCCTTGGTTTAAAAAGCTGCTCTTACAATACAATCATGTAATATGTACACTGATTTTCTTATGTCAAAATGTTTTCTTTACAATAATCATTTGACAATTTACCCAAACTAAAAATACCAATTGAACATTCCTAGCAATATTGCCCCCCCCATACTCATTTAAGATACTCGACAAAAGGGGGCTTTTTGGCATAATTCTCCGTGTTATTGTTTGTTCAAGCGCAAAAGAGAACTCAATACTGGTGCGCGTCTTTCTGTGTGTGTGTCACATGACATGACATTCACAGACCGTTTGTGTTTAAAAGCATTTACCTGATTAAGAGCGTGATCATAAAATTTAATGCTAGCCAAATTATTTGTATGTTTATGGGTAAATTAATGGAGTAATTTTTAAACATAATGAAGATATAATTAATTTTGAAAAATCTTTCAGTGTTAACAGTGAGATTATGTGGTTTTTATTACCAATCAACACAGCTTTTGTCATTTTTTTACAAGATAGACAAAATTTGTCACCAAAAAAGTCATTCGATTTACCAAAATTTCGGTTTTACCAAATGACACTTTTGGTTATACCAAATGACTATGTTATCATGTTATCAAAAAATGCTAACAGGCTGATATCTAGTTTTATATTCATTACAAGTTTTTTAAGTAGCATGACATTTTCCATGTTTTGTTGCGGTTGTACAGAATGACCTGATATTTCGGGACATGCGTATGAACAAGTAAAATCATGAATTTTTCAAATAGTTAAAAGAGAGTTAGTTACTTTACTTCACGACCATGTGGTCCTTTGCAGGTGTCTGAATGATGTCACATCCTGTCACATAATATTGACCGCATGACTTGATCCAAAATGGTCCCCTTATATTGGTTACTCCGAATGACATTATTTTTCTGGACATTCTTTCTCATAACAAAGCAACGACTTCTACAGATAATTTTAAAACCATTTTATATGATGTTATAAAATCATGCCAAAATAAAAAAAAATATATTGATTTAATACATTTTAAGATATTTTAATCTCAAATGAAATGGCTGTGTTGACCTTTGGAAGGTTAAACCAAATGACCTTTTGACACTTCAAAATCTTCAAATATATGTGATAAAATATAATTAAAACCTTTTGGATTTAATAAAAGAGCTATTCTACCTTGCTTACTTTGAATGTCATATCTTTGTTTTTTATTATTATTATTATTAAGGCCTTTGGACAAAAAAAAATGATGTCATTGACCCATATATATTAGAAATAGTGCAAATAATTAATTGTATAAATTAAAAAACAAAACATACATTTGTGCAAGACAGCCTTGTTCTGAAAACACAGTTTAGCTTTTCGGTTCAAATCATAATATAGTTGAATCTATATGCAGTATTACTGTTTTACACAAATACACTACAAATCTCTAGATGAAATGAGATGGGATAACAATGCTTTTTTGTGCACTGGCTTCCAGCAAATGCTCTAAAGCTTAATCCTATGAAGTGCAGAGAGTGATCGACAGATGTGGACGCAGAGTGCATGTTCTCTGAGGTTAAAGATCCTGAATTGGTGAATTCATGTTGCCTGCAATTTCCTATGAGAGTGTGTGCGCATCTTTATGTGCCCGATGCGGTGGATATTTGTGTGTTGCAGTTCTCCAGTATAAAGCATTCACTGGAATTATCTAAGAGTGAACATACTGTAATGGTTGAAGATTGTAAATAAAGTTGTGCCCTTGAGGGTATAACTTCGGCCTGGTATTAAGATGCGTTTTCGTCGATCGCATCACAAGTGAACGACACTAAATACAGGTGTAAACGGGGTCTGAAATTTTTTGAGCTTGTCCACTTTCGACCACTTCCAGAGGTTGGCGAAAACACAATTGACCGGATTGCTTTTGTAGTCAAATGTGTTTGAACAGACACAAAACACCATCAGGTGTAAACTGGAATCCTAGTACCAGGTTTAAATAGGGCCTTAGCCTCAGGTTACAGCAAGAGGATTGTTCCTAATAAGTGTGCTGTAAGCTCTTTTGGACAAAAACATTCTCCAAATGACTATTTCAGAGCTCACCTGTCTGTTTTTTCTTGAATAGGTAAACATGCCGAGGATGTGTTTGGAGAGCTCTTTAATGAAGCCAATACGTTCTACCTGCGTGCGAATTCTCTCCAGGACCGTATCGACCGTCTTGCAATTAAGGTCACTCAGTTGGACTCTAGTGTGGAGGAAGGTCAGTCAAAGGTCAAAGGTCGAAGATCACATACACTTGACCAGAGATGGGGCGGGGTTGTAACCGGATATGCAAGGTCAAAATGCCCCGTGGATCTCCTGTTTTGGGTGTATTTTTTCATGAGGTGGTCTGACATTGCAGGAATTCCTACAGTAAGGTGTCTTTAATGTCACCATGGAATTAAAAACTTTTTTTTTTTTTTTTATGAAATACTGCAGTAGTTATTTTAAATGATTATTTTTTTATTTCACGTGCATTCGTAATTTTTACTCAGAATATCTTCCCCTCCCTCTTGCAGCACATATTTTCTCCTCTCTGATGACGTGTTTACTGGTGTGAGATCCACCAAAAGCAAACCACAACCATCATGGAAAAAATACATTTTTTTTCTTCAGCTAAATGTCACAATAGAGAAGAAAGGACTTCCATTTCATGCTCATGTCATTTGTTTCTCATCTAATTAGTTGTTTTTTAAATTATAACAAAATTTGTAACATTACCCCTTGAATGGATATGCATATAAATTATTGCTAAATAAAAATGACCTTAAGTTAGGTTACACAAACGATAGTACCAGTGAAATATTAATAGCATCATACATGAATGATGGGCAGGCCCAGATGAAATCTGTAGATTATTTATTTATTTTTTACCTTTTGTGTGTGTGTGAGAGTGTGTGTGTGTGTGTGTGTGTGTGAGAGAGTGTGTGTGTGTGTGTGTGTGTGTGTGTGTGTGAGAGAGTGTGTGTGTGTGTGTGTGTGTGTGTGTGTGTGAGTGAGTGTGAGTGAGTGAGTGAGTGAGTGTGTGTGAGTGTATGTGAGTGTATGTGAGTGAGTGTGTGTGAGTGTGTGTGTGCGTGTGTGTGTGTGCGTGCGTGTGTGTGTGAGTGTGTGTGTGTGTGTGTGTGAGTGTGTGAGTGTGTGAGTGTGAGTGTGAGTGTGAGTGTGTGTGTGTGTGTGTGTGTGTGTGTGTGTGTGAGTGAGTGTGAGTGTGTGTGTGTTCAATGGAAATAATCAAAAAAACAACTCGGGGCACTGTAATGATAATACTGGGCATGTATGGTGGGTTTTCTAATTCTGTGTAAATCTGTGGAGAGCATATTTTGTGTGCCTAGAGATAATTGATGTACTTTGCGTAATAACCTCTCTTTTCTTTTTCCACAGTATCACTTCAGGACATTAACATGCGTAAAGCCTTTAAGAGTTCTACTGTTCAAGACCAGCAGGTGGTGACAAAGAGCAGCATTCCAAACCCCATCACTGAGATGTACAACAGCAGCGACAAACCACCACCTCTGAACATACTCTCTGCCTACAGGTGTGTGTGTGTGTGTGTGTGTGTGTACCTGGAATGCTCTACTTTATGGGGACGTTTTTTTGTAGGGTGGGGTCACTGTGAGGCTTATAAATCATATTAAATGAAGTGTTTTGAAAATCTAAAAATGTAATTTTTAAGGTATGGTAATTTTAGGGGTATATTTAGTGTAGGGGGATAGAAATACATAGTTTGTACAGTATAAAAATCGTAACGTCTATGGGAAGTCCCCAAAAAACATGTATGTGTGTGTGTGTGTGCTTTCATCCTCTTCTTTTTAATATTATTAGATACTATTAGATTTTATTGTGTTTTTTGTTTGTTTGATCCAGGGATGACCATATCGATGGAATTAAATTCTACACAGACCCCTCATATTTCTTCGACTTGTGGAAGGAGAAAATGCTTCAAGACACAGAAGACAAGAGAAAGGAGAAGAGGAAACATAGGGTAAAATAATCAGCCCTTTGAATGTTTTGAATGTCATCAAATCTGAGAACGTTTGCTGATGTAAATGCTGTTGGAATTGCAGCAGTGCCTTTATGACTTTTGCATATTTGACCTATTGACACACAGTCCTTTTTAAAGTGAAAACTCACTCAAATTGATCCTCTCCCAGAGGGAAATGGTATCGCTCAGAATTAACTTTAGTTTTTTCAAGCTAAAAGCTCAGATCGTTTACTCTCTCCTTCATAAACACTGTGGCACAGGAGCAGAAGCGGTGTGTTGATGGTACGTTGCCTCGTGAGGTGAAGAAGGTCCGTAAGGCTCATAACCGCAGACAGGAATGGAACATGATGGCTTTTGATAAGGAGCTACGGCCGGACCATCGTCGTCATCATCATCCTCCCCTTCACAGGGTGTATCGTCTGAGGGCTCGCTGTCTCCAGAGGGCAGGTTTGTCAGCAGATGTATCCCTCATGCTGTAAAGATATTTTCTGCTATTTTAAACAATATTTATACCATCATATTGCCACAAAAAATGTCAACTCATTACTCAGGGTTATTTTTTAAATAATAAGGCACTTTATGCACAAGGATACAATGAAATCAAAGGCACAATTAAATCAAATGGAATATGTTTATGGAATATTTATCCATGCAAAATAATATATACGTCACACCAGATTGCAAAATAAAGATGAAATAAAGAGATCTGTTTGCAGCAGCTGTAAATAAAACTTTACAGTGAATTCAGAAACTGGAAACGCGAACAGATCAACCAGGTAAAACGAGAACGAGACCAGAACTGACAATGAATTGAATTGCGCAGAGTAATCAAACAGTGAAAAACCAAATGAGCTGAAAACTAGGACTAAAGCATGTGACAAACCAACCCAAAACAGACACAAACCTAGATTATCCCTTAAATGATAAAAAAATATATATATACGGCTGCATTTATTTGATCAAAAATGCAGTACAAACAAGGAATACTATACAATATTATTATTATTATTATAATTAATTGTTTTCTATTTGAATATATTTTAAAAGGTAATTTATTCCAGTGATCAAAGCTGAATTTTCAGCATCATTACTCCAGTCTTCAGTGTCACATGATCCTTCAGAAATCATTCTAATATGCTGATTTACTGCGCAAGAAACATTTCTATTCATTACCAATGTTGAAAACAGTTTTTACTGCTTAATATTTTTTTGTGGAAACCATGATACCCTGCCATTCAGAAGTATGGGGTAAGATTTAAAAATGATTTTAATTATAATAAATTCAGCAAGGACACATTAAATGTATCAAAAGAGACAGTAAAGTAATTTATAATGTAAGATGTCTATTTCAAATAATTGCTTTAAAATAAAATCAATTTTTATTAATCAAAGAATCCTGAAAAAAATGTATGACAGTTTCTGCAAAAATAATAAGCATCCAAAACTGTTTCCAACTTAATTTTAAGGTGTCTCAGTTACATGTTACTACATGCACTTACTATAGCAATAAGAGTAAATTATGCATAATTACTAATCCTAAACCTAACCTAACTCTAGAGTAAGTACATGTAGTTAATTAATATTGCTCAGGAATTATTTGAATAAGTACGATGTAACTGCGACACAATAAAATAAAGTGTAACCAAAGTGCTTAGTAATTCTATGAAAGAAGCAAAATATGTTTCTCATGATTCAGTTCCTCTGAAATATTAATGCAGTTCCTTTGCATTAATATTCTTTTAAACAGACTACATCCAAACAGCTCTGACTACCCCATCCCTGCTCACGCTCAAGCACGAGTCAGTCATGCACATTCACAGCCGCATCCGTTCATGCCTGTGGAGACAGCATCATCTAGTGCCAATGGAGGGGTAGAGCACGAGTACCACAGCATTGGAGGGCCTGTAGGGGTGGCTGCGGGTGCTGATGTAGGTTACAGAGTGGGCTTACTCGCTCGAACACATCATCCAACTCCTCCACAGTACCTGCCCCGTGAAAATGGAGTCAATGGAACCATCATGCTTCCACCAACAGACTATGGGTAATTGCAAAAATGTGTGACTCTGCTATTTGAAATAAACCAGATAATGCAGTTTTGTGTTGCTGAATTGGTCAGAATGCTTATAGTCCCTACTAAAAAAACTTTAGTATTTCCATGCTAATTAGAGCTGGTCTAGTCTCCCACGGGACACGTAAGCAGAGGGGAAACATCGAGCAACCACTGCTGATTTTGTAGTGCTCTGACCTCCGTCTGCCTGTCACATGATTTCATTTAAGATCAGCATAGATTGCTGTGATGCGATAATGTCCCGCCTCTCACATGCATATAAGCATTACATGTCAAGCCATATAACATGCTGTGTAGTGTAGCTTATATCATAAAATTAGTCTACAACTTAAAAGGATACTTCACCCAAAAATGAAAAAAATTCTCTCATTGATTACTCATTTTCATGTCGTTCCAAATCTGTAAGACTTTCGTTCATCTTCAGAACACAAATGAAGATTATTTTAATGAAATCTGTGCATCCATACCAACTTTTAAGCCCCAGAAAGGTAGTAAAGACATAATTAAAGTAATCCGTGTGACTTAAGCCGTTTAACTTCAATTTTATGAGAAAAAAATGCACTTGAATATACTTTAATATGTAAAAAACAAAATATTAATCTCCAACGTGTGTTCACGAGAGCACCACGATGGATGCGTGTTGTGTTAATGTGAGAGTAGACGTTGTTGTGTATGTGCACGTTTGAAATTAAAATTTTGTTAAATGGTAAATTATGGGGGTTTTTTGCACAAAAAAGGTTCATAAAATTGAGATTAAGTCACTGTAGTCACATGGATTACTTTATTGATGTCTTTACTACCTTTCTGGGGCTTGAAAGTGGTAGTTGCATTAATGGAGGGACAGAAAGCTTTCAGATTTCATCAAAAATATCTTCATTTGTGTTCCGAAGATGAACAAAAGTCTTACAGGTTTGGAACGAAATGACAGAATTTTCATTTTTGGGTGAACTAACCCTGTTTTTCTAGAACATTATTTTTTCTTCACTTTAAAAAAAAATACAAATTAATTGGTCACATACTTTTATAGTGAATTTTGGTTTTGTTCTGCTACTTGTGAAAAAGATATGCACTTGTAGTAAGCTGTACTAATATTAATGAAATAAAAGGCCACTTAAGTGTACTTAAAGAGAGAGCAAATTCATGACTATGTTTGGTTACACTTTATCTTAAGATGTCAGTATTGCCGTGTAATTATACATTTAAGTAATAATAATAATAATAAATAAGTAGTAATGATAATTAACTACATGTACTTACTATAGGTTTAGGGTTACGATGAGGGCTTGGTTTAGGGTTAATTCCATGTGATTATGCATAATTTATAGTTATTACTACAGTAACTACAGGTAATGTATAACTGACACTTTAAAATAAAGTGTTACCCTATGTTTCTTAACACACTTAAGTACACTTTTAAAAAGCGCACTTTGTAAAACTGTCAAGTTTTACTTTCAAGTTTTAATTCATTATGTTTTAATTTGATGTGTTTAGTATGTGACTAACATACTAAAGCACATGTAAATCTCATAAACTTTCCGTTGCATTATTTTTTGCGTGAAAGTATTTGTTATAATAACTTTAACTGTAGTGTGTTATTCAATATTACATTTAAAATTCAATTTAAAATTATAAATCTACTAAATTGCTTCGTCATTACAATTGTGTTGACTTTCTACTTTAAATGACATTTAAAGTATATTTTAGTTCACTATGAATGCTAATGAAATTAAATACTGTATTAAAAGAGTCAAAAGAGCACTTTAAAGTTCAGGTAATTGCATTGAAACCAAAACACATTTTCATTGAATTGCAATTGACATGCAGTAATGATATGTCAGAAAACATCACATTTAGTTGATTCTTTCATAATTTACGTAATAAGTACCCTTTTTAAAAGTACAAGGGGTGTGAATGCTCTAACATTGAAAGAATATGCACTAGTTGCGTGCACAGCGTGAAATAGACTTTTGACAGCATGCCCAAGAACTTCCCATGATGAATATTGTGTACTGTTCATGAAATGTAAGAGCAGACACAAATTGATTCTCAATCTCAAGCTGGTCTGGAAACTAAGTTGCGTTTTCAATACTGGAATGCTACAGTCAGCACTGGAAAAAGCTACAATGTGGATCAGACTTACTAATAGCCTCTTTCAGATGACTATGTATGCCGGTCCATGTAGAGGATACTTGGAGAGGTTTCCAAATGCTAGGTTTTTCACATTCCCTCTTTCTCTCTTTTAGTATGATGGAGTACTATGCCAGTTCAGGTCCGCCCCCTCCTCCACTGGCTCCTCTCATTCCATCTGCACAGACGGCTTTTGCCTCACCTCCAACTACTCCTCATCCTGGACCAATCACATCAGCCTTACGGTATCCTCTTCCACCTGTCCCACCTCCTGGACCGGTTTTAGCTTCACCTCCCCAAGGACCGCCTCCTCCTCCAGCCCCTCCCATACCACCTCATCCAGCAGCATTTGGAGAGGGACGGAGACACAATCTGCAGCCTGTCACAGACGCTCGCAGTGACCTACTCTCAGCAATACGCATGGGTAAGTGGAGTGTTTTTGTGCATGCTTTGTAAACATCAACAGGAGGGTGCTGTCCACGGTGGCATACATTAACAAGACTACAGTACTGTAAACACTTATTAAAAATACTTATTAAGGAAAGAATATACTTAAATTCGAACTGAATTATAATGTCTCCGTACACTTATTTGCGATGTATTACAATTAGTTGAATTTTACAGTGTTTTTTGTACATCTTTATATATGTCAATTCATGATTACTTCTATTGTCTTTTAAATATCATTCAAATGAACTTGCAAATGTACTATACTGTTCAAATTTACTATAAACTAAAATATACTTTAATGTCATTTGTATTGAAACATGTGTGTCATGTTTTTAAATATATTTGAAACAACATTCTTAATGATGAAGTTGTAACATTTGTTGGACATTTAAAATATATTACCTTTAAAAGTAATATCAAATAACACTAAAGTTGCAATTATAATCAGGTACTTTATGTGCTTCGGTACGTTAGTCAACACATCAAAATAAGTGCACTTCTTTAGAGCGCGGCAAAATATTAGTTAAACGTAATTATTTAAAATGTACTTGAATGTAAAACCTTTAATTTGACAATATTACAAAGTGCACTTTTTAAAACTGTTTTAAGAAACAGTCATAAAAGTGTTCTATTTTAAGTCCTTTATTTCATTAATATTATATAATCCGCAAGTACATATTATATATATAATATATACATAATTGGAATTAATAATACAGTACATATTAATTTGGATTAACCAAATTTTATTAATTTTGTAATATTCTTGTAGCTTGGATGTAAATGTTAATATCTATATTGATAGTCATATGATTCATTGAAATAATTTGTAATGCTTTTGTTGTTCATTTCAAACTCAATATACTTAAAAACAACTTGTAAGATTTACTAGATTAAATCCTCATAACAATTTACACATTTTAAGTCAATTTTACTGCTACCGCTCTGTACAACTCACCTGTTCTTATCAAGTAAATTACTTAATTATATTTCATTTATTTACTTTCACATAGGGAATTAAGTAAAATCTACTTAATATTGAACTTAACATTAATAAATAAATTAAGTAAATATTACTTAATTATATATAATTTATTTAATTTCACATATAGAGTTGTGTATATCTACTTAATAGAGCTGATGCGTCACCCACCTGAACTCAGAGCCTTTCATTTTGGTACACAAAACACAATGACGGTAACATTCGATAGATCATTTTTGAGTGTGAATGTGTGAGTGTGAACTCCAAATGTCACAAAATCGCAAGTTACTAATTCTAACGACAAAAACAATGTAAATACAACTCAAAAACAGCAAAAAACACCCAGTGCATGATGGGAACACCAGTATCAGAAAAGTTGAGTAGGTTTTACTTAATTTTATATTGTTGATATTTACGCTTTAATTTCTACAAGCTTGAATTGAGTACTAATATCGAATTTACTTTGTTTTGTTTTTTATTCTTTCCTGAACTAACTTTAATGCAGAAACTACATTTGTGTTTTCTGTAGTATTTACTTCACCACAGATTCATTTTTAGCAGTGTATATGGATTCACTCTTAGATTAAAACTCACTTAATATTTCTAGGTTTATGCGCAGTGACTATAAAACATCAAAATATTACAAGCAAGTAATGAGTAGCTAGTTAATTTATTACATGAATCAAATGTGTTTCAAATTTTACTTCTTCTAGTTCTCGTTGAATTTTAATTTTACAAAGTAAAAATTATGATGGTTAATTTAATATTTATTACTATACCAAAAAGTTAGTTTTTTCAGCAGCTACTATATATGTTAACATTTTAAGAGTGTTGAATGCTGTGCACAAAACAAGTTGGCCCTGTGTACTGAATAGGCTACTGTACATGTGTTTTGTGTGTGTGTGTGTGTGTGTGTTCAGGTATCCAACTAAAGAAAGTACAAGAGCAACAGGAACAGCAGGCTAAAAGAGAGCCGGTGGGGAATGACGTGGCCACTATACTCTCTCGCCGCATCGCCGTGGAGTACAGCGACTCAGAAGACGACTCAGAGCTTGATGAGAATGAATGGTCTGACTGATTATTGTCAGCCACGCTCACAATGGTAGAATAGAGACCTTCCTTGTAAAAGTACGTTCATCAAACACATATAGTTGATTATTCATTCTTTCTCGGCCAATGACGGAATTTTCTGCAAATCCATGTTTTCACTGTTACACGGTAGGGGGCGCTATTATGCATCTTCTGAAAGAGTACAGAATCTCTGGATCAAAACTCAGGCGAAAAAGAAGCCGAAACAAGCCATAGAAGCATTGCTCATGCACATGTAAGCTAACGCGATCATCAAATAGCTTTGTGATGGACTCCATCTATGTACGATCCTGACAATTTTCTCAACTTTCTGTTGAAAAGCAAAATGCTAAATGTTGGTTGAAAAAAAAAATGCTGGCGGGGAAAGAGTTAAGAACGATGTCAATTTCTCAAAGAATGCGATATAGAGTTTGAATAAACTTAAGAGAATGAAACTAGCATGTACCCAAACAAGCCAAATGTCAAAGTTACAGGAAGGAGGTATATAAAGTGTTTATTTGAAAATACTTTTGGTTCAAATTTGCAACCTGTTGAACAGAAAATGTAAATCACTAAGAATCTCTACATTAATAAAAAAGATATAAGCAATCAAGGTCTTGTAAGAACCTAACATGATCTGCAACGGTGTTGCTGCACTATTTTCTATATTATCTCAATATTTTCTGTATTACCTCTTTTACATCAGCTTGTAGCACAAAATGTTTGAGTGGCAAAAGCTGTGTGAATAACTCTTGCTCTCTCTCTCTCTCTCTCTCTCTCTCTCTCTCTCTCTTTCTTCTGCTGCAGAGATTTAAATTTAGCCAGATGTAACCAATTTCCATGCTTTTATGTTCCAGTTAAAGAAATAATTTTTTCATTAACAAAAGAATTAAAATGTGCTTTCAATACGACAGCATTTAAACTACTACAGTGTCTTCATAAAGATTGACTTCTCTTTCATTTATGCCAAAGTCAAATGTTTATGGAGTCATTAAAATGTTAAATCTCCAGAGCTGTTGACCACCAGATTTATACTTTCAAACACAGAAATTTAGAAGATGAAAGATGTTATTTTGCACAAACAAATCACTCACGTCACTTTATAAAATTGAGGTTAAACCACATGCATTACTTTAATGATGTCTTTACTACCTTTCCGGGGCTTGAAAGTGGTAGTTGCATTAATGGAGGAACAGAAAGCTCTCAGATTTCATCAAAAAATATCTTCATTTGAGTTCTGAAGATGAACAAAAGTCTTACAGGTTTGTAACGACATGAGGGTGAGTGATTAATGACAAAGTGTTCATTTTTGGGTGAACTAACCCTTTAATATATGGCTAAACTGCCAAAAAGGAACACTAATATCTGTCTCTATTAGAGATAATACATCAAATGTTTTTTATTTAATTTGGGTGAGGCCTTCTCACATGGTTTATCCACCTTTTTCACTGTGAAAGTAAGTTATTGCTTGTGAATATGCAAGCCGCTAGTTAAATCACTAGAAGAATAACAGTGCAGTAAGTTTAAATGGTAAATTGATTTAATTTATGATTAATAGTTTGATCGCAAATACCAGTTTGCAACATAAAGCAGCAAAACATACTGTTTGTTAAGCTAAAATTACTGGAAGTGGCTGAAACATTATACATGATACATTCATACTGCATATGTGAGTTCCCCCAAAAATGATAGTTCTGTCATTAATCACTCTCCCTCTTGTCGTTCCAAACCCCAAACAGTTCTGTACTCTCCATTGACAGCCTATGCAACCACTTGGACACTTCAAAAAGTTCATAAAGAGATCGTAAAACTAATCCACATGAATTGACCCTTCGCTGGCAGTTTGATTGACAGGCGATCTGACCAATCATAACCCGGAATCCGCCGTTTTGTAAGACAAAGCAGTCAGTAGAGTTAGTAGATTAACGTCGGTGAACTTGAAAAATTGTGTGTCCTCACGTCTTTCAGCTCTTGAAACAACATTCCTTCTGATGTTCATTCATGTTTATTTGATGCTATAAATGAACTAGTATGAAGAGATGATCGAGGAGCTCCAGCGATCTGTCACCACACATTAAACACACACTAGACGCTATTTATTGATTAAACTTAAATTTATGATATTGTAAATTACAATTTGCTCCAGGATGTATTTTTCACTTCGTGAGAGCATGATGTGTGGCATGACTTGTTGGACATAGCAACAAGCAACAACATAGGAAAAAAACCTAAATTCAATCTGTTCATCATATAAAACGATCAAGTCTCTTCAGAAAATCTCTACTCAACCGCTCAATTCATGTGAATTAGTTTTAAAATGAATGATTAATTAATGACAGCATTTTCATTTTTGGGTGACCTAACCCTTTAAGGTTACATATATCTAGTCTAAGGTGATATGCACATTTTAGAGGTGGGTATTGTACAGTGACAAGC
The DNA here is from genome assembly GCA_037194245.1 of Opsariichthys bidens. Classification (NCBI taxonomy): domain Eukaryota; kingdom Metazoa; phylum Chordata; class Actinopteri; order Cypriniformes; family Xenocyprididae; genus Opsariichthys; species Opsariichthys bidens. Next base: position 7,368,760 of record CM074310.1, on the reverse strand, counting down.
GGTTCTACCTCTCACGGTTCAATCTAGTGACTCTGACTGTTAATGCATTAACTTTGACATCTCTTATTGTAATGTAAATTTTATTTTATTCTTGTATACTTGGCTGACACCTTCAGGAAAACGTCAAGATGCTCCAATATGAATTTGGTTGTTTACGTGAAATGACTCCAAGTGATTTTTTTTTTTCTCATTCCCTTGAGAATATCAATTTTTAAAAAAAATGTAAAATAATTTGTAATAATAATCTATGGTTGTTAAAGTAACACAAGCAGAGGTCAGGAAATGAATTCTGGACATTCCATGTTGAAGATCTCGCTGATTTGAGACCTAAAATGTAGCGTTGTTTAAACACAATGGTGGGGGATTACAACCTTTTAATGATTCAAACCCACTGCCGGGTGCATTGTAGGGCTCATGAATGGGATAAGTTAACAGACCACAATAGTGGCATTAGTGCTAAACTTTTTCACAATTCCAGAAATGCCACATCACATATTTTTGGTGCAGTATATCTGGATATGATGGAATGATATTTTATGAATAGCATAGTTTTTACCAATCACCTGTTCAAATTCGATTTCGTTGATTTATTTGCCCTTCTCACATTAAAAAAAAGAAAAAGTATTTGTTCATCAAATGTTTTGAAAGAACACCTGTTAATCCTGATCATCAGAGGAGAATTAAATCACACAGACTGAAATAAGCGACTCACTCTAGCGATTTAGATTGGATGATGCGGTCGTCCTCAGTATAATTGATTTAAAGCTGAGCATTATTGCGACGAAGGGTTAGCACAACATAATACACGGCAAAGTGAAAAGCAGTCTGGTGAGCGGATGCATCCCTTTCTTGCATTGTTTTGTTTACCGTCTGCATCACACGCACAGAGCACCTGGTGGTCTGTTTTTTCCCGAGAGCATTCTTTCTCACACTCTTACTCTGTTGTTTTCAAGTATTTGAAATTGTTTTTTGGTGGAATTAAAAACCCATAGCCTCAAAAGCCCTTGCCCCGTTTCCATATGGCTCAGAAAAGTTCCCATAGCGATCTCCCACTGGCCCTGCTTAGTTGCGATAGTGGTTGAAGTGCAGCACGCTGCCATGCAAAGTTCATTAAATCACTGTTTAACCACTCGGCTTAATCCCTATACCAATACAACAGTACAATCCAGAAAGACAAGAGAGAGACAGACAGAAGAAGAGGGCTTAAAAGACTTGACGGATCAGATCTGACATTTTGTTTTCCCACCGTTGCCAGGGAGTGCGAGGAATCTTGCTGCACTGCTCTTGAGGAAAAACGTGGGGATATGCGGGACATGTCCTCCCATCCGCCCCATGAAATTCCTTGTCAGTCTTGGACTGTCCTTGATTGTGGCCATCTGCCAGTGAATTCAGCAGGGCATCGGTTTTATAGAGTGCATCCTATTATGCTGTTCTTGTATTAAGTTTGCATTAAGGTTGAACTCGGGTGCAGGAACAATTCACAGATAAAGCTAGTCCTGTGTTTTTGGAAGCACCACCCCCTTTCTATCCGATCCGCACACAGCAGCTCCGACTGTAGGGGACGTCTTCACCAGCGGGGAGTCAAAGAGGGTCTCATGGAATGCCTGTCCTCTGTTTTGTTTAGTTTTGTTTATACATTGACAATGTGTAATAGCGCCTAACTGCGGGGAGCTGGGGAGGGAGGGATGTTGCGAGACGGTGTTAAGAAAAGAAAAAAAGCAGTGGTACGTGCCAAGTGCCAATTGTCTCCTCGTAATAGGCATCAAAAGACCAACTTCTGTGTGTTACCATACAGGTGAACTCACTCCTGGGAAAGTAGGGTTTTTCTCAGCCTCCGCAGTGAGCCAGCGTCGCTCTTTTCTCTCTGAGCAGTAACGGGATTAGTCGTGGCATTGCTCTCCCGGCTTTCACGCCACTGTCTACTTCCCATCTTCCACTAATGTGATTATCCCAGCCCCTGTGGTCCAAGCAGAAGGACGAGGGACTCCTCTTCAGTTGCACATTCACGGTGCCTCACAGAGCCCCCCCCCCCCCCCCTCCAGTAACACCACCCAAATTCTCTAGTGGTGGTGGTGTTAATGATGGAGACCTGTTGGGCACAACTCAGATGCCATCTTAGTTAGCAAAAGACAAATATTGCATTATGCCTCCATGCCTTGAGAATCACTATCTCAACAACTGCAGTCCAAATATTAGTACATTGACCTCTTACTACCAGCATCAACAACATTATTTCACATCCATGTGCTTCATGAAAAGTTAAAATTTATTGTCAATGTGCAGAGAACAAGTACAGAAATATCCATACTCTGTACAGCTGTGGCCGTACATTTACATACATCTTGCCATTTGTTAAAATATTTTAACTAAATGAGGGATCATAAAAATTGCTTGGTTTTTTTTTAGTACTGTCATGAATAAGCTGTTTCACATGACATATGTTTACATATATCAATCATGCCAATCTTCTAAACAGTTTTTGCATGCCAAAGGAAATAACAATGGTAATGTTGGCTATTTAGTCTTTGCGGACTTTGGTCTTCTGCTACGCATGCTGCTGTGAGCATGTAAGGCATGCGGCTGCTGCTGCATGAATAGGCATACATAAATCCCAATTGACAGGTGGAGCTGGGGGAGGTGGAGGGTTTGTGATAGTGTGCCAGCTTATATTGCAGACACTGATCCTGACTATTGAAATGTTGAGCAAGCAAGCTGCAGGCCATTCAGTGAATTTCAGTAATTTTGTGACCTATTTGTTTGTATTGAGGACATCCTGAGGATTTTGGACATTCAGAAGAGTGAGCACTGATATGTTTGTCTTTGTAGTGGGTGAACATGATTTCACCAAGTATATCATGTTCCTGGATCAACATCTTTGCCACCAGATACCATCATCCTTACGGCTCCACTGGGCTCCCTCGTCCCTCTGGCTGCGCCTTGATCAGACATCACCCTGGCTGCACCACGGGCTTACGAGCCATCCGACGCACTGCATCTCTACACCCCTTTGGCTTCATATGGCTCCGAATTCCCTCTGGGTCCACCTCTGTCCCTCTGGCTCCACCTCAATCCTCAGGCACCCTGGATTCACCTCGGACAATAACTGTAGTAAGTATGGATCTAAGAATCATCAGGGGTTACTTTTGAGGTCTGGTACAAATTTGACCAGAGGTATAATGTAACGAAGTAATAATACCTTGTTACAGTACTTGTTGATCCAGGACAAAAACACCAACTGTTTAATGTCACAATTGTTACCCTCTATTTGCATTAGTTTATTTCCATTTGTTCGATTTTATGCATTCGTTATCCAGTGAAGATGCATATTTAAATTTTATTCTAATCATGTAGCCGACAGAAACATAAATCAGAAATGTATTCAATTTCAGTTCTTTTTTTATCCGCACTTTAACACATATTTTGATTAGAAAATCATCGAGTGTTTTAAAATAGAAACAAATAACGAGTGAAAGTATACATATAATATGCCTTTGTGCGTAAACGTTGATATTTAAACATGATTGTTTGGATTTAAACGAAATGGAAACTTTACAATAACAGTTCATTTGTAACATTAGAGGATAATGAAAGCGTTGTTTGTTGTTAATTTAAAATGTATTTGATGTATGAATTCAAGAGATTCATACAAAATCTCTGGACTTCATTGAGTCATTTCAAATGACTTTTTACTTAATGAATTCGTTTAAATTAATAAATATTTGGTAACACTTTACCATAAGGTTCATTAGTTATCATTAGTTAACTGCATTAGTTAACTTGAACTAATAATGAACTGCACCTATACAGCATTTATTAATCTTTGTTAATGTTAATTTTAACATTTACTAATACATTATTAAAATCTTGTTAACATTAGTTAATGCACCGTGAACTAACATGAACAAATGTATTTAATGAAGATTAGTAAATACAGTAACAAATGTGTTGCCCATGGTCAGTTCATGTTAGTTAATACATTAACTAATGCTTAACTAATGAACCTTATTGTAAAGTGTTACCAAACATTTTTAACAAACTCATTCATTAAATTAAATAGGAATTTTTATCAGAACCAAGTAAAGTACATGTTATTTTGTTTATTTTTGTCTCATGTTTTGTTTTCAGAATAATGGGAGAATGAGATCAGAATAATAAATTAGACTTAAAAGAATATACAATAAATCTGCCATCCAACTTATACTTTCAGCACTGTTTCTAATATTAAAATGTTCAATCTTTCAGATTTGGGACTATTATAATGCATTTCAATTCAGGATTCTGAAATGTTTTATTATTTCAAAGATGGTGCACTCCTCATCCATTTTTGCGAAGTTCTGCAAACCACTTATGCCTCTCTAGCCGTAGCTCTTCTTTTGGTCCATTCCGCATTCCATATTCATTTTTTCGAAGCTTTTGGCCTCATCGGCGTTCCATACTGCGTGTCTCGTGGTAGTGTTGACGTCTGTTGTGACGTCAGAAGTTGACGCTCAAAATGAAGGCGCACACGTGGTAGCTCATAGCTGAATGTTTGACAATGCACGAAAATAATGTTAAAAAACCCAGCGCAACATTTATTTGTTCCTTTCCTGACTGTCAAGCGTCATATAACAAAGAATGGAAGTTAGAAGCGCACCTCTGCAAACACACAGGGAAGGTAAGTTATGAAACGTCCTGAGGTAGTAATTGTTTACACCTGTATGGCCAATTGGATTAATGTAAATTGGCATTTGTCGACGTCTGTTTACTACATTTTCTCTTGCAGAGGCCATATAAGTGCGAGTATAATGGCTGTGGCAAATCTTTCTGCACGAAATATCATCTTGCTCGTCACACGCTGACACACACCGGCGACAGACCTTACATGTATGTGAGTTTCCTTTACAATGTTATTTCTTCCTTCAGTCTAAAAGACATTATATTCTATTATATTGATGATAAAAATAGACCCCTTGAATACATTGTTAATTTCTTCATCTTATATGGCAAATTCTTTATTCATAAACAAAAGTTTTCAAATAATATCCCATCCTATCCCCATTTCAAAACTGAATTAACATTACTTTTCAAATCTCTGCATTATATAAATAACAAAAAATCCCTTAAGTTTTTAAAACATTATGAAGAAATGCTTAAAGAAAACACATGGGTTTAAAAGCTTTCCCTATATGTTATTGTCTGTATGTTTTTATACCAAAGATGTAGTGTTTATATCCTTGTCATTTTTTTTTTTTCTATGTATTTGTATGTAATCCCCTGACAATGTTCTTATGTTGTTGTGCATTAATAAAAAAAAAAAAAAAAAATGTGAGTTTCCTTACACCTAAATGTAATAGGATGGTAAGCTGTCATTTAGTCGTGTAATGTCTGTTTACAGGTGCACGGAGGACGGATGCGGAGAGGGATTCACCACAAACACCAACTTGAATAAACATATTTCACGTATTCACAGACATGAGACAAAACAGTACATAGTAAGTAAAAGTAAACTCATTTAGACACTCTCACACAAAGTAACATCGGTATTCTTTGAAGACTGAAGAGGATTAGTTTTGAATTGGCTTGAAATCACGTGTCTTAAAGGGATAGTTCACACTATTCTGTCATCATTTATTCACCTTCATATTGTTCCAAACCTGTATGAATTTTGTTCGTCCTCGGAACACAAATTAAGGGTGCGTTCACACTTGTAGTTCGGTTTGTTTGGTTCGGACCAAAAACAAAACATATAGTCCTGGTCCGCTTAGCGTTCACACTGGCATTTTTAACAGCGAACCTAAAGTTACTGAACCAAAGGCACAGGGATACGGTCACGACCTGATTGGTCGGCTTTTATGACGTATATTTGCTTACCGAACATTCAAAACAGCGCTGTGTGCTGGATTAAACGCCATCATTTTATGAGTGTACATATGCTTTATTTTTACCAGCTGAGAACTCACGAAGAGCTCAGAAAATGATCAAAACATTCAAAACAGCAGCAGGATTTCCTCTGTTGTTTGCAGTAACAAATATTGATGAGGCACTTCACCTCCTCGTTGCTCCACCTTTACCCTCGACTCATTTTGGATACACCGATCTTCCCGCGTCGTCAAATCAGTGACTTGTAGCGCTGCATCTTGTGACATCACGTCCTGTTTTTGGTTCGTTTTCGTGTCTTTGGTCCGTGTTGCGTTCATATATCAATCGGACCGGGATCCATCTATTTAGCAGTCTCAGTCCGCACCAGGGTTCGTTTTAATCGAACCAAACGTGACAAATGTGAGCGCACCCTAAAAAGATGGGTCTCGGTCCGCTTCCAAACGAACTCTGGTGCGGTTCCATTGATATATGAACGCAACACGGACCAAAGACACGTAAACGAACCAAAAACAGGACGTGATGCAACAAGATGCGGCGCTACAAGTCACTGATTTGACGACGCGGAAAGATCGGCGTATCCAAAATGAGTCGAGGGCAAAGAGCTTCATCAATATTTGATCCGACGAGCAGTTTTGATCATTTTATGAGCTCTTCATGAGTTCTCAGCTGGTAAAAATAAAGCATATGTACACTCATAAAATGATGGCGTTTAATCCAGCGCACAGCATTGTTCTGAATGTTCGGTAAGCAAATATACGTCATAAAAGCCGACCAATCAGGTCGTGACCGTATCCCTGTGCCTTTGGTTCGGTCACTTTAGGTTCGCTGTTAAAAATGCCAGTGTGAACGCTAAATATGTTTTGTTTTTGTTTTTTGATGCGGACCAAACGAACCGAACTACAAGTGTGAACGCACACTAAGATATTTTTAATGTAATCTGAGCGATTTCTGTCGCTCGTATGACAGCTTCCCACTTTGACGCTTCTTAAAAGTTCATAAAGAGATCGTAAAAATAATCCATATGAACTGAGCGGTTTAGTCCAAATTTTCTGAAGATCGGTGAACGGATTGAGTTTAGGCTTTTTTAAGCCCTATATTTAAACACTTTTGCTGGAAAACAGTGCCATACAATGCAAAACAATACTGACTGAAACAATATACAGTACAAATATTTGCAGGTACATGATTAACAAGATATACTGTAGTGTATGTGAAAGGGATAGTTCATCCAAAAATGAACATTCTGTCATCATTTACTCAATTTGTTTCAAACCTGAATGCGTTTTCGAACGCAAAAGAAGATATTTTGAAGAATGTCGGTAACCAAACGTTATAGAAGTCAACTGTTTGGTCACCCAGATTTCTCAAAATATCTTCTTTTGTGTTTTGCAGAGATATTCATACAGGTTTGGAACAACTGGAGGATGAGTAAAATGATGACAGAATTTTCATTTATGGGTGAACTGTCCCTTTACGGGCTGTGAGTATGTTGTTTATGTGAATTTGTGTTGTCTAATAAGTTGTAATAATGTTTTATTTAGTGTACGTTTGAAGGATGTGGCAAAGCATTCAAGAAGAATAACCAGCTGAAAACCCATGAGTGTTCACACACGCAGCTGCTACCATTCTTGTAAGAGTATTTCCACTGATGCATTTTGTCTCATTGATTTTTTTTTTTGGTCATTAATTGAAGTCTTTATCCGTAAACTAACAAAATATGAATTCGAACTGAGTGTGTCTGATTGCCTTCATTTGATGTTGTGTATATCCTGCAATGTCTCTGATCATCAGCTGCTCACATGAAGGCTGCGAGAGACGTTTTTCACAGCGTGGTCACCTGAAGCGCCATGAGAAGGTACACAAGGGTATGTTCTCTGCTCTTTCTGTAGTTCATAAAGGAGTCGTTACCTGTATGACTTTCTTTTGTGATTAACACAAGGTGAATTTCCGAAGAGTACCCTGGTTTCTCTAGAAAATCATTCATTCGTTCGATAGGTCGTCTGCCTTATTTTAACGTAAGAGCAAGCTGTTTTTAACTTGAATGTGCGAGGTTTCTGGTGTCATTCATTAGCTCTACAAAAGCGGTGCGTTTTGCTGCTTGATATTGCAAACCGGGCTGGTTTTTATCATCTTATCATGTGAATTTATTATAGTAATGATAAACACACAGGTTTATAGCACAAACACACTTTATTATTCTTCTAGTTATTTAACAATTGTGGCTAAAGAATCAGAAGTCTTGTTCATTCACTGGAATTGGCTTATTTCTGCATTGCAAAATAAAGCGCGATAAAGTGATCCCCAGTAGCTTTATGAGATCCAAATTCTGGTTTGATGCTGTTGTAACAAGTAAAAATGTCAGTATATTTGAATTGAATACAAAGTTACAGTGCTTTTTGTGGCTTTTTAAAGCGTTAGTTCACCCAAAAATGAAAATTCTGTCATTAATTCCTCTCCCTCGTGTCGTTCTACACCCGTAAGACCTTCGTTCATCTTCAGAACACAAATGAAGATATTTTTGATGAAATCCGATGGTTCATTGAGTCCTACATTGACAGCAAGTTAATTTACACTTTCAAACGACCAGAAAGCTACTAAAGACATATTTAAAGCAGTTCATGTGACTACAGTGGTTCAGTCCTAATGTTATGAAGCGACGAGAATACTTTTTGTGCGCCAAAAATACTAAATAACGACCTTTCAACAATATCTAATGATGGACTATTTCAAAACACTGCTTCATGAAGCTTTACGAATCTTTTTATTTTCAAATCAGTATTTCGGATCGTCTATCAAACTGCCAAAAATCACATAACGAAGCCTCGTTTACTGAAATCACTTTGGCACTCCGAAGCACTGATTCACCACTGAGGGTAGTCGTGGCCTAGTGGTGATGGAGTCGGGCTTGTAATCTGAAGGTTGCCGGTTCGATTCCCATGCCGGCAGGAATTGAAAGTGGGGATTGTGAATGAGCAGCACTCTCTCCACCTTCAATACCATGACTAAAGTGCCCTTGAGCAAGACACCTAACCCCTAATTGATCTCCTTGTAAGACGCTTTGGATAAAAGCGTCTGCTAAATGATGAAAAATGATTCAAAACAAGATTCGTAAAGCTTCATGAATCAGTGTTTTGAAATCGCCCATCATTAGATATTGTTGAATTAAGTCGTTATCTTGGTTTTTTTTTTGGCGCTTAAAAGTATTAACTTTGAACAATTGTAGTCTCATGAGCTGCTTTAAATATATCTTTAGCACTTTTCTGAGCATTTGAAAGTGTAAATTAACTTGCTGTCCTCACTGAACCATCGGATTTCATCAAAAATATCTTCATTTGTGTTCTGAAGATGAATGAAGGTCTTACTGGTGTAGAACGACATGAGGAACTAATGACAGAATTTTCATTGTTGGGTGAACTAGCCCTTTAAGACATCAGATGTGCATCACTCTACCTCTCTTGTGCTAAATTCGACTTGCAGGCTATTCTTGCACGGCTGAGGGCTGCTCATTTGTGGGAAAGAACTGGACCGAGATGACCAACCACAACAAAGTTCATATAGGTAAGCCTAATAGCCCAACAATAGCATGTGACCTCATAGAAAGTGACAAAATATAACTTGTTTGTGTGTGTGTTCAGTCAGGGTTCAGTGTGATCAGTGTAAGAAAACATTCAGGGATAGCTGGTTCCTGAAGCAGCATCAACACGTCCACTCTAAAGAGCGCGTGGTGTTCCACTGCCCCAGAGAGGGGTGTACCCGCTCGTACACCACGGCGTTCAACCTGCAAAGCCACATCCTGTCCTTCCACGAAGAGCAGCGCTCCTTCATCTGTACTCATCCTGGCTGCGGAAAGTCCTTTTCCATGAAGGTAACGGTGCTTTCCGATCGTCCGCCTCACTAACTGAAATCCAAGGATTTGTTTAACGCAACATATCGCTGACGGAAATGCTAATTATTGATAAATATGATAAAACTGTTGATTTTTTAAATTTAGTGTATATTCACTTTAAAAATGTCATGAAAAACTAGTTTTTAAAGGGCTTTGTGCAAAATAAAGTAGGTGTCACAACTAGGGCTTAAAGGCACAATATCTACGATTTTTTTTTTTTTTTCATTAAAATACCCAAAAACCACTAGCACGCTGGTGCGTTTACATGCAACCAAATAATCTGTTAGTACTCAGATTGACTGCTCTATTGGACTGAAAAACCTTCATATAAACGCCTTAATCAATCCGATTGATCTCTACGTTTGAACGAAGTCTCGATCGGATTGGATGCATAAAGGGATGGTTTGCTTTTATAATCCAATTGAGAGGACATGTAAACACTTCATAGGATTGAAAACCGGAAAGTACTGCGTCATCGATCTATCTATCTATCTATCTGTCAATCATCTATCTATCTGTCTATCATCTCTCTATCTATCATCTATCTACCATCTATGTATATATCATCTATCAATCATCCATCTATCATCTATCAATCTACTATCTATCTATCTATCATCTATCTATCAATCATCTATCTATCTTTCTATCTATCATCTATCTATCTATCATCTATCTATCATCTATCAATCTATCTATCATCTATCTATCAATCATCTATCTATCTTTCTATCTATCATCTATCTATCTATCATCTATCTATCATCTATCAATCATCTATCTACCATCTATCTATCTACTATCTATCTATCTATCTATCTATCTATCTATCTATCTATCTATCTATCTATCTATCTATCTATCTATCTATCTATCTATCTATCTACCATCTATCTATCTATCATCTATCTATCATCTATCAATCATCTATCTACCATCTATCTATCTATCTACCATCTATCTATCATCTATCAATCATCTATCTACCATCTATCTATCTACTATCTATCTATCTATCTGTCTGTCTATCATCTATCTATCAATCATCTATCTATCTATCTATCTATCATCTATCTATCTATCATCTATCTATCATCTATCAATCATCTATCTACCATCTATCTATCTACTATCTATCTATCTATCTATCTATCTATCATCTATCAATCTATCTATCATCTATCTATCAATCATCTATCTATCTTTCTATCTATCATCTATCTATCTATCATCTATCTATCATCTATCAATCATCTATCTACCATCTATCTATCTACTATCTATCTATCTATCTATCTATCTATCTATCTATCTATCTATCTATCTATCTATCTATCTATCTATCTATCTACCATCTATCTATCTATCATCTATCTATCATCTATCAATCATCTATCTACTATCTATCTATCTATCTACCATCTATCTATCATCTATCAATCATCTATCTACCATCTATCTATCTACTATCTATCTATCTATCTATCTATCTATCATCTATCAATCTATCTATCATCTATCTATCAATCATCTATCTATCTTTCTATCTATCATCTATCTATCTATCATCTATCTATCATCTATCAATCATCTATCTACCATCTATCTATCTACTATCTATCTATCTATCTATCTATCTATCTATCTATCTATCTATCTATCTATCTATCTATCTATCTACCATCTATCTATCTATCTATCTATCATCTATCAATCATCTATCTACTATCTATCTATCTATCTATCTATCTATCATCTATCAATCTATCTATCATCTATCTATCAATCATCTATCTATCTTTCTATCTATCATCTATCTATCTATCATCTATCTATCATCTATCAATCATCTATCTACCATCTATCTATCTACTATCTATCTATCTATCTATCTATCTATCTATCTATCTATCTATCTATCTATCTATCTACTATCTATCTATCTATCTACCATCTATCTATCATCTATCAATCATCTATCTACCATCTATCTATCTACTATCTATCTATCTATCTATCTATCTATCAATCATCTATCTATCTATCTATCTATCATCTATCTATCTATCATCTATCAATCATCTATCTATCATCTATCTATCATCTATCTATCTATCTATCTATCTACTATCTATCTATCATCTATCTATCATCTATCATCATCTATCTATCTATCTATCTATCTATCTATCTATCTATCTATCTATCTATCTATCTATCATCTATCTATCATCTATCTATCTATCTATCTACCATCTATCTTTCTATCTATCATCTATCTATCTATCATCTATCTATCATCTATCAATCATCTATCTACCATCTATCTACTATCTATCTATCTATCTATCTACTATCTATCTATCATCTATCTATCATCTATCATCATCTATCTATCTATCTTTCTATCTATCTATCTATCTATCTATCTATCTATCTATCTATCTACCATCTATCTATCTATCATCTATCTATCATCTATCTATCTACTATCTATCTATCATCTATCTATCATCTATCTATCATCTATCTATCATCTATCTATCATCTATCATCTATCTATCTATCTATCAATCATCTATCTACTATCTATCTATCTACCATCTATCAATCATCTATCTACCATCTATCTATCTACTATCTATCTATCTATCTATCTGTCTGTCTATCATCTATCTATCAATCATCTATCTATCTATCTATCTATCTATCATCTATCTATCTATCAATCATCTATCTATCATCTATCTATCTACTATCTATCTATCATCTATCTATCATCCATCATCTATCTATCTATCTATCTATCATCTATCTATCTATCTATCTATCTATCTATCATCTATCTATCTATCTATCTATCTATCTATCTATCTATCTATCATCTATCTATCTATCATCTATCAATCATCTATCTATCATCTATCTATCTATCTATCTATCTATCATCTATCTATCATCTATCTATCTATCTATCATCTATCTATCTACTATCTATCTATCATCTATCTATCATCTATCTACTATCTATCTATCATCTATCTATCATCTATCATCTATCTATCTACTATCTATCTATCATCTATCTATCATCTATCATCTATCATCTATCTATCTATCATCTATCTATCATCTATCTATCTACTATCTATCTATCATCTATCATCTATCATCTATCATCTATCTATCTATCTATCTATCATCTATCTATCATCTATCATCTATCTATCTATCTATCTATCTATCATCTATCTATCATCTATCTATCTATCTATCTACTATCTATCTATCATCTATCTATCTATCATCTATCTATCAATCATCTATCTATCTATCTATCATCTATCTATCTATCATCTATCTATCATCTATCTATCTATCATCTATCTATCAATCATCTATCTATCTATCATCTATCTATCATCTATCTATCATCTATCTATCTATCAATCATCTATCTATCAATCATCTATCTATCTATCTATCTATCTATCTATCATCTATCTATCAATCATCTATCTATCTATCTATCATCTATCTATCTATCATCTATCTATCTATCTATCAATCATCTATCTATCTATCTATCATCTATCTATCAATCATCTATCTATCTATCTATCATCTATCTATCTATCATCTATCTATCTATCATCTATCTATCTATCATCTATCTATCTATCATCTATCTATCTATCATCTATCTATCTATCATCTATCTATCATCTATCTATCTATCATCTATCTATCAATCATCTATCTATCTATCTATCTATCATCTATCTATCATCTATCTATCTATCAATCATCTATCTATCTATCTGTCTATCATCAATCAGTTGGATGTATGAACGTCACATTTGCATTGGCCGTACTCTTTGAATTCATGTTTGGTTGACTGCCAAATTATTATTAAATAACATTATTAACCAATTAAAGGTATTTTTTTAAATATGCAGTTCTGTTGCTGATTTCATTGTTATTTATGTTCCTGCTAAAATTTTGTTCATTTCTGGTTTGTTTTCGTTCCTTGAACCGGTTCAGAGCCAGTTACGTGTGTTCTGGTCTGTAGTGTTGCTCCCATTAAGCACTGTTTTTCGGTAATGCTCAACGAGTGTTGACTCTATTCAGGCTTTATACATACAAATTCGGAACATTTTTCACAATATTAATGTATTTTATTTTTGATGACCTCATGTTGCATATCGTTGCTGTTTGGCAGACCCCTCGAATGTCCAAAACAACTACTTTTCACTTTCCAAAGACACTTTTTACAAAAATAATTAAACACTGTGTTGTCAAAGTTGATATTGTGGCTTTATATGTCATCATATTATTAACATTTTACCAAAGTCAAGCTCAAAAGGAGTTTTTGACCAGAGAATATCGAACATAAGTGTTTAGGTGGAAAGATCTTAAACTAGATGGAACTAGATTCAATATTTTTTTGATTCAATATTCTGTATTGTGAGCACTTCCTGTGTTATTTGCCAATTCATGAAGAATCGCTTGTTTGTTTTCCTCACTTGTAAGTCGCTTTGGATAAAAGCGTCTGCTAAATGACTAAAAAATTAAAAAAAAAAAAATTAAATTTTGACTGTTGCGATTCCAAATCGGTTTAATGACCTGTAACTCTGCCTGGGTATCGGACAAGTGTTCACTGTTGGCCAGAGGAGAACTGGCCCCCGACTAAGCCTGGTTTCTCCCAAGGTTTTTTTCTCCATTTGTTGGAGTTTTGGTTCCTTTGGCTTGCTTAAGTTGGGGACACTTGCTTGATATTCAGCAGTGTTTTTGATACGCCTGCATTGGTGTTGTTGTATGCGAACTGAGCTGAGCCGGACGATTACGTCACTGTTTTCTCCAGTGCTGATACACCTAAATTAACTAGACTAATCACTATTAATATTTGCAACGCAATGAATCAATAATATATAGAATAAGCTGCACAATGACACCATTTTCTTATTAATGTAAAGCTGCTTTGCCACAATTTGCATTGTAAAAAGCGCTATATAAACAAAGATGACTTGACTTGACTGTGTCTGAGGCAGTAAGGGCATCACATTACTTTTACATCAACTTACAGCATGGTTCCTTAAATTTGCCATGGAGATTTTAGTTCCAGCCTTAATCAAACGCACCTGAACGAGCTAGTCAAGGTCTTCAGAGTTACTAGAAAATTGCAGGTGAGTGAGTGAGTTCGATCGCGGGTTGAGGAACCCTGACTTGCAGGTTATAAAGTTTATTGTAGCTTTATGGGTGTTCAGTTTTTTTTCTGTCGGTTGGCCAAAATCTCATGTTATAAAAGATGAAGTGTTACACAGCCATTTTAAGAATGTATTGGCTGTAACTTGATGACAAATGCCATATAAGACACTCTTCTCCACTTCTCATGTACGTAAAACATTAGCCTTTATACATATGGGGCGGTTTCCCCAGACAGAGATTAAGACTAGTCCTAGACTAAAATGGCCTTTTTAAACCAGATTAACAGAAATCTGCTTTCTCTGTCATAGTTAGCTCTAGACTTAGTCTAGTCCAGAGTTTATTAAGCTGATTTCCTGGAGAGCTACTCCAGAACTAACTCGAGGCTTAAACTAAGGGTGTTGCCTTGAACCGAGCCCGAACGCGATTGTCCCTCCTCCCCCGCTGGCCTGAACTCACATAGCACTTAACGTTCCGGGCCGGAGCATGCTTGCGTCATATGCGATGCAACTTTTTTTTAATGGAAGAAAACAGGCTGCATTTTAGCGAAAATGCTTTTCTTCCTAATTGATCATGTATGCTGCGCAGTGATTTTCACTTGCACCTATCAGATTATTACAAAGGCAGCTGACGTTAATGGAGGAAGTCGCAGCTTTACTCGCAAACCACAATTGACCGTTCGCAAAGACCCGCCCCCTTTAGTTACTGTCGCTATGTCGGACAAGTCATGCGCTCTCATGCCACACATCATGTCCTCACGCAGTGAAAAATACATCCTGGAGCAAAGAGGACACTGACAACACGTCGACAGACATATGAAACAGCTTCATATTTAAAATATTGCAATTTTTTAAAGAAGTTTAAACAATAAATACCTTGTAGTGGCTCTTTAATGTGTCGTGACATTTTTTTATGAAAACGCTATACTGTCAGAACTTGCCTAAAATATACCTCTCTCTTTTTTGCCACAGCAAAGTTTACAGCGCCATGGTGTGGTTCATGATCCTGAAAAGAAGCAGGTAACTACTCATGAAACTTGACTTTTGTTTTGACTTGGTCTTTAGGTTGTAACTGAGTGGTTGATGAAATATTTAGGGAAGCAAGGGGTGTTGAAAATAACTGCCCTCTTTGTCTTTTTCAGCTGAAGCCCCATCCGAAACGTTCCCTGGCATCCCGTCTGAGTGGCTACAAACCAAAAAAGAAACGTCAAGCAAAAACTTCAAATTCAGATGAATCTTCAAAGCCACATATTAGCCAATCAGAGACGACCTCAAACCCTCAATTTATAGATCCGCTGCAATCATTCAGCTCTGAAAGTTTTAAAATTCTAAAAGCAGACATCCCAGAAACCTCCCTGAGTTTAAAAAGTTCTGATTTGGAGCCCATTAAATCAGAGTGTGTTGTCAGCAAATCAAAATCCATTTATTCTGAGCTCAACAACACTGCAAATCCAGTGGTCCACCTTTTAGAGCCCCTCTTATTGTAGAGTCCAGTTGTCAGCAGTCAAATCACAGTGAACCCAAATGTTTTAACTTCACCCCACAGGACAACGATAAAGTAAATATGCCACCGTTGCATAGATTTCTATTGTTCCTTTAAGTCTTTCGGCTCCTCTGTGGAGGAGGTACCAGGAGGTGTTGGAGTCTCAAAGTCAGGTTTTAAATTCTTGTTCGAAGTCTCCGCTTCCTTTTTCTGCAGTTCTTTAGCAGAAGCAAGCCGAAGGACGCACATAGCAGCACGACCCCCACGAACCACAGAGGGTTTGGATACAAATCCGACAGGCGCTGATATCCTCTCCACCATCTGAGTTAAGACTTTGTCCTGTTTGGGGGAAAAAAATGGAAGAAAACCCTGAAATCTAGGTATCAGTGAATCGTACGTGTGTTTTTTGTACTTTTCGAAGCATGTTAGTTTAATCGTAAAAGCAAGTGTATTTAAGTGTATACAATGAATTTATGTGTAAACTTGGATCCCGATATTTCCAGTATTTAAGCACTGGCTCGGTCCGACTTCTCAATGAATGTTCCGGGGTCAATAAAAGCATCTGTGACGTTAAACGCAAACAAAAAATCATGCAATTACAAAGGAACACAGTGTATCGAGTTTGTACAATATATCCATGTATATTTTCTAACTCACAACTTACTAAAATTTAGGCAGTGCCGTTTATATCGATATAAAGTAGTTTGACCCGGGCGCATCTGAAAAATAACGGAAGACACTGAGTGAGCTGCTGCGTGGAAAATGTTTGTCCTAAACATGAGAGGTGCTTTATATTAAGGGACATGAAAATAACTCATAAGATATAGTTGACAGATATAGTTTAGAGATGCTCTGGCGGACTCTTGTTTAATGAGTTTGAGTTGAGGCGATTTTCCTCCGTGCATAGCTTACATTTCACAGGTATATTCTCCATCTGTCAATGTTAGAATGTCGTGCAAATATTTTGCTAAAATATTTGTTGTTGAACATTAAATGTGCCATATGTAGAATTTAAAACCTACAAGTGTATTTGTTAGGATAACAGTACCTGTAGATAAGCGACTATTTTAGGATAAACAAATGTGTGTTCGTTTGATTTTGTTTTTATTTTTAATTTAGTGATTTTAACTTCTTTGCTTTTGTTTAAGGGTACGTTTACATGATGATTATGTACTAAAAAACTGAAAAGTTTTTCATGTATGGTGGACAACATTGTCAAAATGATCCCCATTCGCACCGATTTGTTAAAACGATTAAAAACGCTATATTCTGCCGCCAGGCCAGTAGTTGGCGATGTAACTTTGTAAAGAAACACTACCAGTCTATAGACTGGAACATGTGATACGCATGATATCACCATTTTCACAAATGTGTGTTTTTGTAGTTTACACAGAGACAATAACGGTATCGGTTTCAAAAAAATGTTCACTTTGAAACCTGTTCTCAAAAGTTTGGTTTTCAGGCTCCCTGAACACACTTGTGTAAATGAGTGACCAAAATGCACAGTTTTCAGGATTTGTTGAAAACAGCGTCGTGTGAACGGACCCTTAGACTTTTTTTTTTTTTTGCATATAATATATAGTAGACCACATGGTTACATACACTATATTTGTTTTCATAGCTTTCAATATTACAACATTATATTGGGCAGGATGTGAATATTATATATATATATATATATATATATATATATATATATATATATATATATATATATAAATAAAAGTTTTTTTAAAACCAAAGAGAAGTAGAAAATAGAGAGATACTGTATGTTGCAATTCAGAAAAAAAAAAAAAAAACTTAAATATTTTTATAGAAAACAATTTTTTTGGCCATATCATCTAGCCCTACAACATACTAGTATAACTAAATAACTATACTAATTAACTAATATATTTCTTTACATCAGTTAAAATGGTAGTCTCACAGCTCCGATAAGTCACATTTTTGTTTTGATGAATTTAAACAAGTAATATGAAATTATGTGCATACAAACACTTCGAACAAACACGTATTCTGTTTTCCATACCAGTGGTGCGCCGCTGTCAGTTCCGGCTCTGATAGTGAGTCTGACGTGGTTCTTCTTTTCCAGCCAGCTGACAACCTGCCGCAGTTTAGTGTCTAAATCATGAAGGGAAATATCTGAGGAGAAATTGAGCTCCTTTGATTGGACGGGCCCTGCGGGTACACCAAGAAGAGGCGTAAGGTTAGGTTTAACATGAAACGTCGATTAACAAACACTATGCGAAGGACATTTCCTGAATGAAACGCACCTTTCTTGGCTTTCTGTGCGTCTCTAAGTTTCATCTGCTCCTCGCGGATCTGTTTCCCCTTCATCAGTCTGTATAATGGAGGATCGCTATTTTCATTTATGGCAACAAGCTTCAGCCCGGTTTGGTCCATCAGTCGTATCACTTCAGCACGGTGCATCGGACCCAAATCCTCACCGTCCTCACCCAGTAACTGTATGTGGCGCTGACCAATCTTCCTACCCACACTGCCAAAAGTGATCCGTGTTCTCGGGTCCAGCTTTTTAGTCTCCTTCTGGGTATCTGCCACATCTGTGCCCCCACTCTCGGTGTCCGTGGAGAAGGTCATACAGAGCCGGGGTGGGACAGTATGGCAACACCATGCTGGCCTAAAGGTGGATGGTTTGGTTGCCAGTGGTAAGCTGACCAGGCTGAGGGCTCGACGAGGACTGCGGCTCAGTGCCTGACTCAGAACCAACCTCAGGAAACCCAGAGACATCCTAGAAGACAGTGTCATGGATGTTACACAGACATGTCTGTAATGATGATGCTTAACGAGCTCAAATAACAACACAGCCCACCCCTGATTATAATGTCCGTCATTCAGTAAACATTTCAGTCCTATCTGACTCTATCTGATTCTATGGGTCATCTCTCTTCATAAGCTAGAGACTGTCCATGAATTATCATGCTTTTATATATATTTTTTATCTTGACTTTCAGGATAGTTTGCAAGATCTTTCCCCAACCCTACAAATACACACACACACATTATATATATACACACACACACACACACATTATATATACATATATATACACACACACACACATTATATATACATATGTATACACATTATATACACACACACACATTATATATACATATATATACACATTATATACACACACACATTATATATATATATATACACACACACACATTATATATACATATATACACACATTATATACACACACACATTATATATATACACACACACACACACATTATATATACATATATATACACACACACACACATTATATATACATATATATACACATTATATACACCCACACATATATATATATATACACACACACACATTATATATACATATATACACACACACACATTATATATACACACACACACACACACATTATATATACATATATATACACACACACACACATTATATATACATATGTATACACATTATATACACACACACACATTATATATACATATATATACACACACACATTATATATATATATATACACACACACACATTATATATACATATATACACACATTATATACACACACACATTATATATATACACACACACACATTATATATACATATATATACACACACACACACACATATATATACACACACACATATATATACACACACACATATATATATATACATATATATATACACACACACACATTATATATACATATATACACACACACACACACACACATATATACATATATATACACACACACATATACACACACATTATATATACATATATATACACACACACATATACATATATATACACACACACATTATATATACATATATACACACACACATTATATATATATGTACACACACACACCAACGGAATTTAGCGATAATTTCAATATATACAATTTAATAACAGCAAACGTGATGTGAATAAAATCGATGAAATGAAACAAACACTTATTCAAAATACACGATATATAAAACATACAATATTTACTCAAAACGGCCAAAAAAAAGAAAAGAAAAGCAAAGTTGCTCCTCAAGTTTTTGGCAGATTATGGTCTGTTTGATTTAAACTTCGACAAACTGACCGAAGCTACTTACACCAGAGCGGTCCGGAACCGACGTCGAGGACGGAGTATGAGGATCAGTATCAGTCAGGTGAAGATTTCAAGACAAACATCTGTGTCGTAAACACAACATAAACAACTCGAAAGCCAAGTGACTTTTCTAAACGACACACGAATCTCGGCGCGCGCGTGTGACGTCACGCCAGCGCGCCGCTGCTGTCGTGTAAAGTGTGATTTTAGGAGTCCTCTGGGAAAATAAATAGAGTACAGCACTGCTTAAAAGAAAAATGTGCTTTCTCAGTTCCTTTTGAAGATATAAAATATAGCACTAATAAATAAGACACTTTGCATTTCCCGAATAAGTTGCTTAATTTGTTTTAAATAGACTAATAAAATAAACAATAGCTCGTTTGTTTTCTAGAAGAGAGGCCTCAATTTTTTCACCATTTAAATTGTTATCCTTGCCTACAGGCTGGCGTTATGGCATTGAGCATTTCAATAAAGGAAACGAGTGTAGGTTCATTAAAAGGAATGAGTTCAGGCAGTTCCTTTCCTCCTCCTTGCTCCTTGTGCTTTAAACAAACCAGACAAAAATGTAATGCAAGGCAGTAGATATAAGTAGATATAGCCAAGCATAATTCGTTTTAGCCAATAAAATAAAACATTAATCTAACAATTGAAGTTTATTTCCATTTTTACATGTTTATTTACATTTTAAAGACTTTTTAAAGAGCTTTGAATAAAAAGACAGAGCTCAAAGAACACGTGGGTCAGTTTCTGTGCGCTCGTCCATGCTTAACTCGAGTTGACACGATTTGACCCGGACCATAACGCTCACTGGTTCTCTTTATACCGCTCTCTTGATACTTTTACAAACCTTCAAACACGTCTGCATAATCACCTATATGAAAATAAAATCTACATTTCTATTCTGTAAAACAGCACTGCGGCTTTTAAAATGATGATCTATAAGTTATTTATTGATTGACTGCATAGTAGCCCTTTGAAAAAATGGTTCGAGGGCAAATGAATCCACCTTTAATACCCACACACATAAGCTCTTTTTATATACTTACTCCTAAAAAGCAGACAAAAACTTTGTAAAGGCTTTCTAATATGTGTTTTAGACATTGTGGGAAAGGCAGCATGGGTTGACCCTGTGGCTTAGGCCTTGAAACAGTAAATCTAGAGATTTTACAGTCAGCTGAGCAGCAATAGATTAATTTGTTTAACGCTGATGGGTACAAAGAGCTTCTAATCTTTGCTGCTCTCAATGGCTTTAACCTTCGTGTCAGAGAGAAGCTGCTGTGTTTCTAAGGCTCCATTTCTCCCAGAATTCCTCTGTCACCTGCCCAACCGCAGGTGCAACAACAGATCCCTCCCATCAGAGAGCTGGGCACAGGAAGTGCAAAGAGGCTGAGGCCATAGGTCATTGCGGAGGCGGTTGTTATGTTGCCATCAACAAGGTTTGAGTTTCAAAGAGCAGGCAGGACCAGAGAGAAAGGCGAAGAAAGAGTTTGAATTCATTTAAAAGGGAACAGTAGAATAGGACTATTCTTTTTCTTATTTTGTGGGGGTTGGGTAACTGTGGACAGCTCTCCGCAAAAAAAAAAAAAAAAAAGTCTTTTATGGTTGCGTTTTATAATTGCATTGTTTGGTAGGCTTAATGATACATAGTTCTTTTTAAAATCATTTTTAAAAGTTAGATTTAACAATGCCGCTCTTTATTACACAGCTATAGTGCATAATGATGAAGCTCCAGTCTATTCAGCAAATGAGACCCTAGATTAAAGAAGCCGCGAGGCCATGAACCACAAATGTTTGGAGAAAGAACTTTGTTGCAAAGGAGATGGCTGACAAAAAAATGTGCCGTCTGCGAGCAGCAGGTGGATAATTGTACACGCTTGACTGCGCCTAGAGAAAGATGCGCTTGCAGAAAGAGCATTCATGAACAAGACTTGGGAGCTTCCTAGTTTACTAATTAGCACAGGGATGCCAGTTCTTCTGACAGGCTCCCTGCATAGTGGCACACCTTTCAAACAAAAAGCATGCAGAAGTTACACAGTATCTTCTCGAAGGGGAATCTTGCTATCCTTCTTTTCAGCATCTCTTCTATTTTGGGGCTATATGAGGGAGTCTTTGTTTGTCACTCATGGAGCACATCTTTGTGTGACTACTAGCAGGACTTTGAGTGACGGGTCTAAAGCTATGGAGGCTAAGATATTTCTCTGGATACCTAGAACAAATTATAAACTGTATTTTTTTTTTAAAAGTTGATTTAAAGGTGCACTATGTAGTTTTTCGGCCGCTAGAGGTCGTCTATTCAAAACAAAGGCGTAGCTTGATGACGCCAAGCGAGGAATCTTGGGACATGCGGTCTTCACCTCACAGCCGGTGGAAAAGAATCGGGATGGGACTGAAATCATGCGATTATTAACATCACTGTATGAAGCGGAGCAGGAGCGAGTGTTGTGGAGCTGAACGAGACGCTGGAGCGATTGATGATGAGAGACGAACGACACGCCTTGAGAGCAGCGGGACTTTTATTGTGACACAGTCGGTCATCAGAATGAGGTAATGCAGCTCTGTTTATCATATTAGATTTGAGTGTGTTGAAAATGATGTTATAACGTTACTCTGAGCTTTCGCTCGCGGCTGCTGTGAGACACTCGTTCACACTGCAGTAAGATTGATCCATGTTACAATATCATATTAAATGCTGGATGGCTTGTGTTGATAAATGGCATGCAATTAATTTTAAAACATATTGTATGATGGAGAAATCAGTTTTACTGTTACTAAAAATAAAGCTGCATCTGATTATGCTGTTAACTACTTGACAAAATAGTGTTTTTCTCTGAAGCATGATAAAACATGGTACTTGCAAAAAAAAATCAAGAAAATTAGATTTCAACAATAAGACTAAACATGTTGAGATATACAACAATAATTAGTTTTCTGTCTATAAATGTATCAAAACAGATGTTGACAGTCAGTTGAAACGACTATTGTCTCACAATTTACAATTAGTTGGAAACATACTGCAAGTACTCCACTAAACAAAATGTATAACACTGGCCTAGTGGTTTTGGGATATTTTACTGCAAAATTTGACATATTGCAGCTTTAAATATCAAATGTATAAATTGACTAACTTTTTTTTTTTTTTTTTTAAAAAGTCATTTTGAGGCAATTTAGTGAGCAACTTTATTAAACAGCAAGTTACAATTTTTTGTTGAAAATTTACAAAATGTATGTAATAAGTCAAATCACCTTTATTTATATAACGCTTTTTACAATGCAGATCTTGTGAAAGCAGATTTACAGTGTAATAACAGGAAAATAATTTGGAATGAAACGGTGTCTTTTCAAAAAACACAGGGATGTCAATGCAGGCCGATCAGAGACATTGTTGAATACATCATCAATCCTTGGAATTCTTCCACGTGTTTGTCTCACTATAGTAAGCGTAAGCCTACTAGTGTTGTTTATATTTTAGACCTGTCGGGATGGTTTTCGCGGGAAATTGCTTACATAGCCTACTGTACGTCACTCTGCCATGCATGTCAATAAATAGCTTTAAATAGCAATATTTTCATATTGTTGTCTTTGTCCATAAGTATGCTGTTCAAAGCTTTTGGAGGTACAAAAAAACAACAACAACGACAAAAAGGTTGTGTTCTAAGAAACGCATATAGGTGAGGGTAAGTAAATGATTTTTAGAACAGACTTCTCATTTTCTGGATAAACTATCCAGTCAAAGGCACAAAGGCAGTTTTTTTGGCACTAGAGGGCGCTAAACTCTTCAAAACAATAACAAAGGCGTAGATTAATGACGCAGTGAATGAGTGGAACATGGAACTTGTCGTCATGCCGATTGATCTAAATAATGTTTATGGGGAAATGACGTTTATGCATGAGTGAATGCATGTTTTTAACATGACTGTTGTTTGAAGGAGGGCGTGGCCGAGAATCGCGGGCGCGATTACTAATGAGAGACAGATATCATCAATGACGCACGCGACTGAAGGAAAGAGGACATTTCATTCTACTGAACTACTCACAAGTGCTGAAACACTCCTCATACAGGTCAGTTTATTTGAGGAATTAACACTGTGAGGTAACGCAGCGCTGTTTCACTTGCTCTAACGTTACACTATCATACTAAACTGTATTTGAGTGTGTTGAAAGTTGTAATGTTTAGTATTAGTTTGTTGACTGTATGAGACTTAACAGTAAACTAGATCAACATTACAGTATCATACTGATGATATTCTAACACTTCGTCGTGTTGAGCTTAATAACATTGATTAGTCTTATGTAGCCTACATTTGCTTAGCTTGTCTAATAATGTGTAAGAGCGCCGTCTCTGTCAAGTCGAAGTTTGTCGCAAAGCTCTCGCCATTTCGGAAACGCCACGCCGATATTGATCCTCGTTTTTTTTCTCCTTTTGTCCCAAAGTTTGCTTCCCACTGTCCATAATGTTTGAACGAAACAACAACACGCCGCTAGACGTTACGCAGTCTGTTGCCATGGTTACAGTGCAGTACAAGCGGAAACCTGCACTTTCTCTGAATTTACACGTTCTTGGAAATATTTAGGATAATGTGAGTACACAGCTGAAGGAAATATGTAACACTGTGCATGTGGTTTTTGGATATTTTAACATACAAATTTTATGCCTTTAATAGTATATCAGTTCTGTCCAAAAGCGAATACTTCCCTACTATATAGTATGCGAAAAACAGTAGGCGAAAAGCACTACTTTTGCCGAGATTCTGAAGTGTGCATTCGATGATACTATCCCATGAGGCCACAGAAGAGAATTTATGAATTGCATTGAAGTGACGCTGGGAGGTCACATGATAATGACAGCATGGCGGATGTAGCGTGTCCAGATTACATTCATACTACGCACTATATAGAACGTACTTTTTTAACGGTCACAAATTATACTTCAGTCCAGATTTATTTTTATATTATTATACTATAGTTATATAGTTCAGATTCAACTGTACTCCGACAGTACGCGATGTAAATGCAAAACACATTGTTGCAAATTGTCTCTCATCAAGCAAAACTCTTAAACAGATCAAGTGAAAAAAAATGAATCCCCTGCTGAAATTCTAAAGAAATGGGAAAGAAATCCTTCCTTGACATCCTCTATCATTACTCCATTGTGCCTCTAACTGTTTTAATCCAAATAAAATCAAAGGTAATGTTTCATTAGCTGTTATTTTTACATAATGATCCTTTATCAGTGCAATGATTTTTTTTGTATTAACATAATTAGCCAGCTCTCAGCGGCTTGCGGGGTCCGCAAGGTCTAATTGGCCCTGTGGCATGATGGGAAATAGCACGAGGTGTCGCGTTGAGCAGGTGTTGATGGTGGAGGTGAGTGGCAAACGTGGGGCAACGCAGAGGCGGGTAATTACAGGATGAATTTCACTTTAATAAATGTGGGAGATGCAGATAGCGGGGCTTTCTACTTAATGGCTTCTGCCTCTGGAGCCACTTTAGACAGCGAATGATCTGAAAGAGTGTTTAATTAACACATGCTCTCTGATCCAGAGAGAGAAAGAGGGAGAGCGAGAGGATGAGAATAAATGTAAAATGAGTAAATACAAAGAAAGAATAATTTAGAGAAAAAAATCGGAGCAGATAGAAAGACAATGAATGATGGAAAGGGACGATAAAGAGAGAGAATATTGAACTGTTATCACACTGTTATGTCCTATAGTGCTGTGTGTGTTTTCTTTTCTCCCCTTCTTTTTACCTTCACTTTCGTAGATATTGGTCCAATCTTCATTGACTGCTTACTTCATCCACCCCTTGACCCGATCATATAAAACAGCACGCCAGGCCAGACCACCGCAGTTTGTTGCTTCCATTTCACTTAAAATATTAAACAATACATTTTGTTTAACTTTTGTAATCCCTCCCATTGTGTTCCCTGCTCCCTATTTTTTCTGGTGGTCACTGGGTAAACTTCGGCCAAGTTTTGCGATGCATCGACTACCATTAGGAGTGCGGAAAGTGATCTGCAGCTTGATACATTTGGATAAAAAGCCTTTTCACTGTCTGTGAAATCGGGATAAAACTGCCCCAATATGTGTAAAGAACTTTGAAATTGTTTGTGAAGCCGCTGTGTTTCTGTTTTTCGTCTCTTATTGACCAAGTCCGACTGTGGAGGAACAGTTATTATGGAAGGAACATTTTATGGAGGAAAGTAATCATTTTTGATGTCTTTATTCATAACCATCCTTTCTACAAGAGCATTTTTGGATGTTAGGGTGTTTAGGATGCTGGGTATGTTTACACGACAACAGTGTACAAAAAAGTGAAACGTTTTTTTGCATACACACGGCAACGATCCCCTTCACATGCATCAGTAAAAACATTCTACATTCTAGAATGCTCTATATACATTCTAAGTGTTCTGCTGCCAGGCCAGTAGATGGCGATGTCACTTTATAAAGAAAAACTACAAGCCTATAAACTGAACACAGTAATACGCATACGCATGACGACACCGTTTTCACAAATTTTGTAGTTTACTTGGAGATGATAATGGTATTTTTCTCTTCAAAAACTTGCACTTTTTACCCCGTTTATAAACGTTTGTAATTCCAGTCTACCAAAACACTATTGTCATGCAAATGAACGGCCAAAACGCATAAGTTTGACCTTTTTTTAATTGAAAATGGTGTCGTGTAAACGGCCCCTCCAAAAAATTGACAGTTTTCACTTAGCGCTAAGAGTTTTGAATATGTAGCATCCTGGAGGGACGTATACTGTTGTGTCGTGATTCTCCATCGGAAATTAATGATGTAACACAGTTTGTAAGAACGGGAAGAAGGAGGCGAACATTCAACGTAACTTTAATTATCAAATAAATAAACAAACAACAAAAAAACAAAAGTAAAATGTAAAAACACAACAGAAAATCCAGGCCTGGTCCTCTCTCGTCCTTCACTGTCGTCGCTCCTCTTTTATGCTTCCGGAGCTCCTCCGTGAGAGATACGAGACCGGTGTAGCGCGCAGCTGACGCTCATTGTCACTCTCGTCACCGGCCCTGCTCGTCACAAATGAATTTTGTGTATTTCTGTGAATTTTGTTTGTCGAAACTTAATCAACTTAAAGTCATGGTGTATGTCAGAGGTCTTCAACCCTTCTCCTGGAGACCCACTATATGTCCCAATTTTCCAATTGAGAGGCTGCATCCTTCAAAGGACTCGGACTTCAGAGGCCATGCCTTCAAAGGCCACCGAGTTCAGACTGAGCGTTGTTAAATAGGACGGTCTAGCCTACGGAGGACTGTTCTTGTCACCTAGCAACTGTCGTCGATGAGTGGCCGCAACGTTTGTACTGGACTTTTTTGAAAGTGATATTCAACTGCCTGAAAACAAAACAAGGTTCATAACCAGTCTAAATATGTTCACCATGGTCAATTTCTGTATATAAAAAGAGTATAAACTATAAATAATCGCACCTTAACCGATTAGAGACCTAATGTCTAGTAAGATAGATAAAAGTCAATATTAGAGCAGCATTTTTTATTTTTACATTTCTATCATTAGATATTTGAATAAGTTGAAATCCAATACTTAGGCTTAAAGGTGTTGGCAAGGCCACGAACGATCCATCTGTTGTATCCTTCACTGCACTGGAAACAAAGGACGCATTTGAAGGAGCCTGTGAATGGTGAAAGCCTTTGGTCTTCGAAGGATGCAGCCTCTGAATTGGGACGTAGCCACTGTCCTGTAGAGTTCAGCTCCAACCCTAGCAGGTTGGAAATAAACTTTGCTGGACGGTGATGCTGCATCCGAAATGATGTATATCCGATTACATAGTATTTCAAAAGACAGTAGGAGAAAAGTACCTGGATGACTTACTACTTCCACCGAGACTCTGAAGTGCACATTTGTCAATGGCAGTGAAGCAATGCAACTGAAGCCGTGGGTCACATGACAGTGACAACATGGCAACCGAATTTCATGCATACTAGACACATTCATGCTATATAGAACATACTTTTTTAAAGTAAGTTTTAAACCCAATGTATTCCTACTATACTGCGATTTCCGACGCAGTGTGAGTCCACAGGAGCTGGGTTGAAGACCGCTGATGTAGGTTATTGAAGTAGTGACAGATCTTTTCTTTCGTATTGTGACGTACATCCAAGAGAAACAGATAATCGGAAAAGAAAATGAGTCTTTTCGGTGTTCAATCCATCGGTTGTTGACTGGATGGAGGCAGATCTGAATGCAAGGTTGCAGTCGATTTTAAGAAAGTTTATGATGACAAAATGATTGTAGAAACCTCGCGTACATCACCAGAGATATTCGGAGATATTTTGACTGAAAATTACGTGGTCCAAAAAATAGGCCTATAAAAATTAAACATATACTTACATGGTTGAACAGCACTGTAAGAGATTGTGTGAATTTCCATTTCATTTTGATTTTAAGTGTAGATGCAGCTTACGCTCTAAAAATGCTTGGTTTGAAACAAAACAAGTTGGGTTGAAAATGGACAAACCCAGCAATTGGGTTGTTTTAACCCAGGGATTGCTGGGTAGCTTAACTTAACTCAACTATTGTTTAAAAATGACTGTATTGCTTTTTTTAAAATGAACCCAAAGTATTTTTGGAATTGACATGTATTAATGTTTAATAAATTAATATTTACGAATGATTAAACAATAAACATCTATCAAATTGCTTATAAATGTTCACCATTTAATTATTATTGTCGTCTCTAGTAATTTCGTGTCTGATTTTAAATTTACAACCTATTTGAGTACATAGGTCTATATAATTTTTAATCAACAGAAAACTGCCCAGCACGCTGGGCAAACATCTAACCCAACCGCTGTGTCCATTTTCAACCCAACTTGGGTTGTTTTTAACCCAGGGATTGGGTTAAGTCTTTGCCCAACCTGTTGGGTATAGCTTAACTTAACTCAACTATTGTTTAAAAATGACTGTATTGCTTTTCTATTTTCTATACATCTAACCCAACCGCTGCGTCCATTTTCAACCCAACTTGGGTTGTTTTTAACCCAGGGATTGGGTTAAGTCTTTGCCCAACCTGTTGGGTATAACTTAACTTAACTCAACTATTGTTTAAAAATGACTGTATTGCTTTTCTATTTTCTATACATCTAACCCAACCGCTGCGTCCATTTTCAACCCAACTTGGGTTCTTTTTAACCCAGGGATTGGGTTAAGTGTTTGCCCAACCGGCTGGGCGGCTTAACTCAACTATTATTTAAAAATGACTGTATTGCTTTTCTACTTTCTATACATTTAACCCAACCGCTGCGTCCATTTTCAACCCAACTTGGGTTGTTTTTAACCCAGGGATTGGGTTAAGTGTTTGCCCAACCTGTTGGGCGGCTTAACTTAACTCAACTATTGTTTAAAAATGACTGTATTGCTTTTCTATTTTCTATACATCTAACCCAACCGCTGCGTCCATTTTCAACCCAACTTGGGTTCTTTTTAACCCAGGGATTGGGTTAAGTGTTTGCCCAACCGGCTGGGCGGCTTAACTCAACTATTATTTAAAAATGACTGTATTGCTTTTCTACTTTCTATACATTTAACCCAACCGCTGCGTCCATTTTCAACCCAACTTGGGTTGTTTTTAACCCAGGGATTGGGTTAAGTGTTTGCCCAACCTGTTGGGTATAGCTTAACTTAACTCAACTATTGTTTAAAAATGACTGTATTGCTTTTCTATTTTCTATACATCTAACCCAACCGCTGCGTCCATTTTCAACCCAACTTGGGTTCTTTTTAACCCAGGGATTGGGTTAAGTGTTTGCCCAACCGGCTGGGCGGCTTAACTCAACTATTATTTAAAAATGACTGTATTGCTTTTCTACTTTCTATACATTTAACCCAACCGCTGCGTCCATTTTCAACCCAACTTGGGTTGTTTTTAACCCAGGGATTGGGTTAAGTGTTTGCCCAACCTGTTGGGTATAGCTTAACTTAACTCAACTATTGTTTAAAAATGACTGTATTGCTTTTCTATTTTCTATACATCTAACCCAACCGCTGCGTCCATTTTCAACCCAACTTGGGTTGTTTTTAACCCAGAGTAGGTTGCACTGCGGATTGCCTACACCACACGAACCTCAATACTGTTCAGCAGTCGGATGTAGGGAAAGCTCAAGTTAACTGCAGTTTCACTTTTTAACAGTGAAGGTCGGGCAACACAGTTCCTTCAGCCTCATACACCATTATCACAAAACAAAACTATTTTGAAAATGAAACGAGACGCGAGTTCACATCAGCGTCCTATTCAGACTTTTATGTGGTGATGATGCGCGTCTCACTCTCTGCTCGCGTCTGTCTGTGTGAGTGCGCGCGCGCGCGCGCGTGTGCGTGTGCGTGTGTGTGTGTGAGTGTGTCGCTCCGTGGAGTACTGCGGGCCGCGCGCTCGCTCTCCCCACTCAGCTCGAGCTAAAAGCCCTGGAACGGGACGGTAATTGCCCAATTAGGCCTCTCGCTCGGCGGCCCGTACCGCTCTCTCCGCGCCTCCACGCCACCGCTCGCACCGATAATTGAGCTGAAAGCAAACGAACGGCCGGCAGACAAACAAGCTACTAGAAAATAATTACTTGGAGTGTTTCTTTTCAGTAGCTGTACAGCGGATTTCATTATCGTGAATAGCCACTAAAGCTGCTCGAAACGCCGGTAGTTGTCATTTTCATAGGGACTTGATAATGACATTAATTTGTCTTAATGGCTGGTTCTATTGTTATAAATAGGAAAATGAGCCGAAATTGTCTTGCTGTGGCGAGGCGAAGAGGACTCCGTCGAGCTCCCGGCAGACATGAGGAGTTAAATTGGTGTGCTTGTCAAATTTCCAATAATTTGTTATATGGAACACGAGTAATGCCAGTGCCATTAGGGTTCATTTTCCCTAAATTCATTACTGCCCTTGTTTCCCCTTTATGTTTCTAATGCCCAATCACATTTCTCTCTGCTTCAAGTGGTTTTATAAGGATTGGACTGACTGACAGACAAAACACACGCGTGCCCGCGCCCGCCCGCCCGCGCGCGCGCGCGCGTCTTCTTGTGCAGTTATGCGCTCACGCACTCACGAGCAGATATGCATACTGACACACAGACTCAACTCGCAAAACTACGATATTCATAGTGCCAGATGTTGTCAGATGAGCTGCTTTGGTGCTGCTGATGTGGATGAGAACTGTCAAGTGTGTATTTCAGCGCTCTAATGCAGCTGTTTGGGGGATGCTGGAAGCTTTCCCCCAATAATTTAAAATGGCATTACAGCAAAGTAGACCTAATGGTGAATCAGTCCTGCGGAGATGGCATTAGCTTCATCATGATCCGGTTCCTGCTGTTGCTCTGCTTTATCAACAGGGGGCGACGCAGTAACATTCAGCTGGCAGCATCAAAGCTCTCACTTGCTTAACTTTTATAAAACCTGAAGACATTATTAAAGATGTTATGTTTCCATCCATTCAGATGATAACGGAAGGAAAAAGAAATGAATAAAAATAGGGTTCCACTTTATTATTAATCATTTGAGACAATGCACTTATTGTGCACATGTTTTTACATAGTACTTGTATGTAAAAAATACGGTTACACTTTATTTTAAGGTGTCTGTATTACAGTGTAATTATACATTTAAGTACTAACAATTAACTGCATGTAATTTACTGTAGATTTGGTTTACGGTTAATTGCATGCAATTATAATTATAATTTCTAGTTATTACTATAGTAAATACATGTAACATATGTAACAATGACACTGTAAAATAAAGTGTTACCAAAAATACCTAATTACATTCATAATTGACCCACCCTTACACCTAACCGTACCTGCGTCCCACCTCAGGAGAAGCACAGGTGTTCTGCAAT
Source organism: Opsariichthys bidens (assembly GCA_037194245.1). Lineage (NCBI taxonomy): Eukaryota > Metazoa > Chordata > Actinopteri > Cypriniformes > Xenocyprididae > Opsariichthys > Opsariichthys bidens. Next base: position 7,336,322 of record CM074310.1, on the reverse strand, counting down.
TTAATATTGACACAATAAGTACATACTTATTTTTTGTAAATACGTAGTAGTTACGGCCAACTAATATAAAATAAGACCAAAAATAGTTATAAAAGCAGCAGGATAGAAAGTGATAAAATCAACCCTTTCAAACGTCATCATTAACGCTTTGTATTATTTTCATTTACATATGCATGATTCTAATTCATGTATTAGCTAATTCATATTTAATGAGTAATAAAGAGATGAAATAAAATGAGCTGCATTCATTTTTTTTTTATATCTTTTCTTTCTTTGTATTTCATTTAAATGCAGCACAAAATGTAAAATAAAAACATGCTTAATTAGTCTAATGACCAATAAGCAGATTTAGAGTGGATTGTAATAGTTCTATTATCTACTTCATTCTCCATTTAATTTTCTCATCCTGACAACACAAGAAACATTTGGCACGTCTGTGTTTTAGTTGGTGAAAGACTATGAAAGCTTGTCATTGTTTTCTGAAATATATTATGAATCATAAGAGAATTGTTTACTTTGTGATTTAAATCCCGTAGTCAGAATAGGATATGTCTCTCTCACATACTGTTTGTCCTTATATTGAATCAAACATTAAACTCAGTTTTACAATAGACAAAAGGTGAAAAAAATTAAATCATAATATCACAATTATAGGGTTCACACATGGGGAATTTTACATAATTTCACCATTTGTTTTGAGCGGCTGTTGCCGTGTTTCTACGCACTAAAAGAAAATTTATAAAGAAATATTCTGTTTTCCCCAGTTGAAATCTTTCAAACAACTGGGTGTTAAAAGTAGAGAGAAATTGCACTGAAGTTTATGTATAAGTACCCTGTTGCGTCTTATAAATACTGACAGAAATTCTTTTTTGGATTAAATAAACTATTACTATATGCTCTAAGCTTTGCATTTGATGGAGAAGTGATGTTGTGAATGCAGAAAGTCCGTATTCCTCTTTTATCATGTCAGTTTTTAGAGGTTATGTATGTGAGAGTTTGCATTTACCAACATTTACTTTAATTTTTTACACATTATATGTCATCCTGGACTTAACAAAACCAGTCATAAGTGGTATAGCCAACAGTATGGGTCAAAATTATGCCAAAAATCATTAGGATATTAAGTAAAGATCATGTTCAATGAAGATACTTCATAAATTTCCTACCGTAAATATATCAAAATGTATTTTTGTGAGTGGATATGCTTTGCTGAGGACTTCATTTGCACAACTTTAAAGGCCATTTTCTCAATATTTACATTTTTTTTAGACCCTCAGATTTTCTCTTGCCCAACCTAACAAATCATATTTTAATGGAAAGCTTATTTATTCAGTGTTAATCTCAATTTCAAAATATTGACCCACTTGTTTTGTGGTCCATGGTCACATGTGCTCACTTTTCTTAACGTATAAAGTAATGCATTGATTTTACGCAACTATTTTTGTATTCTAATCTCACTTAATAAAGAAGATTAAAAACATGTGAAATCATCCAGACTATGCAACTATGTTAAAAAGAAGTCTAGTTTGCTTTATTTCTCCTTCAAGATACAATGAAGAGGTAATGAAAGGATGAGACTTGGAATGAACTTCACCCACATAACTATAATTCATACATCTGAAAATAAACTGAAAGATTAATTAAAGTGCTTTCACAAAAATGCAAGCTTCGGATTTTTTCCTTTAAACTTTTCAACAAACCAAACCATTTCCGTTCTTTATTAAAATGGTGCACAAGTTTACATTTTATTTCATGATAACCGCAACCAATTATTAATATTGAAAGATCTTAAACTGTATTTAACTCTTGTATTTTAGCAGTCTTTATTCATGAAGATCTTTTAATGTCTAAGTGAATTTGCTAAGACTAGAAAGAATAATATTTTCTCTTGTAAATGGTGGAGTAAAAATGAACATTTTACATTTTTTAAAACTTTTTTTTAACACAATATTTCTTTAGTATTCAATTTCAATAATACTTGAGTAAAATAAAGTTAAAAAAACAAACAAATAATACTTAATTACAATAATAGAATATAGTTGCTCAAGTACTCTGTTTTCTTTGGAATATTTAATTGATTATCGGTTCATAGAATGTTTTTGCCCTTAACATCATATTCCACGTTGTTAGTCTTATAATATTCCTTCAAATAAAAAAGCTATTTCTTAAAGACATCGTCCAAAATGTGAGAAAGATCCAAGAAACAGATCATGCGAAATTTTTACGCTTTTCTTCTGTTTAATTTTTTACATTTCACTTTCACATTTACTCTTTTGTTTTAGAGGCAAAGCAAGTTGATTTATTTGGAAAGATTGCAAAGCTTTGTTCTTATGCATATTTTGCACAGCAGGCATTGGTTGAACATGTGAGAATGTTATTATTACTCATTGATAATAATTATGATAATTAATAAATAATTTAATACAGTTAGAGTGGCATTTGTGTTATATAATAACATACAATAATATGCAGCATCACATTGGTGTAAATGTTTCTATATTGCATTAATTATGTGTTCATGTCACGTTCTGTGTATGTATGTGTATTTTATGTGTACATTTTTGTCTTTGTGTGTGTGTGTGTGTGGACGGGTATTCCTTACATTATGGGGACCAAATGTTATGATCTTGTGGGGACATTTTTGATCCCCATGAGGAAACAAGCTTTTAAATCATACAGAATGATCTTTTTTGAAAATCTAAAATAGTAGAATGTTTTCTGTGATGGGTAGATTTAGGGGTAGAGGTAGTGTAGAGGGACAGAATATACAGTTTGTACAGTATAAACACCATTACGCCTATGGGATGTCCCCATAAAACATGAAAACACAACATGTGTGTGTGAGTGTGTGAGTATTCCCTACATTATGGGGACCAAATGTCCCCGCAGGTATAGTAATACTAGCAAATTTTGATCTTGTGGGGACATTTTTGATCCCCATGAGGAAACAAGCTTATAAATCATACAGAATGATCTTTTTTGAAAATCTAAAATAGCAGAACATTTTCTGTGATGGGTAGATTTAGGGGTAGAGGTAGTGAAGGGGGACAGAACATACTGTTTGTACAGTATAAACACCATTACGCCTATGGAAAGTCCCCATAAAACATGAAAACACAACATGTGTGGGTGAGTGTGTGAGTATTCCCTACATTATGGGGACCAAATGTCCCCGCAGGTATAGTAATACTAGCAAATTTTGATCTTGTGGGGACATTTTTGATCCCCATGAGGAAACAAGCTTATAAATCATACAAAATTATATTTTTTGGAAGTCTAAAATAGCAGAACATTTTCTGTGATGGGTAGGTTTAGGGGGAGAGGTAGTGAAGGGGGACAGAACATACAGTTTGTACAGTATAAACACCATTACGCCTATGGAATGTCCCCATAAAACATGAAAACACAAAATATGTGTGTGTGTGTGTGTGTGAGTGTGTGTGTGTGTGTGTGTTTCATGCACTCCGAGGCTGTTGGTTCAGTGTGACTCACTGATATGAGTGCTTTGACTCTGGTGGGAATGTTGTGCTCTTGTGAGCTGTGTGTTGTGTAACGGCGCTCTAATAATACTTTTTAAACAACTCTCTTTAAACTTCCCAGCGGAACTGTCAGCCAACAGAACCGACCTGCTGCTCAATAAAACACCATTTTATATCCAGAGGGTCACGCCGGTGCCACATTAAAGCCGAGCAAAGCTGAATTCAGCATATTAGTCGCCCACTGGGCCAAAGCATTAGATTTGAATGTTATGATGATTTTACATAAACGATTTAAACTCTTGTGGACTTTACTGAATGGTAAGACCTCGTTTTTAATTGCACGTAACAATTTGAATTAATCTTGCCGGGGTAGTAGGATCATATAGAGGGGACACGTAAGCTACACTTATAGATGTGTGAATTTCACTGCTTTAGATGTGAAAGGTCAATTCAAGTGAAAAATATGCTAGAGCATTTCTCAAGAAGCTTTTTTGCTATTAACCAAATGATTTCAAACTGACTGTCTGAGGTATGATGTTCACACAGGTGTCCTATATCAGAGTAAAATGAATGTTTGGCGCTACTGTAAAGTTTTACAGATTAAGACATGTGTTGTTTTGTGAAGAAACATCTGAATGGTGTAGAGATGAAGACTGTGCTCATAATAGCTTTCTATAAAAAGTGTTTTTACTGATGGATGGTGCGCTTTGAAATAGGTCTACATTGGAACGAGGAGCAAAAATTGACCGTTCGCAAAGACCCGCCCCTTTTAGTTACTGTTGCTATGTCCGATAAGGTTTAGGGTTAGGATTAGTTTGTTTTATATGGCAAGCCGTTTTGACTTTTATTCATTTTCAGGATATGAACTTGCGATATCAACAATTACATTTTCACTAGTTAAAATGTTAATTCTTGATATCAGCAATTAGATTTCCACTAGTAATTTCTTACTAGTTGAAATTCCAGTTTCACATATCAGGAATATAATTCTTTCTAGTAAAAACCATCATTTTTTATATCAATAATTACATTGTTACTAGTAAAACTGCAAATGTCTGATATCTGATATCAACAATTGAATTGCTACTAGTAAAAATGTTCACTTCTGATATCTGAAAATGAATTCCTGATATCAATATAATTTCTGATATCTAAAACAGCTTTCTTACTAGTAACAATCACATTCATGATATCAGAAATGTCTGGCAAGCCGTTTTGACTTTTATTCATTCTCAGGATATGAACTTGTGATATCAACTGTTACATTTTCACTAGTTAAAATGTAAATTCTTGATATCAGGAATTAATTTCCACTAGTAACAAAGTTCATTCTTGATATCAAGAATTGTATTTTCACTAGTGAAATCTCGCCATAGGCTGCCATTCAAATTCAATTGTTGATATCAAGAATTCATTTCTTACTAGTTGAAATTCCAGTTTCACATACAATTCAAGGAATACAATTCTTACTAGTAAAAATGTTCATTTCTGAAATCATGAATGTGATTGTTACTAGTAAGAAAGCCGTTTTAGAAATTATCTTGATATCAGGAATTCATTTCAGATATCAGAAATGAACATTTTTACTAGTAGAAATTCAATTGTTGATATCAAGAATAGACATTTGCACTAGTAACAATGTAATTGTTGATATCAGAAATTTGCATTTTTACTAGTAAGAATTGTATTCCTGATATGTGAAACTGGAATTTCAACTAGTAAGAAATGAATTCTTGATATCAACAATTGAATTTGAATGGCGAGATTTCACTAGTAAAAATACAATTCTTGATATCAACAATTATAGTTTATATTAATGGAAATTGATTTGTTGATATCAAGAATTCATATCCTGAGAATGAATAAAAGTCAAAATGGCTTGCCATAGGTTTAGGGTTAATTTCTAGTTGTTACTATAGTAAATACATGTAACACATGTAACAATCACTCTGTAAAATAAAGTGTTACCAAATATTATATATTGATTAAAAAATACAAAGAGAAAGAAAATATATCCCATTGTTTGTTATCAACAACATGAAGTGCATTAAACATTTCATCATGAACTGGGGTTTGTGAAAGAACTGCAGGGGGTTTGTCAGCTAATAATGAATAAAATCGTAAAAATGTAAAATAGTTTTAAAATCATAAAAAAAACGATAATGAAAATAAAAATGTGTTTGAAAGAAAATGAATTCCAAAGACATAGCAATGCACAGTTAAATCAGTTACTGAGAGAAATCAAATAATAACTAATGTGTTTGTCAGGAGTATGCAGTGTTGAGAAAATACTCTTTAGTGAAAGGAATTCTGTAAATCCAGTGATCAAATGCCTCTCAGTTTTCCATGTAATTCTAGTCAACTGACTATTGCCTGGTCATTGTGTGCAATTTCACAAAACTAGAAGATGTATAAAAAAAACGATATGATTTTTTTTGGAAAGGAAAATATAAAACACTTTCATCAATAAATTATGAATGGTTTACTCTCATTGTATATGCAATCATGTTTTTAATAAAAAAAAGTACGAGTATTTTAAATAATCTGATTACAAATGCTTCATTTTTGGAATCTGATTACACGATTTAGATTACATGTAATCAGTTACTACGCACAACATGCGACTAACCCTAAATCTACAGTAAGTACATGTAGTTCATTAATATAACTCAGTACTTGCATGTATAACTACACGGTAACAAGGACACCTTAAAATAAAGGGTTGCTTTATTTGGTAACGCTTTATTTTACAGTGTCATTGTTACATATGTGTCATGTATTTACTATAGTAATAACTAGAAATTAGGCATAATTACATGCAATTTACCCTAAACCAAACTTAATTGTTATTACTCAGTACTTACATGTATAATTACATTGTAATACTGACACCTTAAAATAATGTGTAACCCTTTATTTTAAGGTGTATTTGGGGTTAGGGTATTTATAGTTATTATAATAGTAACTACATGCAACATATGTAATAATGACACTGTAAAATAAAGTGTAACCAAAAAAAGGTTGGGTGGGGTTCTAAATGGAACTATAGGGTTCTTAACTCAGTTTTAAAGAACCCTTTATGCCAAAAAGATTCTATATAAGGAGAAATGTCTGAAATGTTTGCATAATACTTTCCCGTTTAGCAGGTTATTAAATTAGTGATAAAGTATTTGGTTACACTTTATTTCGATAGACTTTTTATCCACTTTGGAGAGCTTTCAGTAACAACGACATGTCAACTAACTCTCATTAGAGTAGTCATGTAGGTACTGAAACTTAGTGTTTACAAGCTGTTTAATTAATAAAATATAATTAAAACTAAATCCATTGATGGGAACCCCTGAAAGGTTGCACATATGAAGCGCCTGAGAACACTTGAATATTACCGTTTTTAAGACAGTAGTCTGAATGCATCATGCTGCGTTGAATTTGTTTTTCTCAAACTATTCCTTTTTTAAAGTGCAGAAATACCAGCGTAAAAACATAAATACGCATCCACAACGAAGAAGGAAAATCCTGCATCGTGATGCCCAAGTTGTGTTTTCTTATGCTCGACAGGTGAAGGAATGAGTGAGTGTTATTTACTGTATTTAAAACGCAACGATCATGCAACGATCCACGTCGGCAGATGGGAGTGCAGCATCAAACACTACCGTGGTGTCTGTGCTTAAAGTACACGAAGAACAAACTACGCACATTTAATAGTTAATTCAGTTTGCACATTTTTTGCTTGCTCCAAATACTTAAAGGGACAGTTCACCCCCAAAAACGAAAATTCTGCCTTCACTTACTCACCCTCAAGTTGTTCCAAACCTGTATGAATTTCTTTCATCTGTTGAACATGGCTACCATCATCTGTCTGTTTGCATTGTTCTTTGGTGAAACCCACACAGGTTTGGGGTGAGTAAGTGATGGCAGAATGTTCATTTTTGGCTCAACTATCCCTTGAATGTGCCTGCTATCCTTGAGTAGTCATTTGAATTTGTGTAGGTGTTTGTATGCACATGACACGCTCTCCGTACAGCCCTCATCTCCAAGACACAACACGCACACTCAAATACGCAAAAAAGTGAAGGATGGGTGACTTTTATTGGTCCAGCAATAAAAGAGTCTGATGAAAGGAGAGAGGGTCCAAAAGAGAGAAAGAGGCATTCAGAGGGAGGGGCAGAGGAGTGTGAAACAAGGTCTCATCCATCAGTGGTGTGGAGGAGCGACATTCCAGCACTGTTAAACGGGAGGACACACTCACTCACTGCCACAATGGAGGGGGGGCAGCTGGGCTGCAGCTGGGAGGAGCGAGGAGTCAAAGCACAACCTCCCTCACCTCCTTCTTTAGCTTTCTGTTCTTCTCACAGCCAATTCAGCTAACTCTATGGCCATGACCAATGTAAATTTCAGACGCTCAAAGCATGCATACCAGCAATAGGCTCTTTGAAGACTTTGATATTTGGCTTTTGGCCGTCTTTTGCTGAAGATTCTGACTTTCAGTCCATGGGATTGCGGTTTGTTGATTGGCTCGGTGCTTATTATGCAGTTGTTTGTGTGTATTTTAGAAGAACCTTTGGGAAAAGTCCTCGCATCTCTCCAACTGTTGCAACCGAGATTCTCCGGCGTCTCACTCTTTAGCTCCCGTCCGTCGCTTGGAAAGCCGATTCAGCGAACTCTATGGCCATGACCAATGTAAATTTAGGATGCTCAATGCGTGCATACTGGCGATGGGTTCTTTGAAGACTTTGATATTTAAGTGAGCATTCTGGTCAATTGTATTGGGGTTTGATGATTGGGTCAGTACTGAGGTTCAGTTAGAAAGTTAAAAAAAAAGTTGTTTGCATGTTTTCTAGGTCGCGAATTGAAAAATGCCGTCCCATCTAGCATTTGCGACCAAGATTCCCACCCTTCGGCGAGCTGACATGACAATGATGTGAATTTCAGACGCTCACACTTCCCAGCAATGGCCTCTTTGAAGACTGTGATATTTGACTTTTTGCTGTTTTTTGTGAATCTTATGGAGGGGTGTTATATTGGTTTTCTGGCGAAGTTCAGTTAAAAAGCTCTATCAATCATTGTAGGAGTCTTATTGTTGAACCAATATGTTCAAAAAGTTGAATCTGGTTCAGATTGGGAAATCTCATGTTCTCAGGTCTTATCCATCTATACTTTTTTGAGCTAGTTTTTCAAAGTGATATTTGATTAATACAGATACAAACTCTTGAAATTGACCAAATCTGGATTACCACAACTACAATATAGGCTACTGTGATGAGCAGGGCGGGCGAGAGCCGTGAGGGAACGGCGCGAGGCCGGTGACGCGAGAGATAATGAGCGCCAGCTGCGCGCTACACCGGTCTCGTGTCTCTCGCGGAGGAGCTCCGGAAGCATAACAGAGGAGCGACGACAGTGAAGGACGAGAGAGGACCAGGCCTGGATTTTATGTTGTTTTGTTATGTTTGTGTGGGCGGCAGTCGCCGTGAGGAACTTCCGCCATTTTACTTTCGTTTTATTGTTTGTTTATTTTATTATTCAAAGTACGTCGAACGTTCGCCGGTTCCTGCCTCCTTCTTCCCGTACTTAAGAACTGCGTTACAGCTACTATATGAAGAACAGTTTTGTGGAGTAGTTATATGTAACAGAGTTGTGTAAATTTTACAGAAGAAATGTAACTGTAATCCATTACAGTTTCTGTGTAATTGAATTACAGTTACTTATGAAAATGTTAACGATTACAAAGCGGGTCACAGAATAGGACACATGCTTATTCAATAACTGTTTTATTTCCTTTTTGGGTTTATGTTTGTGCTTTATTTTTTTAAGATTAACTGCTTTTTCCAAGGCTTTGTTAGATCCTGTCGTAACTATGCAAAAATTTGATTTCGAAAACAGCATCATAGCTATTAAACTATTTCGTTATGATTTCGAATATGATTTTAAATATTTAACGATCTCAAAGTATAAAGAGGTGCTGTGACGGTAATCAGTGTTGAATACTACCACAATGGTTTAAAAGTTTTAAAGTTATTAGAAATATAGAAAAGTAATCAAATGTAATCAGTTACATTATTTAAGAAAGTAATTGAAAGAGTTTCATTTTAAATAGGGTAACTTGTAATCTGTAACTTATAAGTAACCTTGCCAACACTGATACAGAACAACAGGTAGAAACAGTTGAGTCATTTTAAACGGTTTTATTAAAAGAGACAGAAAACGGCACAATGTAACAACACAAATATGCAAAGTCATGTGAGTTTTCTGAGATTTTTCGGTAAATATGTTTCCATCATAGTTGTGTGCATGACTTCATATCAGATAAAAGCTCATAAGTTGTTCATGCATATTGCATATACACAGGGTTGGGGAGTAACGAAATACAAGTAACTTAGTTACGTATTTAAAATACTAAATTTGAGTAACTGTATTTCAATACAGTTACATTTTAAATGGGTGGTAATCAGATTACAGTTACATCTGAAAAGTGTTTTAGATTACCAAAGTGATTACTTTGAGTTTTAATGTCATTTAAACAGCGATTGGTGATTCTCTGACTCTGACCGTCTGAAAAAGAGGAGTTCAGTTTCATCAACATTTTAATACTTTTAAGAGGGATCATAGAAATTTTGTTATTTTTATTTAGTTCTGTCCTGAACAAGACAAAATGACTGAATTTATTTAAAAAAATGCCCAATTGTCAACTTAACTGTCGTGTCATGACCTGATGATCCACGACTGTTTTCATGTTTTGTGAGTCATTTTATAATTCACTCGTCACTGTAAATTTTTCTCACAATTTGTTTTTTTCCCCTCACAATTTGAGTTTGCATTTCACAATTCTGACTTCTTTTTCTCAGAATTGCGAGATTTAAACTCATAATTGCAAATTATAAAGTCAGAATTGGGAGATATAAACTTGCAATACTGACTTTTTTCTTCCAATTGTGAATTTAGTATGTGAGTTTATATCTCATAATTCGGACTTTATAACTCACAATTGCAACTTTATATCACAAAATTCTGAGGGAAAAAGTCAGAATTGTGCGATTAAAAACTTGCAATGACCTTTTTCGTGTTTGTTTCACACTTATTAGTATTACAAAGTATTCTAAAGTATTTAGATTAAATTACTAAACTTGAGTAATGTAACGAAATACGTTACAAATGACTTTTTAAAGCACGTATTTTGTAATCTATAGTGAAATGCATTTTAAAAGTAACCAGCCCAGCCCTGCATATGCATATTGGTGTTTCCATCCAGTGATTTTCATAATAATTCTCATAAAAAACAGGTGGATGGAAACTATATTGTGGTCATGGAATTGCTCAAATAATGCATACCTGCGAGGGCCTTAAAGTCTTTTTTCCCTGCTGAGTGAATCATCTGGATTTAAATTATGGTTTAATGATTAAAAAACCCAAAACAACTATTACCAAGTCATGTCATGCTATTACACAGTTGCCTTTGTAAAAAGATAATCTTGGAAAAGGCCAGTCTTTGGCAGTGCCACGGGATTCCTCTTGTTTGTTGCTTCCTAACTCTTGTCCGTCCATCCGTGTGTGTGTGTGTGTTAATGTTTTGCCGATCTGAAGTGTGATTGCTCAGCTCTTGGTGAGAAGGGATTGGTGGATGTATGTCTGTGCATATTTAAGCGGGTGTTTGGTCAAATTGTTGGGAGCAGGTGATGGCTTTTTGGAGTGCACCCTTTCACACCCCTCTTATTTTGCGGTTGAGCAGCGTGAAGAGGTGGGAGAGGCAAAGGGCCTCCATCCCTCTCTCTCTCAGGGGCTGCACCTGCCCAAAGAGAGAGAGTGTGTTGTGTGTGTGTGTGTGTGTGTGTGTGTGTCTGAAACTGGGTGAGAGAAATAGTGAACTCTGACCAACTGACCTCAGAGCCTTGCTAATGGTAACCCGGCCTGCATCACTGTAACGCACGCAGATGTGCCGATCATGTGAGCAGACAGACCGAAGCCTTGCGTTACAGTGATTTTACTCAGGTAAGAGATGTTAAGTATGAAGCAAATCCCTGAAATCCATGATAAAATACTGTAATTGTAACATTAGTTAATGTTCATTTCAGCATTTACTACATTTTTTTAAATCAAATTTTGTATTTGTTAACATTAGTTACATGAACAAACAATAACAGCTGGATTTTATTAAATAACATTAACAAAGATTAATAAATACTGTTATAAATGTATCGCTCATTGTTAGTTCATGTTACATGAACTAATGTTAAAAAATGAGATCTTAATGTAAAGTGTTATTAAAATGAGAATAATCAAATCTACAATACATTTTATTAAATTGTTTGCTTATTAATATCCAATCGCATTTGCGACTTAATATATAGATTAAAATAACACATTAATATGCAATTCAGTTTTTCAGTCACATTTCCAATACATTTGTAATGGTTTTAGAAAATCACTGTAAAAATTCTACAGTAAACACCTGTTAATTGGTTAATTGTAAGTTGCTGTATAAAACTGGAAATGGTTTAACATCACATTACTTGTAATTTTATTGTAAAACACCGTCAAATGATGTTTGGACACTTGTAAAGCACCTTTTTCAAGACAAGTAAATGCTTTAAAAAAAGCACAAGACCTTATTTCAGGCACTTAACCGAAAACCCATTGACTTGCTAACTCTTTTCTAGGTTTTTGGCCCACAAACATGCATAATCCCTGCAGCAGTCTAGACATTCTCTTCATAAGTAAGACAAAAATGTATTTGGACACTTTCTGGTTGTCAAAAAAGTGTGTGATGCTAAGATTTCCACTAATAACCACCTTGGGTCCATTTGGTTATTTCCAATGTATTTCCAATGTAATTACACAATCTTTTGGGAGGAACTGGCAGGGTGCGAGTTACCGGAGGGTGTTTTTGGGGGTTGGGGGGGGGGGGTCTGACCCTCCTAAACAAGGCTTGATCCCCCCGATGGATGTCAAAACTAGATGTAGGGGGTCGGATAGAAAGTAGCCTGAGCCGTAGAGCTTTACTTGTAAATATGAAGATGCATTTCTGTAGCTCTGACTGATTCTGCCCCTGAAATGGAGCATTGCCATTTCCTAAGCTGTTGAAATAGATGCGCTCATTCAAGGATGTGCATTTATTGCTTGGATGGAGCAATTGCACTCAAGTGTCTAAAATGCGGTTGCGTGATAAAGTTCACTCTCTTTAACTTAAAGGTTAGTTTAAGACCTTCGTTCATCTTCGGAACACAAATAAAGATCTTTTTGATGAAATCTAAGAGCTTTATGTCCCTCCATTGGGAGAAATCCAACTACATTCAATGTCCAGAAAGGCAGTAAAGACATCATTAAAATAATCCATGTGACTCCAGTGGTTTAACCTTAATTTTATGAAGCGACATGAGTGTTTTATTTGCACACACACACACACAAAAAAAGGTTTATTTAAAGTCCCCATGAAATCACAATGGAAGTGTTATCTATAAGAAAGTGTGCTCCAAAATGAATGATTTGCGTTTTGGAAGATAAACTTTAAAAACTTTCCGTCTCTCACTTCTGCCAATATGGATCAACTATTTTGACCAAATTATTCTGTCCAATCAAATGCTCTCTATGATCTGAAGTGTCCCGCCCCCTACATTATAATAAGACACTGAAGCTGCGGCTGTAATAGTTCACTTATTCACACAATTACTATTTTCTACATGGTGAATGGCACATGTTACACAGTAAAAACCCCAGAGTTAAATCAACTCTGCTCAGAGAACATTTGGTCCCTCTCTAAATAGTGTTAAAGTCACACTCTTCAGAGATTGAATGTCTTTTATCTTCAGTTGATTTCATCAGTTGTAGTTCTTGTGTTTCTCTATTCTTCAGTGATTCTGCTTGTTAACAGCAGGTGTTCATCAATAATGCTCAATCATCGCTTAATTAATTGCTTAATTATCTCATTAACTTTAACTCCGCTTCAGTGTTACTTTAACACTATTTAGAGAGGGACCAAATGTTATCTGAGCAGAGTTGATTTAACTCTGGGGTTTTTACTGTGTACACTATATAGGGAACGATTCAGACAGTGTAAATATGCTCTGGTTTCATGTTACGTCACATGAACAGCCGCAGCGTACACATAGTCTGCTCCCATCCAGAGACACGATAGCACGGAGCGGATCATACACACGAGTCGGACCCATTCGAATTCTGCACAGAATGCTGTATTTTAAAACTATATGGAAGAGATTAAGAGGAGAAAAGGTTAGAGATTAGAAGGAAACGGAGGATTTACCGAGCTCAACGGCGCTGGCTGAGCTGTGATATAAACAAAATGCTACTGGCTATTTAAAAAAAGGGAGGATCTGTTTGTTACGTCCCACCCTGTCTTCCCGTTTTAGTGAACGGAAGTCAACACGTTGAAAAATGCTACACATTTCAAGGCACTTCAGTGGGAAATGAAGAGATTAAGAAAATATTGACCTGCAATCCAGTAGGGGGAGCACCACGACACATGCGTGTTGTGTTGATTTAAGAACGGAAGTTGTTCCATGAACGTACTTTAGATAATATTATTTTGGAAATAAAGTGGTAAATTATTGTTTTTTTGTGCTAATAAAGCACTTGTGTGGCTTCATAAAACTGAGGGTAAACCACCGGAGTCACATGGATTACTTGAATGATGTCTTTACTGCCTTTTGAAACCTTGAATGTGGTAGTTGCATTGCTCCCAATGAGGGGACAGAAAGCTCTTCAATTTCATTAACAAATATCGTCATTTGTGTTCTGAAGATGAACGAAGGCCTTATGGTACAGGTTTGGAACGACATGAGAGTGAGGAATTAATGACAGAATTTTCATTTTTGGGTGAACTAACCCTTTAAAAGGCACCTATTTAGCTCCTTTTTTACAAGATGTAATATCAGTCTCTGGTGTCTCCAGAATGTGTCTGTGAAGTTTCAGCTCAAAATAACTTACAGATCATTTATTATAGCTTGTCAAATTTGCTCCTATTTGGGTGTGTCCCTTTAAATGCAAATGAGCTGCTGCTCCCCATCCCTTTTCCAAAAGAGGGCGGAGCTTTAACAGCTTGTGCTTCAGTTGCTCAACAACAACAAAGCTGGAGAATCTCACGCAGCCAAAACGAGGATTGTGTTCATCCTTACATTGTTCAAACCGGAGTCGACACTGATGGAGAGACTCAGGAAGAAGTCTTAGAATGAAACTGGACGTTTCTTAATGGTCAGTGGATACATTTATGTAGCGGATATGGATTTGATTCAACTCATCGACTGGCATGTGCCGTCATGTTAATCTTTTGTGCAAAATCGGTGCGGACGCCCACTATACATCGCGTTCCTGTTGCCAAACAGAGCCATTCACACCAGGCTAACGTTTATGATCGCTATCAAATGCTGTCAATGGTCTAATATTTTTTCCAAAATATCGCTTTTTCATCAATCGAGTTTTCCAGGCTCAACTTGCAGTCTATCCAAGCTAATGAGACCGTAAATAGTGTTCAGTGTCAGTCAGATGCGTGTTAAAAGTTTTCTCTCAGAATCACCGTTGGCCGGTAGAAAGAAACATAAAAGCAAGATAAGTTAAAGACCCACTTGTAATGTGAGTTATGGTATAAAATGTCCGGTATAAATAAATAAAATGATGAATAATGATCAACCACCAGTGAAGATAATATGGTGGTTTGCCAAAACTTTGATTGTTTATCTTAAGATTTTTTTTTAAATTGTCATTGTCGTCATACAAGTGCAAGTGGACAGTACTCTCTGTGTTCTGTTTCTCTGGTGTGGTCCGTGCATGAGAACGGTGGCCGCAGGATACAATACTCATTTATAAGGTCTGTCGTTCTCATGACGAGCTGTCATGGCGATGCCGGCGGCTCTTGTTATGTCAGACAAACTGGGTACAAATGGGGTATTATTTGCCACACAGAGGTCCGTTCGGGTTTCATCTGGATCTGGGTCTGTGTCATCGCACCCCTGGTCTGCTCTGGTCCACTGAAAGCTGGTTTCCAGGGTGATTGAGAGGAGGAGGGGGTCGTCAGCGGCCCCTCCTCAGGACTGCGTCCCGCCGCGTGTCGACCCCTCAATAGAGCGCGTCTGCAGAAAGGCAGGGAGCCTCTGCTTTTGCCCACTGACCCGTTCACACTGCAGCCACACAAAAACACACCCAACAAATTTTATACCCCAAGCACAGGCCTTCTATGCAACGCCGCCTGTTGTCATAACTCAACACACACACATACACATGCATACACACAAAAAAGCCAATGCACACACACACACACACAGAGAGAGAGAGAGCGGTTGCCCTGGTCATTAGTAAAGGGGGAAAAGTCAGATGCAGGAATGAAAGAAACTAGGGAGAAAAAAAATCAAAGGAACACTTAAACAAAAGACAGCTCTAAAACACAAAACACTCCATGGAGATTTGGGAAGAAAAGGGGATATTGGGTTATGAAAATGAATCAGGGGCTTTTATTGCACATGCAAATGGGGCTTTTTAGTTTTCTCATTTATTACCCTGAGAGAGAAGCTTTCAAGCCGCTGTCCGTACAGCCATCTCTATGTAGACTCCCCGGATATGGCACTGCGCTGTGATAGACAGCAACACAACATTGCTTTAATTTAGTGTTTTTTAATGATTTTTATGTTTAGTCTTTCTTTTTTTCACATTTAGTCCAGCGAAGACACACGGAAAAGGTCACGTTGCGTGGAAAATCCAATCGTGTTTATTCAATAATAAACTATTGCAAAAAATAACTTGATTTTTAGTTAATCATTTTCAAACATTTTTTTGTGCACAACAGATGCATAACATTTGGTTAGGTTTGAAAAGTCAAAAAATACTCGCCGTCGTGTCGTTCCAAACATATGACTTTCTCTCTTCTGTGGAAACGATGTGAGTAAATGATTACTACATTTATTTTTGGGTCTTTCAGAGTCAAAACCTGCTAATTAAATGTAATAAAACATGTAAAAATGTGCCGTCTTTTGTCGTAAAAAACTTTGATAATTGGGTTAACCTTTTAAACAACCGAAAAGATCAAATAAGAAAACCTGTTAAGTTTATATTATATATTACATTAGCATAGGAGAGTCAAATTGGACGACTACAGGGACTCATCTCAAGATCACTCATTTAGCAGTTCATCTATTGCCAAAATTTAGAAAAAAGAATAGAAAAATATTCAAATCAGAATCAAAATGTGTAGTTTGTGCATAATAATGTCCATCAAAACCAACATGTTGAACTGAACACTAACCTGGCAAAGTTTTTCATTTGGATTATTCTCTATAGCATGCAGTGTGAAAAATTTCACTCGTTATTCTGATCGAATTTTAGTGAGTGACGAACAAATTTATACTCATGTGTTATCGTCTCTGAAAGACAGCGTGGTGAAGGCAGCCATTATTTCCCTCTTTCCCCTCAAGGTAGTTTGGGTTTTCCAGGAGATGCGTGTACTCCCTTGTAAACATTATCATGTTATTTTTTGACAGACATCAATGTTGTGTTAGTCAAATGATTTGAAAACTGATATACCATAAGGTAATAATGATTTATTTCCTAGTCTACAAGTCTTCAGTGAAGTGAATGCAACAAATTTTGATCAAAGGTATCCAGATTTGTTGCCCATTCTCAATGGGAAAATGCCCAAGCAACATCGCTCAGAAATTTGCCCCGTGTATCATCAGCTTTCCATGTTTGGCTTGTCAAAAATGTTACATTCAGCTGCCACAAATTTGTTGACTTTTGTAAATCAAGTTCATTTTTTTTACCAGGAAAGAAGTGGTTTTGATGCATAAAGTTATTTTTATTGTATCTCAGAACAGCAATCTTTCATTTAAACCCATGAAAATGCAGATCCTGTAAATAATCGTGAAAAATCCCTTTTTAATTGTTCCATTAGAGTGAATATTGAATAGTGCATAATATGAGTTTAATCATTTTTATGGATGTGTAATTTGATGTGAAGAAATTTTGTAATATCACATATGCATATTATACTCAGTAAATCCGAATTGATACACCCATAATATCTGTATCATACAAGTGTTGCATTAATTTTAGATTAATTCTGCATTGGAACAATAACAGTTCCCAAATTTCATCTTATGCTGTGAAATTTAACACAATCACTGTTGGGGGTAACACATTAAGTAACATAATCAGATTACTTTTTCCAAGTAACTAGTAAAGTAACGCATTACTTTTACATTTACAACAAATTATCCGCGCTACTTTTTTAAATAAGTAACGCAAGTTACTTTGTTTTCCCATTTATTGACTGACAGCTCTCTTGTCCACATGTTAAGAGAAATCGAGAGTAAGTAGCTCTAGACTTAAAGTGAGCAGTATTCCTCAAAATGAATAAAAACAGTGAAATGCAAGCTAAGAATATTACACAAACCTGCAATGAATAAAACAATAAAACTTTATGTATTTAATCTCACTTTAATTTACCAGTCTTTGCTGCTGACCTTCGATGATCCAATTCAACCATGGGAATAAGCAAAAATGACTTTAATTAAACACCACATTTGTTTTACACTATTTTATTGCTGAAGTAAAGCCCAAAGTATCGTTCTCTTTTTATGTGTACACGAGGGTCAGTGCACATGATGCGAATTTCATCATCAGAAGAGTGTACGCATATTGTATGCGCACCACATGATTTTTGTAACCGCGCATACTTGTACGCGCAGGTCGCGCATTCGAATTTCATTTTTTTTTGCAGTCATTCATTTATTCACAAGGTCGCAAACGGGCACTGGGAGCGTCGATTCACAAGGTAGTCAAATTAAAAACTGCATAAACAGAACAGACCAGAACACATGCAAGCTACTGCGACAACGGAGGCCTATATAGACGAGAGAAGAGATTAGAAAGTACCCTCATTTGTGCAACTCTTGCATGAAAGAATTGAAAGATGTTTACAGGGGTTGTAACTCGTGGCGAGAGTTTGCTCAAAACTGCACGTGTCACACGCCTGTGTATGTGTACGAGTCAAATGAAGTATACGTCAAGGCTGTGCGTTCGACTGTGTGCATAGCGTAAGTGTAAAAAAACGAGGTATTCCCATGATTTAACAGTGTTGAACATTCTTCTCTTGCTCCTTATTCTTCTGCAATCCAAAATGGCAGAGCAGCTGAAAAGTTTGTTTGAGCTGCGCCCTCTAGTGTACATGCGTGAATTTGCATTTCCTTCAGTCTGAGGCTTATTCTTTTTTTTTTACAGATGCCAAAATTGTACTTTTTTTGGGGGTGGGGGGATATTAAAAAAAACAAACAAGCAAACCCAGCCCAGCTGAGAAAAAATAACGCTAAAGTAATGATTACTTTGAAAAAAGTAACTAAGTAATACAATTATTTACTTTTTTAGGGAGTAATGCAATATTGTAATGCATTACTTTTAAAGTAACTTTACCCAAAACTGAACACAGGTATGTGTCAACTGAAAATAAATTAGTTTTATCAAGTAATCTATAAATGTAGCATCAAAATGAACTGGTTTTATTATAGTAGTAAAAAAAAGTTAATTTTATTAAAACAACCTACATTACATGTACAATATATTTTACTTATAAATAGCAGAAGTAACAACATTTCCCATTTTACACTGTAAAAACAGTAAAAATCGATTGTTTAAGCATGGACATCAGATAGCAGGTGATTCGACTCAAACTCCCTCCCATCCATCATTCCTTTAATCCTTGCTTGTACCTCCCTTTTTATCCCTCTCTCTACTCCTCCCGCCATCTCTTTCCAAAAGAGGGAAAGAATAAGTGTGAGGAAGATGCTGAAGGACAGGCCAAGGAAGATTTAAGGAAAGAAAATGGAGGAGGGGGAAATTTTTTTTTAAAAAAAGGAGGAAAAAAGGGGGAAATGATGAGAAAATTCAAACACAGCTTTCTGTAAGCTACAACCATCTGAAAACCTTCTCAGACTGGTTTTGCTTGAGCAGTCACAATTGAGAGGTGGAAAATGTGGTTTGCATTCCTTGACTTTTGTTGTGCGGGAGTGTTTTGGGCAGTGAAAAAGGAACTGGCTCAAATTGGGAGAACAATAGTGAAACCTCGGATGACAGGACCGTCACTGCCGTCCTCAACACTTTGAACAATCTTGTCAATGGGGAAACTGAAGAGGTCTGCATTCTAAACATTGTCACATATGTGTACAAACCTCTTGAAAGAACTTTGCTGACCTGCCTATCCGCCTTTATGGGGGTTCAAATGGCAAAACACTTTCTTTGTGTCGGAGAGTTCATTAAATTCATTGGTTTGACCCACCATTTTTTTAAAGACCAAATGTCCACTGAATTGGAAACTAACTTCCATGGATAAAGACAAACCCCTTTTGATGCGTATGTCAGAGCTTTTAACTCAAAATGGGGGGAAAAGATGACTTCTCAATCCTTGCTGTACCATAACAAATGGATTCACATCAAATGGCAATTCAAATTCACATTGAGATATTAAAATCTTAGGCATGATCTATTAATCCAACGGTAGTTTAAAAAGTCATTCTGGCTCCCTAGTTAATTTGATATTGTTTGTATGCCAGCACGTATATATCAGGAAACTTCCAGTTTAGCAAAGAAACTTTGGCACTATTAACACATTTATTTTTAAAATGAAAAAAATACTATGAAAAATTTTGCTAACACTTTGTTTCGATAGTCCACTTTAGACGTTTTACTGTCACAGGGAACTTTGCAAGTACATGTCAATTTATTCTACTCTAATACTCTAAGAAGAAGTTAAAAGAAGTTAATGAGTTGGTTGACATATTGCAAAGTTACTTGTAGTTCATAGAATGTCTAAAGTGGACTATCGAAAAAATTTATTTATTTTGTTAAATCGTGCAACTTCACGGTGGCTGAAAGAGCTTCAGCAAATGAAGAAAACACAAGCAAATAGAAACAACGCCAGCAATTAAAGAAAACATCATCAGTTTGACAATATATGTGCTGCAAATATTTCCGATGCACATTCAACCAGGATGATAAAACAAACAAACCAAAAAAACCCTCACCTTTTAGGTCATCAACAACACCACTGATGAGTAGACTTTGAGCAATAAGCATGTCCCAACCAGGATTGTCACTTGTTGTTTTTGATCTGCCTGCATTGACACCATAGTATGAGAACTGAACTGAGCTGGACGATTACATCACTGTTTTCTCCAGTGCTGATATTCAGAAATTCCCTAAATTAATTACTATTGATTTTTACAACGGAATGAATCAATACTGAATGTATTTAAGCTGGACAACGACACCATTTTCTTTAAGAGCTGCTTTGCAGTCAAAAATTTGCCGCTTATTACTGTAAAGCTGCTTTGACACAAGTTGCATTGTAAAAAGCGCTATACAAATAAAGGTGACTTGACTTGTTGGGGTCCTCTTGAAGCTTTTTTGCAGTGTTTCTGTATTTGGTTGCATTGTGAGTATTTGCAGAATGTTTGTTTGGTTGCGATGTATTTGCAGCTCATTTCTGTATTTGGTTGTGTTGTGAGTATTTGCAGACGTTTCTGTTTTTGGTAGAGTTGTGAGTATTTTCAGAATGTTTCTGTGTTTGGTTGCGTTGTATTTGCAGCTCTTTTTTGTATTTTGTTGCGTTGCAAGTATTTGCAGCATGTTTCTGTGTTTGGTTGCAGTGTGAGTATTAGCAGACGTTTCTGTTTTTGATGGAGTTGTGAGTATTTGCAGAATGCTTCTGTGTTTTGTTGCGTTGTATTTGCAGCTTGTTTCTGTATTTGTTTGCAATGTGAATATTTGCAGCTTGTTTCTGTATTTGTTTGCAATGTGAATATTTGCAGACGTTTCTGTATTTGGTTGAGTTCTGAGTATTTGCAGTGCATTTCTGTATTTGATTGTGTTGTGAGCATTTGCAGAATGTTTGTTTGGTTGCGTTGTATTTGCAGCTCATTTCTGTATTTGGTTGCAATGTGAGTATTTGCAGTGCATTTCTGTATTTGATTGTGTTGTGAGCATTTGCAGAATGTTTGTTTGGTTGCGTTGTATTTGCAGCTCATTTCTGTATTTGGTTGCAATGTGAGTATTTGCAGTGCATTTCTGTATTTGATTGTGTTGTGAGTATTTGCTGCATGTTTCTGTATTCTATTCAGTTGTGAATATGTGCAGCACTTTTCTGTATTTGTTCCGTTGTGAGTATTTGCAGTGCATTTCTGTATTTGGCTATGTTGTGAGCATTTGCAGAATGTTTGTTTGGTTGCGTTGTATTTGCAGCTCATTTCTGTATTTGGTTGCAATGTGAGTATTTGCAGAATTTCCGCATTTGGTTGCGTTGTGAGTATTTGCAGAATTTCCGCATTTGGTTGTGTTGTAAGTTTTTGCAGATGTTTCTGTTTTTGGTTGCATTGTATTTTTAGCTCTTTTCTGTATTTGGTTGCAATGTGAGTATTTGCAGCATGTTTCTGTATTTTGTTGCGTTGCAAGTATTTGCAGCTCATTTCTGTATTTGTTTGCAATGTGAATATTTGCAGACGTTTCTGTATTTGTTTGCAATGTGAGTATTTGCAGCATGTTTGTGTATTTTGTTGCGTTGCAAGTATTTGCAGCTTGTTTCTGTATTTGTTTGCAATGTGAATATTTGCAGACGTTTCTGTATTTGTTTGCAATGTGAATATTTGCAGACGTTTCTGTATTTGTTTGCAATGTGAATATTTGCAGACGTTTCTGTATTTGTTTGCAATGTGAATATTTGCAGACGTTTCTGTATTTGTTTGCAATGTGAATATTTGTAGACGTTTCTGTATTTGTTTGCAATGTGTATATTTGCAGACGTTTCTGTATTTGTTTGCAATGTGAATATTTGCAGACGTTTCTGTATTTGTTTGCAATGTGAGTATTTGCAGACGTTTCTGTATTTGTTTGCAATGTGAATATTTGCAGACGTTTCTGTATTTGTTTGCAATGTGAATATTTGCAGCTTGTTTCTGTATTTGATTGCAATGTGAGTATTTGCAGACGTTTCTGTATTTGATTGCAATGTGAATATTTGCAGACGTTTCTGTATTTGTTTGCAATGTGTATATTTGCAGACGTTTCTGTATTTGTTTGCAATGTGAATATTTGCAGCTTGTTTCTGTATTTGATTGCAATGTGAATATTTGCAGACGTTTCTGTATTTGTTTGCAATGTGAATATTTGCAGACGTTTCTGTATTTGTTTGCAATGTGAATATTTGCAGACGTTTCTGTATTTGTTTGCAATGTGAATATTTGCAGACGTTTCTGTATTTGTTTGCAATGTGAATATTTGCAGCTTGTTTCTGTATTTGATTGCAATGTGAGTATTTGCAGACGTTTCTGTATTTGTTTGCAATGTGAATATTTGCAGACGTTTCTGTATTTGTTTGCAATGTGAATATTTGCAGACGTTTCTGTATTTGTTTGCAATGTGTATATTTGCAGACGTTTCTGTATTTGTTTGCAATGTGAATATTTGCAGCTTGTTTCTGTATTTGATTGCAATGTGAGTATTTGCAGACGTTTCTGTATTTGATTGCAATGTGAATATTTGCAGACGTTTCTGTATTTGTTTGCAATGTGTATATTTGCAGACGTTTCTGTATTTGTTTGCAATGTGAATATTTGCAGCTTGTTTCTGTATTTGATTGCAATGTGAATATTTGCAGACGTTTCTGTATTTGTTTGCAATGTGAATATTTGCAGACGTTTCTGTATTTGTTTGCAATGTGAATATTTGCAGACGTTTCTGTATTTGTTTGCAATGTGTATATTTGCAGACGTTTCTGTATTTGTTTGCAATGTGAATATTTGCAGCTTGTTTCTGTATTTGATTGCAATGTGAATATTTGCAGCTTGTTTCTGTATTTGTTTGCAATGTGAATATTTGCAGACGTTTCTGTATTTGTTTGCAATGTGAATATTTGCAGACGTTTCTGTATTTGTTTGCAATGTGGATATTTGCAGCTTGTTTCTGTATTTGTTTGCAATGTGAATATTTGCAGCTTGTTTCTGTATTTGTTTGCAATGTGTATATTTGCAGACGTTTCTGTATTTGGTTGAGTTCTGAGTATTTGCTGCGTTTATATATTTGTTGCGTTGTGAGTATTTGCAGTGCATTTCTGTATTTGATTGTGTTGTGAGTATTTGCTGCATGTTTCTGTATTCTATTCAGTTGTGAGTATTTGCAGCACTTTTCTGTATTTGTTGCGTTGTGAGTATTTGCAGAGCATTTCTGTATTTGATTGTGTTGTGAGTATTTGCAGAATGTTTCTGTATTTGGTTGCGTTGTATTTGCAGCTTGTGTCTGTATTTGGTTGCAATCTGAGTATTTGAAGCATGTTTCCATATTTGTTTGTGTTGCACATA
This sequence comes from Opsariichthys bidens, assembly GCA_037194245.1. Classification (NCBI taxonomy): domain Eukaryota; kingdom Metazoa; phylum Chordata; class Actinopteri; order Cypriniformes; family Xenocyprididae; genus Opsariichthys; species Opsariichthys bidens. The sequence continues at coordinate 7,312,507 of CM074310.1, read as the reverse complement.
TTTGCAGCATGTTTCTGTATTCCGTTGAGTTGTGAGTATTTTGTGAGAATTGTGGTTGCGTTAAAAGAAATAAGATTCTTTGTAATAAATGTTATGCAAATAAGCTATTTTAAACATATTTGCTCCAAATAGTATTTGACACTTAAGACATAAAATCTCAGAATGTCATTAAACCAACATCAACAAACTAGTTATTCTAAAACTTTACTTCAAAGCTAGCTTTAGGTTTCTTTTTGCTTTTAACCAGCTAGTCTCACTGTGATTGTTAGTTCTCAAGTTTACACAGGTGTCCTAGAAGAGTATGGACTGTGGAGATGTTTCATTTGACAACCAGAAAGTGTACAAATAACTTTTGTCTTCATTTTGACAGTGTATGTTGTTTCATGCCAAAAAGGTGTTTGAGTCAGGGTTGGAAATTAATAGGGACTTGGGGCAAAAATCCCACCAAATTAATTTTGTTATTTTGGATAGTTAAGCAATATCACATGAGCAAGAGAACTGTTTGCCCGAATATCAGCTCGATTGCAAATTTTCACCAAAACGGAAATTGTTCCAAACAGCAGAATCACTGTCTCTGGGCAACATAGCGGTGTTTTGTAACTGAATGAATATGCGATTTGAACAAAACAGTTGAGCGATAGATTCAATGACTCATTCATAAAGTTGCATCTGAATATGCATACTTCCCTACTTTTCAGTAGGAAAAAACAGAATCTGAAAAAAAAAAACAAAAAAAAAAAACAGATCAGTCCAAATTCATAGCATTCTTAAAACCGTAGGAAAAAACATGACTACTTCAGGTGAGATCCTGATGTGTGTATCCAAAGGATTTGTGAAGGGCAGTGAAGCGACACAACTGACTCCGTAGGGCACATATATATATATGTAACAGTCACAAACTAAATACCTATTCAAAACAAGTATCTAGACAGAGAGTGTTTCGGATGCATCCAGTCATTTGCTTAATTCCTGAAAGAATCAGCTGTTCTAAACAAATCATATAAATGAATCATTCAATGACTTACTCATTGCTGCCACCACTGGTCGTTTTAGTTTCATATTTAAAAACACTTAATTTCTTCCCATCATTTCATATTCCTATAAATATAAATAAACATTATTGTTTATGCATTTTTAATTGCTGTGTAAATGCCTCCATGCCCTCTGAGCTGCATTAAACAGCCCGTGTAAATACTAAACGGCACTTCAGATGCAGCTTCTGTGCCACCTCAGCAGTGCAGTAATGGATTTCGTTGGTACTGATTTAATTCATTTGGTAATAGCCCTATATTTTCTTATTATTCTAATTGTATTTATCGTTTACATGATACATTGAATAAGATTCGAAAAATCTGCCCTCATAAAGGTCAAAAATACTCCTGCAATTTAAGTGGTCAGATCCTTCACTTGGGTTGATATTTCTTCTTCTTATTTACTGACATGGATGCATTTTTCACTGTCAGAAAAGTTGTCCAAAATACTTGTTTGCATGACTGAACACGTATGTGCTGTAAGGTAAATGTGATCACTCTCCCAATAATGCTGGAATGGTTGAATGAGAAAAAGGTTAATAAAATAAAGCATTTGTATTACCTTGTAATTTGATGTTACATATAAAAATGGTATAAAAGGATTCCATTTCATCAGTATCGTCAGTATTAATTTACTGATATCTAATTAATTTAACATTAAAGCTTTTACACCAATAAATGAAATGATCTTTATTTGGCCATTTTGATATATTGCAATAATGTAAAAAAAAATAAAAAATTAATGGTTGCACAAAAACAGAAGATGATTTCCAGCTGATGTTTACATGTACGTGCTCTCTCACCATCTGGTGTTTGGTTGTGATGTCTTGTAGAGACGCTCAGTATAATATGACAATATAACACCGGCCTCTCAGTTAGATATAATGAAATGCAACAAGGGCTGGTGGCTGAGCAGCATATGAAAGATACTTTTCAGACCTTTTCAGCATCCATCCCTAATAAAAGCAGGGGAACCTGCAGTCTGTGTCATAGCCCTAGGGCTAGATCTAGGAGGGGGAACCACAGACAGCCACAGCGCCCCGTCCAGCTAAGGCAAATCCCAGTGGGACTCTAAATCCTGTTTCACTGTTAGCTCACGACAGATCCCTCCATACAGACAAGTGGGGGCAACAGGACCAGCATGCACTTCAACCTGTCTCTAACCAATACAGTCTCCAACCATGAATAATTCACACCATACGGAAGCCATTGACCCCCAAACCCAATGAACTTAATGCTCACTTAATTTTATTTTATTACTCACAATTGAGAGGGGAGAAAACAAATGGTGTGAAAAAGGAGCCTGGTGAATCTGGCAGCTGCAGGCCTGCAGAACAAAACAACATCCCAGAAGAGCCCCAGGCATGACTTGAGTAGCTAAATGGGTTTTTATTATTGATATTTTCAACTTTTGTCAAGGATGAGGTATGAATTCATAAGGGCAGAGATTATCAGTGATGCGTTTATTTCTGTTTAGCCGACTATTGCCAGCTCATAGTCTAGTAATGAACAATTTAACGTTACAGCTTTAAAAATTCTCTTATTTTATTTGATTTATTTTCATTTGATCATCGTTAATGAAGCTTTCTACACTCTAAAAATGCTGGGTTAAGAACAACCCAAGTTGGGTTGAAAATGGACAAACCCATCAATTGGGTGGTTGGGTTAAATGTGTGCCGAACCTGCTGGGTAGTTTTATTTAACCCAATTATTGTTTAAAAATGACTGTTGCTTGCTTAAAATGAACCCAAAGTATGTTGGAAATTAACATTTATTAATATGTTTAATAAATGAACATTTATTTATAAGTGTAAAATGCTGGGTTAAAAACAACCCAAGTTGGGTTGAAAATGGACAAGCATCAATTGGGTTGTGTTAAATGTTTGCCCAGCCTGGTAGTTTTATTTAACTCAACTATTGTCTAACAAATACTGTATTGCTTGCTTAAAATGAACCCAAATCAATATTAATATGTTTGATAAATAATAATTAAACAATAAACATTTATTAAATAGCCTATTCATAAATGTTCACCTTTTGATTATTAGTGTTGCCTCTAATAATTATTTGTCTGATTTTTAATTTTTACATCCTTTTTTGGGGGGGCATTTTAAGTCAGCCATATAGTCAATTTTAAACAATAGTTGGGTTAAATAAAACTGAAAACAACTCAATTGCTGTTTTTGTTCATTTTCAACCCAACTAGGGTTTTTTTTTTAAGAGAGAAAAAACTATTTTTTTTTTGAAATTCTGTGCTCTTTCTTTTTTTTTTTTCTTTTTTTTTTAAATGTTCAAAGAAGATTATTTCGTTGTCGTAATCTGCCTTAATGTGTCGGTAAATGTGTGGGCTTTTGCGCATTACAAATATAATCCAATCCTCCAAACTAGGCTATTCACGCCTATCACCACATATGTAATTCAGTTCACTTTTACAATAACTTTCCGAAAATGATTCCTCACTCTCCACAAACGCGCTCGATGCGCAACAGTTTCACACTCAACAGTTCGCGTGCGCTTAAAGCGAGCACCTCTGGAGGGCAGTGTCCATCTCCTCCGAGGAGGTCAAACTTATTTGTCGGTCTCCAGTCGAGAGTACAAATGAGGATGAGCTTCCCTGAGCAGAAGCGCGCGCTCGCTGATGAAGAGATCTCAGGTGCTTCGCCATGGCAATGACTTATTATTATTTTAAAAGTCAAAAAATGGGAAACTAATTTATAATGGAAACTTGGTTGCGCTGGCTAATCCCCAAGGAGACTCTCTAATGGTTGTAATTGATGTTATCAAAATAAAGCAAAATGTCTTGATATTAGGGCCGCTTTACATTATAATAACATCATCAAGCCATTTGGTAATTATTGACTTGGAATAAAGCAAGGTCTGGTGGGGCACGGGTGGCGGGTATAGAGGCTCACTCTCCAATTAGTTAATGGTGAGCGCCTGGCATGCGATGTCGAGGAAAATGAAAGGCTTAATCCCCCATCTCACCATCCCTCTTTCACTCCCTATCGGATAACAGGCTCTTGTCCGTGTGACTCTGTACCTGCCGCTTGTTTAAGGGTTTAATTGCTCCTAATTTGTCCGGCAAAGACCTACTATTACTGTGCTGCAAAGTTGCAACCAAATTATACCCCTTATGTGAGTCGAGTGGTGATTCCAGTGGAGTGAGGTTTGGTGGGAGGGAGCGATAGACGAGGGTCCCTCGTCATTTTCCAGAAAATAAAACAAATGGCTAGGCCCATACAGTCCATTACCAGACTCGAGGCTTGGTTCTGAACACAAGAGCTTTCTATTAAGCGAGCCGGCTCGGTTCCGGGGGATATACAGTACAAGAGGGCAAGAATAATTGTTGCATTTGTCAAGAACCATCGGTGGACTGATATTAACAATGGTAGACGAATGTTTAGGTCATGCGCGGACCTGATGCGCGCGACACTGCGCGCTCTGCTGTTTGTGTTCCTCTATCATCATCCATCGGCTAGCGCGCATTCAGAGATTACCAAAGCTTTCACCGCAAGCCTGCTTTGCAAACGTGTCGTTTTTAGTATTTTAGAGTCGAATAGAGTTCACATGAGTGGGTGAAAGAATTGAAGTGACGCCAAAAAACGCAGATTAAATGAAATTAAATGTGTGTTTACATTCCGCCTAAACATGAGGGAAATCTCGTCATGTCGTCTCGCTGGAATTAAATCTAGTTTAGTGGCGTTTCTCGTTCTGTTTTAATAACATGTTTCAGTTCAAATCAACGTGTAATGGACATATACTCGCCATTATTTGGAACTTTTACACATATTCCAAATAGAACTTTAATTCCGCGCTTCGCTGTTTACTCGCACATTAGAATCCCCTTTTCCTTTGAACATCTTGTTTAGCAAACCTAAAGTGAAAGAAAATGTTTTCCTATTACTTAATTCAATCAGGGCGCGGCGGGCAGGGGCTTTCAGTCGCCGTGCATTCGGGCCCTCGCTGACAGAGTCGGCTTTGTGCCACTTTGTCCGCCGCTGTCACACACTTTAATTCGAGCCTTTCTCTCTCGCATTGAAAACTCTCCACAATGACATTCAATAAGGGCTGGGAGAGTGAAAACCTGGTTATTTTTATATATTCCTTCCCGGACTCTGCGGGGCCCGCGCGCAGGAATTAATCACTGTTTTTTAACCTCATCGCTTTGAGGTTGTGACGCGACGCGTCTATATATATATATATATATATATATATATAAAGAGGGGAACTGGAAATGATAGCCTTAGAACTCATATTTAAAAAGTTCTTAATGTAAAAAAAACAATTCTGTTCGTTTGTGTGCATCCCAAAATGCTTCAATTTAATATCTTCGTTAAAAGAACGAGTTGGCCACCTGCGTAAAAGTCCAAATGCATACATTAAAAATAACATTCTAAATGAAAATGGCATAATATCTGAACTTTTGACAGCCGCGCTCTATATCACAAGTAAATATTATTGTAATATCTTATGCAAATAGACCACACTTAATGCGTTCTCGTTTTTATAATACCCATTATAACTCTCTCAGAAACAGTTCTAATACTTGATGACGGCCTGAGCTGCAGGTGGAACCGGGCCGATGAGCCTCGTGACGCGCGTCATATGCACCGAATGTCTAATGAGTTCACGCCGAACAAATGACGAGCCTCTTTGAATGAAATTAATTAAAAGAGCAATAGTGTCCATGTGATCGCGTGAGAAAGAAAATAAAGTTTAAAACGACACTAAAGAGTAATAGTATGAAACGAGGGGAATTTTTAAAAGGGAGAAGGGGCAGTACCGCCTCTTGCAGTGTGGGTGGGGCTGACAAGAATAGACTACATTATGCAGTTCATTTAGTTAACAAGTGAAATAATAGGGAAGCGTGCAGAGTGAATGCCGAGAGAAAAGGCACAAAACCCTATTGAGGGCTCTCAGCCGCTAGTAGCGTAACCGTCACATGGGCGAACTGGCTCTCCAACTATTTAAGCAGGAACACTTTCTCTTCAGCACCATTCCGCCATCCAGCCTTGAGCCTGACAACTTTTCGAAACTCTCAGACATTAGGTGACGAGACACAGGGCTGCCAAGATGCCAAGATCTTTTCTTGTGGACTCCTTGATTTTGAGGGAGAGCAGCGAAAAGGGGACCGAGAACAGCCCGCCGTTATTTCCTTACGCCGTGCACCCGTCTCATCCACTCCACGGCCTCTCCGCCGGCTCCTGCCACTCTCGAAAAGCGGGCTTGCTGTGCTTTTGCCCGCTGTGCGTCACATCTCAGCTGCACCCGTCGCCTCCAGCGCTACCGCTCATCAAGGCGTCCTTTCCTGCCTTCGGCTCGCAGTACTGTCACAGCGCGCTATCCCGACAGCACACCACCTCCAGCGGCGTGAGCCTCAACAGCGGCTCGGGGTTATACCAAGCCACATATCCGGTTCCAGATCCACGACAGTTCCACTGCATATCCATAGGTAAGCGTCCACCAACCAGCCACTCATCACAAAACGTCCACTTTTCAAACTTATGCATTGTTTTATTTAGACTCTCGTTTCTTTCCAACAGAGAATAACAGCAGTCAACTTCAGAGCAGCAAGCGCATGCGCACCGCCTTCACCAGTACGCAACTCCTGGAGCTGGAGAGAGAGTTCACCTCCAACATGTACCTTTCGAGACTTCGGCGCATAGAGATCGCGACTTACCTCAATCTGTCCGAGAAGCAAGTCAAGATCTGGTTCCAGAACCGACGCGTCAAGCACAAAAAAGAAGGCAAAAGCGGCTCCCACAGGACGGGCTCGCACAACTGCAAGTGCTCGTCGTCCCTGTCCTCCGCGCGGTGCTCCGAGGAAGAGGACGACCTTCCCATGTCACCCCCGACATCAGAAAAAGAGGACGCAGATCTGTCCGTTAGCCCGTGAACTTTCAGCGCAGTGCTCGTGATGCCCACCGCCTCAAAGACTCAGTGGAATCCTGAATGCAGCCAAAAAGCGACGGCGCGCGCCGTCACCTGTAAATAGCGAGAGAGAAGGGAAAAAAAAACTTTATATATGTGCGGGGTCTGTGTATCCCTTTAATGTTGTATATTTGTATACATGTTCTATGTTTGTAGTTTTTTTCTGAAAACAACTTAAGCCCGTAGTTGCGCATCCAAATACATTTCCAGTCACCAAAATCAAGTGTTATAAAACGGTCCAGAATGAACAAAGCTGATATTTACCTACTTTTCAGTTGTATTTGTATTATTATTATTATTATTATTATTATTATTATTATTATTATTTTTAAAAAACTGTTGCTTTGTTTGTATGGATGGTGAGTACAGGGTAGCTTTAAGCACATTTTGGGGGACAGAATGGAAATATGGGATGTATCTGATGTGTACGTCACTTCAGTGACAGAATTTGTAATTGTACTTTTATCGTAATGAGAATATTTATTTATTTAAAAAACCTTAATGCTGAAAATAAAGAATATTTCTTAGTCACAAAATGCTGTCTCTTATCTGCTTTCACAAGCTGTCATATTGAATTAGAAAGCAACAAAAGCTGCGCATGACTTTCTCTCTCTCTCTCTGTTCTTTCTTTCTTATAAAACTGAGCCTTCTTAAAGTTATAAGGCTTTAATCTTCAGAATCGTAACAGCTTTTAGTAACATTTCTCGTTTTGATAGTTCAGCGTCAGACAGAAAACTCAGAAAAGCGTCATTCTGGATGTTTTGTTTAACTAATAACTGTAAGAATACGTGACGCTTTATAAACGCGGTGAAATGATCCATAACACTATCCAAATAAAAGCTTGCGCGTTTTTAAATACACCACGCGTAATTTAATGCTCACAGCGCGTGTTGAGCGCGCGCCAACGCATTTGCAAAAACATTTATACTGTCTTTAAAGGGAATAAACACGAGAGTCTGTGAAGAGATGACTGTGGTGTGCGTTGAAGTCGAGATAAAAAAAAACTAATAAATAGATTTAGACTCGTTACGAGAGTTTGGTTGCGCCGTGCGCTTATCTAAATCACAAGATCACCGCGCTCCTCTCTATTTACAACTCAAGTGCATCGGGATCGATCTCCGTCAAGAAGTCCAAAGAGACGCGTATTCATCGTGCTCCCCGAGGCATTCCCTGGGGACGCAGCTGAAAGCGCCTGGTGTCCCCCAGGCGCGGGGCCTCTCCGTTAAACACTGAGCCCTTTAGCGCACGGTTCTTAACGGTCTCGTGAGAGCGGGTTAATAAAACCCAAAGTAGTGTATTAATACACAGACAATAATGCGCAAATGAATAAAATATGCGAGTCAACGAGACAGATTAATCGATGTTTGTATTTAAATTTATTTAAAGGGGTCTAGGCGGACACTTGGTGATGAGGGCGATTTTTGTGTTTTGCTTGTTGCGTTTGTGATTATTTCATTTGATAAATTGTATACCCTATCCGTGATATGAATGGGTCATTTATTTAAAATGTAACTAGTTAATAAAATTCACTTTGTGTGTGTGTGTGTGTGTGTGTGTGTGTGTGTGTGTCTCCAGCAGAAACTGATAATTGATCATTTCAGAAAAAAACCATGCAGGCATGTGCATGTACTATTTTTTTATTTAAAAAAAAAAAAAAAAAAATATTTACGTGAAAAGGACAATTTCCCAGGACTATTTTTCATCTTGTTCCCGCACAGCAGATCTGGAGATTTGCAGCAAAGCACCGCCACATTCTTGGATGCAGGACTCGACGCGCCCTGCTCCATTACCGTGGCGCTTTAAATCTTCATTTAAATAATTGAATTGCTTTTAAATGTTATTTCCTTTGCTGGGAATTTATCATCAGCTATCGGTGTCAACAAAGGGGGTCTGGTAAGATCGGCGCATTTACTAAATTATTCCAGTCATTGTGCCTTCGGGATCCCGGATGGCTCTTTGGAAACTCTCGTTTAATTGTTCACTTAAACATTTTAACAAAACTCTAATATTTGCATTTGTGAAGATATAGGATTAGGCCATTTTGTTAATTACACCATACAGTCTCATTTTGCACCGTGCGTCCTCTGCGAAAGCGCCCTTTATCCGTTCAATAGCCCGGGGGTACGTGCGCCCTGGGGGAGTTTTAAGCCTGTATGGTGCTGGAAATTCTCAATTTATTTATTCTTAATTTTGCGCCGATCAATTCATTGAAGCAAAAAGGGCTACAGTGTCTTTTTAGGGGAAGAAAGGCGAATTGTTGACGTGACCCTGACAGGGGCTGCTGAGAGGGCTTGCCTGACGCTCGAGGGCCGCTTGAGTCAACAGACCCCCATCTAGCAGACTCGCCCTTGTCTTTCTTCCAACTAATTTTTCATTTACGGCTTTTCTTAGACTTGTCTCTTATCTATCAGATTAAAAGAGCAGCTTGTAACAAATCAGTCTGCCCGATTTACAAGAGCATTAAAAGCGGACAAAAGAGGCAGGCCGTCAGTACCTGAGTCTGGTAGACGGTGAGGCGCTGCAGCTGATTCGATGAGTTGAAAATGCGCACGAAACAAAATACTTGAATCCTGAAAAAGAGCCTTTGTATGTTTCTTTAGAAATCAAGCAATTCTGCATGACAAAGGACAATTAATAAGCCGTCTTTTCACGACCAGCAGCTGGTTTCCCTGTCAAGGAAAGTTGGAAAAAATTCGGACTGAATGCGCGCAAAAGCCCTTTGCGCGCAGACAGCTACCCAAGGTGACCCATTTGGCACAGTTAAAATAAGCAGGCTGAGGCAAAAGCGAGGGAACTGTCAAAAACATTTAAGCTGGAATATCTTGAAATTGCAAATCCCTTTATGTGGAGGGACGCTGCCGATCTGGGTTAGACGTACAATGGAGGTGGTTAAGTTGGAGAGGCTTTGGAAACGGACACGTGGCCTCTCAATGAGAGCTTCTTGGGAATCGCGTGGCTCGCAGCGCGTCTACAAACTTTAAACGACATTTAAACGGGATATTTTCTCAGATCCTAAAAGCGCAGTTTGCCTAGTTGGAGTTAAAGATGGTCCGACAATAATAATAATAATAATAATAATAATAATAAATAAAAATAAATAAATAAAATATGTTAACTTTAAGAAACGATTAATCCCCACGCGACAGTGGCATCTCTCTTTATCAGCTTCTTCGTAAAAATAAATATGTATTTATAAGTAAGTCAAACAAAATTCTTAATTTTAATAAAACAGTATTTTACTTTTGTTGCGAGGAAAATGCTTTTAAAATGTCAATATGAGAGCCTTTTATTTTCTGCTGGAAATTGTTTTCTGGACACGTTTTGCGTGTAAGGATTTAAACTGAATGTTTTGACATTTTATTTGTAGGTTTTTATTATTAGGACTATTTTTTTTTTTTTTTTTATCCCAAACTTTCTTTTTACACCGGCGAGTGGTGTGTTTCTCCTCCACATCTTTTTGAAACAAGTTTTGAACTAAAGCGACAGGGCACGAATTATGAAGCTTTACTTTACTTTACTTTTAATACAAAATGTACATAGAAATGTGAAGCTTTTACCTTTATCTAAACATCTAAGACATTCCCAGCACAACGAGAAGAGAGGCGCGCGCGACAGAGCCGAGCATTTGAAACCCAAAACGAATTCGGTGTTTTTCAGCGAGCGTTTTACTCACTATCACACAGTTTGATGTTGTTCATGCAGAACTGAATCACTCCATATCGCAGAGACAATGCGAGCGAGAGAGACTGCCATTCCGGATCTGCACCTGCGATGTCAAGAGGTCGAGAAATAATGACTTAGAACTGCGCTTTCAAGTGTTAACTCTTGTAAACTGATATAAAGAGACAAGACGCACAATAATGCTGAGGGGGGGGGAAAAACACTCGCGTATCCGCCTGTATGTTTTCAGCGGCGCTTTCCAAACTTTCACAGCCTTCTAAATTCTCTTTTTGATTGAATTTTGCACAGTTAAACAGTTCCAGCCACCTCCTACCCCCGGTGCCATTGATGTCTTTCTGACCTGATAAAATGCGCTTGGCTGCCGTCAAATGGGCCAGCTTTGCCTGTTCACATTTAAATATGGGAATTAGTCATGAGCCCTGTCACAAGCAGCAGAAATTGCTAAATTGTTGGCCTCTTTTCAGCGACGAGAGCGCTGGGGTCTGCATTCATTAGATTGAATTTAGCGTCGAGGTGAGAGACCTCTGTGGCTGTCTTTTACCGGGATGTCATAACAAGGAATCGTTCTGGAAATGAGGGGGCGTGCGCAAAAGCGAAGAGGAGGGGGTCGCCATCGGCACCAGTGCGGTTCGAAGCGGGTTCTGTCGTTTAGTTTAACGCATTAACTCACAAACACTTCTGAGGGTGGGCACAGTGTATTAGCGAGACATGCAAACATAATTAATGTCGCTCATGTCACTTTCAAGAGCTTTTGATAGCCGACTGATATCATGCACTGAAAGCACGTTTTTAATGGCAAAATGTATATTTGGAAATGCAGTGCGCCGCAGAGGAGTTTCTCGGTTACGCGGACTAAAGTTGTTGTTGCTCCCTTACAAAAGATTACTGCAGTTTTTTTAGAAGTAATACTACAGTTTTTGTTACATATAGAAAAATGCCGTTTTTTGGACACGAAAAACCTAAAATGTCTGTAGTTTTACTGGAGTACAACTATAGTGCAATACATCTAAAGTACTAGTAAAATAAAACTGCAGTTCTACTGTTTTTATACTTCATGCAACTTTCAGTTGTACTTCATTTTACTGCAGCTGTACTTATACTACAGTTTTACTGCAGGACTATACTTCATTATACTGCAAATCTATGGTTGTGCTTCATTAAACTGCAGTTAAACTACTTGGTACTGCAGTTCTACTTCAATATACTGCAGTTCTTTTTTGTAAGGGTTACTATCAAAACATACATTATTCTTTAGACTAAGCTTTCTAATTTCTTTTTTAAAAACAGGAAGTTTCCACACTTAATAGTAACCTTTTCTCCCCTGCTAAACCAATTTCACTTGCATGCAGAAATATAAATGAAGTGTTTCTATATAGACTGTAAAGTTAATTCAGATGTTTAGAGATAATAACTTCTAATATCAAAGGTAAAGCAGGTTTTGAGCCTTATAACGAGTGAGCGTGCGATACTTGTAGCTTGCATGTGTCTGCCACACGCTTGATATGTAATGAAGAAATAAGGTGAATTCATTGCCTGAGTTTAGTCCGTTGATAGGCTGCTGGAATTCTCTCTTGCCGGAGTCCAGTCTCTCCTGGTTCAGCCTGCGCTGCCTGCTGGAGCTGAGAGAGGAACCTGTTCATGCAGTGGAGTTGCAGCGCCATCTGATGGTAAATACTAAAGTTACATTCTATGGACAAAGCTGCACTACCCCTGATGGATGGATGGATGGATGGATGGATGGATGGATGGATAGATACAGGGTTGGGGAGTAACGAAATACAAGTAACTTAGTTACGTATTTAAAATACATAATTTGAGTAACTGTATTTCATTACAGTTACATTTTAAATGGGTGGCAATTGGTGATTCTCTGACTGACAGTCTGAAAAAGCGGAGTTAAGTTTCATGTTTTCGACTGTTTTCATGTTTTGTGATAGTTGTTTGTGAGTCATTTTATAATTGTAAAAAAGGTCACTGCAACTTTTTCTCTCAATTTGTTTTTCCCCTCACAATTGTGAGTTTGCATTTCACAACTCTGACTTCTTTTTCTCAGAATTGTGAGATTTAAACTCCCAATTGCAAGTTATAAAGTCAGAATTGTGTGATATAAACTTGCAATACTGACTTTTTTTTCTTGCAATTGTGAATTGAGTATGTGAGTTTATATCTCATAATTCTGACTTTTCTCAATATTGTGAGTTTATATCTCATAATTCTGACTTTATAACTCGCAATTGCAACTTTATAGCACGCGATTCTGAGGGGAAAAGTCAGAATTGTGAGATAAAAGCTTGCAATGATATTTTTTTGTGTTTGTTCCACACTTATTAGTATTCCAAAGTATTCTAAAGTATTTAGATTAAGTTACTAAACTTGAGTAATGTAACAAAATACGTTACAAATGACTTTTTAAAGCATGTATTTTGTAATCTGTAGTGAAATACATTTTAAAAGTAACCAGCCCAGCCCTGGATGGATGGATGGATGGATGGATAGATAGATAGAAATTTTATTTGACCAAAAAATGGAAATAATGCAATTTATTACTCACCCTCATGTCGTTCTACACCAGCTTTGTTCATCTTCAGAACACAAATGAAGATATTTTTGATGAAATCCGATGGCTCAGTGAGGCTCTGTCGCCAGTAATGTCACTGAACTTCTCAAGATCCAGAAACATACTAAAACAATGGCCCTCCATGACCGAGTTTGGACACCCCTGCCTTTATATGGACTTGCAATCTTGTGACCTTAAACTTCATGTGTGCGTAAAGACCACAAGACAGAATGTCCCATTAGTAGTCTTGTTATAGTTCAAAAGTGCTATTTTTTCATCCACAAGGATCCCTCAATGATCCCTCTTGCAAACTGGTGGAAAATTTACAGTGGTTTAAAGCGTTAGTTCACCCACAAATGAAAATTCTGTCATTAATTTCTCACCCTCATGTCGTTCTACACCCGTAAGACCTTCGTTCATCTTCAGAACACAAATGAAGATATTTTTGATGAAATCCGATGACTCAGTGAGTCTCTATTGACAACACTTTCAGATGCCCAGAAGATACTAAAACATATTTAAAACAGTTCATGTGAGTACAGTGGTTCAACCTTTAATATTAAAAAGCGACGAGAATACTTTTTGTGCGGCAAAAAGCAAAATAACGACTTTATTCAACAATATCTAGTGAGACTTGGATAAATATATGGAAAATATTCAAAACTCTCTCAATCCCAAAGCAATGAGAACCGTATCCCTGTATTCTTTCTTTTTGTCCTCTTAAGGATTAAATTTATTGTATTTTTGTTGTTTTGTTCCCCTGGCAACTTTTTCACCTGTTTGTTTTTTTTTGTTTGTTTTTGTTTTCTATTTTTATGTGTATCTGTGTTGATTTAATGTTTTGATGTAACGTTTAATTAAAAAAAAACAAAAACAAAAAAAAAACAATATTTAGTGATGGCCGATTTCAAAACACTGATTCATGAAGCTTTACGAATCTTTTGTTTGAATCAGTGGTTCGGAGTGGTAAAAAAAGTAACGAGGCTTCGTTAAATAAGCGATTCGAAATTTCAATAGTTCACATGAGTTTGGCAGTTTCATATGCGCTCCGAAGCACTAGATATACAAAATCACTAGATATACAAAAAGATCTTCATTTGTGTTCTGAAGATGAACGAAGCTGGTGTAGACATGAGGATGAGTGATTAATGACATAAATTAATTTTAACATAATTTTCATTGTGAGGTGAACTGACCCGTTAAAAGTGTCGTATCATAACTTAAAATGTTAGTTTCTTGCACAAAAAAATAATAATTCCAGTCATGTATTTACTAAATTACTTTAGTTATAGGTTTACGAAGCTTTACGAATCTTTTGTGTCGAATCAGTGGTTCGGAGCGCCAAAGTCACGTGATTTCAGTAAACGAGGCTTCGTTTATGCTACCCGAACACCGTAAATCTTTGAAGAAGTGTTTTGAAATCGGCCGTGTTGAAATATTACTACAATATGTTCAGTGACATTGCTGGTAATAGAGCCGTCGGATTTAATCAAAAATATCTTAATTTGTGTTCTGAAGATGAACGAAGGTCTTACGGGTGTAGAACGATATGAGGAATTAATGACAGAATTTTTATTTTTGGGTGAACTAAACCTTTAACAGAGTTCATAACTGTTTTGAGTCAGAAACATAAAAAAACTTAGTCTAATTTTATATCACAAAGAAAAACTGACTGCCCTTTGACTAATTGCTAGTAGGTCATCCTAGATCTTAAAGGGATAGTTCACCCAAAAATGAAAACTGTCCCATGATTTACTCGCCCTCAAGCCATCCTAGGTAAATATGACTATCTTCATTCAGACAAACACAATCAGAGTAATATTAATAAATATCCAAGCTTTATGATGACAATGACGATTTTGAAGCCCAAAAAAGTGCATCCATCCATCATAAATGTAATCCATACATCTCCAGGCGGTTAATGAAGGCCTTCTGAAGCGAAGGGATGGGTTTTTGTGAGAGAAATATCCACGTTTAAAACTTTATAAACTATAATAAGTAGATTTCCGGCAAATGGCCGTACACATCGAGTTACGGAGGAAGCGTAACCCCGAAGCGATGTATGACGTAGGATGAAGCTTAAATGAGAGTGGACGCTTCTCGTGGTCCAAACAAACTCAAACTCTTCTTATCTTATATCGAAATCTTCCAACATTTCTTTATAAAAGTTCTCGTTTGCATTTAATGCAGTTGTAATCACTCTGGAATGTGTGATGTTTTCGTGCATTAATACACAGTCGCTTTCGAATGCTTGCTCGTTTTTCGCTTTCATTTTCACTTTCAAATTCGCTCGCGTTCAGCTGGGAGGTGTGGCCTGTATTTGTTGGGTCAGAAGTTATTCTTCCGCCGTAAGTTCATGCATACAGGATATTTAAAAAAAAAAAATATTACTCCGATTGTGTTCGTCTGAAAGAAGATATACACCTAAAATGGCTTGAGGGTGAGTAAATCATGGGATTATTTTTATTTTTTCGGGAATTATCCGTTTAAGTCACAGTCACAAAAGATATTTTGAGTAATATGGGCAACCAAACAGTTTATGGGCCTTTCTATGGTACGGAAAGAAAGAAAACTATGGAAGTCAAATAGCATTTAACATTTTTCAACACATCTTCTTTTGTGTAGACAACAACAACAAAAATTCATGCTGGTTTGGAATAACCAGGGGGTATTCCAGAAAGCAAGGTTAACTTACCGTCACATATAACCTGAACTCTCGGTTGATTAACCCAAGCCTTGTTTACTCGAGGTATGCTGGTTCCAAAAAACGCATCAGAGTTAGTCAACCCAGAGTATGTTCCCGCTTAACACGCAAATCAATTCTCAATCAATGATTCACCATGGAAACAGACGCTAAGAAAAAAGCGCCATTCCACTTCTTCTTCTTTTGTTTAATGGCGATTTAAATAATCTATTATGCCACCTATTTGATGGTTGTGTAATCATTTTTCCAATCTTTTTATTGAATAAGTAATCTTTATTCACTGAGAATAAGACTTAAGAATAAGAAATATTTAATAAGATATCACAAACGTACTTTATTATAGAAATTATAGAATAGAAAACATCCCGTTATAAAAAGGAAAAAAAAAAGCAGATCCATGTGTGAGATTACAATAAAATAATTACAAATATTATATATATATATATATAAATTGAATAAACGTTTAAACATTATAATAGTGCTTTATACTTTATATGCACTTTTATACATATATGCACGTATGTATTGTATAATATTATATATATATATATATATATATATATATATATATATATATATATATATCAGTAACTATGTAACAAATTTAGAAATGTAGTTATCTTAATAAAACTATGCTAATTAAATAACACGTATCTGAATACCACATTATATTAAACATTATAATAGTGCTTTATACTTTATATGCACTTTTATACATATATGTACGTATGTATCGTATAATATTATATATATATATATATATATATATATATATATATATATATATATATATATATATATCAGTAACTATGTAACAAATTTAGAAATGTAGTTATCTTAATAAAACTATGCTAATTAAATAACACGTATCTGAATACCACATTATATTAAACATTATAATAGTGCTTTATACTTTATATGCACTTTTATACATATATGTACGTATGTATCGTATAATATTATATATATATATATATATATATATATATATATATATATATATATATCTATATCAGTAACTATGTAACAAATTTAGAAATGTAGTTATCTTAATAAAACTATGCTAATTAAATAACACGTATCTGAATACCACATTATATTAAACATTATAATAGTGCTTTATACTTTATATGCACTTTTATACATATATGTACGTATGTATCGTATAATATTATATATATATATATATATATATATATATATATATCAGTAACTATGTAACAAATTTAGAAATGTAGTTATCTTAATAAAACTATGCTAATTAAATAACACGTATCTGAATACCACATTATATTAAACATTATAATAGTGCTTTATACTTTATATGCACTTTTATACATATATGTACGTATGTATTGTATAATATTCTATATATATATATATATATATATATATATCAGTAACTATGTAACAAATTTAGAAATGTAGTTACCTTAATAAAACTATGCTAATTAAATAACACGTCTCTGAATACCTCTTAAGAAAACTAACCCTCTTTCTGGAATACCCCCCTGAAGGTGAGTAAGTGATGGCAGAATTTTTATTTTTGTGTGAACTGTCCCTTTAATTCAACGACTGTTTATGCAACCGTGTGTCTCTCCACGGCAGCAGGAGGCAGTGATGTGCAGTCCGTCTCCGACTACCTCAGATTGGATTCTTGTGTCAACCTCTGGGTCTCCGCAGAGAGCGGGGTAGTATGGCGTCAATAGTGCTCAGAAATTGCTCAAAGGTTCTTAAAATAAACGTCCGGCCATTCAGCATCCTCCCGCATGTTTCAACGGGTAAGCTGAGACCTTACGAGACGTGATTATGCGATGACTTCGACGCGCCGCTGCCAGGGGGCGTAAATGTTGGAGGTGTGGCCAGCATAACTAGAGTGAGATCGGCACTGGGAACGACTGGTTTTATTATATTGCACAGGCGATAACATTATGAGACCTCTTCCCTTTCGTAATTTAAGCTTGAACTGGAGATAACTGGAGTGCAAATTGAGATGGCTTCTGAAACCCCAGAGGAGACATCATTTCCTATCTAAGCCTCACCAACTACAATTATCAAGTTAAATCGTGTTTTTGTTGTTGTTTTAATAACTAGAGAAAGTGAAAAATAATATATAGCACCTGTGTTTGCATGGAAGAAATCAATAGTTTTTTGTAATATCTTATTTGAGGTATTTCAGGCTCTAATTCTGCATATTAATAATATTGCACATGAGATTTTCTTTGTATGTGTTTAGGTGTTCGACACAAGACCACAATTCAATATGCGACACGCCCGGATCTACCAAAGCTGGCCTACAGGAAAGTGAAAGGGAAGAGTCCTGGAGTGGTTTTCTTGCCTGGTTTTGCCTCACACATGGGTGGACAGAAAGCGGAAGCATTGGAGGAGTTCTGCAAGTCTTTGGGTCACTCATACCTCAGGTAACTTACTAGAGATTAAAGGTGCGTTCACACTTGTAGTTCGGTTCGTTTGGTCCGGAACCAAAAAAACAAAACATATAGTCCTGGTCCGCTTAGCGTTCACACTGGCATTTTTTACAGAGAACCTAAAGTTACTGAACCAAAGGCACAGGGATACGGTCACGACCTGATTGGTCGGCTTTTATGACGTATATTTGCATACCGAACATTCAAAACAGCGCTGTGTGCTGGATTAAACGCCATCATTTTATGAGTGTACATATGATTTAGTTTTACCAGCTGAGAACTCACGAAGAGCTCAGAAAATGTTCAAAACTGCTCGTCGGATCAGGCACTTTACCCTCGACTCATTTTGGATACACCGATCTTTCCGCGTCGTCAAATCAGTGACTTGTAGCGTCGCATCTTGTGGCATCACGTCCTGTTTTTGGTTCGTTTACGTGTCTTTGGTCCGTGTCGCGTTCATATATCCATCGAACCGCACCAGAGTTCGTTTGTAAGCGGACCGGGATCCATCTTTTTAGCAGTTTCGGTCCGCACCAGGGTTCGGATGGCACAAATGTTCAAACGAACCGCACTAACTGAGCGATCGAACCAGGGTTCGTTTTAATCGAACCGAACATAACAAGTGTGAACGCGCCCCAAGTAAAGAAATATATGTGGATAAAAATCACACAGATCCATGAAAATGACTAAAAACGCCGTGTTCTGCTGCCAGGCCAGTAGATGGCGATGTCTTTTGTATAGAAGCGCTGAGCGCCTACAGACTGAACACGTAATATGCACGCACATGACGTCACAGTTTTTTACAAATTCGTGTTTTTGTAATTAAAAAAAGTTTTTTATGGGACTCGTGTATGAAGCAGGACGGGGCAGAGAGCCTGGGATGTTTTACTTTCATCTTTTTTCTTTATGCTTATATGCGCCATTCAACTAAATAAAAAACATTGCACTAGTGGTTTTTAGATATTTTAATCAAATTTTTTTTTACATATTGTGCCTTTAAATCAAATTTGGAGTATCTTTATTCCGTCTTTGTCCAGAAACACATCCCCTCTAGAGATGAAATATGAATGAAAAGAAGTGTCAGTGTTTTCTCTATGTGATTTCTTTTGTTCCTTCAGGTTTGACTATTCTGGCTGCGGGTCATCTGAAGGGGAAATGGGTAACTACAATATTGGTGCCTGGAAGAAGGATGTACTCTATGTACTGGATGAACTAGTAGAAGGGCCACAGGTGAGTGGATGAGTCTTGATGAATCGAATTATTTATTGACATACATGCCTTCAGTTAGATGAGTACAAAGCCAACGTGAAATCAGCCCTAACTTTTGCCATCAGTAATCCCATGTTCACTTTGTTTTTTCCCCTATTAAACGGTTCTGACAAGTGCTTGGAAGTTGACCTGTTTTTTCTTCTTTTTCACACACAAATTGCACTTTCAAGATCCTGGTGGGCTCCAGCATGGGTGGGTGGCTGATGTTGCTGGCGGCTCTTGCGCGGCCAGAGAAGACCGTCGCATTAGTGGGCATCTCAACCGCTGCGGATCACTTTGTCACAGCCTTCAATGCCCTACCAATAGAGGTGCGAGAGACTTCAGTCATCTATCATCAATAATAATCATGTAATTTGATACAAGTTTTACTAATTGTGTTACTATTACCATAGAGTGGTGATGTATTTTTGTAGGCCAACCCGGAAGTCAGCATCACCCTTGATGATTTTTCCATTGAATTTCCATTTGGATTATCGCTTGCGCTACTCCTAAATCTTATGTCATACGCCAGAACGTGCGGATAGACGTTTCTGATTACAGTTTATAAAGATATAGAGGCCTTTATTAACCTCTGAAGCCATATGGATTATTTTATGATGAACGGATGCACTTTTTTTTAGCTTCAAATCTAGGGTACCATTCACTCGTATTATAAAGCTTGGAAGAGCCAGGATATTTATTAATATTACTCCGATTGTGCTCCTCTGAAAGAAGAAAGTCATATACACTTGAAGGATGAACTATCCCTTTAATATCTCCTTTTTTTATACTATTAAGGATGTAACACTGCAAAAAAAATGTACTAGGGGTTGAAATATTTATTGTGAATAATATTGTTTATTTTCATCTTTATACATGGGTAATTTTTCAATTCAAAATGAAATGAGAAGTAATGTGAAAATGGCTTTTTTTTTTTTTTTTTTTGAGGAGGCACTGCCTCGTTCATGATCCATAACTTCTTCCCCTCTTTCGTTAGACAAAGAAGGAGATAGAGGAACACGGGTTTTGGAAATTCCCTACCAAGCACAATGAAGAGGGTTTCTACACTCTAAGCTTGGACTTCCTGAAGGAGGCGGAGAACCACTGCATACTCCAGACCCCCATCCCTATTTCCTGCCCCGTGCGTCTGATTCACGGCCTCAAGGACTCTGACGTTCCCTGGCACGTCTCTATGCAGGTCGCAGAGCGGGTACTCAGCAATGACGTGGATGTCATCTTTCGCAAACTTGGGCTTCATCGCATGTCCGAGAAAGATGATATTAAGCTTATTGTGTACACGATTGATGACCTTATCGACAAATTGACCACGTTAGGGTGAAGAATGGGCGTGAGGACAATGTGAAAGATGGACCAGTTGGGATGGGGAAAGCATTGTACACAGGTTTCAGGTTTCTGGAAAATGGAGGTAGATTTTATAATGATGGAAGCCAAATAAATTGAAAGGGATGTCAAACAAAAGTGAAAACAGTCACCTGAAGCCATAGCCTTGTATAAGGGACAGGCCAAAATCTAAATCGTTATTCACTGAAAATCTAGTAGAAAATTCCTCATAACCCAATTCAATGTGCCAAGTTTGAATATGCACAAGCACTGATGACATTCAAGAACTTTGCCGGGCGACAGTTTCACCGATTAATCACTTCGGTAACGCTTTACAATAAGGTCTCATTAACTAACATGAACTAACGATGAACAGCATTTATTAAGCTGCTGGTTCACAGTGCATTAGCTAATATAAACCGTTACAACTGATGATCTAAATGTCGAGATTAGTATTGACTAACATTATCAAATGCTGTAGAAGTGTTGTTCATTGTAAGTTCGCGTCAACAAATGAAACCGCTTGCATCACTTCAGTTTCGTCACAGACGTCTGCCAAACCTCTGTAGATAAACAAGAACTCCACATGCGTCTTGCCTTGATTTGTATTGTTTCCTATTTTAATGTGATCATTCTTGTAATTCTATAACCTGTAGGACCTCATTTTCATCGGAAAGTTTTGCAAGTAGCACAAGAACGTCTCTAATTCGCAGAGGGTGTCTGTGCCTTGCGTTTTAGGTCTTTTTGATCACTTCCAGTAGGATTGTTCTTCCTCACATCTTTAGTGTTCTAAGTCTACCAGTGAGTTCCTTTTATCTTGTTGGAGTTTTAATGATGTAATGTGTCTATATGCTGATGACGATGTGCAGATTCCACTGTGAACTCAAGATCATCAGCGGTCTCGGACAAAGAAAATCTGTAGATTTTATCATAGAGGAAGAGTAAAACAAAATTAAGGCTTAGCAAAGAAAGAAGTTTTTATATGCAAAACCGCATGCAGGAACAGAATGGCTAGTACTTGCTTTTAATATAACAAGGTATTCATTTAATGGGACAGAATATTTAAGCATCACTTTGAGCTTTGTTCACAGACGATGCAAAATTTACAAGTACACTTTTTTTTTTGTTGTTGTGCTACTGACTACAAGTTCAGAGTGGTTTGGTGAACGTCACAGTAGTGTTATATAAAGCCATTATTTGGAACGGGAGTGTAAACGCTAGGACGGTTTTGCTGATTTTTTTTCTCTTTGACCTCTTCAACACCTGATTTTTCTTCATGCACTGGTGGAGTTATGCAGCCGCAGAACAATAATGTCAGTGTTTATCTTTCAAGAGCCTCTTTTCTCTTTAAATTGTTCTTGTTTAATATATATATATATATATATATATATACTCAAAAATACTATATATTTTCTATCTTTTTTTTTTTTACTGCCAACTGTGGTATTATGTGTTTGTTGGAGTATGATGGTCATTCTTCTCGGTTTTGTCTTCCTTTTCTTGGATTTTTGGTGCACTAATATCGTCACCCTTCTCTTCTGTTTGTCAGCATTCTACATGTTTTGTTTAGTCTCATTTAGTACGTACATGTAGGCCTTCCAAGCCAACTTTCTGTTACTTAGTTACTCAGAAACTTAAAATGCAAAAATGTCATGTTTTCAAATATGTAAAAATATGTTATGTTCAAAAATAGGTCTTTTCATTATTAAACTGGACAGTGAGAAACTGCAGCTATTTTTTTGTTTTTCTTTGTGTGTGTGCATCTATGATATATCCTAGTCAAAAAAGATCACACTAACTTAGTGAATTCTGTACTTGTGAGCTATACTCAATATTTCAGAGACCTGACCGTAAATGGACTAGCAAATATCATTAGTGTGAGTGGATCAGATACGTTATGGGACAATTTCCCATAAAGAGTTAAATCAACTCTGCTCAGAGAACATTTGGTCCCTCTCTAAATAGTGTTAGCAGAGTTAAAGTTAATGAGATAATTAAGCAATTAATTAAGCGATGATTGAACATTATTGATGAACACCTGCTGTTAACAAGCAGAATCACTGAAGAATAGAGAAACACAAGATGAAATCAACTGAAGATAAAAGACATTCAATCTCTGAAGAGTGTGACTTTAACACTATTTAGAGAGGGACCAAATGTTCTCTGAGCAGAGTTGATTTAACGCTGGGGTTTTTACTGTGTACTTTTTTTTGATCAAATAAATGCAGCATTAGTGACCACAAGAAACTTTTACTTTTTAGTAGTGTATTTGTGTTAAACTGCAATATTTACTGATGTGGATGTCATTGCTGTTCTAGGTGAAGAGTTATTTCAGTGGTCATGGTTCCCACAGAGTTGTGTCTCCTGCTCCCTCTCACACCACAGCTCCACATTCTAGCAGCTTCCTCTGGTGATCCGCGCTCCGCAGACTCCTGCCCCTCCGACAGCACAGGTAAAACTCGCAACGATGCTCAAGTTTCAGCAAACCTTGCATTGAAACTGATAGCGTAGGTCGATTTGAGTTGCCTTTGCAGTTTGTGAGGCTCATGACTAAACAAAATCACTGTGAGCTTGGTGCCAATGGTTCTGCGATCTACTTTTGGGAAACGCTGTGCTGGTCATTTTTTGAGCTAGTGGCAAGCTAGCAGTTTTTTTTTTTTTTTTTTTTCATGAACTTGTAATAGTTGAGGCCAAAGTTGCAAACATTTCCTTGATGTTTAGTGTACATTTCATAATTTCTTTGTTTGAAAGCACTTTATTAGTATACAACTCAAAGTAGTGTTGAGCTCATTTATTATTTTTAGACAAAATTAGCGGTAACGCTTTACAATGAGGTCTTTGTATGGCCAAAAATAATGTCGACAGATTTCATTGCATTATTATTACAAATAAAACAACTGACCGTTCGCAAAGTTTAGTTACTGTTGCTATGTTCGACAAGTCACGCGCTCTCACGCCACACATCATGTTCTCACGCAGTGAAAAATACATCCTGGAGAAAAGAGGACACTGACAACATGTCGACAGTTTCATATTGAATATATTGTAATTTTTTAAATAAGTTTAAACAATAAATAGCGTCTAGTGTGTGTTTAATGTGTGGTGACAGATCGCTGTCGCTCCTCGATCATCTCTTAGTTCATTTATAGCATCAAATAAACATGAATGAACATCAGAAGGAATGTTGTTTCAAGCGCGGAAAGACGCGAATACACACAATTTATCAAGTTCACCAACGTTAATCTACTAACTCCCCCTGACCGCTTTGTCGGACAAAATGGCGGATTCGGGGTTATGATTGGTCTGATCGCCTGTCAATCAAACTGGCCATGCACAACTATAAAATAGTACATAATATTTATAATATTTGAATAAAGGGTGAAGATGTCAATTTTCCGGACATTACTTTTGGCCACTGCTGTACATCAGATAACCTGAACTAACAATGAAAATGACTTCAAAAGCATTTATTAATCTTAGCTATTAGCTATATTTCGACATTTACTAATACATCATTAAAATCAAAAGTTGTATCTGTTAATATTATTTAACGGTATCAACTGGACAGTTACATATGTTAACAAATATTACATACTTTTATAAATGTAATACTCATTGTTATTTAATGCATTAACTAACGTTATCTAATGGAACCTCATTGTAAAGTGTTCATGTTTTTTTTTTCCATTGAGAGTAGATATATTTTTACGGTGGCCGAGAGAGCTCAAAGCGCTTCAAATAATAAAACACATGCAAATTTAAAAAAGCACATGCAAATAAAAAAAAAAACGTGATCATCAGTTTGAGAACACATGTGATCCCTATATAGTGTACAGCATTTGAGTGCACAATGTGTTCACAATCATTAAATACTATAAAACTGCAAACAAAAATAAACAACTGTACATTATTTTATGCATTTATTATTTTTAATAAAGTGTTTTTCACAGATAACGTGGTCGTCGAGCGCCTCAGGCGGCCGTTACGATGACGTCACATTAGTACGCTACAGATGATTAACGAATATTTTTAAATCATCCACTAAATGATCATCTCTTAAAGTTTAACGAGTTAACAACAATGCCACATATTAAAACACTTTTCTGTTAGTGAAACACATTACATTGAGTTAATGCCTACATAATATATTTTAATATTTTTTTAGTTTGTGCTGTTGTCAAGTAGGGTCGTCACACGTCCTCTGCAGCCATCTAGTTGAAAATTCATGTCATTTTAACTTTAAAAGTGTTTGTTTTATACGATAGACAGTAGAAATCTTCCACTAAACCATGGCACATTTTTCATGTTATCACCATGAATTATATTGAGGAATGTAGATTGTAAAGTGATTTTTTTTTTACATACTATTTTGCTTTTATGTATAAATATATTTAAATGATTAGAAATTGGGGCAAAAAAAAAAAAAAATGACTATAAATTCCCCCAAAACTGCACAACTGTACAGTAAAAAAACATCCATAAAGTGAGTGATATTACATTTGTTTAAAATAACATTACATTATTATGTTACAAAATCACATTTTACAGTCTGGTTATGTAAAGTCCCAAATAGGTTCATTAACCACACGGAGACATAATATCATTGATGTGAGCGATTAAAAACCCGATTGTGCATTGCTTTTTTTTTTCCATATTGCCAATGCCTAAATCCACCACTGCCCCTCCCTTCATTGCTCTGCCCTCAAAATGCATGAACATATAATGCAAGAGTGATGTCTCTTTATCAGTCTTTCTTCAAATCTCCCTCTTGCTCTCTCTCGCTCCTCCCCCATCATTAGTAGACACGCCCCCTACTGCTGATTGGCTAAAAGTGTGTTGTGCTGCTCGTTTGATCGACTTTCAAAAGCGTTTCTCAGAAATTGCTTACTGCACCTTTAAAGACATCAGCAATCAAAATGTATAATAGCCTGTATTTAGAAAGGGGATTAAAACACATTAAAGTATAGATAAAAGAATGAATAAAATACTGGAATATGGTGTCTATGTGGCAAGTAAATGAATACTTGACTGATCTGAGAGCAAATGCTCAATACTACATGGATATGGGAAACCTGGTATTTGACCGTTCTGTGGCTGAGTGAGTGCCATGATAAGACCGAATAGAGAAGTACAATGCAATAAAACAAAGAAATGCAAATGTTCTCTCCATAGTGAGAACAAGCTCTACATGGATATGCTGAGCGATGTAAGAGCACAGCTGGATGCACACACAGGCCAACAGTGATTGATATGGACAAAACCATTGACTAATTGAGTCAATGGAGAGTGCTGAGTCTGCTTTGCTGATCTAAGGGATGTGAGCAGGACTGCAGCCAATATTTTTTTGCATTGAGTTCTCTAAGAGATTGCAATTAATTAGTTTGCAAGAATGATTTTTATACATTATGCAGTATGGAGGACTAAAGGAGAGCCACTTTAAAATAAAATAAAGAAATTGGTTTATTAAGTAATTATTAAATTTGTATGAGATGACAAGAAAAATGATTGGCAAATGCATTAAAAAGTTAAGATGACTGGAAAAGGAAACCATGTCAGCAACTAAAATAGCTTATATTTTCCATTTTTTTCCTCTTGGGTTAAAACCGGTTTTAATGTTGAAAAACTACATGATATCATGTGCTATTTGCCAACTTGTATATTCAGTTGAATGTAGAGGCAGTGCATTTGCAATTACTTAACAATAAAGAATTGTGCATTTTATACCTTTTTTGGATTAACTGAAAATTGCTTAAAGGCACAGTCTGTATTTTTTTGGCGCTAGGGGGTGCTAAAAAATAAATGCATAGATTAATGATGCAGTGATTGAGTGGAACATGGAACTTGTCGTCATGCTGATTGATTTAATATTGTTTATGGGGAAATGATGTTTATGCATGAGTGAAAGCGTGTTTTAACATGACTGTTGTATGAAGGAGGGCGTGGCCGAGAATTACTAATGAGAGACAGATATCATCAATGACGCACGCGACTGAAGGAAAGAGGACATTTCATTCTACTGAACTACTCACAAGTGCTGAAACACTCCTCATACAGGTCAGTTTATTTGAGGAATTAACACTGTGAGGTAACGCAGCGCTGTTTCACTTAATCTAACGTTACACTATCATACTAAACTGTATTTGAGTGTGTTGAAAGTTGTAATGTTTAGTATTAGTTTGTTGACTGTATGAGACTTAACAGTAAACTAGATCAACATTACAGTATCATACTGATGATATTCTAACACTTCGTCGTGTTCAGCTTTATAACATTGATTAGTCTTATGTAGCCTACATTTGATTACCTTGTCTAATAACGTCTCTGTCAAGTCAAAGTTTGCAGCAAAGCTCTCGCCATCTCGGAAACGCCACGCCGATATTGATGTTTATGTACATAATGTTTGAACAAAACAACAACAGCGCGCCGCTAGACGTTACGCAGTCTGTTGCCATGGTTACAGTGCAGTACAAGCGGAAACCAGGGATAACGCAGATATTAGGCGCAAGTGACGAGAGGGACGGGCACTATTTAAAATTGTGATTGTCTCTGAATTTACAAATTCTTGGAAACATTTAGAATAATGTAAGTACACAGCTGAATGAACTATATAATACTGTGTAAGTGATTTTTGGATATTGTAATAATTTTACAATTTTAATAAGTTTACATATTGTACCTTTAATGAGTTAATGCAACTTTTTTATGCATTAAAAAGTTGAATTAAAATGATTAAGGAATTCATTATTTTTTAAAAATATTTTTTCCCCAAAACAAAATTAATAAAGAATAAATCTGTTTTTTGTATTATTGGTCATTGATTTCTTCATTATTATTATTATTTTTTTTTACTAATAAGTGAAATGTGGCACTTTTATCCATGTAGCTGACATGACTTCTGTGGTGCGCCATTCTGCACTCCATTCAAACTATTTTTAACACCATTCTCAATTGGATTATTGAGGGACTGACAGTCAACTGCAAAAAATAAAATAAAAACCTACTTGTAATAAAAAATTGAGGGGAAAAGGAGACCATGCCAGCAACTAAAATAGCCTATATTTTCCTCATATACAGTGCATTTGCAATTACTTAACAATAAAGAATTGCATGGTTACACTTTATTTTAAGGTGTCAGTATTACAGTTTAATTATACATTATTCAAGTACTGAGTAATGATAAGTAACTACATAGGGTTAGGATGAGGGTTGGTTTAGGTTTAACTGCGTGCAAGTATGCATCATTTCAAGTTATTACTATAGTAAATACATGTAACACTGTAAAATTAAAGTGCTACCGAATTGCATTTTACGCCTTTGTTGGATTCACTGAAAACTGCTTAAGAAATAGTACCAATGATAGACAGACTTTATCACAGCAAAAATAAAGATGGCATCATTCCATGCCCGACTGCATCCGAGCATATAGAGACCGTGGCCTATTTTCCGTGTACGCACACTGATGCTTTCACATGCGCACGAGCCTTACATACTGCAACATGTCAAGCCACTGATGCGCGCGACCTTCTAGTTTACGTAACACTTACTGTACAGTTCCCAGCCAACCCTCGCTCCATCAGTGAGGATGCGTGATCCTCTGCTTTGGCTGCTTCCATGAAGTGACGGATGCTGAGCTGCGTCCCACCCCCTTGCCCCATACGCGCGCTCATCCATGGTGCCAACAGACGGACATTACACGGGCGAGGAAAACAACAAACAGCCTCCATCACTAGTGAGTAGACGCGTAATGTCGCCGTGCTTCGTCGTTGTGCATTAAAGCATCAGCTGGTGATGCGCAGTTGCTTACTGCCATTTTTGAACTAGAGTGCGTCAGACTCAAGTTGCTGATAATCTCGATGAAATTTTCATTGATACGGTTTATAATGGGATTATTTTGCTTGTTCGTGTTTCTGTGTGTTGCATGGAATGCGGTGGATGGAAAACAGCACGACAGTTTTTGTGTGGCTAGCAAATGTATCAATATCCGACAGGCAATTTAGTCCTTAAGATCATTGATGTAGAGTTTAAATCTTTTGCCAATAGGGTTTAAAATAAAAGACATTCGCTGTGTTTCAGATTATCACCACTGCAGGTCAGTGTTAATGCCTGAGCGCTGCCATGGCCAACAGAGGACCAAGCTATGGGCTCAGCCGTGAGGTCCAAGAGAAGATTGACCAGAAGTATAATGCGGAGTTGGAGGCTCGGCTTGTGGAATGGATCCTTGTCCAGTGTGGTGACGACTTGGAGCGACCTGAACCTGGCAAACAGAACTTCCAGAAATGGCTCATGAGTGGAACAGTATGTGCTGGAAAAATTCCGGGCCTTTGTTACTGTATATTAATGTCAGCAACTATATTTTAATAAGGGGAGCCTGAAAGAACATTGCACGCTTGAATAATAAAAGGTTCCATCTATGGTTCCACGAAGAACCTTTAACATTCGTGGAACTTTCCCCTCGCACAAACGGTTCTATAGTGGGAAAATGTTCTTCACACGAACATGGTTCTTTGTGGAACTCGAAACGGTTCTTGTAAGGACTAAAAACGGTCGCACTTTATTTTATAGTCCCGTTCCTCATCTACGTACTATTGCGATTATTCTAGTGATTACAGTAACTGGGTATTAAACCTGAACTTACCCCTAAACCTAACCTGAACCCATGTAGTTACCTTACTTTCTTTAGATAAGTACACTGTAAGTAGACGTAAGCGAATGTACTGTGTGCCAAAAATGATTTTTAACAGTGCTAATGTCATAAAAATATCATCTACTTCCTCATCGTTTCACTATAATTAAAAACCATTGTGTAAAATTAGAAACAATTTTCACTCGGAAATTGCTTGTAAATTTCACAATTAATTGACATTCACATTTTGGAGTAGAAAGACTGAAATAGTATATTTGTTAAAAAAAGTTTATACTTTTTACAGTTTTCAGAATAGTTTTTGCACCTTAGTTTAAATGAACATCCCAAGTGCACTAAATGCGTTTACTTCGCTGATGATGTGAAAGTGAAGAAGTAATAAGACTGTACAAGTATTAGAACATACAAATGTGTCTTGATACCACACACACTATTGTTGCATTAACATCTGACGGCATCGCACACTTGCCGACTTTCAAAATGGTTACAGAGAAGACCTGGGCATCTCATAGGAGATGCACGACAAATTAAATCAATATATCCCTCAAGTCTGACTGGCTCTGACGTTCGTCAAGTAGCGTTGGCTCGTTCAGACTGCAAATCAGACAAAAATCTGTACAGAAGGCGTGTAGTCTATTCCAGGCTTAACTAAATTGGCTACTGTACTGTAATCGGTGGTAACTTTGGCCTCACCACTTTTATATTTGGGAAAAAGTGAAAAAAGAATCATTTTATCTCTTTATTTGTGCAAGGTTTTTTTTTTTTGGGGGGGGGGGGGGGTATATACACTACATAGATGCACAAATCCACAGGTTTCAAACAAATGAAACCTTATTGCAAAGTGTTACCGAAATATATTCCTCCTCTTCCTGTCTCTTAACCCCATCCCAGATTCTCTGCCGGCTCATCAACAGCCTATACCCCAGCGGTGAGGAACCAATTAAGAAAATTACAGAAACTAAAATGGTCTTTAAACAAATGGAGAAGATTTCTCAGTTCCTGCAGGCTGCAGAAGAATATGGTGTTAACAGAGGAGACATATTCCAAACTGTTGATCTTTGGGAAGGTAAAACAAAACACACAAACACACACACAGGTTTGTTTTGCTATCTTAGTGGGGACATTCCATAGCCGTAATGATTTTTTTATACTGTACAAACTGTACATTCTCTCCCCCTACACTACCTCTCCCGCTAAACCTACCCATCACAGAGAACATTCTGCATTTTTACATTTTTAATAAAACATTGTTTAGTATGTTTTTAAAGCTATTTGAAATATGAGGACTCAAATGTCCTCATAAAACATAGTTACGTCATATTACCAGTGTAATCACCTTAGCTTTGCACTGGGATCAAGAACACCCTGTTAGGGTGTATTTTATCCCTTATATTACTTGGGTATGGTACAAAACTTACGGTATCTTAGTAAGTAATAAGCTTATTAAATTTTCCTAGGTAGTGCGTTGATCCTAGAACAACGTTCCATTCCGAAAATTTAGACCATATCCCTACCTCTAAACCTAACCATAAGTTATCTCTAATATCAGAGGGAAATGATAGGTGAATAACACTGATGTAGAAGCACCTAACCCTGGCTGCAAGCCTAAACTCGGCATGAACTGGCCCTCAAATCTGATTGTTGATTGGAATGTTGTCAGAGATGTCGATCCAGTCACGTTCTACTGTGATTAACATGGTGTAAATAAAGGTACAAGATGACTTTGTTGGGCGTTGGCACATAAATCATGTTCATAAAGGTTTTGTTCTGTTTTAAAGGAAAGGACATGGCTGCAGTCCAGAGGACACTGGTGGCTCTCGGAAGTGAAGCTCTCACAAAGGATGATGGGCATTATCGTGGAGATAAAGACTGGTTTCACAGGTGAGCTGGACAGGGTGTTGCTCATTTGCACTTTGCCCAGGGATGGACTGAGACCTCCAGTGGGCAAACATTCAGTGCCAGCAAAGCCGGTCACCTTGATTTTGCCAAGTAAGACATGTTCCTGGATCAACATATTTTGTTTATCCTGGAACAAAATTCCTGTAGTCCTAATCCTATCCCTAAACCTAACCGTACCCATTAGTTATCCCTAAAATCATAGTGAATAGCACTGATGTAGAAGCACCTAACCCTGGTTGTAAGCCTAAATTTGACCAACTGTAAACTTGTAAAATCTGATTACAATGTTGTTCCAGTATCAACAAAGATGTTGATCCTGGAACATGTTACACTTGGTGAAATCATGTTTACCCAGCAAAGTCTTCTCTGCTGGTATGAAAGGCCTAAAATAGATCCAATATTTGTCCTCTTTTTATTCTCATTTATCTTTATTTCCAATCACTTTCAGCTCCTGATTCTCTTTTGAGGCTTCGTCAATGTACAAACCGAAAGTTGATCAAATCAGAATGTATCCATCTTGCAGAATTGCCAAGAGTGTGCAAAAGAATCAAATCTAAATTCAGATTCATCAGATGGTTTTATTCGTACCTGTTTGGTGTGGTCTGTGCAGAGACGGTCTAGCTGGCTTTAAATCAATCACACATTAAGTGATGTAGTTAATTAGAGTGGGAGCAGTGCAAGAGACGCTCTGTAAGAACTGCTGATATATTAAAAATGAAAGGAGGGCTTATTTTCAATTCAACATGTTCCTGCATTGATAAGTGCCAATGCACAATTTACTGAAGTTAAAATAGCCTTGTGGGCAGCACAATGGCACAGCTGCGCCTCAGGCGGCCCAAGTTCCAGTCCTGATTTGAGGTTGTGTTCATTAGCAGATAATAATGAAAGTTTCAATTCTTTGTCATAATTATAACATAGTATGTCACAATATTGAATTTTTATTCCATGATTATGACTTTTATACTATATAATGGATATAAGTCCATTTGGTCAAATGTGGACTTCTGATTGGCTGATGTATCATCAGAAGGAGTCTATGATTATGTATAGAAAGTTCATGATCAAGGACTGAAATATGTTCAGTAGGTCAAAAATTGGCTGAACTATCACCAGAAGGAGTCAATGGGTAGAACTAAAAAGTTCAAAATCGATGACTCTTGGGACAGATATTAGTATTTTAGGTCAAATATGGACTCTGAATGGCTGATGTAACACCAGAAGGAGTCAATGAGTGTGTATGGAAATTTCAAGATTGATGACTGAAACATGTTCAATGGGTCAAACATTGGCCACTCTATGACTAATGTATCACAAGGAGGAATCAACTGGGTAGGAATAGAAAGTTCAAAATTGACGACTCTTGGGCCCGATATAAGTCCATTTGGTCAAATATGGACTTCTTAATGACTGATGTAACACCAGAAGGAGTCAATGAGTGTGTATGGAAATTTCAAGATTGATGACTGAAACATGTTCAATGGGTCAAATATTGGCTACTCTATGGCTAATGTATCACAAGAAGGGGTTAATTGGGTAGGAATAGAAAGTTCAAAATTGTCCATTTGGTCAAATATGGACTTCTGAATGATTGAATCAGAAACTAATAGACTATTATAACAATATTGACTTTTTAATCTCATAATTGACTGTCATTACTTTTATCTTTAAAAAAATGACTTTAATGTCATGTCATAATTATGATTTACCAAAGCACATTTCTTGTGTTGCAGAAATGGGCTTCCATAGCATCTTCATTATGTCTTTCTTTCTACAGCAGAAGATTTTATTAGATTGGCAATGACCTCATTTTTAATTGACATAAGCAGTGGCTTAGAACAAACTCAAAAGACAGAGATGGGAAATGAGAAACACCCTGGCAGGTGTAGGCTACTTTTAAAGTGCAGTGTCTTCATTTGGTGTGTTGAAGAAGTAGTGCAAGTGTTTAGAGATTTAATTAATGAAAGTGTTTTTATTTAGAATCATAATCCAGTGATAGTTTCACAAATCTGCTATAGGATCATTGAAGGTAGGCTAAATCTCATATTAAGCAACTATCCAGTACATTGTGCTTATGAGCTCATTTCTGCCTTAAGAACAAATGGTGCCTAAAAACAAAATTTGGCTCTGTTTACACCTGGTATTAAGATGCGTTTTGGTCGATCGGATCACAAGTAGATGTGGAAGACGCATTTCCCGTTTACGCCTGGTGTCTCTTTTATCCACTTTCAACCACTTCTGTCCTGATTTCTTCGAGGGGAGGGCCTGTGGGTGGGTAAATGTTTGGGTTTTTTCCAGATCTTTTGAATGGATGACATAAACTTGCACAATTTACACATGAACATGATTGGAGATGGCTGAAAAAAAAAACACACGGAGAACAGCAGCTTTCGTTTCTGCTCCGACAGCCTCGAGATCGGCCGAACGCTGTGAGTGTGTGTTAGAAATCAAGAATGGCGAGAGAACATTGTGCTTGGTACATTTTTTTTTTTTACCTTCAAACCAAACTTGGGTCCTCAGCCGACAACATTTAAATCCTATCTGGCTAGCAAGCTTCCCATAAAGTTTACGTATTAGGGCTGTTCGAATACATTTGACCACATGATTGTCTACACTACGAAAGCAATCCGGTTGAATTTGTTTGACTACCTCTGGAAGTGGTACGATCAGCAAATGCGCATCTTAATACCAGGTGTGAACAGGTCGTTAGTTACAGTAACTAGGCATCTAGAGTGGACTTTATGTTAAATAAGAACTTATAAATAGCTGGTGCAACCCTATCCTGGCACTTATGGCCAGGGCAATCCCAGACTGTGCCTAAATCATAGTCTCAGCCTCGGACAACACACACATAGACTGTTCTGATGCATGTTGCAATTCAATTATTTGACTAAAACACCCAAAAGTTCACAGCAGCGGGCCAATTCCTTGGACATTTCCTAGTTCAATGGTCAAAATACCATTGAAATCTCACTTGTTATCATCAAAACAGGGACAGTAAATTTTTGCATTGATTGTTATCATACTATTATTGTAATGATTAATTGTGACCCCTGCATTAATTCCCCGAAAAGCACACTATGAAAATGGGGTAAATAGTAGGCCTAACCATTGCACACAGCAAACAGATAAATGTATTATAACAAAATTATACCTCTACACGTTACAAAAATGAAACGAATGAGAATATATGATCAATATGTAGTAAATAAATATTTAAAACATTTTCAAATTGTATTTAATTATTTTAACAAACTCTAAATACACTGTTTCCAGTAATTACAATGTTTTTAACTTTTCAAATGTTATTTTGTGTTTGTACTTTCGGAAATGGATCTTTACTGTCCCTTATTATTTTGCTTTTTCAGGCTCACTTTGAGCTCAAATATAAGTATAATTGTTGCAAGTCGAATTGTTTAGTTGATTATTCATATATCACGGTGTACTTTCACACACGTGGTATAGTTGTGTGTGTGTGTGGGAATTAATTACTACGCATTGTGATGGCAGAACGTTCAGGAATGTTTACAGTTGTGTGCAAAACAATAGTAATCCTGTTCTATAGTATAAATAGTAGTACTTCAATTTACATGAATAGTTTAATTACAGTGTCTTTAATAATGGCTGATAATAGTGCTCTAGTCC
Organism: Opsariichthys bidens; assembly: GCA_037194245.1. Taxonomy (NCBI): domain Eukaryota; kingdom Metazoa; phylum Chordata; class Actinopteri; order Cypriniformes; family Xenocyprididae; genus Opsariichthys; species Opsariichthys bidens. Next base: position 7,277,406 of record CM074310.1, on the reverse strand, counting down.
GGGTTAAGTTCTTCAGTGTAGTTGCAGCCTCCATTTGGTCTGGCTTTTTTGTATTTGTGTGGTGTAAAATCCGGACATTTCAGGGACAGCTGTAGTCAGGGACTACTAAAACTGTGACTCTCTCTGGTCACCCTAGTTTAGGGGTGTCCAATCCTTCTCCCGGACGGCCACTGTCCTGTAGAGTTTAGCTCCAAACCCTATTAAACACACCTGAACCAGCTAGTCATTCTCTTACTTGGCATTCTAGAAACTTCCAGCTAAACTCTGCAGGACAATGGCTCTCCAGGACCGAGTTTGGACACCCCTGCCTTTATATGGACTTGTGAACTTCATGTGTGAATGGCCACAAGACAGAATGTCCCATTAGTAGTCTTGTTATAGTTCAAAAGTGCTCTTTTTTCATCCACAAGGATCCCTCAATGATCCCTCTTGCAAACTGGTGGACAATTTACAGTGGTTTAAAGGGTTAGTAGACATAAAAATGAAAATAATGTAATTAATTTCTCACCCTCAAGTTCTTCTACACCCGTAAGACCTTCGTTGATCTTCAGAACACAAATGAAGATATTTTTGATGAAATCCGATGACTCAGTGAGTCTCTATTGACAACACTTTCAGATGCCCAGAAGATACTAAAACATATTTAAAACGTTTCATGTGACTACAGTGGTTCAACCTTAATATGATAAAGCGATGAGAATACTTTTTCTGTGCCAAAAAAACAAAATAACGACTTTTCAACAATATCTAGTGATGGACGATTTCATCAAGCAAATACTGCTTCATGAAGCTTCAAAGCTTTACGAATCTTTTCATGCGTCACGTGATTTCAGTAAACGAGGCTTGGTTACGTCATGAGTGTTGCTCAATTTCAATAGCTCATGTGATTTTTGGCACAGGATACGCGAACCGAATCACTGATTCGAAACAAAAGATCCGTAAAGCTTTGAAGCAGTGTTTGGAAATCGCCCATCTCTAGAAATTGTTAAATTAAGTCGTTATTTTGTTTTTTTTTGGTGCGCAAAAAATTATTCTCGTCGCTTTTTAATATTAAGTTTGAACCACTATACTCACATGACCTGTTTTAAATATGTTTTAGTATCTTCTGGGCATCTGAAAGTGTTCATTGACTTGCTGTCAATAGAGACTCACTGAGTCATTGGATTTCATCTTCATTTGTGTTCTGGAGATGAACGAAGATCTTCCGGGTGTAGAACGACATGAGGAATTAATGACAGAATTTTCATTTTTGGGTGAACTAACCCTTTAAGGCGTACAATTGCGACATTACAATTGACCAATGAGCACTTATGAAGAAAGATTAATTATTGGTAATGTTCATCCTTTTGAACCTTTGAAACATTCTGAACAGTCTACAATTACACATGCTTCCCTGTAACTTCTTTGCTGTTTTTGTCTGCAAATTAGACCAGACTTTATGCTATTACTCAAAAACAAAAAAAAATAATACAGCTACATCATCAAACACTATATGCTGCAAATAAATATTTGTAATTGTGTTTTAGGAAAACCAAGGGCCATAAGCGGGAGTTTTCAGAGGAGCAGCTGCGTCAAGGTCGGAGTCTTATCGGCATGCAGATGGGAGGCAATCGTGGAGCATCTCAATCTGGCATGGCCGGGTATGGCACCCCGCGGCAAATTATGCGGTATGACTCTCCTCGACACAATGGAGATCAAAGCAATCCCTAAACACTACACCGTTTGGTATTTAAAATCTTCACTGGAGCCAAACAGCCAAAACTAGTGCTCCAGTTGTAGGAGGAATGTGTACGTGTGTGTGTGTATATAGATATGCTGTGAACTAAGGCTGCTTACACCAGTCCCAGATTTACACTCATTTAGAGCAGTGGTTCTCAAACTTTTTTGGTTGCGCCCCCCTTTAAGGCTTTAAAAAAAATCGGACCCCCCTCCCCTCCAGTACACACACACACACTTCTTACGACCAAATAATTTCACAGCAAATTATAAAGACGGGGAAAAAAAATTCAAATGAAAAAACACCTGCATTAGTTTCACTTTGTACTGTCATTGAATCATTGGAAACTATATCAGTAAGAGAAAATAATTGATCAGAATTTTTAATTTGAATAAAAAAAGTAAATATTTCAGTGCTACTTTGGACGAACAATATAACAGCACCAATATATAACAGTTTTTGACAGCGCCTCACAAGCTCAGCTTCTTATAAGTTATGTCTTCTCACCAGAATGCGTAACATTAAAGCAACAGCAGTGGAACGCGTGACGTTACAGCAATAGCGGCGGAACGTTACATCAACAGCAGTGGAAGGAACGCGTGACGTTACAGCAATAGCGGCGGAACGCGTAACATTACAGCAATAGCGGTGTAATGTTACAGCAACAGCAGTGAACGCGTAACGTTACAGTAATAGCGTTGTAACGTTACATCAACAGCAGCGGAACGCATAACGTTATAGCTATAGCGGCGTAACGTTACATCAACAGCAGCGGAACGCATAACGTTATAGCTATAGCGGCGTAACGTTACATCAACAGCAGCGGAACGCATAACGTTATAGCTATAGCGGCGTAACGTTACATCAACAGCAGCGGAACGCATAACGTTATAGCTATAGCGGCGTAACGTTACAGCAACAGCAGTGGAAGGAACGCGTAACGTTACAGCAATAGTGGCGTAACGTTACAGCAACAGCAGTGAATGCGTAACGTTACATCAATAGCGGCGTAACGTTACAGCAACAGCAGTGAATGCATAACGTTACAGCGACAGCAGCGGAACGCATAACGTTACAGTTATTGAGGCATAACGTTACATTAACAGCAGCGGAACGTGTAACGTTACATTAACAGCAGCGTAACGCGTAACGTTACAGCAACAGCAGCGGAACGTGTAACGTTACAGCAATAGCGGCGTAACGTTACAGCAACAGCAGCGGAACGTGTAACGTTACAGCAATAGCGGCGTAACGTTACATTAACAGCAGTGGAACGCGTAACGTTACATCAACAACAGCGGAACATGTAACGTTACAGCAATAGCGGCGTAACGTTACATTAACATCAGCGGAACGCGTAACGTTACTGCAACAGCAGTGAATGCGTAACGTTACATCAATAGCGCCGTAATGTTACATCAACAGCAGCGGAACACGTAACGTTACATTAACATCAGCAGAACGTGTAACGTTACAGCAATAACGGCGTAACGTTACATTAACATCAGCGGAACGCGTAACGTTACAGCAACAGCAGTGAATGCGTAACGTTACAGCAATAACGGCGTAATGTTACATCAACAGCAGCGGAACACGTAACGTTACATCAATAGCGCCGTAATGTTACATCAACAGCAGCGGAACACGTAACGTTACATCAATAGCGCAGTAATGTTACATCAACAGCAGCGGAACACGTAACGTTACATCAATAGCGGAGTAACGTTACAGCAACAGCGGCTGATTCCGACGGCTGAAGCGGTGCATTTCTATGGCGAGTAACATCTATGTTGGGCTTGTTCAGATGGTGAAAGTTAAGAATCTGAAGAACGCTCCAGTGTAAATGCCGTTCAGTGCCGGTTTATAAAGGCAGAGCGCCAACCGCGATTCACGCACTTGAACACCGTTGCAAAACATTTTATTTTTCTGTTGGGGGGCGTGCCCCACTCTTTGAGAACCACTGTAGTAGACTGTTGTCCCTTCACCCACAATGCACCAGTGCCATCTGTTATTTTTTTCTCAGGCAAGCTACATATTGAATATTAGTATCAAATGGCTCAAGTATTAAATATGAAATGTGCATCTCTCCTTTACGCTGACAATCTGGTACCTCTTGAACGTTTCACGTCCATTTACAACTGCATATTTGGCTGACGCTTTTAAACTGTGCTGAAGATATAAATGTATTCGATTGAAGTGATACTGTGCTGTTGCTATCAAATGTACATTATTATCGATGTATACCATCTATGCTACCAGAACCCACCCAAACTGTTAGACTCAGGTCATTCTATAATGTCCTCACTTGTTGTGCATAATTTTCTGATGTCACTGTACGGAACTGATACTATACATTCCAGTGATTGAGAAAAGAAACAGTGTTCTGATGAGTCATGTAAAACTGATATAAAAACTGTGGTATTTATGAACTGCGTCAAATCTGTTTTCAACTTTTGTTAACTACGCATTAACTAACATGCACGTAAAGTAAATGTGCTTCTGATGCTAAGATTGTATTGCACCATTGTTTATTGTGAAGCTTCATGTTTTCTCTCTCTCTCTATATATAGTTCCTTTGACAATCAAAACAATTTCCAATTGTCATGATTGAAATAGTTCAAGATGTTTGGCTATTTAGTTCAGTGTTTCCTGTTTTTATTTTTGTCCATTTGCTCTAAATCCACTCATTTGTTAAAAAAAAAAAAATCTTTAATTTACATTTAAATCACACTTTAAACATTTCTAAATGTTTTTCGTTATTTAATAAATGTATTCGTTTTAGTTGATCTGTTTTAAATGGAATGGAATGTAGTCATTTTTCATTAGGTATGTTTACATGCACGCATTTTCGCTAACCGAATGAATGCAATCGGATTGAGAGAATAGTCAAGATTCGAGCATTTACGTGCTTAATTTTTGCCCTATCGTTCGGATTATTTCAGGTCCGCATTAGCCCGATCGCGAATGAATTGGAATCGATCCTGGTGTTTATATGAAGTTTTTTTTTTCAATCCGACTCCACTATTTGGTTGCATGTAAACATAGCTATTTTGACTCAACAGGGTTTGATTGTATGGAAAAGAGAGTCTAAACTTTTAAATGCGTGCACAAATATCTATCAACACAGTAATTGTCACAATTGTATCTTGCTGTTCATTAGCAGTTTTTTGTGTTGGATTCACATCATCTCCCTTTGTTTGTCGGCACAAATTATAATACTTTTACACAAAAGAAGAAAACTGTATTCACAAATGTGCCTCTATACAAATCGTTGCACATTCATTTCATTTTGACCTTCACAGACACAAGTTGCAAAGCATAATGTATTGGTTTGTGGCAAGATACATTTGTAGCATTTTTTTTTTTAAACTGATGGACAATTGTACACGCATTCATTAATGATGTCAAGGCTAATTATTCAAAGCCAATACTGTGAGGTTTAGATGTTGATCACACCGAGTGTATTTCATTAGAGATCATGGAAATGGACAAGTTTGCATACTATGACACAGGTAACAGTAAACAAACTTGAGTTTAATTTCAAAAGCTTAGTGTAACACTCCTTCTGCTGATATACATCATTCTCTTTACCGATACACGTCCAAACCGTTACAATGATTTCACAATTTTTCTCACACTCTTGCAGCGCTTTCAAAAACAAAACATTTGAACGGAAAGAATATGGAAACTAACTGGAATGAAAACAAATAAAAAAAACCTTGAATCTAAAGTACAATGTCTTTGTCTTTTCATGTTCACCCTTTTCTTCACTCAACCATCTGGGTGTCCATCTGCCGGCTCCACTACCTCGGCATGTTTGAGCTGAAAATCAAAGCAAAAATGTACGTTTATCCACACAACCGGCACAAGAGGTTTAGGAAGCATGCGAGATGTTTGGCTGGCAGATTAAATACCAGCTTGTGACATGCAGTTTCATGACTGGACCACATGGCACTTGTTTGTTCTTCCAATGTTTAGTGCTGTATGTATTCCTTACTCCATTTTTGGCCTTTGATCCAGAAAAAAAGGATGCAATTTTCTGCATTAAACCTGAACCCATCTTACATTCAATCTGATGTATTACAGAGTGAAAAAGGAAAAGTGGCAATTACAGTTTTCTTCACTTGGGGAAAGATACAATACTGTAGAAATTGCAAATGTACAGTGTGACCACTGGATGGGAAATGCTCATTGGGGCTACAAAAAAAACAGGTGGAGAAGAAAAGACTTTTCAGGCCGTTTTATAACCTCTATTCTAACTCTATGGCAGTCACCTTGAAGTTGCTGTGATGCTCCAGGCTGCGGCAGTGCTCGGATTTTGCTTTGTTCTCATCGGTGTAGAACATGTTACACAGCTTGCAGAAGAAACCAGTCACTGGGATGACGTAGTTAACCCCTGAAATAAGGTCGGAGAAGTGTGTTCTGAGATGGGATTTAACCGGAACATTTTAAACCATTAGGAAGACTATTTTTGCGCACTTTAAATGAAGCTCCAGTGGTTCTAATAATGCACTGATCGGGTCCATTTCAAGCAAGTGTTGATGGACTTACCCACGATGTGGTCAGGTTGAGAAGGGCTCAAAGGAGGTTTGTCCTGTTCATTAACCTCTTCTGAACCTTTTCTTTCACAAACTGAATCCCCACCAACACCTTCACAATCCGGTAAAGAACTTTTCTGGTTCTGCAAACACGTATTTTCACGCACTTTTTAGCCAGAATTGAAAGAGATACCATGTACGACTGACACTTTTGCTTTCCTTTCAACTTGAAAATGAAAATTTTAGTTCCACATTTAAGCATGATACTTTAGATCCAAAATTTTATGAGAAGCCAAAGGAAAATGTTAAATGGACAGATAATAAATTTAAATCCGTCAATCAAGCAATGAATCAATCAAATCTTTCTAAGATCATGTGACAACATGCGCGATGTTCACCTCCTTTGCGCCACTCTTGATTTCCTGGTCATTTTCTGTTCTTTCAGAGCTTGGTTTAATAGGTTTTTCTTCCCTTTTTAACTCTTTCTCCTCAGTGTCTTCTAAAATGTATCTCCTGTAAAAATAGAGCAAAAACTGAAAATGTCACTAAACAAAACAACATCTGTAACTTTCACAAAAGTTGAAACATTCATGCATAAGAAGCAGATTTCGTCATTCTGTGTACACGTTTCACTGAAGTCATTTAAAAGAATTCAATGTAGCACGGTATGTTTATACACACAATTATTCATATTGCTGATATTATTTTTAAATAGTTTAACTTGATATATTTTTTCCTACTCATCTGACTGTTGCTGTTATCCAACTATGGATGCCACTTTGCAAGTCACTAACTGTCAGTGCCATTTATTTGAAACAAAAAACAGCACAATAAAACATTTAAAACCAAGGGTGTGTTCACACTTGGCAAGTTTGGTTTGATTACAACGGACTCTGGTGCGATTGCTCTGTTAGTGCGATTCATTTGATGAAGTGTGAACGCTGCCATCTGAACCCGAACTAAATGGACCAAAATTAAATTAAATATGGACCAAAAACATGTAAACAAAGCGAAAACGGCACATGATATCACAAGACGCGACCTTAAAAAGGACAGAATGCTCAAGAATTGCTGCCCATCACAGTTCAGTACAGGCATCAGAACCACATCGTCTCGCTGCAAATCTTCTTTGTGTGTGTGTCGGAGGGATTACTGCCGATGTTTTGATTCCTTTATACATTTTATAAGGTCTTCACGAGTTCTTAGCTCGCCAAAATACCATCATATGTAGGCTATGCACATACAACAAGCACATTTTGACCAGAACACAGCATTGTTTTGGATGTTTGGTAAGTTGTAGGGTTGTAACTGTATGCTGATATGATGATATATCACGGTTATGAGCACTTATGATTATTATACAATGCACATTTGCTTATCTATGGTTTTGGGCGAAAAAAATCAGACTGAGAATTTCACCTGCACATAAGCAACTTCTTTCCACCTGACTGCTTATTTTTTGTATAAAAATAAAGGATAAAAATGGTTAAATTTACATTTTAAAACAAATATTAAATTGTTAGTTTTATGCATTAATTTGATCACCACCATTGATAATATATTTGTATTAAATAAAAAATAAAAAATAATTTTCTGAATAAAATACATTTCATAGGACTATAATAATATGGTTTCAAGTTTGTTATAATGAAGCATTAGTTCAACCAAAAAAAAAAAAAAAAAAGTGATCGCCAAGTGGACCAGGATTGCTATTTTTTTTTTGGGGGGGACCAAACGAAACAAGCGAACCGAATTACAAGTGTGAAATGCACCAAAAAAGTATTTTGTTCACAAAAAAAAAATTATTGTTCAAACTAAAGACATATCCTCCACAGTTAATGTGCTGTACCAGAGAAAAGTGTTATTTCTGAAGAAAGCATGATTTGTTTGCGAATTCCATTTGCTCTAATATTTTGATATCTACCGCAATAATAACATTTTAAAGTCTGCTCAAATATTGTTGAGGCCAACTATACATTGCTAATAATGCCTGTACTAATCCACTGCACTCCATTAACAAGGATAGAAATGTCATTTGTGCATCCAGCGACCGTTATAATGACAACATGACTTCAGAGTTGCACTGAAATGACACATTAACCTACCAACGAATCAGAGAGTCCCCTTTCCTGCTCATGGCTATCTTCAGCACCGATCCCCAAAATATGCAAGGCCGCCGACTGTACTGCGCAACCATTTTTTCAGCTGCCTTTGCACTGTCCAGTTGCATGTAACACTGAGAAGGAACAAGAAGGGGACGGCTCAGGAAAAATAAATAGTATGAATTGGTTGCAATGGTTTAAAAAAAAAAAAACTGCTCTGTGCTGCTCATCATACATAGTGATGAGAGAAAAATGCGTGCATACATACAGTTGCTTGATGCTTGGGTAGAGAGTAGGCAGTCAGTTTTCCAAAGGGCTTAACCAGACTTAAAAGGGATTCCTTTGTGTATTTCTGCCGGGACCTCTGGTTGGGAAGACAGCTGATGAAAATGGATCTCCCACTAGGGCTCTAAAAAAGGGAGGGATTGAAACCACAACATTTTAGTTTAATAGAGTGCTGTAGGAATGATATTTTTGCAGGACAAAACCTGGAAATGAGGTAACACTTCCAGTTCCTTCGTCCCAAAGTCAATGGGTTTTCGGTTCAATGCCTTAATTAAAGGTTCACGTTTTGTTCTATGCATCAATAATATTCCCATGTGAGTTTGTAAATAGACATCTATGACGCTCTTCTTCACTGAGCGCTTGCACAGATCATTTGAAAGCAGGCGTCTATCAGCAGATCCCTAATATATCCTGATAGATGGATCCGCTGTTTTTTAAGCGTTGGTCATTGTAGCCAATCACAGACATATCTGTTGAGTGTGTGAACACATCGGCCAAGCAGAATCCACTCAAAAGCGCACATTTTTAAAATTCCAGTACCCACTTGGCACAGAAGTCGGTACTTTTGACAACACGAACTAAGTAATGAATGAATGAATGAATGAATGAATGAAAATTCTGTCATTATTTACTCACCCTCATTTCATTCTATTTATAAGTTCACAAAATACACATTTCTAGAGAAAAGAAAAACTAAATTATGTTAGGTATCTCATGTCAGATTCAATGATTAGGTCTAAAAACTGTCAAAAATAAACATTTTTATTTTCATAAAGACAAATTCTCAGCTGTTGTTCATATATTCTCTCAGGAAGTTTACTTCCTGTCAGCAGCTATGTGCTCAAACTATATATTGTATACTCTGCACATACTTTTGATCACTGCAGCATATAGCAGCCCGAGGCTACCGATGAATATTGCACTGTCCACAACTTCCTACAGCCAGCATAAAGTGCATTCAGAAAGTTTTGAGATGCGCACATTTTGTTATGTTGCAGCCGTAATGGGCGGTCACACTACACTTCCATACGAATGCCGGAGCCCGGAGAAACAAGCACATGCCAAGAAGTTCCGCCACGTTCAATAGTTAAAGTTTGGTGAACTGTGAACTTTTATTTTTTTCCACCTCAATGAGCAAACAAACAAAAGTGTCATCCATTATGTAGCCATCTTGTTCTGTGTGTAGCTCTCTGACCACCAGCCCGTAACATACCGAGTAGTGTATTTCACATTAAAAAAAAAAAAACTTTAAATTTTGACTACATTAGCTATTTTTGCAACTGCTGGCAAATGTTTTGCTTTTCTTTGTTTTACCTGCAGGCTTAAAATAATAAGATGACTGGGAGAAATAGTAGTAGACTTTTAAAAAGTGGAGCATGCAATTTCTGAGAACTAAGACGGAAGGCCTGAAAATATATGCGTTGCATTGCATGTGCTCGATTAATGACGCATCCATAATTCTTAATGGAAGAAGTTTAGAATGACCAAGACTCTTCCTACAGCTGGTCGCCTGGTCAAACAGAGTAAAGGAAGGGTCTTGGCAAGATAGTCCAGTGATCACGTGTGGAGATGGGAAGAACTTACAGAAGGACAATCATCACTGTATCACTCCATCAATCTGGGCTTTATGGCAGAGTGGCCAGACTGAAGCCTCAAGAGCCAAGACACATGTCAGCCTTCTTGGAAGTTACAAAAAAGACTGAAAGAAAACAATTCTCTAGTCTGATGAACCTGAATTTAACCCATCTCTGGAGGAAGCCAGACACTGCTCATCACCTGCACAATATCATCCCAGCGGTGAAGCATGGTGGTGGAGCATCATGCTGTGGGGTGTTTTTCAAGGGCGGGGACGTGAGGACTGGCTAGGGTAGAAGAAAAGCTGAACATGGCAAAATAAAGAGATATTCTTATTGAAAACCTACAGCACTCAGAAGCTCAGACTGGGCCGAAGATTCACTTTCCAACAGGACTTTGCACACAGCCAAGACAACACAAGAGTGGCTTAGGTATGACTGTGAAGGTCATTGAGTGGCCCAACCAGACTTGCATCTAATTAAAAATCTCTGGTGAAACCTAAAAATGTCCAAGAATGGCAGAACATCTTGTCACATCAAACTCAAAAAGACTTGAGGGTATAATCACCAAAGGTGATTTATGTCAACTTATGTCAACATGATATTTTAGTTTTTTCTTTTTAATAAATCTGTTGTTGTTGTTTTTTTTGTCATTATGGCTATGGAGTGTAAATTGTAGAAGTCAACATTTTAACAAAGCTTCAAGATAATATAAAGAAAGAAAAGAAGGGGTCCAAATATTTTCAGAATACTATGTTTACAAATTCTATTTTTCCTACAACAATATTCAACATAGCCACACCTATTTCTTTTAACATATATTATCTATGGTCTTATATAATGTGTATAATGTGTATATATATCTTTACATAAGTCTTATATGTCTATGTCTGAAAAGTAATTTTAACACATGTATTGACTGATGTGTTTTTCTTTTCCCCCAACCTCACTTCCTGAAATTTGTATTTCATCTATAGATTTGTTATCTATATACTGACTATATTTTTAATTTTGCCATCCTCCATTTTTCAGTTTGTAAATTTTCTTGTGAATGTGCATAACAACAATCTTTTGGAAAAATGGAGAAAAAAAATCATAATTTGAGATCACATGAGGGAGAGTAAACAACAGAATTCTCTTTTATTGTAGCGAACTGGGAAGCAGGGAAATGATCACTATATTGATTGAAATAATGTAATAATAAAATTGGATGTCAATGTCATGTTTTTCTGTCTTAACACAATACCTCTATTGATTTCATGGAACGGCACATGGTAATAGACACTGGTCTTCCACATATCGTTGCCTTGTGATCTCTGTAGAATCGCACCATTTCTTGGGCTTTTTCATCCGTTTCCAGTTCAATCATAGCCTACAAGAACACACACATGATGTATAAAGGCAAAACTTGAAAATTGTTTGATAACTGTGATTGTGGGAGCATTGTTAATGTAAAGTAATGTTACTTTATGTTCATATTTGCAATGAATTATTTTTTGCACGGTTCATTCCCTAATGCAAACTTATCCTTTGTTTTTAACTTAAAAAGTGCTTTTTAAAAATGCAATACATATAGAAAGTAACATTTTAAAATAATTAAGGATAACAGACATAGTAAAGCTATTGTTTTTCTAAGTTCAAGTTAACTGATGTTAAAATATTCCGTTTCCTAAAGTGTTATAGAAGAATGAAAACTCGTACACAAACGTTAGGTTTAGTGATATTTTCACACACTAAGAATAAAAATAGAGTCAAAAAATAATAAAAAATATTATTGTTCAGCATATTTTGGTTTATTGAATATACTGTGATAATATTATAAATGACTGTAAATACAAATAATGCTTAGTAAAATGTTTCACCCATCCACTAAAAACAGTGGATTAAAAAGAAACAATCTAGGAATTTCAGGAGAACTTTTTTGTTCTGTACAAATAAAGACTGTATTTAAAGGAAAATTAATATTTGTACCCAACAACATGCACTGACCTCTTGTTTGAACATGGACAAAGTATGTTTCACCATACTGCCAAAGGGTGCAGTCAGATTGCAAAGATCCTTCATCAAGTCAGGTGCCTTTTTTACGGGCCAAACCACCACTACTTTCCCATCCTGTGAGCGTGTGTGGAAAAATACACATTGCTATAATTCATACTGTTGAACTGGAAATATATACAGTATGTTTATGAGTTCATCAAAATCATAAGGCAAGGAAAACGATAGATGTGATATTTACCTGTGACACAGAGGAATCTGGAATAAATGAGCAAAAGTGTTACTGTCAACGATTTAAAGTACATTGTGGAAGAGCTCTACATATTAAAAGGGATCATTTGAATTAAAAGTCGACATAAAATGCAGAGTCACTATTTGCAAAATTCCTAAATTCATCCATGCATGCATTTCATTTTGAAAAATGTCCTAGTAATATTTAAATGTTAAAACTTAAATGAAATGCCTGACTTCTCCAATCATTTAGTGTGCGTAAAACCCGGCCCTTTCTTACAACTGACTGCAAGATTACATTTAGATCTTCCTCTGTCCAATTAACAATCAATATATATTAAATCCCTGCCCTACATTTTTTCTTCTTTCAATAATCCATTTTACTCAGATGTACATAACACAAAAAATAATCTGTTGCTACTCTCATTTCATTGCGACTTTACAAGTTTACAAGTAATTCTTTCCCAGTCTAAAAAGTCATTTATCGAAACCAAGCTGCAAAAATGGTTGATTCTGAAACGAGTGCTTTTGTGATGTTGAGAATTTTTGCACAATTAAGGGTCAGAGAGAGGTTAGAAAATGTAATATTACTAAAGTAATTTAGTAAATAAATGACTGGAATCATTGTTAGTTGTGCAAAAAACTAACGTTTTAAGTAATGATATGACACCTTTAAAGGTTTACTTGACCCAAAAATGAAAATTTTGTCATCAATTCTTCACCCTCATTCCATTCTACACTCGTAAGACCTTCGTTCATCTTCAGAACACAAATGAAGATCTTTTTTGTATATCTAGTGATGGCCGATTTCAAAACACTGCTTTGAAGCTTTATGAATCTTTTCGATTCAGTGAGTCGGTTCACGTATCAAACTGCCAAAATCATGGGAACTACTGAAATTTCGAATCACTTCTGTAACGAAGCCTCGTTTACTGAAACTACGTGACTTTTGCACTTCGAACCACTGATTGAAACAAAAGATTCGTAAACTTTGAAGCAGTGTTTTGAAATCGGCCATCACTAGATATACAAAAAGATCTTCATTTGTGTTATGAAGATGAACGAAGGTCTTACAGGTGTAGAACGACATGAAAAGCCATCTTTCCGGGTATTTGAAATTGTTCATTACATTGCTGACAATAGAGACTCACCGAGCCATCAGATTTCATCAAAAATATCTTCATTTGTGTTCTGGAGATGAATGAAGGTCTTACGGGTGTAGAACGACAAGAGGGTGAGTAATAAAGAATTTTCATTTTTGGATGAACTAACCCTTTAAGTGATTAAATAGATATCAGTTTTTAATTGTACTTACCTAAAGCTGAATCACACCCTGCAGTGTTGTCCAGCTCATCTAATGTAACAAAATCCTCTATGTTCTCTGGAAATTCTGCATCATCCTGGAGAAATGAGACGTATAAAAGCACACACGTTGCTTTTAGTCACACTGCATCAAAATGAATGTCCCAGCATATTTTCATAAAAATTTTCATAATTCATGTTCACTAAAATCCTTCACACCACACATGCAAATGGATGCATTTATTTTGACGCCCATATTACAGGTCACGTAATTCAAATTCCCTGTGTGAGCAGCAGTTTCATGCCAAACCTATTTATACAACACACACTAGCACAGCAAAAAAACAAATACAGTTAAAATATACTTTTTCAACATATTAAATCAACCAATTTTTTGTAATGCAGGCTTGTGAATCAAATAAATACTGGAAATATTTGTCAGATTTGATGCAAGTACACAAGCAGCACTTTTCTGTTTAGTAAATCTGACTAAATCCATATAAATTAGTACATTTACAGTTAGTGGCTGTTTGAGTTCCACAGGTGTAGAACTGTTGAAATTCAGAATTGTGACACTCATTTACATATTAGTCATTATTTACAGTATTGTCCAGGTGGACAAGGTGTTGCATTTTCTTAAAGGTGCACTGTGCTATTTTTGTTCCATTAGCGTCAATGGCTTCAGCTTTTATACCGAGACATATCGGCTTGTATGTAGTTTCTTAACTGCTGCCGCTTCACACCAAAGCATTTTTTTAAGCATTTTTGCTGATTTAAGGTTAAGGTTTCATACTGGTTTTAAGAAAGCAAGCATGCATTTTAAAGTACCGTTCATGTTTGTGGTCAATGGGATTTTTTTTAATGTTTTTGAAAGAAGTGTCTCTTGCTCACATAAGCAAAGGCTGGTGAAAAATACAGTAAAATTAATAGTGTGAAATATTACTACAATTTAAAATAACTTATCTATCTGAAAACATTTTAAACCAATTAATTCCTGTGATGTAAAGTTGAATTTTCAGCATCATTACTCCAGTCTTCAGTGTGACGTGATCCTTCGTTCGAATAAGCTGATTTTCTGCTAAGAAACGTTTTGTATTATCACGGTTGAAAATCGTTTTTTTTTTGAGGAATACAAAGTTGAGCATTTATTTTATAACATTATTACTTTACAATTTATTTAATGTCCTTGCAGAATATAGTATACATTTCTTTAAAATAAATAAAATTTCTTACCCCAAACTTATGAACAGTGATATTTGCAGCAGTTTTTGTGTTGTTTTGCAGTTAAAACCAACTAATAATAATAATAATGCATTCATGTAATTAGTATTAGTGATGAGCACTACATTGCTCATCATATGGGAAAAATGAGAAGAAATGTTATGGGTTTAGTGCCTCTATAAACACCTTAGTGACCTGTAGCTGTCAGCTATCTGATTAAACATCAAGAAAATGCATTCCAAAGAGCTCAAAACTTGAAACAGCATTGAGATGGGGACGGTTATTGCTAATGAATACACAATTGGTTGCACTGACAGATTAATGTTCTGAGATCATCATAGGACAACAGCGTTCATGGAGTCAACCAATGAATGGCTTGCTTATAGTTGTTTGCATATTAATCCATTAGACTCCACCTTTGAAGTTTTTGTACAGTGTCAAACTAACCCGTTCATCTTGATTGTTCTCTGAATCTCTCTCTCTGCTCTCCTCCTCAGCAGTAGAAGCCTCCTCCTCTTCCATCCTCTCCTCCTCACCCTTTTTATCTTCCTCCTCAGCATTAACCACAGTGTCATCTGTCCTCTCAACAAGCGGCCCAGGCTCATCCTCCAACTGAATTCCCTCCTCATTATCGAGCGCCTTGTCTTCAGTTCTCATTAACTGGTTTTCTTTCTCCGTGGCTTCCTGGTTAGAGCTATTGCCTTTGTCCTTGTTGCTAGACGTGGACTCGTCTCTTTGTTTGCCGTGTTTGCTTGAGTCTGATTTTCTGGATGGAGGCTCAGTACTGTTTTCTCTGGGGGGATGGGGGTTTCAATTAATGACAACTTTAAAATAAGCTCTACTGTGATAATTAATCATAAACAGCTCCATTCTCAGGTAATATGTCACAGGCATGATTCACTTATTTTCCTTAACTTCCCAAAACACACATCACTTGAAATTAACCTACTTGGTCGCCACTTCTTGTTTCATGTGAAACTTACTTACAGGTTTAGGTATGAATATGAATCGTGCATGAATAAATTACAATTTGTAAATCTTGTTTACAGTAAGATACTTACGATGAGTCTTGCCCCTTGGCACTGCAACATAATAAATGTTAAAATTCCGTTTTAAAAGTGTAGCCACAGGAACTAAACATTAAACAGAATGCATGTTTCACATATTGGGAAAAACCTTTTGTTCTAAAGGTTTAAGGTTGAGTGCTTACAGCGCAAAACAGTGACTATCTATACAAAAGTATTTTAAGATTTATTGAGTAATAACTAGCTTCGGATTTGTCAGTCAGCAAGAGTAAGATCTTTTTGTTCACTTCAGCATGAGTTTGAAAATCACATTTCATTGCTTCAGACTCAAGCTATGGAGAATTTGCTGTGAATATTCACATAGTTGGACATTTCAGCAGTCAAACTCAGTGGTCTAAATCCGTTTTTAGGGCTCAGGATATCAGTAGTTTCTTACCGCAGGCTTGTGATGTGGGACATGGCCACTTTGACGCTTTTGCCTTGAATCCTCAGTGGGTTACTGTAGTAATACTTCACCATGATGTCAGCATCACGCCAGTCAACCATCTCGATCAAAGCCTGAATACACAGACACACAACAACAACAAAAACAACAACAGTGATGGGTTTGTATAAGGGCTGTAAAAAATGAACATATGAAATTAAATAAACTTGTTTCAATATATGCTTAGATATCACACAGCCCTAGTTTGTACTTTAAAAGAGAGCACAATATTCATTACATTACAATCTCTCTATTTTCAATTCATCAGCTGACAATTATCAGCTAAGTTAGTTCTTCAGGATGGTACGCTTACCTTACAGTCTGTAAACTTTGACTGCCACACCTCACCAAACATGCCTGCGAGCTCTAGTACTTCAGCCTCAACGCCCTCACCGACAGGCAAACGTGAAAAACAAACCACAGAAGGCGCGTTCGAACGTTTGGTTCGTTTTTGTGAAGGCTCGTCAAACTTGGGTGGTGACTGTCAATCAGAAATACCCAAGAAATAAGCAACTGTACAAGAAATCCGTTTTAAATGGATAGTCTTTTAAACATTGTGAAACTAAGATGTGATTTGTGGGCTTCCTACTCACATGAATGCCTTCCACTGTTGGTGATAAGTAGAGGATGACTCGGTTCTCCTTGATGAAGGCTGGCTTCAACTGGAAGTGACTGACCATATTCTGAGCTTCTTTGTGAGAACTAAACTCCAAAAAACCCTGTAACCCAGCATACAATATTAATGTACCTTTAACATCCATAAAACACATTGAGGGTTTTTAAGACCCGTGTATGCGTGTGACTGATTTCTCGAAAACAACATACAGATTTGGAACAAGTAAATGATGATAATATTTCATTTTTGGTGAACCAACCCTTTAAAGGGTCATGAAACCCTAAATTAAATTGAAGATTTTTACAGAGTTATGCGTGTTAAACATCATAGAAGACAATGTTACGATCCATTAGTTTTAATTGTAGGAGAAAACTAGTTAATTTTAGGGGCTGTTTACACGGCACTGTTTTCAACTAAAACTTTTAGGCGTTTTGGCCGTTCGTTTACACGACAACAGCGTTTTGGGGGCAAGTTTTCGAAAACGGTATCTTTATTGTCTCGGTAGACTACCAAAAATGCAAATTAGTGAAAACGGTGACGTCATGCCATGTGTATTACATGTTCAGTCCATAGGCACGTAGTGATAACCGATCAAACAGCTTATAAAAACCCCGTAAAATATGCCTCAAGTTATTAAATATGCAATAGCACGCTCATATATATATATTTGAGAGTACAAATCCAAACGCTGTGCATTTATCTGTGCATTACATTATAGCCGTCACAGGTTATGTATGTATTTGTGTAATTTATGGTGAACTGACATAACCATATATGTAATACATGTGTGTTGTGTTGCATGTAATAGTAAATTGCAGCGTGCATTTGTGGGAAGCTTTGATGCTTTAAACTCAAATAGAGTGAAATAAGTCTGAATCAGAAGCCACATCCACTTTTGTAGCCTTTTTCAAAACTGCAAGTTATCATGAAATTACAAAATGGTTCATCATTGTGTAAAAATAAATTGTGTGTTTCTGGTGTGTTATTACCTTTGCTGGAAACACTAGGTGCTTCACAATTGTGCCGAATGGTTTGCCAAGCACTAAAAGCTCCTCCACGGTCACAGCGCCCATAGAAAACTTGGCAACGACCACTCTTGTATTGGGCTGAGGATAACATAACCACAAGTCAAATTTTGATTTGACTGCATAAATAATGGAAATCGACCCTTCGCCACACATCATGTTCTCATGCAGTGAAAGATCCATCCTGGAGCAAAGAGGACACTGACAACACGTCGACAGACATATGAAACGGTTTCATATATATATCGTCATTTTTTAAAGAAGTTTAAACAATAAATAGCGTCTAGTGTGTCTCTAATGTGTCGTGACAGATCGCTGTAGCTCCTCGATCAT
Source organism: Opsariichthys bidens (assembly GCA_037194245.1). Classification (NCBI taxonomy): domain Eukaryota; kingdom Metazoa; phylum Chordata; class Actinopteri; order Cypriniformes; family Xenocyprididae; genus Opsariichthys; species Opsariichthys bidens. The sequence continues at coordinate 7,258,958 of CM074310.1, read as the reverse complement.
CTCTTCATACTAGTTCATTTATAGCATCAAATAAACATGAATGAACATCAGAAGGAATGTTGTTTCAAGAGCTAAAAGACGTGAGGACACACAATTTTTGAAGTTCAAGTTCACCAACATTAATCTACTAACTCCCCTGACTGCTTTGTCGGAAAAAATGGCGGATTCGGGGTTCTGATTGGTCAGATCGCCTGTCAATCAAACTGTTTACGAAGGGTCGAGTGACATTAAACAGAACCACATTAATAAATTTACCTTAGGAGGGTATAGACGGTCTGATGTGGTGGACATGAACTGGTCCCCTTAAAGAGAAAATTCAATTTATCATCACTGTTTTGTTTTTGTACATATTATACAGTTCACTGTGTGAATTACATGTCTTTCATTACAATTTAAAGACCCCATGAAATGTTCTTTCATGTGATGCTATATTTCGTATTGAAACAGGAAGTTGGGAAGCAAGATACTGAAAGGCTTGGGTTTTTAAAATAAGTCCATGTTTTAGCTTGTCACAATCATGAGAGCATTTTAAGTATTAACTAAAAGCCACAAAATACTTTTCTGGGGTCTTTAATTTTCAACTTTTTGTTCAACTCTTTTTCAACAAATTTTTACTAATTCACTTAATTATTTTAATGTGACAAAATACTCTTTTTCTTTGTGGAAACAACATTATCAAAGACAGGTACATTGAGCAATTCTGTTATTTATTTGTTGTGAAAGCAATATTCCTTACATATGACAGGGTCAGAGCTGTAGGGTCTTTTGGAGGGAAATGACCGAGAAGTTCGTGGAGAGGCCTTTGATTCATGTGATTTGTGGCGGAAACCTACTAGATGTTCGTTCCATGTCTGAAAGTGGAAAGAAAAGAGAGCACTCGAAATGACAATAAAATGACAGATTCTGATCATTTCAAATAAATTGCAAAACACAGTCAAAAATAAATAAATCAAATCAAATACGGTAACACTATTTAAAGGTCTTTTAACAAGTTGCTTATTAGCATGTAAATTACTAGAAAATTGGGTATTTAATACCCAATTTATTTATTCTGCATGACCTTATTCTGCTTTCTTAATCCTACCCAGTACCTAAACTTAACAACTACCTTACTGACTATTAATAAGCAGGAGTTTTTTAGAGAAATATCATAGTTAATAGGCTGTTTTTATATAATCTTTCTTCACCCTCTCATATCATTAGACATTTAGTTTTTTACTGCTGCTGTCTTTCTTGTCAATCATGTTGCTGCGCTGGCAGAGTAGATATGGCATTATATAGACGGGTTTCTTGTATACAATCAATATTAGACGCGTGCGCATTCAGGGGGCAAAACCGCTAACGGGTGTTATGCCGAGTTCTGCATGCACCACACGGGAGGTAACTCATTTATGCTGAGAAAAGAGGTGGATGCAAATCTCTCCAGGCAGCCTACAACATCTGTTCTGCCGAATTATTTATTATTTATATTTTTATATTTTTAAATATTTTATATTTATATATTTATTTATTATTAATTATTATTTATTTATCACCATTAATGAACCCCAAAAAGAATATGGTTTTTAAACAGCATGCAATTCTTGGCATGTAACGTTGTGCAGAACTCGGCACAACACCTGTAAAGATTGTAACGTTAAACGACCGTTGTAATTACCGTAGATTTCAGCACTGTTTATAAATTCTTGTTGATTCAATAATAAACTGCCATTTCAGAGCTGGGTCTGTTTCTTTGAGTTTAATTTAGCTGCAACCCTGATGAAACTCACTTGTGTGTAATCATGAAGACCTTGATTGGGTTTGATTAGGGTTGGAGCGAAACTCAGCTGGGACAGCGGCCCTCCAGGACCGAGTTTGCCCATCCCTGCCATAGACTATTTGGCAAGAGTGCAGCTTTCTGCCCCCTATTTGTATCAATAGACAATGTCTTTGATTCTAATCGCAAGAAAACGTTTAGCTGTAGTTGAAAGTTTATTTGTGTGTCGAATTAACACAATCATGGACCACAAAAACATACAAGAACGCGCTAACTGCACGCAAAGCTCACTATGTGAGCAGAAAGTGAGAGATGCGTTTTTTTGAAAAATTACAGTCTGAAAGAAGTATTTCAAATTATTATTATTTCAAGCATTACAATCTCGGAGCTTAGGTTAAATTATGCACAACACTAGCCATCCCAAGTAGAAATTCATTCCTTGAAACTATCGATCCCCGCGCAAAACATCGCAATACTATGCTGTATCGATTTTCCCCCGGCCACTATTCAATCTATGAAGGAACCATAACTAAACTCCACTGTATGCTGTGCCTAATAAACCCTTTTTAATAGCTTCTTTCTTGTCTTGACTTGTCTGAGACACTTTCCACACCGTATTTTTGCATTCTTCCATTTCCCAATGTATTATTTACAGTCATAAAAATGGCTTTTTTCAACAACTGGTAATATATAGTGTGAATTTACAATATTTTCTAATCTATTCTGGGTGTTTTTATTTGTTTTGTTTCATCTCACATATGTTACTGTTATCACTTTTTTTTTTTTTTACATTTTGGCTACTTACCTTTATGGAATTCAGCACACACTTGCAAAGAGAGCATTTGTGTGGGAAAAACGTTGGGGTGTCATCAAACTCTGTCCCCACAGCCACGTGATCGCCACTTTGTCTTTCTCGGGATGACTTCCTGTATTTAAAGTCCTTTCTTCCTCCCGTGTACCTCTCGACCTTCCGATGACCCTCCCTTTTGCTGTGGTGCTCGTGCTCGTGGCTCCCGGAGCGCCGCGCGGAGCTGGAAGACGAGGGGCTTTTGCGTCTATCACTGCTGCTTCTCTCGGGTGTATTCAGCTTGTCCTGTGACTTGCCTCTGTGGTCCGTGTCAGTGGTAGATGATGTTTTTTTCGCTTTGAGCTGCATAATTAGATAAGGGAGTGTCTCTACGCTGATTTCACTTTCTGGAATCTGAGCAAGTGCATCCACATCTTCTGATGACAGGCCGAGAGCCGCATACAGGCTTTGCGCGCCTACAGTCTTGGGTTCACTTGTGTCTTCACCGGCAGCTTCATCCACCACATCCATCGTAAAGCCTTTACAGACAGTAAAGGGAGTCGAGCAATCGTCTGAGATTTCACACAGTCAGAACAGAAAAAGGAAATCAATGAAGTTTGATCACTCATCTAATAAACAACTGTAACAAACAACTGACCCTTCGCAAAACCCACCCCCTGTTGCCATACCCGACAACCCATGCGCTCTCACGCAGTGAAAAATACATTGCAGGGCAAAGAAGACACGGATAACGTATGACACAGTTTCATATTTAAAATAATGTAATTTTCGGATTATGTTGAATGTTGTGTGATTACACACAATTTTTGACGTTCAAGTTGACCAACGTTAATCTACTAACTCCCCTGACTGCTTTGTCAGACAAATTGGCGGATTCAGGGTTCTGATTGGTCAGATCGCCTGTCAATCAAACGGGTTGCGAAGGGTCAATTGTATACTTCAACAATACAAACATTATACGGATATTATTATATAACATGGAGTATATTATTAGCAACATGACAACAAACAACATGGTGAAATAACTTGCCGCAGATTAAAAAAAAAGGGGGCATAAATAGTACAAAGATGCAAAAAAATCTTGACCTGCTCACACTTGAAGGCTGTTGTTGGTAAACATATTGGTATCGGACAATATTACATTTCTATCGGTACAACTGAGAGCGGAAATACACACATTTTTCAAGTTCAAGTTCACCAACGTTAATCTACTAACTCCCCTGACCGCTTTGTCGGACAAAAGGGCGGATTCGGGGTTATGATTGGCCAGATCGCCTGTCAATCAAACTGCCCGTGAAGCTTAAACTTGATGTTTTTTTAACCATATCGACCTTGATATCCAATTTAGAGGGTCCCCATGTGAAACACAAGTGCACTTAATAGTACTCAATCACTTTAAGTGTACTTAACATCTTAAACGTATAACTTTTTGAAAAATTACTTGCAGATATGGCAGTACACTTTAAAACATCATTGCTTTAATAATCTGTCCTGCTTTAAAGAAGCAAATGAAGACCTTTTGGATGAAATCGGAGAGCTTTCTGTCCCTTTACAGACACTTTTTGGGGGGAACGAACCCTTTACACACACCTGAACCAGCTAATCGAGGTCTTACTAGTAGGCAAACTAGAAACTTCCAAGCAGGTGTGTTGAGGCAAATTGGAAGTGAAGGTAAATATTTAGACCCATGTTGATTTAAAAACCACAAAGTTATACATATGTAGATTATCCTGTAATAACTACGCTATAGCTTAGAAACAGAAAAGGCTTGATGATTCACTCCACTAACACTAATATGATATGACTTTTCCATACACTGACCTAAATTACATTCGACGTTTTTATACAATATTTACACACTTCACAAAAATATTTTAAACCAAATTATCCTCTATTATAAACGACTCACATCTGCAGCTGGTTAAGAAACTGACACAATAACTAGACAACGGTTATCAGTCAGTCAGCTGTTTATTTGAACAGTTTTAGCTGATTTGAGAGACCTTTTGTTTTCAATGGTTTACTAAATAACCAAAACATGTCCTCCTGAAAACTGTTAGCCCTAAAGCTAACGCATAGCTAATGTGAAGTTTGCCCAAAAGCAGATTCAAGGATACTAAAGGAGCATCTTCAAAACATGATAACATTTAGCACGAATGCTCTCTCAGGTGTAAACATGAGCTTTAAACGTGTCGCGCGCTGATAAATAAGTACGTTACCGGTGGTAACTTCGCCGGATAACTTTGGCACGGTTGGTTATTTCACCACTTTACAACTAAACGAACATAACAGGACATTCTGGAATTGCAATTACGCGACGAAATAAAACAAATAGTTTTAATAATTACCGAAATGTCCGTCAAGGAGCGCTGCTTGTTCAATTTGTAAATACTGATAGGACCTCTGGATTTCTTCTTCTGAAATGTGTCGGTCGCAATTCACTCGAAGGGAGCAAATAGCGCCATCTATCGCTCGTACGCAGCACAGCCACAGAGGCAGGAGGACAAGGGGTCAAAAAGGTTGGTGGGTATGGCAAGCCTTTTTGACTTGTATTCATTTTCAGGATGTGAACTTGTGATATCAACAATTACGTTTTCACTAGTAGCAATAGCAATTTTTGATATCAAGAGTTAGATTTCCACTGTTGCCTGGGACACTTGCTTGATATTCAGCAGTGTTTTTGATACGCCTGCATTGGTGTTGTTGTATGCGAACTGAGCTGAGCCGGACGATTACGTCACTGTTTTCTGCAGTGCTGATATACCTAAATTAACTAGACTAATACCTATTGATATTTGCAACGCAATGAATCAATAATATATAGAATAAGCTGCACAATGACACCATTTTCTTATTAATGTAAAGCTGCTTTGCCACAATTTGCATTGTAAAAAGCGCTATATAAATAAAGATGACTTGACTTGACTTGACTAGTAACAACGTTAATTCTTGATATCAACAATTCAATTTCCACTAGTACAAAACATATTTCTTTCATATTTTTACTAGTGAAATCTCGCCATAGGCTTTTTATAAGTTTTTTTTTTTAACTTATTTTATATTTCAACAAATTGAAAAGGCATGGGATGACCCAGCTGTCCTTGTTCGTAGGTAACGTAGCCAGTATAGCTATATCACTGTGAGTACATCATAAATGTCATGAAATCTTAACCCGTTTAATCCCTAATTTTTCCGACATGAAAATATTCAAACGAGGTGTCATTAGTTGCCCCTTGAAATAATCAATTTTTAGACAAAAACAGTAAAAATACAGTCATCTGTTGTTTTGTTGTGCTGGTTAGCACGTTTTATTGCTGTGAATCATTTCAGTCGTCTATCAGGATCCTTAGGAATACAATAAAATGATTTCCCCTTTGCTTTCCCCCACCTGTTCTGGTATCCTGGTGCACAGCGGCTTCTTTTTCAAGGGAACTCACGCTGTGTCAAGAGTTGACGCTATGGGAACGCTTCGTGTGAGTGCGTCATGAAGCACATGTGAAATAGTCCAATGGTGTGACGGGACGTCAGAGGCAGTGACGTCACGACCAGGAACTATAAAGCACCCTTGGTGCGGGTCCCGCTGTTGCTGAGGCTCACCGGACTCTTGGGGATCGCAAATGGATCTAACAGAAGGATTAGAGACGGGGCCAGCCTTATCTCTGCCTTCACTTGCTACATCCAGCACTTTTTCCCAGAGTTCAGAAGCACACGCTGCGGTTACTTCTGGTCTGGGTGAAGCGGCGGTGCTGCATATGTCCAGTTCTGAGGCACTTTTACTTCATAGTGGATGGATGTGGATGGAAGCGCTTTCTTGAACTTCATACTCGTTGGTATTGATCACTGTCATTATAGAGCTTGGATGCGTCAGGATATTTATTAATATACTTCCCATTGTGTTCAACAAAAAGAAGAAAGTCATATGCACTGAGGGTGAGAAGAGCTTAGAGTAATTTATATTTGAAAGTGAACTAATCCTTTAATTTAAGAACGTTTAGATATTTAAATTAAATCGTTTGAAAACTCAAAATTTCCTTCTTATGACACATAAAAAGTTTTTGTGATTGTAAGATGTCGATTATCTCAAACCCTGTTAGTCTTTTGTGTTCTAGTCCAGTCAAGTCTTGTCCTGAGTTGCATCGTCCAGTTGAGCTACTCTCTCGCTCCAGGTTATATTTTCTTTCTAATTGTACAAGGTAATGTATAGGCTATACTCAATTACATTTTACACTATTACAAGGTTTTATTTCTAAAGACTGGAAGAGCATATTCTGTGTTTTGCAGTACATGTTGCCAGGGTTGGGGAGTAACGAAATACAAGTAACTTAGTTACGTATTTAAAATACAAAATTTGAGTAACTGTATTTCATTACAGTTTCATTTTAAATGGGTGGGAATCAGATTACAGTTCCATCTGAAAAGTGTTTTAGATTACCAAAGTGATTACTTTGAGTTTTAATGTCATTTAAACAGCTTAAGACTCTGATAATCTTAAAAAGCGGAGTTAAGTTTCATGTTTTCCATTGTTTTGTGATAGTTGTTTGTGAGTCATTTTATAATTCACTCATCACTGCATCTTTCCTCACAAATTGTTTTTCCCCTCACAATTCTGACTTCTTTTTCTCAGAATTGTTAGATTTAAACTCACAATTGAAAGTTATGAAGTAAATAAACTTGCAATACTAACTTTTTTTTTCTTGCAATTGTGAATTTAGTATGTGAGTTTATATCTCATAATTCTGACTTTTCTCAATATTGTGAGTTTATCATAATTTTAACTTTTCTCAATATTGCGAGTTTATATCTCATAATTCTGACTTTATAACTCACAAATGCAACTTTATATCACGCAATTCTGAGGGAAAAAGTCAGAATTGTGAGATAAAAACTTTTAATAAGTTTGTTTCACACTTATTAGTATTCCAAAGTATTCTAAAGTATTTAGATTAAGTTACTAAACTTGAGTAATGTCACGAAATACGTTACAAATTACTTTCTAATGGATGTATTTTGTAATCTGTAGTGAAATACATTTTAAAAGTAACCCACCCAGCCCTGCATGTTGAATATACATACTGATGCTTAACGTTGGATAGCTTGGCGAACAAGCTATCATAACAGAGGCCCGGGAAGAAGTTTTTATGGGACAGGTCACACCTACAGCAGAGCCACAATGAAGACACTTCTTTTACAGTCTTTTTAAGTATTTTATTATGTTCACACTCACACAACCACTTAAAGCTCAATAGTTCAACTGGAAGAACACAGAAAAATCATAATTTTTTATAGGAGAAAATATATTGCTCTTATCACTAAACATGAACTATAAATAATGTGATGTGGTGGCATGAAATTTGCTAGCAAATGACATTTATGTACATTTTTGCACTGATCTTTAAAAGCCAAGCATTTAACGTAACAGTGGTGACATAGAAAGAGAAATGTCATAGTGCTACCAGATTTTAGAGGCTTTACAATTAGTAACAATACCAATAAATATGTCGTTTAATAATACTACTGACACCGGCGCAGTATCCAATACCCTAAAAGTACTAAACCTAATATAAGTTCAGACTTTTATCATGAAGAAAGTGTACTCGGTCATCAGTACAACTTGTTTTAGAATTTGTGTTGAAAGTTCATACTCATAGTATTTCAAATTGCAATACATAAAAGGTGTCTCAGGTGCAAAGCACAAGACATTAAAGTTGCCTTTAAAACTTGGTTTGCAGCGATGGTGTAATGGATCCATTTCTTTGCTCCTCCTCCAGTTTAGTTTTAGTTTCCTCAACAGGGATGGAAGACTGATTTCGTGTCTTCTGTACACTGAAGTGCACTCCATAACAGAAGTAGATGAGCATACCTACGTTTCATTAGGAAAAACAATTATATTTCAGCATGTGTACACTTCCTGAAAGGTGAATATATGTGTGTGTGTGTGTGTGTGTGTGTGTGTGTGTATATATATATATATATATATATATATATATATATCCACCTTATGTGCAATAGTCCACATTCTTTTTCTGAAACACACACACACACACATATATATGTGTGTGTGTGTGTGTTTCAGAAAAAAAATATGGACTATTGCACATAAGGTGGATTATATTACTATGGTATATTATATAATGCATAAGCCTTCAAACAAATCTAAGTCAAGTGTGTCCAAACTTTTAAACTTTTAAATGACAGTGTATGTATGTAGTCTTGTTGTCTTACCCACTGCCATCCACACTGCGTAGCGAATCCATGTGTCATTTCCCAGCTGGATCATTAAGTAGACATTGATAAATGTACTGAAAATAGGAAGTATTGGCAGGAGTGGGACCTACAGAAATATGTGAAAATGTTAGCAGCCGTACAGAAATTCGAAACAGAACATTTCCATGCTGTTCTTAACAACAGCAGGTTGGATCGCAACCCAAAAATGTCTATGGTCAACTTTGTGAAAAAAGTACACTTTTAGCTTAGACTTATGACAGAAATGATATACATAAAATGAAAATACTGAATGGCGAACATATTTATAATGCATGTTAATTGCAATTAAGTATAAATCTATTATGATTTAAATTTATTTTAAATGCAATTATACTTGAACTTTGGATCCACTTAAGCAGGACTTAAGTACATCTTAATATGTTTTTTCATAGTACTGTTATCTTTGAAAGTGAACAACCGAATGAACTGACAAGCATTTATGGTAAATTAAAATATATCATTTTTATTAAAACATGTAGGCTTATATCTTGTCTTTGAATATATTTGAGATAACACATTTATAGGAATGAAGTTACAATTTATTGGACTTAAAATATATTAACTTTAAGGTAATATTGAATAAAATGCTATAGTTAAAATTATAATCAAATACTTTACATGTGTTTTATTATATCAGTCAACTTGTTAGGAAACAGTAATGCAGGTATATCTCTTAAATGGAATTTTACTTCATAAATATAATATTCATAAATAAAGGGTAACACTTTATTTTAGCGTCCTTATTAGAAGTAGTGTAGTAATAACTACAAATTATGCATAATTACATGCAACTAATCCTAAGGCTACATGTAGTTAATTATTATTCAGTACTTAAACGTATAATTGCACTGAAATTGAACTTAAAATAAAGTCTAACCAAAACTAACAACAAAATGGATTTTCATCGTTTAAAAGGACCTCTTGCTGTTGATGTCACAGACTGAATATGCCAGTTAAATTTTAATGCTCACATATTCTAAAATTACATAGCAAGTCAAAATTATAATTTGTAAAATTATTAACAAAACATACCTTAAAACGCTTTTTTTTAGTTAATAAATTTGAATATAATAATTTTGAACTGCTATGCATGCTAATATTAATATTAATCCCTATTCCAGGGGTGGCCAACGTCGGTCCTGGAGAGCCACAATCCTGCAGAGTTTAGCTCCAACCCTGATAAAAACTCACCTTCCTGTAGCTTTCTAGTAACCCTTAAGACCTTGATTAGCTTGTTCAGGTGTGTTTGATTAGGGTTGGAGCAAAAATTTGCTGGATTGTGGCTCTCCAGGACCGACGTTGGCCACCCCTGCCCTATACCGTTGATTGCGTTCAATGCAGTTTTATTACAGAAATTTTTGTAGTGTACTGAGTTGTCATATGTAAAATCTGGACTCGGAAGGAAAACCAGTTGCTACAACATCTAGGCACATCTTGTTTTTGCATTACTTAAAAAGTAAAAAAATCCACCCACTGAAAACTTACCATAAATGAAGCCTTGGTCCTATTCTGCGGCTGAATCCAAATAATAATGATAGTCATGATAAAACCCACCCCAACCAAAGTAATAATCAGAATCATCCACCACTCCTCAATCAGACCAGCTGGTAGACCTTTTGTCAAGATCACACTCAGGATAACCGCTAACATCACTAGAAATGACAAGAAAAGTAAATTAGAAGTGGAGAAATAATGAAGTACCCATTGAGTAACCACAACTATTAAAGACCCGTTCACACCAAGAACTATAACTATAATGATAACTGTATTAGCGTCCACAATGGTCAATATAATTCTGTTTATTCTAAGCACACTCAACTTCGACACTGCATCTTGGTATCGACGCTATGTTGAAAGCAATCAGCGTGACCGGTGTCTAAGGCACGTGTAAACAAACACATATATTCATAGGCAGATGGCAGTCCATGACGTCACAAGTGCGTGAGTATATAAAAGGGTGCCTGATTTACGCATGATATGCTTTTTTGTCTTCAGGAGCCGCTTGTTTGTATATATATGGAAGATAAGCATCTATTGGAGCACGTTCGACTCTTAAGGGAGCTGCATGTGCTACACTTACTCAAGATAGTAGTACACTTACTCATCACTGCATACATTCACGCATGAAATGATCAACGGCGAAACTCACAGGTAAATATGCTCAGCAGAGACACCACTTTAGAACTTGTGGCAGAAGCATATTTAGGGGGGCGAAAAGGATTCCACTTCTGGACTTGTGATTTCTCACAGATCTCGTCTGACTCTGGTTGGTACCTGCATGGACAAAATTTGTTACTTTTATTACACTACTGTTACTTTTGCGAGTAATTTACATCATACTCTGCTATCTGAACATTTTTGTTTGGTCTGGATATTATATAATGGTTTACGGAGCACTGCACCAGGGGCACTACAATACGACCAGTGATTATGCATATACAATACAAGTGATTAAAGTGCTGGGGACAGCGAATGTACCAAATTGCATATTTTTTGCTCAGTTTGGGCCTCTGAATAAAACTGAGGTGTCCTTTTCCTCCTTAAGTATGATATTCATCACACGCCATAAAAGCATGATATAGCAAACACTTAACAAAAACATATGTAGATTTTCATAGATTCTTAAAAACATTTGTTTAAAGGTTCAGTAAACGTCTATTTAAAAAAAAAATACTACTATACTATAATTTACAGGGTTAAGGTGGCATTACATACACTGTAATGAATTACTGTAAAAATTACAGCATTATTTACTGTAATCAGAGAATACAGGGAAATTCTGTAAATTAAATTACAGTAACACTACTGTAAATTTTACAGTAACTGGCTGGCAACCCTGCTGCCAGCATTATACTGTAAAATTTACAGTATTTTTTTAACAGTGCACTGTAATGAATTACTGTAAAAAATGACAGCATTATACTGTAAAATTTACAGTAATTTTTTAACAGTGTATTTCAGTGTGAAATTTTCAGTGTGAAATTTCCTGTTTACTTCAGGAAAAAACAATTGTAAAGTGTATGCTGTTCATAGATTATTCTTTATATTATATGTATCTTTATCTGTATCTTACCTAAGAATTAAGATGCAGAGGGCAACGAGGGTGTAGGCAAAGAGCGTTCCAATAGACATCATGTCTACAAGAGACTTCAGGTCCAACACCATGGCCAGTATTGCTGAAATCAGAAAAAGTTCACTCTTAGAATTTCAGAGGCAAAACTTTAAGACAAACTTTAATACATACATGTACAATAGTAAACAAAACATTCATTCATTTACTTCAGTGGCCTTTAGGACAGTCAGTCATGCCTTTTTTTTAGGAACAAGGCCCTAAATATGTTTCTCTGGTGTAATAGTTATGCTGTCTGAAGTATGTCACTTAGATTAGTTACTATTATCTTGGTGTATTACAGGGAGGTGCTCTCAAACAGAATTACCTGAGACTACTCCTGAAGCAAGCGTGGCAAACACAGGGCTCTGTCTGGCACTCATCTTACTCAGCTGTTTGAATATCAGCCCGTCTCTGGCCATAGCAAATATCACACGGGGCATAGGAAACATGGTTCCCAGCAGACTGTTGAATAGTAGAGGAAAGTGCATTACACTTATGTTACAGTAGTAATTTTCTTTTTTATGATTTTTGTACATTTTCATGTGGCAAGTGTTTTCTTCCGGGAACGAACACGTCATAATATTCCTCATTTAAATAATTCCCAACCAAGGCAGACACACAATATAGGGGTGGAGCCTGGTTGAGTTACATGTTGAATCTCGGGGGTTGTGGGAAGGGACGTGACATTTCTGAAACACGCTCGGAGCCGTTGACCAATCACAACACACTGGTCCAGCCGACCAATCGGAGCACAACTAACCAGTGTTACTGACTGACTGGGAAAAGAGGAGCTGCAACAATGTCAAATGAGTGAAAAATTATGTATTTTCTGATCTTTCAAACATGAAAACCTATTCTAGTAGACCCCGAAAACAAAATCAAGACTTGTAAAGGGGCGTAATAGGTATTCTTTGTAGACACCATGAAATCAAAATTGACTATTCCCGTTTTTGAAATTTTTTATCTATTATCTGTTTATCTATAGAGAACCTGATCAACCTGGATTTCCACCACAGGTGTTAAATAATTAATTCTGTTCTGATGTATCCTGCATCAACATTCATCCTTGACAACTGTGTTTGACAGTCATAGAGTCCTGAATAGTCCATACTACTTTTGACTTTATGATTCGAATTATACCACACTGATGGACACATTTTCCTATTTAGTTCATGAACATTTACTGCACTAACTAATCATGCAATGCTGTGTTTTATAGTCCTAATAGCATGAATCTAGTGTAGTAAGTGCTTTAAAGCCATATGTGTTGCTCTACCTGGTTGAGAGAGCACACAAAGATCCAACAGCCACAGCATACTTTGCAGGATCCCAGCCCACATAGGTGAAGGCTACAGGTAAGGGACTCTGAACACTTAGTTGATAGTAGGGCATCATAAGGGTGAGAGAAGCCGAAACGCCAAAATAAGCCACGAAGCAGATGAGAAGAGAAGCCACAATTGATATGGGGATAGCCTTCTGAGGGTTTCGTACCTCCTCACCTTTAAAATACAAGTACAAAAATCATTTAGACAAGACAAGCATGCGTTATGTTTTTTAAAAGTCTTGTTTAATGTTTTTGTTAAAGCATTATTATCCACAAACCAAACCAACCAGCTACGAGGTTAATCACAACATTACAAACTTTGATCTTAACCCTTATGTGCTGTTGGGGATGTTTTCATCCACTATGGGGAATTTTTGAGTCTTAATTTGGCCATAACCTTCTCTGTGTTTCAGCAAATGGAATGATTTTTGGTGACAAATCTTATTTTGACACATATTTTGGGAAAATGCTTTGAAAATTTTCAAAAACTCAACAGTACTCTGTGGACAAACTCACTACCCGTTCGTTATGTTCGTGGCTGAAAACAGCCACTACTTTTAACTGCTTTAAAAATGTATCAGATAAATATTTTTTTCAATTTTTGAATCTATTAATCAACCTCAGTCCTGATCAAAACTACTAAATGTTAAAAAAAAAAAAAAAAAAAAAAAAAAAATCAGGATTTTAACTCTTTAATTGCCAAATTCATAAATGATGTCACTGATTTGGGGGAAAAACACACAAAAAATGACTTATTTTCAATAACAAATGTGATTGTGGACTTGATTTTTTTTTTACCTTTTATCACAGTCTTGGACATGTCAAAGATTAGAAAGAACTTTGGCTTTGATGCATTGTTAGTTTTTGTGAAGCATCAGATTTAAATGTTTTCTCCCTCATTTACTGTTCGTGGCTGTTTTTGCCCCATTGACTTCTATTATAACCACATAATATGATATATATATTTATACAAAAATAAGTCATTTTGTGTGTTTTTTTTTCCCAAATCAGTGACATCATTTATGAATTTGGCAATTAAAGAGTTAAAATGCTGAATTCTTTTTAAACATTTAGTAGTTTTGATCAGGACTGAGGTTAATTAATAGATTTAAGCAAAAAAAAATTGAAAACAATATTTATCTGATACATTTTTAAAGAAGTTAAAAGTAGTGGCTGTTTTAAGCCACGAACATAATGAAAGGGTAGTGAATTTGAACAATGCACAAGGGTTAAACAAAAAATTATTTGAAAATTGAACAAAAAGGAAAAAGTACAAGACAGTGTATAAAAGCTTTAGTGAGGGAAAGGATCTCATGAATCATTCTACAACATCGAATACAAAAAATGGAGAAATATAAAACTATTCACTTAAAGTTGTTCATTATATCTATAGAAACACTGTATTTTAAGTTGATTGCAAAATATGCATAAATATTTAAGTATTTTCAGAGCACAATTTTTCAGTTGAATTGACAATTAAACATTTAAGATGACTTTGGGAAATCAGTGAATGCAAACAGAGACAGATAACTGCAGAAGTGGAGGAAATGAGGGAAAAGGCTATGAAAGCCCTACATCAATACTTTTTTTTTTTTTTTTTGATTGACAAAGTGGTACTCAAACCAATCAATAAATCATTACTTGGGGTTTATGAGTAAAAAAAGACAAAGTATGTGAATAGTACAGAGTACAAGAATTTTGCAAGTAAGTTAAGACATTAAGTAAAGTTAACTAAAAAGTATCAGTTAAAATCTCTGTTGGATTTTACAGTGTATTGTTGAAGTACCTGTTGTTGCGATGCAGTCAAATCCCACAAAGGCGTAGAAACAGGTAGCAGCTCCAGCAAACGTTCCCTCAAAACCAAAGGGCATGAATCCTCCAGTTCCAAAACTGGATAGAGTTTCATTTGAAACTGAGAGATTTCTAAAGAAAAAAAGGGTTACACTTTATTTTAAGGTTTACACTGTAATGATACATTTAAGTACTGAGTAATATTAAGTAACTACATGTAATCACTATAGGTTTAGGATAGGGTTTGGGTTTGTTTAGGGTTAGTTGCATGTAATTATATAGTTGATACTATAGTAACATGTAACATATGTAACAATGACACTGTAAAATAAAGTGTTAACAAAAAAAGCAATGTTAAAACTATTTCAACACAGTGCGGTAATTAAAAACAAACAAATTAAATGAAAAAGATTCAAATGTATCAAACATGCTCTCAGTTTCTCAACTGAAATTGAAGCAAAATCTAAAACATGCGATTGTAAGTTTTACCATAACCACAAATGCTCCGTAAATTTCATAAAGCAACATACGCGGTTATTGTGTAGTTCAAAATATCCTCCTGTGTTATCTGCCAATTTCCAATGTCACCCTTGATGAACCCAGCGATGATGACAAAAGCCAGAACTAAAATATTAATAGCTGTGAAGATCTTATTGACAATGGCAGACTCCTTCACCCCAAACGCAAGGATACCTGAAAAATTAGAGGAATAAACGTCAATCTGACTCATGTTAATTCCCATCTTGATCTATATAACTGTGTTTTATCATAGCCCATTTATTGACACCACAATAAATGTATTGTAAATCTTACTTGCCTGCCAAAACCATTATCAGGCCAGCAGCAAAGAAGTCTGGATAGGGAGAGAGGCCAGGTAGATTCATTGGTGTATTTGCGGTAAAAAATTTGGCCATCTTATTTCCAATCAAGTCATCAAAAGTGCCACTCCATGCTCTGGCCACACTGGATGTGCCTGTCATAAAGTCATTTAGATCAAGCAATTCATTTATATAAACATTTGATAAGCAGGTTTATAGGCCATGCAATTATAGGTACAATCATTTAGTGAGTGATGAAATGGATAGAAAAATTAATGGGGTCAGATCAATATCTCCGATTGTGAAATGCTTGTAAATATTTAATGGGAAATATTATTTGAGCTGGGCTGCGTTTCGCAAAACCACTGTGAAGTCCCTGCAACCAATTAGGTTTAGGATTCTTTTGGGAAATGCAGCCCGGGTTGATTCTGTAATATTGTTAATATTACATATTTCCATTATACTCAAAGTATATTAAAGCTACACTATGTAACAGCATGAGTCTTGCAGAAGAGCATCGTTTTGGTTGTGTGTCTTATCAAAGCTGTAGGCTACATCAATAACAACTTTATTATTACAACCAGTGATTCCTGGAATTTTGAATGATCTGTGGTCAATAAATGTTGGGCACATAATGTTTGTCCTTGCCTAAGAGGTATGCCAGCAGTAAGTTCCAGCCGCTGATGAAAGCCCAAATCTCTCCGACGGTGACGTAGCTGTACAGATATGCAGAGCCTGTCTTGGGCACTCGGGCGCCAAACTCTGCATAGCACAACCCCGCAAACACAGACGCCACTGCCGCGATGAAGAATGACAAGATGATGCTGGGACCAGACACTGTTCTGGCAACCTCTCCAGAAAGGACATAGACCCCAGCCCCGAGTGTAGATCCCACCCCGAGGGCCACAAGGTCGAGTGTGCTCAAGCAACGCTTGAAGTTTGACTCTTCACCAGCGGGCTCCACTGGCTTTAGCCTTGTTAGGCTATTCAAAAAGGACAGCACCTTGTTGCAGGACATCCTGAGACACATAAAATAGGTGATTATGTAATAATCGTATATGCAACGTGGTTATCATTCTCTAGAATTATGTTAATAACAGATATATTTAAGAGAAACCGATGTGCGCTCTGTTTGCACTTTAACACTTCTATCTTTCTTTATTATTCCCATTATTCTCTGCTCATTTTCCTTAGTCCATTTCAAATAAATTATAAATAAAGTTAGTTTTTTTTCTTTATTGCGCTCTAAAAACACTGTATTTGAATTATGTAATATAGATAAACATGCCTTGCCTTAAAGGGATAGTTCACCCCAAAATTTTGTCATCATTTACTTACCACCAAATTGTTCCAGACTTGTATGAGTTTCTTTCTTGTGCTGAACACAAGAGATGATATTTTGAAGAATATGGGTCACCAAACAGCTGGTGATCCCCATTGACTTCCATAGTATGGAAAAAAATACTATGGAAGTCATTGAGGACAAGATCTGATCTTCAAAAAATCTTTTGTGTTCAGCAGAGGAAAGAAACTCATACAGGTTTGGAACAATTTGATGGTGTGTAATTGTTGAACCCCCAGAGTTAAATCAACTCTGCTCAGAGAACATTTGGTCCCTCTCTAAATGGTGTTAAAGTAACACTGAAGCAGAGTTAAAGTTAATGAGATAATTAAGCAATTAATTAAGCGATGATTGAACATTAATGATGAACACCTGCTGTTAACAAGCAGAATCACTGAAGGAAAGAGAAACACAAGAACTACAACTGACTTCAGCCACAGTCTTAGATGAAATCAACTGAAGATAAAAGACATTCAATCTCTGAAGATCTGATTAATCAACTCCTCAAACAGCATTACCAGATTCTCTTATTACTGACCAGACTGACTTTATTTTCACATGTCTACAGAAGCGCTTATGGAGAACTAACAGAGGTTTAGATGTTGTTTTATTTTATTTATTTAAAGATCTCATTAACTTTAACTCTGCTTTAGTGTTACTTTAACACTATTTAGAGAGGGACCAAATGTTATCTGACCAGAGTTGATTTAACTCTGGGGTTTTTACTGTGTACTCAGCACTTCCTTTATTGTGGGGAATGATAATAATAATAATATTAATAAATGTTGTTTGTATATACCACCTTTCATAAATAAAATGCAGCTCAAAAATCCATTAATCACATTGAAAAAGGAAAGCATAAAGACCATTAAAAACCATAATAACCACGAGAATGACAATAAAAATGAGGGGAAAAAATGGTGAGGAAATGAGGAAAATATAATACAATGGGTATGCTTTCAAATCTTTTATTTTTGTTCCTGTTTCCTGCTCTTGCGCTTTGCTTCCCTTATGCAGGTGTCATTATCTGATTGGTTGTTCTGGTCATGTGTTCTGTTTTGTTTTTGGTTCATTGGCATCCTCAGGTGTTTCTTGTTTTTCATTATTCTTTGGCTGAAAGCTGTCCTAATTCGAAGGCACCTTCAAATGCGTCCTTCCGTTTCCCGCGCAATGCAGGATAAAACACATGGACCTTTCGCGGCCTTGCCTACCCCAGAATTCTTCACACACAGGTGATGACAGGATTTTTTGAGAGAAATTGCTGACTTACACCTTTAAATGTAAATATTGGGTTTCAACTTACTCAAATAAAAACAAAAAAAAAATCGGCTCAAATGTTCACTTATCTTACTAACATGTGCTTATATATAGTTTATACTCATTAAATGGACCATGGTGGACATATTTAGAGAGTTTGTGAACTCTTTATCTTTTCAGACAGATACACAGTTACTAGGCGATAAGAACAGTCGTCCGAAGACTTTACAATAAGGTTTCCTTAGTTAACATTTCTTTATTGCACAATGCACATTTCTTAATATTATGCCTAAAATTATGTAGTATTGTATAATATCAGTCTTTAAATGCAATACATTTAAAGTGTACCTAAAGCAATAGTTCCACTTTAGCACAATCAAATATACTTCAGTGTATGTTTAGTTGGACCTCAGCACTACTTTTACACAATTAAAAAGTACAAAATTAAACAAAAATACAAAAATATAAAAGTACAAAATTAATTGTTCCAATTTAGCAGACTTTAAGTATACACATAAATATGTAAATGTATTTGTAGTATACAGGTGCTGGTCATATAATTAGAATATGATCAAAAAGTTGATTTATGTCACTAATTCCATTCAAAAAGTGAAACTTGTATATTATATTCATTCATTACACACAGACTGATATATTTCAAATGTTTATTTCGTTTAATTGTGATGATTATAACTGACAACTAAGGAAAATCCCAAATTCAGTATCTCAGAAAATTAGAAAATCACTTACTACCAATAGAAAGAAAGGATTTTTAGAAATATTGGCCAACTGAAAAGTATGAACATGAAAAGTATGAGCATGTACAGCACTCAATACTTAGTTGGGGCTCCTTTTACCTGAATCACGGCAGCAATGCGGCGTGGAGTCGATCAGTCTGTGGCACTGCTCAGGTGTTACGAGAGCCCAGGTTGCTCTGATAGTGGCCTTCAGCTCTTCTGCATTGTTGGGTCTGGCATATCGCATCTTACTCTTCACAATACCCCATAGATTTTCTATGGGGTTAAGGTCAGGTGAGTCTGGCCAATTAAGAACAGGGATACCATGGTCCTTAAACCAGGTACTGGTTGCTTTGGCACCGTGTGCAGGTGCCAAGTCCTGTTGGAAAATGAAATCTTCATCTCCATGAAGTTGGTCAGCAGCAGGAAGCATGAAGTGCTCTAAAACTTCCTGGTGTACGGCTGCGTTGACCTTGGACCTCAGAAAACACAGTGGATCAACACCAGCAGATGACATGGCACCCACCATCACTGACTGTGGAGACTTTACACTGGACCTCAAGCAACATGTATTGTGTGCATCTACTCTCTTTCTCCAGACTCCAAAGGAAATGCAAAATTTACTTTCATCAGAGAACATAACTTTGGAGCACTCAACAGCAGTCCAGTGCTTTTTGTCTTTAGCCCAGGTGAGACGCTTCTGCCCCTGTCTGCTGTTCAAGAGTGGCTTGACACAAAGAATGCGACAGCTGAAACCCATGTCTTGCATACGTCTGTGCGTAGTGGCTCTTGAAGCACTGACTCCAGCTGCAGTCCACTCTTTGTGAAACTCCCCCACATTTTTGAATGGGGTTTGTTTCACAATCCTCTCCAGGGTGCGGTCATCCCTGTTGCTTGTACACTTTTTTCTACCACATCTTTTCCTTCCCTTCGCCTCTCTATTAATGTGTTTGGACACTCTCTGTGAACAGCCAGCCTCTTTTCCAATGACCTTTAGTGTCTTACCCTCCTTGTACAAGGTGTCAATGGTCATCTTTTGGACAACTGTCAAGCCAGCAGTCTTCCTCATGCTTGTGTAGCCTACAGAACTAGACTCAGAGACCATTTAAAGGCCTTCGCAAGTGTTTTGAGTTAATTAGCTGATTAGGGTGTGGCACCAGGTGTCTTTAATATTGACCCATTTCACAATATTCAAATTTTCTGAGATACTGAATTTGGGGTTTTCCTTAGTTGTCAGTTATAATCATCAAAATTAAAAGAAATAAACATTTGAAATATATCAGTCTGTGTGTAATGAATGAATATAATATACAAGTTTCACTTTTTGAATGGAATTAGTGAAATAATTTTTTGATGATATTCTAATTATATGACCAGCCCCTGTACTTAGCACAAAATACATTTTAATATATATATATATATTTTTCACTATGATATGTCTAATCAAAATCAACTTTGAAGTGATCACGAAAATTGAGCCCAATAAAAAATGATTAGAAGTACTGTTTTCAGGTAACACAATGTCCAATTACAAAAACGTTTTCACAGGAGGGTTTAAGCGTTCAAATGATACCTAATTTATGATGATTACTAAAATATGTGATAGGCAAAAGGCAATAATAAAAGCACAACACTGGGATACTGACAATTAATGGGCTAAACTGATAATAATAATAATAATGCATTTTATTTGTATACCACCTTTCAGACATAATTTGCAAGTCAAAGCACTTTATAGGTCAGAGCATAAACTATAAAGAAAATATAAAGTGAAGAAGAATAAAAGAGAGGAGATTACTCTCTCTGAACATTTTAGGGGATAATGTCTAAACTGGCTAACCTGATCTTTTGTAGTTTATATTACAATCCTAAGATTTTCAATGTTCAAAGGTCATATGATTTATCTCTAACCTTCCCTTATAAGTACGCAATATCTGGTGAATACTCTTATCTTGCTTTTATGATGTTCTCTTGAACAGACATTTTTTATATATTTTGTGCTCCTAATGGGAACTCAGTAAGCCCAACTGCATTTCAATCTTAAAATCTTTTTTAAAAAAATTTGAAAAATGTAGGAATTTTACAGAGATTATGCCAGTTATAAAACTTTGTCAAAATGTCTTTGTATTCACTCTTATCTTGAACAAAAACACAAAGTGTCTCATTAAACTATCCTAAGAATGACTGAATCAAACAAGCCCTTGCCAAACATTCAAATGGAGCTGACTCGATCTTCACATTATTCACAGCATCTTCCTAAAGAACTGAAGTATCTTACCTGTATGTGTAGATTCCAGGCTATGTGTGAAGGTGTGGTGGTGTTATATGAGTGCTGTCGCCTCCTAGAGTTTTTATGCACCGTCCATATCAGAGCCCCTCCTGCAAACTCTCACGTGTCCAAATCCTTCATGTGTAATTTTTGACAGACTCTGTTACATTTAGAAGAAATGTGTGATTTCTGAAGAGGAGATGTACACTTATAAAATAGAATTTGGTATTTGTCAGGCTGACACACGGTATTTAACGAAAGAACTCTAAAAGTGTAAGGTTATGTTTGGTTTATGATTTTACGAAAGTTGTAAAATCAGATATGTTAATATTATTATGTTGTATTATTATGTAACATAACACTTACTATGTTGCTGAATGTTGAACTTGTGTATCCTCCAAACTAAGGTGCTTACTGGGTGTTTTAAGTAATAATTTGTAATGACAAAATAAATCTACAACGTAAACAGTACCAATTTATTTACACAATCTGGTAATTTAGTAGAAAAAATACAGTATTATAGTATAAAATGCATCTGATAAATAATTTACAAAAAAAAACTATTTTTTTCTGTATTCTGTAACTAAATAAATTCACAGTAAGCTCACTGTAAAAATGACACGGTAAAAAAATGACATATGATCAGTAAGTCGTGGCAACTGATAAAGTGTAAGTAAGTGTAAAATAACATGCTATTACTATCTAAAAAAGTAACTAATGATGTTATTGATTTACTTTTATATGTCATGTTACTTTTTCACACCTGGCCTAGACTAGCTTGTTTATTTTTTAATGACAAAAAACAAAAGTTCTATTTTAAAAGACATTAGTTAATGAAGTAAGATTACATAAAGTGCATTTTTTTTTCCACACAGGGTTTGTGTGATATTATGAGTTTGCATTTCACTGTTTTGTATTTTTTATTTTGCGGAATACTGAATCTGTTTTTGTGCAAGTGAGTTGAATAAATGCTTGTTCACATTTAATCTTGAACTACAATGACCGTCATGTTCAACACAACGCACACAACGCCTACTACGACTTCATCTAAATGGGGAGTCAGTCGATGTTAATGCAATGGAAAAGTAAAAAAAAAAACACTGTAAATTAACCACATGAAATATTTTTTTGTTCTCTTTGTTCTCTAACATATGTCTACGCAAAATTATATAGTATAATAAATAAATAAAATGGGGAATGTTTCAGGAAATAAAGATAACTGGCTGATGAATCATGGAAATACTGAGGTTTACTCCACTGTCAAATCTGATACTATGGCAGTTTAAAAAGATAAGGGGCAAAAAAAAAATCTGTTATTTCTTGCTGACTCTCATTGTCAGGCTGAAGTCCATGACTATATCCCGAATAACAAATGACCTTACTGTTACTAGTACTGCAGCATGCAGCTTTTAGTCCTATAAAGAAGTAATTATGGTACCATTGATTTTTACACAATAATTGGCCAGTTTGCATGTTTCCTCACCACCAATGAAAATACGGTAGGTCCAAAAGAAGCCATGGCCTTAAGTTTTGTCTCACCAAGTAACACATAGTAAGGCTACAGGTGCTGGTCATATAATTAGATTATGATCAAAAAGTTGATTTATGTCACTAATTCCATTCAAAAAGTGAAACTTGTATATTATATTCATTCATTACACACAGACTTATCTATTTCAGATGTTTATTTCTTTTAATTTTGATGATTGTAACTGACAACTAAGGAAAATCCCAAATTCAGTATCTCAGAAAATTAGAATATTACTGAAGACCAATACAAAAAAAGGATTTTTAGAAACCTTGGCCAACTGAAAAGTATGAACATGAAAAGTATGAGCATGTACAGCACTCAATACTTAGTTGGGGCTCCTTTTACCTGAATCACTGTAGCGATGCGGCGTGGCATGGAGTCGATCAGTCTGTGGCACTGCTCAGGTGTTATGAGAGCCCAGGTTGCTCTGATAGTGGCCTCCAACTCTTCTGCATTGTTGGGTCTGGCATATCCCATCTTCCTCTTCACAATACCCCATAGATTTTCTATAGGGTTAAGGTCAGGTGAGTTTGCTGGCGAATTAAGAACAGGGATACCATGGTCCTTAAAACACATACTAGTTGCTTTGGCACTCAGGTGCCAAGTCCTTTTGGAAAATGAAATCTGCATCTCCGTAAAGTTGGTCAGCAGCAGGAAGCATGAAGTGCTCTAAAACTTCCTGGTATACGGCTGCGTTGACCTTGGACCTCAGAAAACACAGTGGACCAACACCAGCAGATGACATGGCACCCCAAACCCTCACTGACTTTGGAGACTTTACACTGGACCACAAGCAACAGGGATTGTGTGCCTCTCCTCTCTTCCTCCAGACTCTAAAGGAAATGCAAAATTTACTTTCATCAGAGAAAATAACTTTGGACCACTCAGCAGCAGTCTAGTCCTTTTTGTCTTTAGCCCAGGTGAGACGCTTCTGACGCTGTCTGTTGTTCAAGAGTGGCTTGACACAAGGAATGCGACAGCTGAAACCCATGTCTTGCATACGTCTGTGCGTAGTGGTTCTTGAAGCACTGACTCCACCTGCAGTTCACTCTTTGTGAATCTCCCCCACATTTTTGTATGGCTTTTGTTGCAAAATCCTCTCCAGTGTTGCTTGTACACTTTTTTCTACCACATCTTTTCCTTCCCTTCGCCTCTCTATTAATGTGCTTGGACACAGAGCTCTGTGAACAGCCAGCCTCTTTTCCAATGCCTTTTATTGTCTTGCCCTCCTCTTCCAAGGTGTCCATGGTCGTCTTTTGGACAACTGTCAAGTCAGCCGTCTTTCCCATGATTGTGAAGCCAACAGAACTAGACTGAGAGACCATTTAAAGGCCTTCGCAAGTGTTTTGAGTTAATTAGCTGATTAGAGTGTGGCACCAGGTGTCTTTAATATTGACCCATTTCACAATATTCTAATTTTCTGAGATACTGAATTTGGGGTTTTCCTTAGTTGTCAGATATAATTATCAAAAAATTAAAAGAAACATTTGAAATATATCAGTCTGTGTGTAATGAATGAATATATACAAGTTTCACTTTTTGAATGGAATTAGTGAAATATATATATATATATATATATATATATATATATATATATATATATATATATATATATATAAAATACTACAGGTGGTGAAGCTGACTTATGATGTTTGACTGTAATTTGTCTCTCTAAGTAAATGCGCTTAGGTTTTGTATTTTGTTGGTAGATGGTTGGAGTGACTTTTAGTGGGGGGATCATGTGGGTTATTTGCTGAAGGTAGCAAAGCTAAGGCAAAAAATAGGACCAAAGGTCTAATATGCCAACTAGAATGCAAAGTTGCAAGACTAATCATTAATTTTTCTTTAATAATATTTAATAATAGATCTCCTAATGCTTTCCCTCGTAATGAGTCATACTGAATACTTACGGTCTTATTTAGTGGTGTACACTCAAACTGTGGTTCTTTGTATGTACTCTCAAACACTAAAAATATGGTTCTTAAAAGGTTCTTTACACAAAGTAACAGTTCTACTTAGAACCATAAAGAACTGTCTTTATGTGATGGTTCTTTATGTCAGAGTTTAGGGTTCTTTATTCCCGCCTTTTGTTTTTCAAATATTTAACTGATTTTCTTGAGCTCAGCCATGAAATTACATAGACTGTCAAGACACTCTCAACAGGTAAATTATTTCTTTTTTAAAATGTTTATAAATTTTGACTTCCTCACTTGTAAGTCGCTTTGGATAAAAGCGTCTGCTAAATGACTAAATGTAAATGCAAATGTAGGTTTCCACTGGTTTCTTACCAATCATGTCTTTTTCTCTTTTTATTTGAACATTACATGTAAATGTGAGCAGTTCTATTCAGTTAATCTTCTCTTCTCCATAAAATAATAGAGATATTGAATTTATGATCCATATTGTTAGATTTGTTTTAATTATCACAAGACATTGTGAAGGGCTCACACACATACTGTCAAATTTTGCTAATTTTGGCCTTCATAAACATAACTGTGTCACTATCCCCCGAATACTAATCACATTCACCTGTCACTAATCACCCTGGAGCCCTATATATATACTCACAACATTCCTGGACGTGTATTGAGAGACTGTGCAGTGGAACTCACTGATGTCTTCACAGACATCTTCACTGAGACAAGCTGTTGTCCCCACATGTTTCAAAGCAACCACCATCATTCCAGTCCCAAAGAAATCATCTCCATCATACCTCAACCACTACCGCCCAGTGGCACTTACTCCCATCCCTATGAAGTGCTTCGAGCGGCTACTCATGCATCACATCAAGTCTGCCCACCATTCAACACAATCGTCCCTCAACAGCTCACCCAAAAACTATTTCAGCTGGGACTCAACACATCGCTGTGCAACTGGGAGACCTCAGGCAGAACGGGTCGGCGGTAACACATCCAGCACCATCATAATGAACACTGGAGCCCCTCAAGGATGTGTGTTGAGTCCTCTCCTCTTCACTCTGCTGACCCATGACCGCACACTGATACACAACAGCAATCTCTTCATCAAATTTGCGGACGACACGACTGTAGCTGGTCTCATTAGTAACGGTGATGAGACAAACTTTAGGAGTGAGGTGAGCTGCCTGGCCAGGTGGTGCGGTGACAACAATCTCTCTATGAATGTGGAGAAGACGAAGGAGATTGTTGTGGACTTCAGGCGAAAGAACACTCAGCATGCTCCTCTGACCATCAACGGTGCGACCGTGGAAAGAGTGAGGAGCACCAAATTCCTGGGTGTACAAACTTGTTTTGTGAGCACTTCCTGTGAAGAATCACTTGTTTGTTTTCCTCACTTGTAAGTCGCTTTGGATAAAAGTGTCTGCCAAATGAATAAATATACATGTAAATGTATTATCCCAGCCAGTATAATCACAATGAAAGCATCCAAACTACAATATTTAACACATCAAATATTTAACTCTCAAATGTCAAATGTGTCAAAAATATGATTTAATCCAAAAACACAAAAAGACATGTAAGTCTATCCCTCACATTCACATTAAATTCACATTATCCCTCACATTCCCTTTCATTCCCTTTAAAATTCAAAGACGGTGCTGCTGTGAATAAGGTCTATTACATCAAGGTTACAGCAACACTAAAGTATACTGTGAAATATTCCAGCTCAGTAAAATTACTCAGAAGGCATTATAAATTAATGTGTTATTGTACTGGAGGTATTTACGGTACTGTGCTGTTAAAACTATACAGCAACAACATCTTACAGTGCAGGCATGTGTACCCAAGTTCTCAGGTACCTAAGTTACCGTTTAATCAATCTGTTCAGGTGTTTTGTGTTCTTAACAATTTCTTCCATTGTTTACAAGCCTGTGTTCTCTCTGTTCCGATCATGTTTATTTATAGTTGCAGTATTTTCTTTATCTGCCTTTATCTCCTACCTGTATGAAATAGAAACGATTTGTTCTAGATGTTCTTTGCCGTGTGCTTTCATCCCAGCAACTTAACAATAACGTCATGGGTCAAAATGATTATAAAGTGCCTTTTGTGTTCTGATCAGAATCACTCAATCATGAATTTAATACAAAATAATGAAATTCTGAGGTTTTATGAATAATGACCAAACATTTACATACACTTAATACTATCTTGAAATATGTTTTTCTCAATTTATACCACTTTCTTTGATTGGATGTGTGTGATTTTGGCATGTCCCACACATTGCTAACTTTAGTAAGTGTAAAAAGTGGTCGGAATTACTCATGCTCCTCTGACCATCAACGGTGCGACCGTGGAAAGAGTGAGGAGGACCAAATTCCTGGGTGTACTCATCACAATAGACCTCTACTGGACCGCCAACACCACAGCACCAGCGCCTCTACTTTCTCTGAAAACTGAGAAGAGCCAGAACTCCAGCCCCCATCATGCGCACCTTCTACAGAGGCACCAGCGAGAGCATCCTGACCAGATCACAGTGTGTCCTGATCACAGTGTGGTATGGCGCCTGCAATGCTTCCTGCCGAATGACACTTCAGCACATAGTGAGAGCAGCTGAGAAGATCGTTGTTGCCCCCCCCTCCCTCCAGGACACCTACAACACACATACAAAGCCCTCAACCTTGCAGGTGACCCCACCCACCCATCACACAGCCTCTTCAGTTTGCTGCCATCAGGGACTGCGCAGTCTCCAGGCAAGGACGAGCAGACTGAAGGACAGCTTCATACACCGAGCTGTCAGGGCGCTGAACTCCCTCCCGACTCTGCCCACTCTCCCCTCTTCATCTCCTTTTGCCGCTTTATCTCCACATCGAGTCTCCACAAAGACGGTGCTGCTGTGAATAAGGTCTATTACATCAAGGTTACAGCAACACTAAAGTATACTGTAAAAAATTCCAGCTCAGTAAAATTACTCAGAAGGCATTTGTTACGGAACGTGTAGGTGAATGAATCGCACGAAGATGAGGGAATAACTGAATGTCTCTTTTAATGAGTAAACCAGGAAAACAGGAACACAGTATACACATCCACATACGAACAAGAACGGACAAAGAGTGAAGGAAACACAAGGGTATAAATAGAGACACTAATGACAAGGACACAGGTGAAAAACATAACTAATAATGACGAACAGCTGACGATAATGAACAAATGAAGACAGGGAAGGAAAACTGGGTCACACGAGGATCACAAGACAGGGCAGACAGACAGACAGACAGACAAACACAGACTCTAACAGTACCGCCCCCTCCCAGAAGGCGCGTCCTTATGCCTAAAGTAGCACAAACTGGGAGGGGGGGGGCACCCTGGAGGCCATGTGCAGGGGTAAGTCAGGTGGCCTCCAGGGTGGAGTCCAGGGTTCCGGCCAGAGCAGAGTCAAGGGTGGCGGCCAGAGCGGAGTCAAAGGCAGGTTGACCCCCGTTGCCCCTGTCCCCATTCCCCAAAAGGATATATAGCCCCCCTCCCAAAATTTTTATGGGTGGAGTCACCGCAGGGCCTGGCTCGGGCGGAGGAAGGTTCTGGGCGCGCCGGCTCGGGCGCCGAAGGTTCTGGGCACGCCGGCTCGGGCGCCGGAAGGTTCTGGGCGCGCCGGCTCGGGCGCCGGAAGGTTCTGGGTGCGCCGGCTCGGGCGCCGAAGGTTCTGGGCGCGCCGGCTCGGGCGCTGAAGATAGCTCGGGTAGACTGTGCACTGGAGACGGCTCAGGAGCAGAGAGCACTGGAGACGGCTCAGGGAAATCAGGCACAGTCCAAAAGTCAATAAGCCACTCCCCAATGGCCGGCGGATCCATCCATCCATTGTTACGGAACGTGTAGGTGAATGAATCGCACGAAGATGAGGGAATAACTGAATGTCTCTTTTAATGAGTAAAACAGGAACACAGTATACACATACGAACGAGAACGGACAAAGAGTGAAGGAAACACAAGGGTATAAATAGAGACACTAATGACAAGGACACAGGTGAAAAACATAACTAATAATGACGAATAGTTGACGATAATGAACAAATGAAGACAGGAAAGGAAAACTGGGTCACACGAAGATCACAAGACAGGGCAGACAGACAGACAGACAAACACAGACTCTAACAGCATTATGAATTACCGTGTTATTGTACTGGAGGTATTTACGGTACTGTGCTGTTAAAACTATACAGCAACAACATCTTACAGTGCAGGCATGTGTACCCAAGTTCTCAGGTACCTAGGTTACCGTTTTATCATTCTGTTCAGGTGTTTTGTGTTCTTAACAATTTCTTCCATTGTTTACAAGCCTGTGTTCTCTCTGTTCCGATCATGTTTATTTATAGTTGCTGTATTTTCTTTATCTGCCTTTATCTCCTACCTGTATGAAAGAAAAACGATTTGTTCTAGATGTTCTTTGCCGTGTGCTTTCATCCCATCAACTTAGCAATAACATCATGGGTCAAAATGATTAGAAAGTGCCTTTTGTGTTCTCATCAGAATCACTCAGTCATGAACTTAATACAAAATAATGAAATTCTGAGGTTTTATGAATAATGACCAAACATTTACATAAACTTAATACTATCTTGAAATACGTTTTTCCTCATTTTATACCACTTTCTTTGATTGGATGTATGTGATTTTGGCATGTCCCACACATTGCTAACTTTAGTAAGTGTAAAAAGTGGTCGGAATTACACAAAATTAAAATACTTTTTTAAATAATTAAATTTATCTTAAAATGTTTGAATCAGTGGTTAGGTTCGAGTATCAAACTACCAAAGTAATGTGAAATTGCGAAACACTTATGGCGTAACGAAGCCTTTACTGAAATCACGTGACTTTGGCGCTCTGAGCCATTGAATCGAAACAAAAGATTCGTAAAGTTTCGAAGCAGTGTTTTGAGCATACGACTCAAAGGTGTTGTTGATCAGGTTTGCTCAACCTGAGTGCTTGCCATACACTTTGCCACAGATGTCGCAGACTCACACCCTTGGTCAGACTCTCTTGTTCCGTCTGCATTCTGCACTGGGGGTAAACACCTTCCAGACACTGGATGATAGTGTCCCTCCAGTTTAGTACAGAGGTGTCTCAGAGGTCTACTGGGTGATGGTAATTCACCCCATCAAGAAAACAGCTGTGATGATTAGTGTCCATGCAAACAGATGTGTGGCGGGAAACAAAGACAAAGAACACATGTTCCTGATGAAATCAAAACTAAAAGAACGTAATAATGAAACTAACTAAACATAAGTGTAACTTTATGCCTCCTCTGAAAAGGCATGACCTCCTGCCGACAAGGGAGAGAAAGTGGGAGCTCTGGAGGTGGATGAGGAGGTGGCGAAGAAATGGTGATGGCAGGCGGCAGAGGAATGGTGACTGACGGATGGTGAGTTCCTGGCGGTGATGGTGGTAGATGTCCAAAGGCACAGACGCAGAGACAACAGTCCACGGTGGAGTCGATGGAGGGGCGATAACTGATGGAGGGCCTAGATCCCAGGGCGCAGATGGAGAAGGGGCGTCACTGGTTGATGCCGCAGTGATGAGCGTCTGAGGTGGAGCCAGACTGCCAGCGGACTGAGGCTACTCCACTGTGATGCAAGACCAAAGCGAACCCGAAGGGAAAGAGGAGCCCACTGGTGGAGTGATGACTGACCAATGGGGATTCGGTGAGACGAGGGAACCTAGTGGAGTCAAAAGGCAGAGGGTGTCTGGTGGAGCCAAAGGTGGGAGGACCCAAGGTGTAGCCAACAGGCTGATGGATTGAGCCATTGGATCTATCCACTCAAGTGCTGATGGTGGTTGCAGGACCTGGTTGCAGGTGGTTGATCTCCCAATGTATTTAAATTCCTCACTTTTGCGTTTTCTGACCCCAGAGCATAAGTAAAATATGGTAATGAACTAAATGACAAACAGCTGGGATGATTAGGGATGAGGTGGTGAAGAAATGGTGATGGCAGGCGGCAGAGGAATGATGACAGACGGATGGTGAGATCCCGGTGGCGATGGTGGTAGATGTCCAAAGGCACAGACGCAGAGACGACAGCCCACGGTGGAGTCAATGGAGGGGGGATAACTGATGGAGGGCCTAGATCCCAGGGCGCTGATGAAGAAGGGCGACATCGCTGATACAGAAGGCCTGGGTGATGCCGCAGTAATGAGCGTCTGAGGTGGAGCCAGACTGCCAGCGGACTGAGGCTACTCCATTGTGATGCAAGACCAAAGCAAACCCGAAGGAGCCCACTGCAGCCTTAGGGGTGGAGGAATGTCCGCAAGTCCGTGCTGAAGGTGGAGTGACGACTGACCAACAGGGATCCGGTGAGATGAGGGAACCTGGTAGAGTCAAAAGACCTAGGGTGTCTGGTGGAGCCAAAGGTGGGAGGAGCCGCTATGGAGTCGACAAGTTGATGGATTGAGACAGAGCCACTGGATCTGTCCACTCAGGTGCTGATGGTGGTTGCAGAACCTGGTTGCAGGTGGTTGATCTCCATATCTATTTAAGTTCCTCACTTTTGTGTTTTCCAACCCCAGAGCATAAATAACATATAGTAGTGAACTAAATGACAAACCGCTGTGATGATTAGTGTCCATGGAAACAGATATGGGACAAAGACAAACATTATTGAATAATTATACAAACATATTGAACATAAGTGTAACAATTACATGCCGAGATACTCTTCTTTATTTATACAAGGACTTCAGGCGAAAGAACACTCAGCATGCTCCTTTGACCATCAACGGCGCAGCCGTGGAAAGAGTGAGGAGCACCAAATTCCTGGGTGTACTCATCACAGTAGACCTCTACTGGACCGCCAACACCACAGCTCTGACCAAGAAAGGGCACACCAGCGCCTCTACTTTCTCTGAAAACTGAGAAGAGCCAGAGCTCCAGCCCCCATCATGCGCACCTTCTACAGAGGCACCAGCGAGAGCATCCTGACCAGCTGCATCACAGTGTGGTATGGCGCCTGCAACGCTTCCTGCCGAATGACACTTCAGCACATAGTGAGAGCAGCTGAGAAGATCGTTGTTGCCCCCCCCCCCTCCAGGACACCTACAACACACATACAAAGCCCTCAACATTGCTGGTGACCCCACCCACCCATCACACAGCCTCTTCAGTTTGCTGCCATCAGGGACTGCGCAGTCTCCAGGCAAGGACGAGCAGACTGAAGGACAGCTTCATACACCAAGCTGTCAGGGCGCTGAACTCCCTCCCGACTCTGCCCACTCTCCCCTCTTCATCTCCTTTTGCCACTTTATCTCCACATCACTTTACTTCTTTATTTCTTGTAGTGTTGTCGTTGATGTTATGTTTTATGTTGTTATTGCATTGTTGTTGTATTGTTATGTCACCTGTAACGAGGTCCTGAGAGTAATGGAATTTCAATTCTCTGTATGTATGTGCTGTATATATGGCAGAATTGACAAAGTTGTCTTTGACTTTGACTAATCACTTAAATAACCCTAACAGTGCTTTGGTGTTACAGCTGGTGATTCCCATATGAACACAGAGTGGTGTTGATTTAACAACGAGGAATTTTATAAACTTAGCCCCATCATTAAAAAAAAAAAAAAAAAAAAAATCGATCATTTCTTTTCCCTTCCTAATCTAGTTTATGCTACTCTGAGCGATGTCTGAAACTTGTTTTGTGAGCACTTCCTGTGAAGAATCACTTGTTTGTTTTCCTCACTTGTTAGTCGCTTTGGATAAAAATGTCTGCCAAATAAATAAATATAAATGTAAATGTATTATCCCAGCCAGTATAATCACAATGAAAGCATCCAAACTACAATATTTAACACATCAAATATTTAACACTCAAATGTCAAATGTGTAAAAAAATATGATTTAATCCAAAAACACATAAAGACATTTATGTCTATCCCTCACATTCACATTAAATTCACATTATCCCTCACATTCCCTTTCACTCCCTTTAAAATTCAAAGACGGTGCTGCTGTGAATAAGGTCTATTACATCAAGGTTACAGCAACACTAAAGTATACTGTCAAATATTCCAGCTCAGTAAAATTACTCAGAAGGCATTATAAATTAATGTGTTATTGTACTGGAGGTATTTACGGTAATGTGCTGTTAAAACTATACAGCAACATCTAACATCTTAAAGTGCAGGCATGTTTTCCTTCTTGTGTGTACCCAAGTTCTCTAGTATCTAAGTTACTGTTTAATCAATCTGTTCAGGTGTTTTGTGTTCTTAACAATTTCCTCCATTGTTTACAAGCCTGTGTTCTCTCTGTTCCGATCATGTTTATTTATAGTTGCTGTATTTCTTTATCTGCCTTAATCTCCTGCCTGTATTTACTCCTGCCTTTATTTATTTACTTACTTATTTATTTCTTGTTGTGTTTCGTTGATATTGTTATGTTTTATGTTGTGATTGTACTGTTGTGTTACTGTTATGTTACCTGTAAGCAACGAGGGTCTGAGAGTAACGGAATTTCAATTCTCTGTATGTACGTGCTGTATATATAGTAGAATTGACAATAAAGCTGACTTTGACTTTGACTTTTGTATGTAATAAAAACGATTTGTTCCCGATGTTCTTTGCCGTGTGCTTTGATCCCAGCAACTTAGCAATAACGTCATGGGTCAAAATTATTAGTGCCTTTTTAAAGTGCCTTTTGTGTTCTCATCAGAATCACTCAATCATGAACTTAATACAAAATAATGAAATTCTGAGGTTTTATGAATAATGACCAACATTTACATACACTTATTACTATCTTGAAATATGTTTTTCTCAATTTATACTACTTTCTTTGATTGGATGTGTGTGATTTTGGCATGTCCCACACATTGCTAACTTTAGTAAGTGTAAAAAGTGGTTGGAATTACACAAAATTAAAATAATTTTTAAAATAATTAAGCCTTTACTGAAATCACGTGACTTTGGCGCTCTGAGCCATTGAATCGAAACAAAAGATTCGTAAAGTTTCGAAGCAGTGTTTTGAGCATACGACTCAAAGGTGTTGTTGATCAGGTTTGCTCAACCTGAGTGCTTGCCATACACTTTGCCACAGATGTCGCAGACTCACACCCTTGGTCAGACTCTCTTGTTCCGTCTGCATTCTGCACTGGGGGTAAACACCTTCCAGACACTGGATGATAGTGTCCCTCCAGTTTAGTACAGAGGTGTCTCAGAGGTCTACTGGGTGATGGTAATTCACCCCCATCAAGAAAACAGCTGTGATGATTAGTGTCCATGCAAACAGATGTGTGGCGGCAAACAAAGACAAAGAACACATATTCCTGATGAAATCAAAACTAAAAGAATGTGATAATGAAACTAACTGAACATAAGTGTAACATTATGCCTCCTCTGAAAAGGCATGACCTCCTGCCGACAAGGGAGGGAAGGTGGGAGCTCTGGAGGTGGATGAGGAGGAGGCGAAGAAATGGTGATGGCAGGCGGCACAGGAATGGTGACAGTCAGATGGTGAGTTCCTGGCGGTGATGGTGGTAGATGTCCAAAGGCACAGACGCAGAGACGACACTCCACGGTGGAGTCGATGGAGGGGGGATAACTGATGGAGGGCCTAGATCCCAGGGCGCAGATGGAGAAGCGCGACATCGCTGATACAGAAGGCCTGGGTGATGCTGCAGTAATGAGCGTCTGAGGTGGAGCCAGACTGCCAGCGGACTGAGGCTACTCCATTGTGATGCAAGACCAAAGCAAACCTGAAGGAGCCCACTGCAGCCATAGGGGTGGAGGAAGGTCCGCAAGTCCGTGGCAAAGGTGGAGTGACGACTGACCAACGGGGATCCGGTGAGATGAGGGAACCTGGTAGAGTCAAAAGACCTAGGGTGTCTGGTGGAGCCAAAGGTGGGAGGAGCCGTTATGGAGTCGACAAGTTGATGGATTGAGACAGAGCCACTGGATCTGTCCACTCAGGTGCTGATGGTGGTTGCAGGACCTGATTGCAGGTGGTTGATCTCCATATCTATTTAAGTTCCTCACTTTTGCGTTTTCCAACCCCAGAGCATAAATAACATATAGTAGTGAACTAAATGACAAACCGCTGTGATGATTAGTGTCCATGGAAACAGATATGGGGGAAAGACAAACATTTTTGAATTATTATACAAACATATTGAACA
The DNA here is from genome assembly GCA_037194245.1 of Opsariichthys bidens. NCBI lineage: Eukaryota > Metazoa > Chordata > Actinopteri > Cypriniformes > Xenocyprididae > Opsariichthys > Opsariichthys bidens. The sequence continues at coordinate 7,223,879 of CM074310.1, read as the reverse complement.
TAAGTGTAACAATTACATGCCGAGATACTGGCAATCTTCTTTATTTATACAAGGACTTCAGGCGAAAGAACACTCAGCATGCTCCTTTGACCATCGACGGCGCAGCCGTGGAAAGAGTGAGGAGCACCAAATTCCTGGGTGTACTCATCACAGTAGACCTCTACTGGACCGCCAACACCACAGCTCTGACCAAGAAAGGGCACACCAGCGCCTCTACTTTCTCTGAAAACTGAGAAGAGCCAGAGCTCCAGCCCCCATCATGCGCACCTTCTACAGAGGCACCAGCGAGAGCATCCTGACCAGCTGCATCACAGTGTGGTATGGTGCCTGCAGCTGAGAAGATCGTTGGTGTCTCCCCCCCTCCCTGCAGGACACCCACAACACACATACAAAGCCCTCAACCTTGCAGGTGACCCCACCCACCCATCACACAGCCTCTTCAGTTTGCTGCCATCAGGGACTGCGCAGTCTCCAGGCAAGGACGAGCAGACTGAAGGACAGCTTCATACACCAAGCTGTCAGGGCGCTGAACTCCCTCCCGACTCTGCCCCCTCTCCCCTCTTCATCTCCTTTTGCCGCTTTATCTCCACATCACTTTACTTCTTTATTTCTTGTAGTGTTGTCGTTGATGTTGTTATGTTTTATGTTGTTATTGCATTGTTGTTGTATTGTTACGTCACCTGTAACGAGGTCCTGAGAGTAATGGAATTCCAATTCTCTGTATGTATGTGCTGTATATATGGCAGAATTGATAAAGTTGTCTTTGACTTTGACTAATCACTTAAGTACCTAAATAACCCTAACAGTGCTTTGGTGTTACAGCTGGTGATTCCCATATGAACACAGAGTGGTGTTGATTTAACAACCAGGAATTTTATAAACTTAGCCCCATCATTAAAAAAAAAAAAAAAAAAAAAATCGATCATTTCTTTTCCCTTCCTAATCTAGTTTATGCTACTCTGAGCGAAGTCTGAAACTTGTTTTGTGAGCACTTCCTGTGAAGAATCACTTGTTTGTTTTCCTCACTTGTAAGTCGCTTTGGATAAAAGTGTCTGCCAAATAAATAAATATAAATGTAAATGTATTATCCCAGCCAGAATAATCACAATGAAAGCATCCAAACTACAATATTTAACACATCAAATATTTAACTCTCAAATGTCAAATGTGTAAAAAAATATGATTTAATCCAAAAACACATAAAGACATTTATGTCTATCCCTCACATTCACATTATTTTCACATTATCCCTCACATTCCCTTTAAAATTCAAAGACGGTGCTGCTGTGAATAAGGTCTATTACATCAAGGTTACAGCAACACTAAAGTATACTGTCAAATATTCCAGCTCAGTAAAATTACTCAGAAGGCATTATAAATTAATGTGTTATTGTACTGGAGGTATTTACGGTAATGTGCTGTTAAAACTATACAGCAACATCTAACATCTTAAAGTGCAGGCATGTGTACCCAAGTTCTCAGGTACCTAAGTTACCGTTTTATCATTCTGTTCAGGTGTTTTGTGTTCTTAACAATTTCTTCCATTGTTTACAAGCCTGTGTTCTCTCTGTTCCGATCATGTTTATTTATAGTTGCAGTATTTTCTTTATCTGCCTTTATCTCCTACCTGTATGAAATAAAAACAATTTGTTCCGGATGTTCTTTGCCGTGTGCTTTCATCAACTTAACAATAACGTCATGGGTCAAAATGATTAGAAAGTGCCTTTTGTGTTCTGATCAGAATCACTCAATCATGAACTTAATACAAACTAATGAAATTCTGAGGATTTATGAATAATGACCAAACATTTACATACACTTAATCCTATCTTGAAATATGTTTTTCCTCATTTTATACCACTTTCTTTGATTGGATGTATGTGATTTTGGCATGTCCCACACATTGCTAACTTTAGTAAGTGTAAAAAGTGGTCGGAATTACACAAAATTAAAATACTTTTTTAAATAATTAAATTTATCTTAAAATGTTTGAATCAGTGGTTAGGTTCAAACTACCAAAGTAATGTGAAATTGCGAAACACTTATGGCGTAACGAAGCCTTTACTGAAATCACGTGACTTTGGCGCTCTGAGCCATTGAATCGAAACAAAAGATTCGTAAAGTTTCGAAGCAGTGTTTTGAGCATACGACTCAAAGGTGTTGTTGATCAGGTTTGCTCAACCTGAGTGCTTGCCATACACTTTGCCACAGATGTCGCAGACTCACACCCACGGTGGAGTCGATGGAGGGGGGATAACTGATGGAGGGCCTAGATCTTATATTATTCTCAGGGTTGGGGAGTAACGAAATACAAGTAACTTAGTTACGTATTTGAAATAAAAAATTTGAGTAACTGTATTTCATTAGTTACATTTTAAATGGCTGGTGATCAGATTACAGTTACATCTGAAAAGTGTTTTAGATTACCAAAGTGATTACTTTGAAAAAAAATTGCCCAACTGTCAACTTAACTGCCGTGTCATGACCTGATGATCCACGACTGTTTTCATGTTTTGTGATAGTTGTTTGTGAGTCATTTTATAATTCACTCGTCACTGCAACTTTTTCTCACAATTTGTTTTTTCCCCTCACAATTGTGAGTTTGCATTTCACAATTCTGACTTCTTTTTCTCAGAATTGTGAGATTTAAACTTGAAATACTGACTTTTTTTCTTGCAATTGTGAAATTAGTATGTGAGTTTATATCTCATATTTTTGACTTTTTTCAATGTTGCGAGTTTATATCTCATAATTCTGACTTTTCTCAATATTGTGAGTTTATATCTCATAATTCTGACTTTATAACTCACAATTGCAACTTTACATCACACAATCCTGAGGGAAAAAGTCAGAATTGTGAGATAAAAACTCACAATTACCTTTTTGTGTTTGTTCCACACTTATTAGTATTCCAAAGTATTCTAAAGTATTTAGATTAAGTTACTAAACTTGAGTAATGTAACGAAAAACGTTACAAATTACTTTTTAAAGCATGTATTTTGTAATCTGTAGTGAAAGTAACCTACCCAGCCCTGATTATTCAAGATATCACAATGTACAGAGAGATTCAAACATTGGTACACATCCGGCCTTCATTAAAAAACACTTGAAATTGCAAGCAAAAAAGAAGTTATCACATTAATGTTACGTTAATGCATTGAAAAGATTAAAACAGATGTTAGTGCTCACTGCTAAGAACTGCACATTCTACAAAGGCTGAAAAAAGCGATTATCAGCTTTTGAATAAATATTAATTGAATTGTGTTGCATTTTTCAGTCCATTTCATTAAGCGGGTAACAGAGACCTCTGGTGGTGAGATGAACGTACTGCACTGGATGCCACAAACTCCTGTCGCCTTGAAATAATACAACTTCACCTGCCATTAGATTTTTAGAAAAGCAACAAGTAACCTTTAAAATAAAATAAAGTTTTGTAAAATGTTTTTTTTTTTTTACAAAATAAAAGCTTTTAGGCAACTAAATGGTCAAAAGGTATTATATATATATATTTATAAAAATAGAAAGATAAATTCTGTTATTTCTTTATGTTGTTTTGAAATGTGTTAGTTGAATTTGCAATCATTTTCTCAAAATTGTCGCGCTTTCGAAATCATCATTTTAAAACTGAACTTATAAATGCGCGCGCTGGGCGGGAAACTCAATCGGTCTCGAGCGCGACTGGACTAAAATGGCGTCGTGCGCCGTGCAGCTGGTGAGCAAATGGTCTCCAAAATACTAACTAAAATACTTATTTCACCGTATACACGTGCTAATCCAATAACATTTGTGTTGTTGTGCCTGAAATATCGTGTAAATACGTTTGTTCGCTTACTGAAGCGATTTCACCCCAAAAGTTGAACTGCGTCAAGTACGACTGGCTGTTTTGTGTCGTTTATTTTTGTACATTTGACCAGATTGACAAAGTGACGAGGAGGAAGGAGGAGAAAACGAAGTTTGAAACAAACATTTTGAAGGACCCTTGTTTGAAGCACCCTTTACAAAACAGGTGTGTTCTGGCTGATGACTTTAAAAATGGGTTGAACTTCAGTGTTCCTCCATGTCTGGTCCCTGCTCTTGTTTTTTGTGTAGATGGGGTCTTTGGTTCTACAAGCATGATAAGAGCAAAATGTGGCAAGATAATCTAAGGCTCATCACCAAGTTCGACACAGTTGAGGACTTCTGGGCGTAAGTTCAACCCAAAGTTAAAGATTTCTGTCTTTAGTTACTCACCCTCATGTCATCCAACCCTGAAAGTCTATCATTCCTCTTCGGAAACACAAATGAAGATGTTTTCATTGAAATCTGAGAGCTTTCTGTCCCTCTAGACGGCCACACAACTGACACTTTAAGTTAGAGATCGTAAAACGAATCCATTTTTGAGCGGTACAGTCCAAATTTTCTGAAAACACTTGATCACTTAATATAAACTGATTGAATTTAGGCTTTTATTCACATGTAAACATTCATCAACTCACGTCGGTCATGGTAAACGGAAGCTCAAGCATGTTTACTTGACGTACAAGAAGCGATGAGGTTCATTCCCGTGTCTGAGCTTCCGGAGGAGGTTTGTTCTCGCGCATCAAGCAGCTTCGGTTGAGCTTCGGTTGAGCTTCGGTTGAGCTTCGGTTGAGCTTCGGTTGAGCTTCGGTTGAGCTTCGGTTATCATTGTGTTTATGTGAATAAAAGCCTAAATTTAATTTGTTCATCGTATAAAGCGATTGTGTCTCTTCAGAAAGTTTGTACTAAACTGCTTAATTCATATAGATTAGTTTTACAATCTCTTAATAAACATTTTTTTTTTAAAGCGTCAAAGTGATATTTGCATAGCCGTCAATGGATGGACAGAAATCTCAAATTTCACAAAAAACAAATGAATAAAATTCTGGAACGACATGAGGTGAGTGATTGGTTGATGACAATTTTCATTTTTGGGTGACCTAACCCTTTAATGTGGGAGTAATGAACACAGTACACTTGTTTTATTGGCATAAATGGGCCCCAATCAAGACTTTTAGATGTCTCCATCAATAGAAAGTTACAAAAGTGATTTTTATATACATGGGAAGTACATTAAATCAAGCAAAACATCTACTTTAAAGTTTTAGGAGAATGAACTGTCAAAATATGGGTGAAAATGTTTCATTGTCATTCAGTGTAACACTTATATTTATGTAGATATTGAAGCGAAATGCTTATTCTGATCTGTGTGTAGTAAAATATATAACTGAGTATACAAAATTTATTGCATTTTAATTGAGTAAAAAATTCTTGCTGACAAATGGGCAAAATGGGGAACGTTAGAAATGTAAAATTACAAGTAATTAGCATTTGCAGTAAAATTAAGTAGTCTTTAATGTGGCATAAATAGTTTTTTATTGTTGTTGTAAATATCCCTGACAAGGTTGTTGCACTGAATGACATCTTAGTGGATGTCTTATGTAAATCATAAAGAAAAAACATTTGCTCAGGAAAAAAACCCCCAAAGTAAATTAAACTGGATCCATTCATTCAGCACCATGTCGAACCGTTGCATTTTATTATTGCATTCAAATATAATGCAAAATACGCTTCAGGTTTTTACACACATTATAAACTTGTATATTAGTTCCCTTATTTTTATTTTATAATGGCGTATAAAATACATGTAAATTATAGTGGCATTCAATACAAACAACATTTACTTCAAAGCTGCCTTCTGTGTTCTACAGACTACAATCGAATTTGAGTTGGCGTAATAACGCATAAAAGTAACAATAAAAATCATAAAATTTTTTTAGATAACAGAGCTGAAGAAATAATTGCAATAAACTCTAAATCACTGAAAAATGTACCGTGATTCGTCTACTCTTTAAACCGTGTTACGGTAAATGAACACTTAACAGCTTTCTTACCTGTACCTGGTGATGTTTTGATGACAGAACTGCATGTTCTTTCAGTGTTCCTTCGTAAAACGCTGCGTGTGTGTGAGTGTGTGTGTGGTCATCCAGATCGAAATGTTCACTACAAACACAGGTTTTCTGGATTTTCTGTCGTATTTATTATCTTTTGCAGGCTTTAGCCACTGCCTACAACACACTTTTTTTTTTTTTTTTTTTTTTTTTTTTTTTTTTTTTTACTGGGAACTATATTTTGGGTAAATTGAAAGTCATGATTGGGTTTTTTTTCAATGGAGATCGCCATTCAGATCCACGCAGGAAAAAAACCACCTAAAATGGCATGTGATTTACTAGAGGTTCTGACAAAATGTTCATTGCTTCGGTATATTTAAGAAAATCTAGTAAATTGAACTCTCAATTTGAAAATATAGTCTCATTCATAAAGACTTGGATGAATCAACATTTGAGAATTAATCTCTTGGATGAATGATTTAATGTAATTTTAAACGGTTGCTTTTTGCCACTTCCTAACTAAAGAGATGAATGATACAAGTGTCAATTTTCTCAATTTTTATCGCTACCATAGACATGTTTTTGCCCAAACTATATACTTATCCCAGTAAACTGTTATCCCCTGTTGTTTGAATGTTTGTAACACATAAATAATGATAATATGTGGTTGAAAAGCTCCTTTATACTCTACATTTATGGCAGCTGCTCTCTCTGGATGCAGATTTGAATGTTGCAGTTTATCATAGTTTCTGAAACGTTTCACATCGCAAGCATCAACGCGTTTAGTTCGTGTTAATGAATGAGATTGTTCACGACGGAAGCGTGAAGGCCGTCCTTCTCATTCATTAACATGGGCTTTAACAAATCTTGTGGCGTTCACGTTACGCTGACGCTTGTGATGTGAAACGGGTGTCATAGACATCGCGGAATCGTTGTCGTTTAGGAATAAGATCGCGTGGCTGTTTGAATTGAAATCGCGATCTTTAAAAGATTACTCGTGCAGTTCTACTGAACTGAAAGTAACTCAATTCTGCAAAACGTTTACTATGTGAATTCTTGCACTTTTCAACAATACAAGTCAACACCATTTTAACATCGTTTGTAAAGTGTTTCTTACAAAAGCAAGCCGGTATTTAGGAGCGTTCACGCCATGTTGTAATTGACCCTTTCCCTGTAGTTTCATTGACAGGCGATCTAACCAATCATAACCCCGTTTTGTACGACAAAGCAGTCAGGGGAGTTTGTAGATTAACATTGATGAACTTGAAAAATTGTGCACTCACTTCCGAACTTGAAACACCATTCCTTCTGATGTCCATTCGTGTTTATTTGATGCTATGATTGAACTACCGTAATTTCCAGACTATTGAGCGCACCTGAATATAAGCCTGAATTTAAAAAAAATATATTATTTTGAACATAAATAAGCCACACGTCTATAAGCCGCAGGTGTCTACAGGTACATTGAAACAAATTAACTTTACACAGGCTTTAACCACTAAAATCCTCAAACGTCATCACGGTGGCGATTGTTTTGGCTTTCAGTCGTATCTGCACGGTTGAAACACGTCAGCCGTCTGCTCTCTCTGTGTGTTGACCCAGTCTTTGAGCTCATTTTCTAGGTCGGCCCGTCTGCTTTTCTTCCCTCTGAAAGCTTTAGTTGTCTTTTTGCACCGAGTCAATTCCTCACGCTGCTGTTTCCAACGTCTTATCGACTCATTAAGACCAAGCTCCCGTGCAGCAGCTCTATTTCCTTTTCCAACAGCCAGATCAATCGCCTTCAACTTCAAAGCTGCATCATATGCATTTCTCCGTGTCTTTGCCATGATGAGGGTGTCAGAATGATGGGAAGTTTGAGCGCGCTCGATCTAATCTAAGCCGTAAACATGCTGTCAAAAAAACTGAGCACATCACAATGTTTTTTTTGAGAAAAAAGCAGAAAAAATCCATATATTAGCCACATCGTTGTTTAAGCCGCAAGGTTCAAAGCGTGGGAAAAAAAGTTGCGGCTTATAGTCCGGAAAATACGGTAGTATGAAGAGCTGATCGGTTCCCGAGCCGGTTGAAGGAGCTACAGCGATCTGTCACGACACTTTAAAGAGACACTATACGCTATTTATTGTTTAAACTTCTGTAAAAAAATTACTATATATTAAATATTACACTGTTTCCTATCAAAAGTAACCTGAATAGTGCAAGGCTAAGACGAGCTTTAGGACCCGCTTTAATATTAGAAAAGCCTTCCAGCGTTGAAAAGACCCAGGTAGGAAGCCTGAAAACGGGCATCATTTCTGCTCCACATGCGAGTAACATTGGTTGCATCTGATTAATGCATTTTTATGCTTCCATGTCGTTTGTGTGTCTTTATTTTTCGTAAAGCATTATTTTGCCGTGTGTGTGTGTATTTTGGGAGGTTTTCAACTATGATTCTTGGAAGTTGCATATTTTATTGTAATATAAAACAGCTGAGTGGGCAGTCTGGGCAACCAAATACTATTATGTAACATTATGCAGTAATATCATAAGATGCATTACTCCATCAGATTTTTTGATCTGATCATTATAGCCACTTTGTATTTTAAGTAATTTTATAAATTTATATTATAAAACTTATATATAAATATTTAGTTAAATCCTTTGTTTAAAATGCTATGCAAGCTATGTTGTCTTTACATTCATTTTTATTATTTACATCGATAGTGACAGCCATATAGTGAACACTCTTAAAAAAACAGCTATTTCAGTTGGTAGTGGAGTGTGAACTGTTCGTCTTATTTGCCTGGGTGTCTAAGCGGCAGCATTATTTGTTCTTAAATGTTTATCATATATTACGGTTCAAATCACATTCTTGGGAATTTTATTGCAATATAAAACACAGCTGAGTGGGCAGTCTGGGCAACCAAATACTATTACATAATGTAATGTTATCAGTTTTCACCAGTGTTATGCAATAATATCATAAGATGCATTACTCATATTTTGGTCTGATCATTATAACCACGTTATGCATTTTAAAATGACTTTAAATACTTAAGATTTAACTAAACATTTCTTTCCTTAAAATGCTGCGCAAGCTATTTTTTCTTTACATTCTATTTTTATTTACATCGATAGTGACAGCCCTATAGTGAACATACTCAGAAAAATAAATTAAGTAGCAGCAGCATTATGGGATGTTAAAGGCTTATCATATATTGCAGTTCAAATCACATTATGACAATAATATCAACATGACCTTCTGGTCAAGTTATGCAGCCTTTTAAATAACCACAGCAAACCTGGAGCTCTTCAAAAAAAAAAAAATCACAGTTTTCATCAGAGAAATCATGTATTTTCCTCAAGTCATTCAGCTTTGGTAGATAAAATTGCTGTGATATATAATCCTAAGAACCTAGGTGGTACTTGACAGACTAGCGGAATCGTTGTCGTTTAGGAATAAGATCGCGTGGGTGTTTGAATTGAAATTGCGTTTAATGATTAACCGTGCATTTCATCTGAAACCGAACACAACTCACTTCTGCTAAATGTTTACTTTGTGAATTCTTGCACTCTGGAAAAATACAAGTCAACACCATTTTGAGAGTTTGCGAAGACGTGTTTTCTACTGAAGCAAGCTGGTGTTTAGGTGCGTTCACACCACTTTGTAATTATCGAAAAAATTTTGGGCCTGTATTCTTAAAGCTCCTAATTTGCCTTAAGCCAAGACTTCTATATAGAAGTTCTAAAGAGCGATTTGGAACCAATCTGAGAGCAACTCTGAGTGAGGAAAAGACAAACTTTTATCTTAGTAAGGAGTTGGGCCTGACCCTGTATGACAGTCTTTTAAATACTGTTATTGGTTTGTCATCCAAAAGTGAAAAAAGATGGCTGTTAAGTATAGTGTGCATTGTAAGCCTTCACTTTGAAATTAGTCGTATTTTTCCGGTTTCGTGGTACAGGTGTACATTATATATAGTATGTATACATCACTGCAGCATAGTTGCTTTTTTCCAGTTGCCAAATATGTTAATGTAGTTATTTTAGTGATTATTTCCATTTCTGGCACAATGGCATTTCTGGACTCTGTCGGAGATATTGGCGTGTCTGCAATAAGATCAGTCACAAACATGATCCCTCAAGTGTCTTTAACTCACTGTCGTACATTGTTTGCTTCGGACACTCATGGCATAGTAAGTTCATTGTAGGATTTTTAATAGTTCTCTGCGTATTTAACATCCTGGCATTTTGCGTGTACATACTCTTGTGTACTGTTAATTTTTGTGCTGTCTTGTCGTTCGTGTGTCACCTTCACTTTATTTTTCACAGCTTTATTTTGCTGCGTTTCAGCTATAATAAAGACTCCCTCACTTGCGTGTTTGTGTATTTCGGAGGCGGAGCAATGTTGATGTCAAATAACAAGTTCTTCGGAATCGCATACATATTTTATTGTGATATAAAACAGCTGAGTGGGCAGTCTGGCAACCAAATCCTATTATGTAACGTTATTCATTTTAACGGTATTATGCAATAATATCATGAGATGCATTACTCATCAGAGATTTTTATTTTTTTGTTCTGATCATGAGGCTTAGGATTTAATTATTTTAATTTCTTTAAAATGCGAAGCAAGCTATGTTGTCTTTACGTTCTATTGTTATTATTATTTACATTGATAGTGACAGCCCTATAGTGAACCCACAAAAAAAGCTATTTCAGTTCATCTTTTGAGTCTGCCCGGGTGTCTAAGCAGCAGCAGCATTATTTGATGTTAAATGTTTATCATTTATCACAGTTCAAATCACATTCTGGGAAATGGCATGCATATTTTATTGCAATGTAAAACAAACGGCTGAGTGGGCAGTCTGGGCAACCACATACTATTACATAATTTTGTTATACCAGGGTTATGCAGTAATGTCATATTTTGATCATTGTGTGCATTTTAAAAATGTAACTAAATATTTTCCTTTCCTTAAAATGGCATGCAAGCTATGTTGTCTTTACATTTCGTTTTGATTATTTACGTCGATAGTGACATGAACACTCTTAAAAAGTTTTTTTCATTTCGTAGCAGAGTGTGAACATGTTCGTTTATCATATTTTGTAGTTAAAATCACATCATGACAATAATGGCAATATGACCTTCTGGTCAAATTGTGCAGCCACTCAAATAACCACAGCAAACCCAGAGCTCTTAAAAAAAAAAAAAAGAAAACACTTTTCAAATTTATCAAAGCACAACTGCGTATTTTCCTTAAATCATTCAGCCCTAGTAGCTCACTGGAATGCCTCAATCTCCACTCTTGACAGACTAAACTCTTACATTTGAATTCCACTAATATTAGCATGTTTGTCAACTTTATCTGCAAAACGTTTTTCTGATTGACTGTTTCAGAATATACAACAACATACAGCTGCCAAGCAAACTGTCCTCTGGCTGTGACTACTCTATGTTCAAGGTGAACTTGCTGCTTACTACTTTTCTCTTGTTTGTTTCTTTCCCGTTAATGTCTAAAGTATTGTTTACAGTTCAACGCAGCTGTCCAGTTTTTAGTTGTTAATGTGCTTGGTTTGCGTCAAAATAGATGAAGCATCTTTTGAACTGAATTTACTCTTGAAAATAGTAATTGGCCTAAGGATAATCGACTCTTTTGTAAAACATTGTTTTTGTTGCTTGCAGGATGGCATAGAGCCCATGTGGGAAGACAGGAGTAATAAATGTGGTGGCCGCTGGCTGATTACTCTAGCCAAGCAGCATAGACACACTGACCTTGACCGGTTCTGGCTGGAAACGGTCAGAGACGATATGTTTGCTTGCTTTATTGAAGCTTTGGATTTAATTGTCTGTTTCGATTATCTGTTGGAAAAAGTTAACATCTTCTTTCTGATTTATAAATGATCAGAACTTATCTGTGTGTATGAATGCACCGAAATATTTATTTTATATTCAGAAAGATGCTTTTGTTAACGGCAAAATGAATGCTGACTATACATTTGTTCTTGTGGCAGATGTTGTGTCTTATTGGAGAGGGCTTTGGGTCCTTCAGCCGGGATATCTGTGGAAGTGTAATCAATATCCGTGCCAAAGGGGACAAAATTGCCATCTGGACCTCCAATGCTGAGAACTGTGAGACTGTTACATACATTGGGTAAGAATGCTCTTAGTTCTTTATAAACATAAGAATTAGCTGTTCAGTCTTGCTTTTTATGGCCAACAGTTCTACTTTGTTTATTTATATTTCAGACAATAAGAATGAATGCTTGTTTCCACCACGAAATTAGAAAAAACGGTTAAATGAGACTTTCTCACAATTGCGAGTTTACATATCAAAATTCAGACTCCCCCTTCCTATTCTGTTCCTGAAACAAGCCTCCATATGAATAACGGCTCACATCTGGCGTATTGTATTATGAGTGTTTTTTGATTAAAAAAATAGACATCTTTCATAGATTTGAGCGTCTTTTGAATGATGTGAGGCAGAGCCAGATATAAGCATTTGACCACTCATGGTGCCGTAAACATTAATGATCATGGGAAAGGAATTTGTGCCTAGCAACCTAATGAAGCTAATTATCCATCATATCAGATGGATGGAGAACAGCCTGCAGTCTTCTGCTGCTAGGATATACTGTACAGCTGCAAGATTCCCAATGGTCTGAATCTAAAGTAAACGCAGTATTTGTTTTTAAAACGTTTTCTGCTGAATTTAAAGATTTTATCCTGACAGTTTCGTCAAAGCAGATTACGGTTTATTATTTTTTGAAGGCACATTAGGGTTGGGTATTGACACAAATTTCTTATTTCAATTCACAAGCTTGCGATTAGATTCAATTCTAATTTCAGTGTCGATTAATTGACGGATGTATCTGGTACAGTTAGAATATTACTATAATATTAAAGGTTAAAATGAACTCTTGTATAGAGTACTTGCATTTAAATAGTTTTTATAATGTTAACATTTTTAATTGCAATTGTTTCTAATAATTAAATATAAATTATATAACATGATAAATGTATTCAAACGTACAGTGTTTACGGAAAGTATTCAGACCCCCTTACATTTTTCGCTGTTAAATTGCATTTTTTTCCTCAATGTACCCACAGCACCCCATATTGACAGGAAAAACCCACAATCCTTGACATTTTTGCAGATTTATTGAAAAAGAAAAACTGAAATATCACATGGTCCTAAGTATTCAGACCCTTTGCTGTGACCCTCATATATTTAACTCGGGTGCTGTCCATTTCTTCTGATCGTCCTTGAGATGGTTCTGCACCTTCATTTGAGTCCAGCTGTGTTTGATTATACTGATTGGACTTGATTAGGAAAGCCAAACACCTGTCTAAATGAGACCGTTCAAAGAGTTTCATAATAAAACTGACAATTTACAAGCTGAAACTTTCATATTAGAAGTAACTAAGCTTATTGTGATTTTTATATGTTTGGAGGCATGCTACAACATTTTAATTCATTAACTGAAAAAATAGCTGGCATGAGTCTGGATAAATTGAGAATCATGATTTTCTTGTTCTGATTCTGAACAGACTGTTAAAGCATGCAATGTTTATTGCTGCAGTCTAATTAGAAATGTTTAGTTAGTTTGAATTATATTTAAAAAAATCTGAATGAATGATTCAATGACTCGCTCGAAGACTTCACTTGTTTCAGAACTGGATGAATCGGTGTCTTTGAACTAATCTCTTGAATGAATGATTCAATGACATTTTTAAGTCACTTGTTGCCACCTACTGGCGTAACGGTCTAATCCATACAATATTTATTTGCAGCATCAAATTATTTTCAAAAGGGGATCTCCTCTATTTTGTAGACATTTTATAGACGTCATTGACTATATCAGAACTTTAAAGTTTTATCCCAGTACTTCTGAAATAACTTGAATATTTTTAACGGGCATAACCATACTGTGATGTTGAAAAGACTTTGTGAAACCGTTTCCATACCTATACAATAACTGCTTTCTCTGTCAGTTTTGAGGTTTAATAGACACAAGCAAATTTGTCATTTAGAAATAAGTTGTAGCTGTTTGAATTGATCAATCGTGCAGCTCTATAGCATTGACCAAAAGATTGATTCTTGGGATTTAAGAATATATATTGGTTCATCAAAATGAGAACGCATTAAAATTGAGATGTGTTTTTAACCCAGCCCTAATACTTGCCTTGTGAAGCACTCCTTGTTTGACCACAAATCAAGAGTAAACATTTACCACTGTAAGAGCGCTGAACTGTTGGCTGTTCTCCACCAAAGCATCATGAACCTGATGTGGGCAGTAACTGGCAGCCTGTGGATTGAGACAAAAAGAGTTGTGACTTGGTGGAATTTTTTTTGGTGACATTCCAAAGCCCTTTACGCTCTTAAAAATGCATGTTCTGAGAGTTTTAAAAATCGAAAAAACCTTTTTTCACTATAAAGAAACTTTAGTGTAATGAAAAGGTTCCATGGATGTTAAACGTTCTTCATGGAACCACAGATGGCGACAAAGAATGTTGTTTTTAAATTTATTATGTGTGTGTGTGTGTGTGTGTGTGTGTATATAAATGTGTGCGTGTGTAGGTTCCTAAGAAAACTTGTCTGCTCTAAAAGTTGTTCACTTTTCTCATTGCTTCTCTTTCAGTCAAAAGTATAAAGAAAGTCTTGGACTCCCACAGAAACTTGTCATTGGATATCAAGCCCATGCAGACACTGCAACTAAGAGCAACTCCATAACTAAAAACAAGTTTGTTGTTTGAAAGTGGCCTTTAGTTTAAAACTGTTGTAGGGGCCAATATGTTTATATTGGTAAACCATTAGTATTCTTGTTTTGAGATTTAGTTTTTTGTTACTTTGACATGTGTCTGTAACTTGTGGCATTTAAATTAACTTTGATATAATATGCAAGACTTGGTAAATGTTGTTTGAGTTGTACTTTTTGTGGTATTAAAGGGGTGTGACCTTTTTTCTTTGAAAATTAAAACTTCATCTACTTTTGCAAATGTTTCTATGGCTGTATACATGTGAAAAGAATGTCTTGGGTTTTCCTTTTAAGATAACGGGTCTTTAAAGAAAATATGCTGCACTGTGTGATGGATGGATAGCATGTTGTGACTTATAGAAAACGGGGAGTTTAAGTGGTCAATGTCACAAAGCTGCTTATTTGATTTAGCTATATAGAGTGCAGAATCTTAAGTTTCTGTTCAGAGCATTTCTTTGTTTCAAAGTATTTCAGTTTTGAAACCTTAAGGCTGTGAGGATATTGAGTAGTATTTTTGATTTAAAACATTTCTCAGCATGATTTCCTAATCATATTTACAGCAGTAGAACTGTGCTGTTGAAAAGGCTTTAGTTGTGTTGCACCACATTGGAAAAAGAAACCAGGAATGTGTCCGTGAACCAGGGTTGGTACAAAAAAGCGTGGTTCAACAACGGTAACCATTCGTTGAATTATGTGAATTAAATGAAATCCTCAAAATAAAACTTGCATGTGTTTGAGTGATCATACAAGGAGAAACTTGGCTCGGCGCCTTTAAAATTTAAACTAAAGCTACTTACTGGTGTCATTTATTTTTATTTTGCCATTTTTCACCATTTAAAAAAAAAAAAAAAATCAGAAGACATTCACCTTTAGGCTCACTTCTGCTTTTGTGTGAGAAATCTGCATTATTGAACTCTGATTTACTGTGACCATTTGAACATTTCAGCCATGTTGTTGGAGGTGACTGAAATAGGAGTGACCACAGGATGACCATAACCAGCCAGAGGAAATGGACTGATGTCTCTAGTTAATGTTTCACCCTTCTCATAGGAACAGCACACACGGTCACAGCACTCAGCATTAACGGAGGAACTCAAAAAAATGATCCAACATTCAAAGTAGAGGCAAATAAGCGAGAATGATGACTTACAAAATTATGGTTTAGCAGTACCAACAGTTGGTGGTTTCATCTGTTAATTGTTTGTTTTAATATTCACTAGGCGGTGTGTATGGTGATCTCCCCGTTTTTTTTCTTTTCTTTGTATGGAATTCATGACTTGATGCTTTTGTTACTAAGGTAAGTGTCTTTGTTTTGCACAGTTTTTAATGCTTCTCAGGCGTATAATGCAAAGTGTATTTATATAAGTTTTTAAAAAACATTTCCAGTTGTGATGCTGCTTTGTGCAAGGAAAAGCCAAGAACTGAACGATGTTTCAGAAGTTTTTTGGAAGTTGGCCATAATGTGTATTGTGTTTGGGTTCACTATGCCATGAACTGGCATGTTTTGCATGCATTGTAAATAGTTTTGAGCAGTTCCATCATTTGACCTCATTCATGAAAAAAACTGAAGTTAGTCCAACAATCTGAATAAGTGGTTTGTTATTTACAGACATTTGTGCAGTACTTAATTAGGCTAATTTGTATTTTTTTTTTGTATTTAGTACTTGACTTGATTTTGAGAATAAAATATTTGTCATCAAACTTAATTTAAATTTTTATTTATCAACGATCTTTGAATTTGCAGATGCACCCCATTCTCTTACGTAAACCACCTTTAACCTTTTTTCCAGGGACTTGACCAGTTTTTTTTGTGGAATAGCCGAATCCTGCTGGAGCATATTTCCAGAGTTAATGAGTTGGATTCTAAAACATTACACCTGGGAAGTGACTCTAAACTGGCCTCAGTATCACACAAAGATCCAGCAGTGGGAAGGTTAGTCATGTGGAACTCTCTCAACCTTGGAGAAACCATGCGGCTGTTTTCAGATATGAACAAAAATTGATCTTGAGGTTTATAAAATAAGAAATCCGTTGGTATTTAATTACTCAAATCAGCAAGTGCCTATATTGCATTATTTGACCAATGTTGTGCAATTAGATGTATTAACTCTTGACAGTCCAAACAAGTTAAATATTAATTACTACAAATTGTGCTTAACCCTTATGCTGTGTAGAAAAGCCTGGAACACCTTTGATGTTCCCGGTCAAACATGACTGTTCTTTTAAAAATTGCTGGTAAATGACTCGTTACACTGTATTTTCACCAAATCTTGGAATCAATCTTTTTGTCAACTTGTTTTCTTTCAATTAGGACAGGTTGTGTTTATATTTGGAACTGATTGATGGTAGGCTTTGTTTATCTGAGCTTATGCGCTTCAGTTTTTGAGTTAAAAAAATAAGCTTTATTTGTGGATAATTTTGTCAATATTGAATAAAATATAAAGAAAATTTCACTTTATCACACTAGTGTGCTTTAATGTTTAACTAATGTTTTGAAATGCTTTCATTTTGTAGAAAATGGAACAAAGCTACACTTGTGGTTGTCAAAAATGACTGTCCCACCAAAAAAAAAAATAATAATAATTTTAAATGTCTTGTTATGCTACATTATCACTAGATATTGGACTGGATCTTTTTGTCAATTTTTTTTCATTTTTTTTTTTTCAATTTGGACATGTTTTGTATTTTTGAAATTTATTGATCATGGGTCTCATCGTGTTCACAAAAGGCTTATTTTTTATCTCAAAAACTGAGCTCAGATCATAAAAAATCAGTGAAAAGAAATGAATACAAAACCTGTCCTAATTGAAAGAAAACAAGTTGACAAAAAAACTGAATCCAATATTTGTTGATGATATTGCATACTTTCTGTAGGCTAGTGATTTTTGACCAGGAACACCACAAGTGTAATGTGGGGTGGGGGATCCCAATAAAGTACAAAAATTATCCCAAAAGTTCTGAGAAACTGAGCAAAGTTAGTAAGTTTTAGCGTAATGCAATAACAAGAGGGTTAATTCAGTGACATTACTTCCATTTCATTTACCATGGAAAGTCAAGTTGAGCCCATTAAATAATGCCAGATGGGGCTCAGCTTTTACGTAGCTCTACACGGTTCTATTTTGTATTTTTACATTAACAATGTACTCAATGTTCTATTTATTAAAAGTTAATTTGTTGTTAAGCGTGTACACATTTATTCCAAATTAATAACTATAAGAATGCAGTAACATTTTATTTAATTGATGTTTTTAGTCAACTTATATTTGGATCATCGGTAATCAAAGCTTGTAAACACTGCAGGTTTTTAATTAGTCTTCCCACCACCTCAGTCGTTCCTTTCGTAGTCTCCTGTGACTTTGCCCGTTTTTTCTTAATTACCCCC
Organism: Opsariichthys bidens; assembly: GCA_037194245.1. Classification (NCBI taxonomy): domain Eukaryota; kingdom Metazoa; phylum Chordata; class Actinopteri; order Cypriniformes; family Xenocyprididae; genus Opsariichthys; species Opsariichthys bidens. Next base: position 7,205,876 of record CM074310.1, on the reverse strand, counting down.
CCACCAAACCCACGGCACACTTTAGGGGGTCTGTTAAAACACAGACCCCCTCAGGCTCAGAGGAGGCATAAAATGCTGCTTCCCACTGTAACTAACCACTGGTGTCCCGGTTGGACACCGTTACTTTAGAAAAACAAGTGCACTTTTAATGTCATATTTCATAAAATTTGAACAAATAATTTGAGGAGGCACTGCCTCTCTTGCCTCCTCGGAAAATAATATCACATAAGCAAGTGTGCAGAAAGAATCCCTAAAAATCCTGAGAGCCTGTGTGGAGTGCGCAATCAGATGGCCGGAGTGATGCATAGAGGAACTGATTTTATAGACCTTTACAGACAGACCTATGAGGATGTTCAATGATGGTATAAGCTGTTATTGAGACATGCTTTTATTTTAAATACTGGTGTTCAACAGTGGAATAAATGGTCTATGATTCTACAAAGAAATCTCCATGCACCAATCAGAAAATCATAAGCACATCTTACTAAAAGAGTGCTTTAGCGCCCGGAAACTCTTGAAGCACTGCAAATGCTGTCTCCCTTTGCTCTCAAATTATATATATCCTCCTGAGACCCAATCACAGACTTTTGCCCATTGTAGTGGATGTTAAATATTTGCAAATTTCTCTGACACCATATGTGTCAGTGTCATGGGTGTCCGGTAAAGAACACATTCAGGGATTTTCCGAGATGGCGAATGTTTGGAGGTGTCATCAGAACAACAACTGACAACGGTTGAATGATGAAATTTACCACTCTTATGGAAATATATTTTGTATTTATAATTTAAATTGATATTCATAAAATCTCAGGAAGTTGCTCTGGGGTTTCAAATCAGAATATGACTTCTGAAATAGGATATCGATGCTGTAGTGGACACCGGGACTTAAAGCATGTGAATCAGGCATTTTGGGAGACACAAGTGAATAGGGAAAGAAGTTATATATATCAATGTTCCTATGAAGTGTTACATAATCTTATGAAAATGTCGCCAATTATCACTCCCGTTTTTACACTTCTTTTTTCATTAAATGTTGCTCCAAGAACACATTAATATGCAAATTTGATACGATGCAGTGTATAGAAGTTATGGCCATGTTTACGCACACATCGTAAAGTAAAATGGTATATAATATCATAGTGTTATCTTTCATAACATAGTTGATAATTATCTTTGTAAAATGGTTTAGGTTAAAGAAAATCCTGAAACCTAAACATTGATCGTGAGTGAAAAAAAAATACATTGTTTTTGTCTATACATGAATATTCATGCATTTATTTATGAATAATGCTCCAAACAATGTACCGACAATAATTATAAAAAACTAAATTTTATATCATATAATGGTATATTTTTGGTGTTTTTGTTTGTAATATTGCCATTCACTTCGTAGCTGACTGGTTTGTTTCATGGATTTAAAAAATATTTATATTATGGAACCAAGGCATCTGAAAAAGTGGATGGCGACTGTTGCGCTCTATGCCTCTTGGCCAATCAAATTCAAGAACTGTTGTAGAAATATGACCGTTCATTGTTTTTACTGTTCTGTCATTTAACAAAGTAACGCTTTTATGTTTTCTTTAGGAATATTCAGCATTCAACCAAACGCTCTGTGGCAAATCAAAAGTCAAACTACTGTAAATTACTTTCATGGGCCGTGGTTTCCTCAATCCATCACATAATGAACAGGAGAGGAATTTACTGGAGGAAGGAACGAAAAGATCAACAGATCCACAAATAAACCCGTACATGATCAGCAATGTGGGTAGACTTGGGAGCTCCTTCACCGTTCAAGAATGTGTTGGTCCGTCTGACATTTTGCTTGTCTGTTGATTCCATTAACTAAAGGAATTGCATTTTATTTATTTATATTCTTTTTTGGCTGAAGAGGGAATTGGTGAAACTGGTGTAAATTCCAAGACTCGCTGCCCTGCCAACATCTACCTTGCTCCATGAAGGCCGCATTAGAATCCAACTGAAGCAATGAGGTTTCATCTGAAGTTTTACTTGCATTACCTGATTCTGTTGGGTTTCAGCTGCGTAATTTCTACCTATGGCCCATATCAGAGGGCCCAGAAGACAGGCGACATACTGCTGGGGGGGCTTTTCCCAATACACTTTGGGGTGGCCTCCAAAGACCAGGATCTTGCAGCAAGGCCAGAGTCAACTGAGTGTGTCAGGTATAAACACAACTTAATCAGCTTCTGGGGTTCGAATGTGGTTTTCAAGGTCTTTTCGTCCCTACCATAATTAATATGAGGTAAAGGCTGAAAGACATTCAGTGCGTTCAATGGGTTGTACTAAGCTAACCTACTTGGCTAGTGTTTGTTACCTTAAATACACCAAGTATACACATCACTACAATCTAATAAACAGATTGTATGTCTATCTTACAGCCTTGTTATCTTTGATAAGATTAAATGTTTAGTCCTTTTTTGCCAGGTTCGTTCCTTATTGTTGAACTTGATTGCTGTAAATGACAAATATGACCCAAAGTGTGAAACTTTCTTTTTCAGATACAACTTTCGTGGATTCCGTTGGCTACAATCTATGATCTTTGCAATAGAGGAGATCAACAACAGCTCTACTCTTCTTCCAAACATCACGCTTGGCTACCGTATATTTGACACATGCAACACCGTCTCGAAGGCCCTGGAGGCGTCACTGAGCTTTGTTGCACAGAATAAGATTGATTCACTCAACTTGGATGAGTTCTGTAACTGCACAGGGAACATCCCATCAACCATTGCTGTGGTTGGAGCATCTGGATCTGCGGTGTCTACGGCAGTGGCTGACCTAGTGGGCCTCTTCTACATTCCTCAGGTTGTTTTGCAATTCTAACAACTCTAAGTGTTTAGTTAGAGTAGTTTCAGTGGAAAAATAAAGGAAGAAATGTGCTTGGTAAATGCATTATGAATCGATTTTAAAGACAACGGTTGTATTACACTCATCCAGATTACCTTTAAATGGGACCCTTTTCACAAGATGTAATACAGTATAAGCCTCTGGTGTCCCCAGAATGTCTGTGAAGTTTAAGCTCAAAATACCCCACAGATCATTTATCAAAAACACTTTTTTTTGGTGTGTGTCCCTTTAAATTAAAAAATGAGCTGCTGAGGGCGGAGCTTTAAGAGCTCACGCTTCAACAACAAAGCTGGAGAATCTCACATAGCCAAAATGTATATTGTCAGCGGTGTTCGGTCTTTGTTCAAACTCGGGCACTGATGCAACTGGACGTTTCTGAATAATCAGTGGATAAATTTTTGTAGTTGTTATGGAGTTAAGTTGATTCAACTCATAGACTAGCATGGATGTACCATCATGTTTTCATGCAAATCCAGAGTTGAACTGACCCTCGTTTGTGATTTGCACAAACATAACACTTTAACGACTTTCTTTGGAACGTTTCCTTCATAAATGAAATTCAACCACTGTGTCTTCAGTGGCTCAGATGCAGAGAGTCTATGGAGACTCTTATGTTCATTGGTACATCCAATAACAGTTTTTTTTTTTTTTTTTTTTTGGCGCAGACATTGTATATCTCCAGCTGGTACAGCAAGTAAACAGAAATGGCGGACTGCTATGGCTCACTCCGGGCGGTATCTATGCTAATAGAGCAGATCATCACCAGTTGTGGGTGGGGCTTCCTTACTCTTACGTAAGAGTAGGGGGAAATCTGGAACCATGTGTTTGGAGAGACAGTTAATGATTTATGGGGATTATAAAAAAAAAAGGAGTGGGTGTTTTTTTTTTACCATCTTTAAGCAATTCTTTAAAGGGATAGTTCACCCAAAATAAAAATTGTCATCATTTACAACCTCAAGTTGTTCCAATCCTGTATCAATTTCTTTCTTCTGCTGAATGCAAAATAAGATATTTTGAACAATATTGGTAGCCAAACTGTTGATGAAGCCAAACATTGACTTGCATAGTATTTTTTTCCATACTGTGGAAGTCAGTGGGGCCCATTAACAGCTTTGGAGCCCTTGAAATATTGCATTTGATCCATGCATACTACTGCTTTTTTGGAGTTTAAAGGTATGGTCACTATTAACTGTCATTTTACGAATTCTATTTTTCTTATAACTGCCCCTCTCAACTCTTCTATCTTTTAGATCAGCTATGCCTCATCCAGCCGACTTTTGAGCAACAAGAATCAGTACAAATCCTTCATGAGAACTATCCCTACAGATGAGTATCAGGCTATTGCTATGGCTGCCATCATTGACCACTTCCAGTGGAACTGGGTGATTGCTATTGCCTCCGATGATGAATATGGCCGTCCAGGTATTGAAAAGTTTGAAAATGAAATGTTTCATAGGGACATCTGCATCGACCTCAATGTTTTAATTTCACAATACATTGATGAAGCGGAGATTCGCCGTCTGGCAGACCGCATTGAGAACTCAACCGCCAGGGTCATTGCTGTGTTTGCTAGTGGGCCAGATATTGAGCCACTTATTAAAGAGATGGTGAGGCGAAACGTCACAGACCGCGTCTGGTTGGCGAGTGAGGCATGGGCCAGCTCTAGCCTCGTTGCCAAGCCAGAGTACCTTGATGTCATGGGTGGAACGATTGGCTTTGCACTGAGGGCTGGGAACATACCTGGCTTTAAAGAATTCTTACAGCAAGTCCATCCAAAGAAGTCCAGCCATAATGAATTTGTGAGGGAATTTTGGGAAGAGACTTTTAACTGTTACCTTGAAGATAGTCCAAGGAATGAGGACAGTGAAAATGGCAGTACAAGTTTCAGACCACTGTGCACTGGTGAAGAGGACATTGCAAGTGTAGAGACACCGTACCTGGACTACACGCACCTAAGGATTTCTTACAATGTGTATGTGGCTGTTTATGCCATAGCACAGGCGCTTCAGGACATACTTACCTGCACACCTGGAAAAGGATTGTTTGCTAATGGCTCTTGTGCAGACATTAGGAAAGTTGAAGCATGGCAGGCGAGTTACTTACCATACTACATATTTGTAAGCTGTACAAGAAATTCCTGTGGCAGTGTTCATGACGGTTCCCCTCTGCTCTTCTCATTTCTAGGAAAGTCTCACACAAACGTAAAGATATTCACATGCCTCTTTCTCCTTTTTTAATTCTAAAAGGTTCTGAAACAACTGAGACATCTCAACTTCATAAACAGCATGGGGGAGAGGGTGCGTTTTGACAATGGCAGTGAGCTCTCCGCAAATTATACCATTATAAACTGGCATCGATCACCTGAAGATGGGTCTGTTGTATTCAAGGAAGTTGGTTATTACAGCATACATAACAAGAACGGGGCTAAACTTTTCATGGACAAGACAAAAATACTGTGGAATGGCCATCTTACTGAGGTGAGTAAGCATAAAACATACAGTATCCTTATTTCTTGGCACTTAGATTAGAGCAAATTGTATGTATTTATCCTAGCTTTTATTAAAGCTATAGTTCACCCAAAGATGAACATTTGGTCATCAATTACTCACTCTCATGTCATTCCAAACCCATAAGATTTTTGTTCATCTTCAAAACACAAATGAAGATGACTGGAATGAATTCTGACCATCCACTGGAAAATCTTTTCACCCAAAACTCTGATGCTTCAAAACGTTCATAAAGAGATGAAAGTCTTCACTTTATATGATGAACAGATTTAATTTGGGCTTTAGCAAAGCACATAGAGCACTCAAATTTGATAAATGGAAGCTCAAATTTGACATGTGAGAACCAATGAGGTCACGTCAACACATTTAAGCTTCCTCGAGAAGCAATGAGGTTTGTTCTCACGCATCAAGCAAGTACGGTTGAGCTTCCATATACCGTATTTGATGTGCTTTATGTACGTTAGCTGAATTTTTAGGTGAACTAACCTTTTAACTAATGGCAAACCCAAAGGATCCTTGTCCAATCACTTTTACAGCAGCAGATATGACTTGTTGTATTACACGAGACAATACATTGTTTCTCTTTTCTCTTCTAGGTACCATTTTCCAACTGTAGCGAGGAGTGTGAACCTGGAACCAGAAAAGGAATTATTGATGGCAAACCCACATGCTGCTTCGAGTGTACAGAGTGCTCAGATGGGGAGTACAGTGATCATAAAGGTTAGCAAATTAATGAAACAGCAACTTAATATCTATTAGAACAGTTACTTTTTTGCTGGAGGAAGCAACAGCAGTGGAAAGAGACCGTATCAAAGTCTACAAACGTTGACTTTCAAGACCTTAAGTCAAGACCTTAAGCAGGGATGTTCAATCCGGCTCTTGGAGGAAAACCTTCGAGCAGAGTTTCTAGCCCTTAATTAATTAAACACGCCTAAACCAGCTAATCAAGGTTTTCAGATAGAACCTGTTTTTATGAGGAAATAAAATGTTTCATCTTGAAGGTAGGGCCTTCGTGGCATTTGTCAGCCACATACGTCATCAAGCTGGTCTCATTTAAAAAAAGTGTCTCTGATATAAAATTGACTGTTATTCCTTGTGAGGCATGGAATGGAATGGTTACTTTTGTGAAATAAAGCATCCTTCTAAATGAGACACAATATCTAAATCTAGAATTGTTCTTTTAAGTTCGATTTCGTGACCTGGCTTGACCGGTTACCAACTTTAGTTCTGGGTTGATGATGCAAGACTTGCATTGAAGTATCCTACACACTCCTTGCACTGAATGAGCATGTTCAGATGGCTTATTAAATCAAAGAACCAGTTCGAAATGAACAAACCCTCAGAAAACGTAGTTAGAACCGGCTCATTTGGTTCTTTTTGAGTAGGTTCTTTTTTAATTGTTAATTTCAAACTGGTTCTTTGGTTCAATAAACCGTCTGGACATGCTCATTGGCTCATTCGGTGCTGTGCAAGGAGTGTGCATGCTCCTTTGAATGTGTGTCTTACGTCATGAAACCAGAATTAAAATTCGATCCGATTCTATGAACTGACTCAACTAGTTTACCGGCTTTAAACTCTGCATGAAGATTCCTGGACGGTTCCTGCAGAGTTTAGTCCCAACTCTAATCAAACACACCTGAACCAGCTAATCAAGGTGTTCAGGACTACTTGAAAATTACAGGACTAAGGCTGGACCGAAGTCAGCAGGATGGTACCCTGTTCTACAGCGCTTATTAATCATGGTTACAGTTAATTTGAACAATTCATAATGACATTATTTTTTTCTTTTCGTTTTCGCGGATCTGTGTGAACTGGGATAATTTTGGCAATGTTGATGTATGTACCTGAAAAAAGGAGAATTGTCATGAAAACTTGCCCTTAAAATCAAAAGTTGTATCCATTAACATTAATGCACTTTGAACTAGCATGAACAAAAAAAATAATAACTGCATTTTATTTACCATCGTTAAGAATGTAAAGACTACTCCTCATTAACTATTGTTGAGACCTTATTGTAAAGTGTGAAAACGACAAAAAATATTCGTATTCTTTTCTCAACAGATGCCAGTGTTTGCTCTAAATGCCCAAACAACTCCTGGTCTAACGGCAATCACACCTCCTGCTTCCTGAAGGAGATTGAGTTTCTGTCCTGGACCGAACCTTTTGGGATCGCTTTGGCCTTATTTGCAGTGCTTGGGGTTCTGTTAACAGCTTTTGTGTTGGGTGTTTTTGTGCAATTCCGTGATACTCCAGTTGTGAAAGCATCAAACCGAGAGCTGTCATTTCTTTTGCTTTTCTCGCTCATCTGTTGTTTCTCTAGCTCTCTCATATTCATAGGCGAACCGCAGGACTGGACGTGCCGCGTACGGCAACCAGCCTTTGGAATCAGCTTTGTGTTATGCATCTCTTGCATTCTGGTTAAAACCAATCGTGTCCTACTGGTGTTTGAAGCCAAAATCCCCACCAGTCTGCACCGTAAATGGTGGGGACTGAACCTGCAGTTCTTACTGGTGTTCCTGTTCACATTCGTGCAAGTGATGATCTGCGTGGTTTGGTTGTACAACGCTCCACCAGGGAGTTACAAGAACTATGACATCGATGAGATCATCTTCATCACCTGTAATGAGGGCTCCATGATGGCGTTGGGATTCCTCATTGGCTATACGTGCCTGCTGGCCGCCATCTGTTTCTTCTTCGCGTTCAAGTCTCGGAAACTGCCTGAAAACTTCACGGAGGCCAAGTTCATAACGTTTAGCATGCTCATTTTTTTCATCGTTTGGATCTCCTTCATCCCTGCATATTTCAGCACGTATGGCAAATTCGTCTCAGCGGTTGAGGTCATTGCCATTCTGGCTTCCAGCTTCAGTTTGCTAGCCTGCATCTTTTTCAACAAGGTGTACATCATTCTCTTAAAACCATCCAGGAACACAATTGAGGAGGTTCGCTGTAGCACAGCAGCTCATTCATTCAAAGCGGCGGCGAAGGCGACGCTCCGGCACAGCTCTGCCTCTAGAAAGAGGTCAGGCAGTCTTGCTGGGTCCTCTGCCTCCTCGCCTTCTTCATCGATCAGCCTGAAGACCAATGGGAATGAAACGGAGTCCCCCTCTACACGCAGACATAGTCAGAAACCAAGGGTGAGCTTTGGAAGTGGAACTGTCAGTCTCTCCTTAAGCTTTGAGGAAGCAAGAAAGAACTCGGTGAAATGATTGACAAGAACTTTTGTATAAAAAATATGGTTGGTATTGTAAGAATGGTGGCATCCCAATAGTCGTGTCAACCTCAAAGTCATTTTCTAGAATCAACCTCCACTAAATGTGAAAACAGCCAGAGCCCCTCCCAGTCTTCAGGCACAGACTAATCTCTGTCAACATTACTTAGACCTGCCATAATTCACTGACACACAAGAGTCATTTGCGTGCAAGCCGTTTGTTGACCACCGCAGTCTTTCACAGGCACTTTTTGCGTCACTCTGTTTAAGGTGTCTGCTAAATGTCTTACATGTAACACAAAAGCAGATAAATAAAACAAAAACACTTGATTTATGTCTAATGTGATTGTCTAGTCCCTTGATAATAGTTGTATTATGTCTCCAGTTTACATTCTTGAACACTCCTCCAGGAACAAGGACATGTGTTCATCGAAACTTTCATTCTCTTAAGTAATTTAATATTTTTTATAAATATTTTAAAATGATGTACATGAAGCAGGGCTTCGACACAACGCACATGCGATTGTATTTGATAGTATATATTCCATAGATTTGATCCTATATACAAATCTGGATTTATAAAGGCGGAAATTGATATGAAAATGTTCTCAAAGTCCCTTTAAAACATGTGATTTCACTCGGCAGCTGTCTTTGAAATTGTTTTCGGGCATCCAAGTGCAGCTCCTATCTTTTTGAATTGGGAAACATTAAATTCTCATTGTTCACTAAACTTACGATTAAATTTAATTTTTAAAAACACCAATGAAATCTGACAACAACAGTCTCATAAAGCTTGTTACTTATGTTCAGATCGGGGTTTTTTTTGTAAATCTTAATCTTCCCTTTGGATTAATTGACTGCTTTTCAAATTAAATGACAACGTTTCTTCCAAGGTAATCCTTGGCTATATTTTTATTATTCGTTTCTAGTTTATTTAACCAAAGTTTGATAAATTTGCACGGCTTCAGTTTGCTGGGGATATTGGGATATTCGCTGCTGCAGCACATATCTGGGAATGAATGATTGATAAAATGTGGCATTTTGTGCCATCATGTCGGGTGCATGGATTTATCATTTAAATCAATGCAATATTCCATTAAAAAAAACTTTTTTCATTTTATGGTGACTAACTTGTGAAGTCAAACACACAACATAATATTAAACCGTAACAGAAAAAAATAATGATAAATTAATATTAATAAATTTAGAGAAAATCTGTCTGCTCTCTTGAATCAACTGGATTTTTCCAACGAAAGCTGATGTTCTGATGAAAAATCAATATTAATCAAATGATTTTTAGTGACATCTATGGTCAAGAGGAAAATTAAAGATGGGAAAGCAGGATTGTATTGTAAATATTGCTTTCAACAATTTTCTTTGTTTTCATCTTCATCTGTAGCTGTTTGCCTGCAGAAAAGTTGTAGTCCCTAAAGTCTTTGGTTGTAGTTTCGGCATCTGCCAGCAGGTGTTACGATGTTAATCAGCATCTGTGTTAGGATGACTCCTATGGCAAGCCGTTTCAACTTTTATTCATTTTCCGAATATGAACTTATGATATCAACAATTACATTTTCACTAGTTAAAATGTTAATTCTTGATACCAGGAATTAGATTTTCACTAGTAACAACGTTAATTCTTGGTATCAATAATTCAATTTCCACTAGTATAAACTATAATTCTTGATTTCTGTAATTGTATTTTCACTAGTGAAATCTCGCCATAGGCTGCCATTCGAATTCAATTGTTGATATCAAGAATTAATTTCTTACTAGTTGAAATTCCAGTTTCACATATCAGGAATACAATTCTTACAAGTAAAAATGCAAATTTCTGATATCAACAAATGTTACCAGTGCAAATGTCTATTCTTGATATCAACAATTGAATTGCTACTAGTAAAAATATTCATTTCTGATATCATGAATGTGATTGTTACTAGTAAGAAAGCCGTTTTAGATATCAGAAATTATATTGATCTCAAGAATTAATTTTCCGATATAAGAAAATAATGTTTTTACTAGTAAGAATTGTATTCCAGAAATGTGAAACTGTAATTTCAACTAGTAAGAAATTAATTCTTGATATCAACAATTGAATTTGAATGGCAGCCTATGGCGAGATTTCACTAGTAAAAATACAATTACAGATATGAAGAATTATAGTTTGTACTAGTGGAAATTGAATTCCTGATATCAACAATTAATATTTTAACTAGTGAAAATGTAATTGTTGATATCACAAGTTCATATCCTGAAAATGAATAAAAGTGAAAACGGCTTGCCATATGACTCCAGCCAATGACGTCCCTTCAGCTTCTGTATTTGCGGAAATGCTGTTTCAGTACAGTATGGTCTCGAGCTGAGGGTGCTGCAGCTTTCACTACCGTAAGTCTTTTTAAGCTTTATTTAATTTCACTTTATTCTTTTCCTGTGTTTGTGCCCTCGTCAAATAATATGTATTAATTCGCGCGTACCTAGACACGTGAACGGTTGGCTTATCGCGATTTCGTTTTGTCGAATGTGCGACCGTCCTAAATCACGCTGTCAAACGGTCTCTCATCAAGCCTTACTAACTAAAATAAAAATGAGTTAGGTGAGCGTGTTTCAGAAGCGAATCTGTGTCAAATAAATTGAAAATCGAATCCTACATTTCTGTTCACACAAATACACTAAATAATATTTTTTAAATTATTAAATGGCACTTGACTTGCTAATGTCAGCTGTCACTTGTAATGCTAATTTTAAGGAATAATTGACCGGTTTAAGGGGTAAAAATATTAATATTATTTATTGTAATAACACAATTATCACAATAATACAGTATTGCTTCTTTTAGACCCCCACCCAGCTATGTTATGCATTTCGACTGAGTTAAATGTAAAAACTATTTCATATTTCGAGTGTAGGGCACACAGCAGTAGATTCGTCAAACCACGAGCTGAAAACAAACTTTATAAATTGTTTGACGTGGCAAGGACAAGAGAAGGTCCTGTTATAAAGGAAACGGAGGATGAAAAGCACACAACAAACCATTGAAGTACGTCAACATGAAACATGAGAAGTATGGGTGGAGGGTGGAGGTGACAGAAGCTTTGTGAGAAGGAAAAGGATCAACCTGTGGAATGTGAATAACAGGTAACACATGCCTGTGAGGAAGTGTTAATTGATGATTCACCGTGATTTGTGTGTAAGTGTGTATTTTATTTGAATTATTATAATAATATATAAATTGTATTTTTGTTAGAAAGCATCCCAGGTGTGGCTTATGAAGTGAAGTGAATGTCTGAAGACCAAGTAAGAGTTTACTACATTTTTCATAGTGCCATTACTAGTCTTATGTGCTGAGATTACATTTAGCTCATTCTCGCCGTTTTGAACAACTATTTATTTGCCATGTGACAAATGCATGTATCATATGTTCTCTCAGTTAAGCAATCGTCCAATTTAGCGTGATCTTTCTGATGCATTCTTTTTTCTTGTCACCACAGTTACTTCAACTGAAGTGTTTTCCTCTTCAGATGAAAAAATGAACAAAAAAACAGATGAAAGAGACTTTTGGAGGAAGGCTGGCCAACTTTAAGAACGACTGTTTAACTTCAAGCAGATGCTCCGATGTCTCTTGGTTGCTTTTCTCTGGATTTCACCTCAATCTAAACTTCAGTCATGGGAATCTTCCCTTCCATGTCCAAGATAATAAGGAAGGGGAAGTATCTGTTTCTTCTGTTGTTGGGCCTTTGCGTTGTAGTATGGATAGCAACGTTCTCCAATGATGACACCGTTAAAACTGCCCAGGACGCATCGGATCCCGCTGATGACGCCAAGATTGGCGGGGGGTTTCGTCAACTGGAGCTGGAATCCGAGATGATGCAGAGTATTGAGGAGCGTGTAGAAGAGCGTATAGAGGAGCAGAATCCCAAACAGAGCTGCCCGGAGCATTCACCCCTGCTCCGTGAGTGTGCTCTCATTTAATCTTGTGTTCACGCTTGACAGTATTGGTTTGAATGATGGTGTGATTTGCTCTGTTAGTTTTTTCTTTTCTCTTTTTTTATTTGACATGCACGCCGCAGTTACATTGGACAAACCATATGCACTTGCTTAAGTGTTTCAGCACACATGCTAATTCTCAACACTAGTCCACAGGAGGCTTTTTAGGGAAGACAAAAAAAATGGATAAATAAAACCAACAACAATACTAATAGTAGATATAATAATAATAACAATGTTAACAATGTAAGTCATAATAAAGAAAATATACCATAAAATTACAATACATACATACATAAGCTCCCCAAGGGAAAAGTGTGAACACTTTAATCCGAACCTTGGTGCACACCCAACAAACGGACCGATACATCTGAAAAGGTGGGTCTCGGTCCACTTCCAAAATCTGGTGCTGTTCAAATTAAAGGATTAGTTCACTTCAGAATGAAAATGTCCTGATAATTTTCTCACTCCATGTCATCCAAGATGTTTATGTCTTTCTTTCTTCAGTCGAAAAGAAATGAAGGTTTTTGAGGAAAACATTCCAGATTTTTCTTGGATTTTTCAGGTTGACCGTCCAATCTGCAGTTTCAGGGCAGTTTCAAAGGATCTACATGATCCCAGACAAGGAATAAGAGTCTTATCTAGTGTAATGATTGGTCATTTTCTTAAAAATAACAAACAGTACTTTTTAACCACAAATGCTCGTCTTGCGCTGCTTTGCAATCCGCCACGCATTACGTAATCATGCTGTAAAGGTCACGTGTGACGTAGGCAAAAGTACTGCAGTAGGATTGTCTACTCCAGCTTAAATCGTCCGTTGATTTTTCCTTTTTTGTAAAGGCGGTTTGACTTATTTTGTGCATGTTGGCTTTGTAGACACTGGATCGGTAATTTCGCCTATGAAAGTGACCTTCCCAACTTGATTACGTAATGCGTGGCGGGGGTTTTTTTTTTTGTTTTTTTTTGGAAAATCGTTTCACTAGATCAGATCCTTGTTCCTCGTCTGGGATCATGTAGAGCTCTTTGAAGCTGCATTGAAACTGCAATTTGGACCTTTTTACATTTTTCTAATCTCTGCAATTCTCCAGCTGTGATCCTGTGAGAGTCTTTGGTTACCAAACTCACCGTGCGTTAGGACAATATAGACACTTGTCCTCTTCCTGGCAGATTTGTAACCTCTTTAGTGGATTGAAACTGCCCTGTTGGTGGAAATGGGGGGTTTTCAATGCTTTTCGCTATTTTCTTACAGCCACTTTCTATTTTGTGAAGCTCAACAATCTTTTGCTGCACATCAGAACTATATACTTTGGTTTTGTGATGTGATTGATATTGTGATGGATGATTTAGGGAATTCGGCCTTTGTGTTTGCTCATATTTGTACTCCTGTGGAACAGGAAGTCATGGCTGGACAATTTCATACTCCTAGTCACCGTGGTGTGCTAAAAAAACATAAATATGAATTGGAATATACTTCAAAGATATTTTACTCATAAGAAGTTTTAGGGGAGCATAATGAGATTTTCCCATTTGGACTGTGGTGAAGTAAAAGTAAAGTTTCCCAAAATAAAAACTCTCATAAAGCGCAGTAACGAAGTAGAAGCGCATTTGTGACTGTCCACCATTGAATCTCATTTTGTGTTTCATGGATAAAAAAAAAATTATACAGAATTGGAATTACTTGAGGGTGAATATTATTATTATTATTTTACATCTAAACAACTATTACTTTGGAAACTTAGGTCTTTGCAAAATGAGTTGATAATAATGGGTAAAGATGTGAACCATGCAACTGCGACTCTGAGAGAAATGTGTGAGAATCTCACAGCCACCTCCATGTGAATGTCAATGTTTACACATTACTGTTTTTTTTTCCTTTCACAGCTGCTAGCTAATTTGGGCTTGTTTCCAAAGATGGGGCCCTGTAATTAATGTGGGCCCCAGCTGGTGCTGTATTTAAAGACTGCACCTGGGATGTGGGCCTTTCACTTACTTGTGGTCCTGCTTACATGCGTGTTTATTTTTTTTCTGCTTTTTCCGCTCCACAGGAGGTCCTTTAAAGCTGTCATTTGAGCCCTCGCTGAGAATAGAGCAGGTAGAGTATGAAAACGTGGAGGTCGTGGAGGGTCAATATAACCCCTCGGACTGTACGGCCAGGCAGAGTGTGGCCATCCTTATCCCTCACAGAAACCGGGAGAAGCACCTGCTCTACCTCCTCTACCACCTTCACCCTTTCTTACAGAGGCAGCAGCTTCACTACGGAATCTATGTCATTCACCAGGTAGGCAAAACTCCCACTAGCTCTGGCAGAAGTTTGCAGTGATATCATATCCTTGTTTTATCCAATGAAGCTTCAAGAATGGCTTTCTTGGTGTCATTTTTAGCGGGTTCAGAGTTCATGCAAGTAAAGGTTTCTTGGACCAAAAACATAATTTAGTTTTTTATGACCATTCATTGGTTTTATACCGTTAAGACTTAAACATAAACGCCCTCTTCATATACGAAATGCGTAACAATGTTTACCTATGGCTTTGCGTTGGGGTCCATTATAGTTTGCACTGGCCCATCCTTAAATACGTCTATTTGCAAAGTCTGCAGTACATTGTGACATGCATTCACCAAACAATCGAAGTTAAATATTAAAACTCTTTCCTCTAAATCCATTTGGAAGCGTACTATTTTGTGTTTTAGTTATATACAAAAAACTGGAATGATAGTATTGGTGCCGTCTGGTGTTTAACAAGAGTATTGTCTCATTGTTAAGTTTCTAACTACTAAATTTCCATTTTTTGGCAAGTGTGTTTAGTCTGATGGTTACAGGTTTCAAAACGGCCTGTTTTTGCAGCTTAAAGGGAGAGTGCACCCAAATATGAAGTTGTTCCAAACCTGTATGAATTTCTTTCTTCTGCTGAACACAAGAAGATATTTAAAATAATACATGTAACCATCATGGGCATCATCGGTTTCCATAGTATAGAAAAAAAAAAAATACTATGGAGGTCAATGGGTTCATCAACAGTTTGGTTACTGACTTTCTTCAAAATACCTTCTTTTGTTTTCAGCAGAAGAAAGAAATTCATACAGGTTTGGAACAACTTGAGGGTGAGTAAATGATGACAGAACCTTCATTTGTTTGTGAACTGTCCCTTTAATGTCCACATATGGTCATTTGGACTGAAGAGGAAGTTTTTAGTTCTGAAATGTTTTCGTATTAAACTCAGCTTTCCACGTCGTGATGCCACACCTCTAACAGCAGCAGAGAGAACTACCACCAGCTGATGCTAGTAGTATAAATATATAACTTTTTACAGTTTTCATCTTGAGGAAATGTAAGGTTAGGGAAAGTAAAAATCATAGATGCTAAACCTCAAGGTGTTTTGAAAGGTATACATGCTGAATTCCTGTTCCCATTCTAGTTTTACCAGTTCTTCCAGTAGCTCTGTCAGGAATTCTGTTAAGCTTACGACAATTTTTATTTCTTGCTTAAAATAAGAACTCTTTAAGGCCGAGAATTTCACTCTAAGCACACACTACAGTTTTGTTACTGTCGCTTTAAATGTTTTGAGTTCTTTAAAGCAGGATAGATTCTGATGATCTCGGCTGTGAAAAATCATTGCGAAAGTAATTCCAACTAGGGTTGGGCGATATAGGCTCAATTATATCACGATATTTCAAGAATATTTGCGATGACGATATGGAGAAAAATATATGGAATGTTTTATTGGTGATTGCAGCTGGCAGGCAGTAGCATTTATTAGTGCAAATATTGGACTGCTGTCCTTCTTTCTCAACAATTTAACGTTCCAAAACTGACTGTTTAACTGAATACTCAGGCATTTTGACATAATTTTGGATCTATTTGACCGTTTTAGCGCAGTAAGTAACTAAAAGTAGTAACGCTACTAGTTTAACTCTATTTTTCAGTCGTGTGATTTAGTAGTTCAGCTGTTCAAAACAAGATTTCTTTTCCTGTGTGAAAAAACACTGAAACACCTTTTTGTAATATCAAACACTCACCTAAAAGATACGTTCTCTCATTTGATGCACTGGGGACAAACCCATTTTTCATACGTTAGTGCATGGGTGATAATAGTTTTTAAGAATATATTCTTCCTTCTGTCATTTCCATTAGAAACGACAGAAGCTGTTCATCTCTTCTGTCATTGCACATTCCCAACATATGATGTAAAGCAAAAAAAATGTTGGTAATTCTGCAAAAATGTTGAAAAGTGCTTTGTGTTAACCATTTATCATACTTTAGTGTGAGCAAACAGAGACTCTTTAACAGGCCAATGAGAGTTTTGGAGCACCCACATAACTTAGTGCTACACTGGAAAGAAAGACTACCGTATAGTATTTCCACATTTCCTAAAGTTTTAAAATGGAGATGCCTGTTTGGAATATGAAGTGCACATTAATTGCAATTTGATTAAATAGTCCTGACAGACCTAGTGTTGGTCTGTTTAAGTCATGAAATACAGTATTGGAAAAAACCTGGTGATACAAAGGAATTCACTACAAAAGATTTGCAAACGTCTAATAATTGTATGTTTCTTTATCTTGTAGGCTGGAGATGCTACATTTAACAGGGCAAAGTTATTAAATGTTGGCTACCTCGAGGCTCTGAAAGACCAGAGCTGGGACTGTTTCATCTTCCATGATGTTGATCTGGTTCCTGAGAATGATCATAACATATACATGTGTGGGGAACAGCCTAAACACTTAGTAGTGGGGAGGAATTCCACTGGGTACAAGTGAGTATTGGTGTCTTCATTTAACAAACACAATACAGAATGTTCTGGGATTTGAACCAACAACGTTTGGGTTAGAATTCTGCTTATCGATTCCTAATGTTATTCAGGTATTTAGGTACAGAAACCGTAATCAAATGTAAAATAATGCTGCACTATTTGAATAAAATATACATTACAAATATAGTTACTCAATCAAGAATCAAGAACAGTGAGTGCATTTTCTCATTCATTTCTCATGTTGTTTGATTAATGTTATTATAGAGACGGCAGCAGAAATATTAGGCTGCTGTCACTTTATGGGTATAAACATGCACACATGCCTAGTCAATTTCACACAGATGAAACCTAATTCACATGCACAAAACGTGATTAAACACTGGTATTAATCTAGCTTTGACATGGGAAACAAAAGAAAAAAAATGTAATGACTAACTTGTAAGACTAGTCTTTCTTAGAAATTCATGCAACCGGCCCCAGGTGATTTATTGCTTTGCTACGTACACTTGTGCGCAAGGGTCAATTGCAAAACTGAGTTATTTTGTAAAATGCTGTATTTCTTGTTTAATATTAAAAGACATTTAGCACATTTTGCCAATGACTTCCCAGACTTCGATACAAAGGTTACTTTGGGGGGGTTTCGGCCATGACGACAGAGCAGTTCCACAAGGTGAATGGCTTCCCAAACTCGTACTGGGGCTGGGGTGGAGAGGACGATGACCTGAGAATAAGGTAAGACGGACTTAGAAGTACTACATACTGATTAAAATCCACTGTTTTGCTTAAGTAAACAAAATGACCAAAATGCTCATCTTTAACTGTTTTTTTTAGTTGCAATGAAACTACTTTTCAGGGCATATTGACAACATTTTGAAAAGAATCTATAGGCACATGTGGCAGTTTTGAAGAGAGTTATTACTCGTTTGGCTTGATGTATGCGTAACAAATAATTGGTGCAAAATTGCTTGTTTTTAATCATCAACACTAAAAAGGGACATGAAAAAAGCCAAGCCAATATGTACTTCATGCTGTATGAAGTGTGTTTGAGTTAAGGGAAATGTTCACTGCCGTGGTACATTGCTTTGCTATATTCTTCTCATTGTTGATTTTAATAGAACCGTGTTTTTCAGGGTGCAACTTCAGAAAATGACAATAATTCGTCCGTCGCCTGTAGTGGCGCGCTACACCATGGTCTTTCATAAAAGAGACCACGGAAATCAAGTCAACAAAGACAGGTCAGTTTGAGTGTGAGTGAGAAATAAATGTTGCAGCATTAAGTGTTATTTTAGTCTCGCAAGAGACCACAACTAAAGTAAGGAACATTTTTAAGAGCATTCATTGTTCAATTACAGCTGAATTAAGGAAATGAGATTTATCCATCCAGTGTCTTACATGGTCATCAGACTAAAACATTATGGTTTAGATACGTACTGTACAAATTAAAATCCATTACAACAGTTCAAGTATATTTCCTGTCCAAGAAAAAAATGTGAAAACTTTCATGTGAGGACTCGATCGGTGGCGAGTCGACTGTATTTCATTACAGTTACATTTTAAATGGGTGGTAATCAGATTACAGTTCCATCTGAAAAGTGTTTAGATTACCAAAGTGATTACTTTGAATTTTAATGTCATTTAAACAGCGATTGGTGATTCTCTGACACTGACAGTCTGAAAAAGCGGAGTTAAGTTTCATGTTTTCGACTCTTTTCATGTTTTGTGATAGTTGTTTGTGAGTCATTTTATAATTCTCTGGTCACTGCAACTTTTTCCCACAATTAGTTTTTTTTTCCCTCAGAATTGCGAGATTTAAACTCACAATTGCAAGTTATATAGTCAGAATTGGGAGATTCTTGCAATACTGACTTTTTTCTTCCAATTGTGAATTTAGTATGTGAGTTTATATCTCATAATTCTGACTTTTCTCAATATTGTGAGTTTATATCTCATAATTCTGACTTTATAACTCGCAATTGCAACTTTATATCACACAATTCTGAGGGAAAAAGTCAGAATTGTGAGATAAAAACTTGCAATGACCTTTTTTGTGTTTGTTCCACACTTACTAGTATTCCAAAGTATTCTAAAGTATTTAGATTAAGTTACTAAACTTGAGTAATGTAACGAAATTTGTTACAAATTACTTTTTAAAGCTTGTATTTTGTAATCTGTAGTGAAATACATTTTAAAAGTAACCAGCCCAGCCCTGGACATAGTGTGTCAAACAGGGTTGAAGTTACTAAATTTAAGTTACTAGCCAAAACAAAAATATCAGAAATAAACCAGATCATCAAAGCCACAACTGATTCTGATTCTGGATCATTAAATTGCTTTGTTTCACAAGTTTTACAACATTGAATGATGATTTGCAAAGTTCCCTTGTGATTTCTTTTTGTAAAACGGTATTTTGTTGCTCCAAATATAGCTCACTCTGTTTAAAGGGTGTCATTTACTCACCCTCATATCGTTCCAAACCCGTAGGACTTTTTTATCTTCAGAACACAAATGAAGATATTTTTAATTTAATCTGAGAGCTTTCTGTCCCTCCATTGACAGTTTACGCATTTGGAAGTGACACTTCAAAAAGTTCATAGAGATCATAAAACTAATCCATATGAATCGAATGGTTCAGTCCAAATTTTCTGAAGAGACTCGATCGCTTTATATGGAGAACAGATTTAATTTGGTCTTTTATTCACTTTATCTAATAATTAGACATGCACAAATTATGACGGAAACAAATAATTCCCTCGATGCACAACAAAAGACTCACGTGACTTTACCAGTTAATGTGATTGGATATCTGGACAAACCAGCGGACAAGTTTCATTGCACAGCATCTCAAATGTTGGTTTGGTTGAAGTCTGTTTTTTTGCTTCCTTCTCAGGAAGTGGCAGTTCCATTCTCTTGAACACTTGAGATGGAAATAGTGCTTTATTCCCAGATGTTTTATGCAATATTTAAATTTTTTACACAAGTTAAATTCGCAACTTAGATGGAAACAAAGCTAATGAAGAGAAGTGTATTTTCAGTGTGGCATTTGGGCCTGTTTACATATTATTAAGATGCGTGTGGTCAATTAGATCACAAGTAGACGAGGGAGATATTCCCATTTACACCTGCTATTTTAATCCATCTCTTTTATCCACGTTCAACCACTTCTGTCCTGATTTCTTTTCTATGCGCAGGTAAATGTATGGGCCTTTTCAGATCTTTCGATCCAATGGCTCATGCAATTTACATATGAACGCGACAGGAGACGCTAGAAAACATCAGATTTAGCTTCTTCTCTGACAGCCTCAAGACCACGGCAAACGCTGTGAGTGCGTGTTAGAAATCAGGACTGGCGACAGAACATTGTTTGCTATATTTTTCATCTTCAAACTAGTGCTGCAACGACGCGTCACACTGTGTACATTCATCTGGCGTAACGGCGGCTTCTGCTCCTGGGAACGGAGAAAGTTCCATTCTATCACAAAAACCCAGACCACGATTATCAAAAGTATGGGAATACTTTAAACAGAGGCCAAATAAAACGTTCCTTTGTTCCCTTTGCAGAACCGAAATGGCGTTCCACCTATGGAATTGGAGCTCTGCCAAATGTTTGCGCGCGCAAGATCATATTTCGCGCGTGAACTGAGTTGAGGAGAAAATCTTTGTCTCGCAAATAAGAAAATATTTTGAGCAAACGAAAATCAGTTTTGCATTTCAAAGAAGTTTATTTGGATGTGCGCGGACGTTCTTTCGCACATACAAGGTTTCAGTTGCTCGCGCTCCTGATTCCCGCCCTGCGCGCTCGCTAAGCGCCGACCGCTCGCCTGCTCAACACAAACCAGCGTTACAATGTGCCAAAATTCCAGCCAATCAGAGATGAGGCTGCTAAATTCTGAACAGACAGCGCAAGAGGAAAAACACACGGTTCAGGAGACGTTTGTTCAATGGCTTGAACACCATCAAAGTTCCTTTAAGACTGTATAGAAAGTCTTTGACACTCTTCATGTTAAAGTTCAAATGTCTACTGGACTTATTTTTAATCAAAATCAAATCGTATTATTACATAATGGCGTGTCCCAGTGTTTCTGCACCTCAATGAACTGCTAAATTAGTTCTAACTTCTTACGTAAAAAAAGATCACTAGAGTAATAAAAAAAAGGGTAATAAAAATAATCGTTAGAGTAATCGACTAATAGAAAAAATAATCGTTAGTTGCAGCTCTAATTCAAACCAAACTTGGGTCTTCAGCCGACAAGGTTTAAATGCTAGGTGGAGAGTAGGTGTCTTTTGTAGCTGTTCAACCCCATGAGTGTTTCCACTACAAAAGCAATCCGCTCAAATGTGATTTCGACTACCTCTGGAAGTGGTTGAAAGTGGACAAGCTCAAAGATGTTTTACACCTGTATTTAGCGGAAATGGTGCTTCATTCAACTTTGGATGGAAACATGGCTAACGAAGAGAAGTGGATTTAGTGTGATCCGATCGCATTTTAAAACCAGGTGTACACCGGGCCTTTGACGCTTTGCTTTCACTTTGCCCAACACAGGATGCAACTGTTACGTAAAACTGCACAGATGTGGAAGAAGGATGGATTGAATTCCTGTTCCTACAAGGTTGTATCTATCGACAGAGCGCCGCTCTTCATCAACATCACCGTGGACATTGGCCAGCCGGAGCGTGCTCATTGATTTGTTTGGATATTAAATTTTAAGAGACATGTTACATTGAAACAGCATTCACCAGTGCCTGCCAGAGCTAAGATAGGTGTTGTTGCTCCACACCGGGTTGCACTATGGATCTGTCCTTTGGACCAGTAAAGATAAAATGGCCAGAATACTGATCAAACACTACTTTTGAAGTATTACAATAATCAAGTTGAATTTAAATAGATCGATCAGGTATACCTTTCAATGCTGAAAAAAATGAATATTCATTACTTCTAGTGAAGTTGTAGTTTCATATAATGCCTTGTATTCATTTAGGTCATCGCAGAATGTGGCAAAACATCTGAAAGTAATGGAAAATAAAAGAGTTGTACCTGACCGGTCAATAGAATTATGTACAGTAGACAAAATATCGAAATAGAGGTATGTGTACTTTATAACAAGTTTGCATGTTCTATGACGTTGATTTCAGCTGAACATGCTCCTGTCGGGTGGAAACTTGTAGATTTTTAGTTGGTGTTTGGGTCTGGGGGTAATGTTTTATCGGGTCGGTTTCATTTCAATGAAATGTAGCTGTAGATGGGTTCATTATTTTACACTTAGGCCTTTTTTTTAAGACCGAACGGCTGTTCTCTTGTAAAACTGGGTGGTGTTACTTTACGGACTTTATGATCAGAGAAAAAAAGATGGCATAATATCATATGATGTGCTGTCCTGGCAAGGTTTAAATATAAAAACCCTTAAAATATCATGAAAATCTGAGTTTTTCCATGTTTAAGTGCTATAATTTGGTCCCCGTTGCATCGAACAACCCAGAAACTTTGTTTTGGTAAACTAAATCTCTGCGAGCATGTGAAAAAACGCCGCTAAGATTTTGTGACATTGGAAAGGGATCTTAATATAATATTACCGCCCCTTAATATGTAAGTTTCCACCCACGGCGCCGCTATTTTGTCTCCTGGCATCTGAGCCACTAAGAATGCGGTGGTGTGATTTTATTTATGAAGCGAATGTGTCCAAATAAATTCATATACCAGTATGTGCAAGTCATTTTACACCAGGCTGCTTTACACTCGAGGTTTCAGCAAAACACAGGATTTGCACATAAGTTGATTCTCAAAGATGGTTCAATACCAACTGTTCATGATATCAATTTCATATATATTTTGTGATTCTAACGGGGTTCAATGAGTACGAGAAGGAGGAGGCGGGAACCGGCGAACGTTATAAACACAAACAAAATAAAACAACATAAAATCCAGGCCTGGTCCTCTCTCATCCTTCACTGTCGTCGCTCCTCTTTTATGCTTCCTCCGTGAGAGACACGAGACCGGTGTAGCGCGCAGCTGACGCTCATTATCTCTCACATCACCGGCCTCGCGCCGTTCCCTCACGGCTCTCGCCCGCCCTGCTCGTTACAGTGATGTTTGCAAATTGTCTTTCTGAACGTTTCGTAAGCACATTGCTATTGTACTGTTAAATGTGGCTGAAGTTACCATTGTGCAGCACGCTATCAAACTCATTCAGAACCGAATGTTAGCAAAATACATACCGTGATCTGATGCTGATGTCATGAACCGTTTGTAATGATCCATTTTGAAAGTTATATTTGCTATGTGAGCTTCTCCTGACTTGTTTATGCCTCAGTGTATTGGAATCTGAGCTTGGGGGCAGGGAGCACAAGCTCATTTGCATTTAAAGGTACACACACCCAAAAATAGGCAGTTAAAGCATGTATAGTAAACAATCCGTAGGCTATTTTGAGCTGAAACTTCACACACATTTCCGGGACACCTGCCCCTTTTTACAAGATGCAATATAATAGGTCACCTTTCAAATTCATACTTTCCTGAAACTGGTTTTGACAAGCTGAATTTCAACACTATGTCAATATATCGTATCAATATAGCTGATTGATAAGTGTGGGGATGTACATGTAAGTTTTATGTGGACAATTATGAACTCTGTATAGTTGGCCAGGTCATTATCTAGTGTTGTTTATAGTTCACAGACAGAAATCAAGCATTCTGTATTTTTTTTTTCCAGCCATCCTTGGCTAAAACAATTACACAACTATTAAAGTGCATGAAGATCAAATTAAGTAACAATATACTTATTTTCTGTGACCTTTTTATTTTCTGGTATCATTTTTACTCAACTCTGTGGCACACATTTAAAAGATGGGGTATTGTAACTGTGAACAATATTTGAATTTTATACTGTGAAAAAAATCATGGGCAAAGGTTTGTGAATATTAATCAGAACTTTCCACGAATAGGGTGCAAATTGGGATCCATTGGGTTACCATTTGTATAGCGGTAAGGGCAGAAATCATGTTCTGTGAATGGGAATTTATATTTTAGATAAATTGTTAACTGCCATAAAATTACCACGAGTATCCACTGAATGTCTCTACTGCCCCCTTGAAATGGTGATTTTAAAAAGATTTATAATATAGTAAGAATAATATATTCAGTTTGACATCTTGAGGTTTTTCTGAAGGTTGAGCACTCCATTTGATAAATCTTTGTTTGAAAAGGAAACTTCTTTCACAGCTGTTTTTGTACCCTTTTCATGGAAAGTGTTGAACCTGTTTGATATTGAAAAATCCATTTTGATGATGTTAATACTGTAATAAAGAATAACGCACACTGCATGGGGTTTTTTTCCTTTTCTTTTCTGAAATAGCAGGTTTTTGGGTTTATTTTACTCACAGATGATCTTACTACTCCCCCTAGTGTCATGTATTGGAATATTAACACAGAAAATATTGCATAAATAAATGGAAACACGCTTGAAATCAATGGAACAAATGCTTAACTAAAAAAAATTCGATGCAACTTTCAAAATTATTCATAGAAGATTATAATAAAATATATAAAATGATAGTGTACTCTAAAAATTAATCGCATCAAATAGTGTATATATAACAATGTTACTTGGATAGAGTGCTCCTCTTATAATACATTTATTTGTGGAATTATTTCGCTTTATCATGAGCAATCAACAAAAATATTAGAGAATATGTTTACAACATATATGGTATTACAGGCATAAACTATATAAGGCAATATTGCTTATACAGTCATTGTCTCTATAATTTAATGTTTTAAATCAGTCCTAATGATTCAAGAAAAAAGGTAAAACAACACCCCCCTTTAGTTACTGTTGCTATGTCCGACAAGCCATGCGCTCTCACGCCACACATCATGTTCTCACGCAGTGAAAAATACATTGCGGAGACAACACGTCGACAGAGTTTCATATTGAATATATTGTAATTTTTTTAATAAGTTTAATCAATAAATAGCGTCTAGTGTGTGTTTAATGTGTCGTGACAGATCGCTGTAGCTCCTCGATCATCTCTTCACACTAGTTCATTTATAGCATCAAATAAACATGAATGAACATCAGAAGGAATGTTGTTTCAAGTGCAGAAAGACGTGAGGGGACACAATTTTTCAAGTTCATCAATGTTAATCTACTAACTCCCCCTGACCGCTTTGTCAGACAAAAGGGCGCATTCGGGGTTATGATTGGTCAGATCGCCTGTCAATCAAACTGTTTGCAAAGGGTCAATTACGATGTCGGCTACTTTCATCATTTTTAACTCTGCTTCTAGAAAATGAAGAACAAATTCAAATCAGGTATGTTTTGCTTTTTATGTTATTTTTCAAAACTGTTAACTCTCACTCGGTCAAGTGTTTTCTGACGCTTATGGGGAAAGTTCTGTTTTTCTCTCAATACTGAAGCCTAATTGGTTCATATCTGTGCACATACACGGACAAATGGCTTTTCAGCCCAGCAAAATGGGTTCTGGACCCGCGCCCATCTTAACAGATGTATCTCCCAACCTTTCATGGCATCAAGCGCCCCCTGGCTACGAGTTCGCAGGACAACCTTCCATTCTGCGCAATCATCAAAAAACACTGACGCAATGCAAGTGAACGGTCCCGTAACTGTATCCAGTTACTAACGTGAATCAATCAGGCTTCAGTATTCGAAGAAAAACTGAGTTTTCCCCAAAAGCGTAAGAAAACACTGATGCAACGCTTCCCGTTATCTCAGGGAACCAAGGTAACCTTAGTAATCAGAGCATTTTTATATGATTTATGAAGCCACTGTAAACTATAACATTACATACTGCTATTTTGGGCTGTCATTTATCTTATTTTGTTAATAAAACAGCCTGATAATGTCACTGCTAAACCTGTAAGTATTGTGGTATTCCGTCAAGTTTGTCACTGACATGCCACCCTTTTCCCGCCATTGACAATTTTCCGGCTTTCCGTGTTTTCACTGTTATACAGGAGGGGGCGCTATTACGCATCTTCTGAAAGAGTACAGAATCTCTGGATCAAAGCACAGGCAAAAAAAAACAAAAAAAAGCAGAAACAAGCGATAAAAGCATTAGTCTGTAAAAAAAACGGGATTTTATGAGCAAAATGTAGCTTTTTTCAATGAAACTTGCCCACATTAAAATGTTTCAAAAAAAAAAAGAATGCGTGAAGATGTTGTTTCTTTTTATATGTACAAATATTCATACAACAAAATATTCCGGGGGCCATTAAATTTTTGTGAAAATCATCAAAAATGCTGATAGTGGCTGGCAACTTTTTTTAAAAAACAAAACGCTGCAGGTTCATGTGCATTCAACTCGTAAATACGATCTTTCCGACATGACTTGAACGCACCATTAGTGCTTCAGCGAATGTAAGAATAAACAATTTAAGGACACAGTCACAATTCGGAAACCATTACAAAAAGGCCGACGACACCCTATATAGTGCACTACGGTATGTATGAGATGGGGAGTGATTTTGGACACAGCACAAAGTTGCATCCGATGCATCCTCATTATCAAGAACACATCTGGGTAATTTCATGCATCCTCTGTTTGATGACTGGAATTGAACCTTGGAGATTGATGACGGTGTAGAACAAGACTCAAGACTCAACAGCCAGTGTTCTTCTGTTGGGGAGATGAAATTTGTGTTTTGGCAAAAGAGTGTACAGTAGCAGTGATTGTCCACTCCCGTAAAGCTCCTCAGTCCCTAACTACTCATATTTTTTGGCTTATTGAAGCATTTGTTGTTAAATTCCCATGGAGAAAATGAATGGGAAAAACATTCACTATTGAAAAAAAGTGGGCAGTTTTCACTATTACGTCATGGACTGAGATTGTCCAACACAAGCATCCGATTGAATTCGCCCTTTGTTGGCTTCTGTCACATGATTCAGGGCTCCCCAATAGGAAGAACAACCTTTGGCACATGGTGGCTACACACAAAAAAGTGTCTGTTCTTGTGCTCTAAACGCTTTAATCAGTGGTCTGATTTTTTTTTAATGCCATATTTGAAAGGATCCTTTTTCTGTCTGTTGATACTAATACTTTCTGAGCCTGCTAGAAAAAGAAGAAAGAAGAAATGATACTTATAAAGCTGCATTTGTGATGAATCAAGTAAAAATAGAAGCATATTTTCCCCATCTTTTATTTTGTCTGAATATCTATTCAACTATTTTTTTTTATTTTATTCATGCATTAATTTGATTAAACAAACAGTAAAGACTTTATAATGTTACAAAAAAAAAAAAAAGAAAATGTATTGCCGTTTCCACAAAAATATTAAGCAGCACAAATGTTGATAATAATAAGAAATGTTTTATTTTTTTAACAGGAAATCAGCATATTAGACTGATTTCTGAAGGATCATGTGACAATAAAAGGAGTAATGATGCTGAAAATTCAGCTTTGATCACAGGAATGAATTACATTTTAAATCATTCACATAGAAAACAGTTGAAATTGCAATAATAATCCAAAATAGGACCGTTTTTACCACATTTGATTAAATAAATGCAGCCTTGGTAAATACAATATAAACATTTTACTAACCTCAAACCTTTGAACGGTCGACAAATCTGCTCTGAAGGCAACCTTATCGTCTGTCACTTCTCTGGATAACATTTTCGTCTGCCGCAGAAATGTGAACAGATATTGTGTTACTGTCTACAGTCGAGAGAGTCCATCACAGGCTTTAAATCTGCAATGCAAAAACCTACAGTATATTAGTTAACCAGTATCTGAATACTGAGCGTTGGGCTTAGAATCTGCCCTGGGACTTCTTTGACCTTAAAAGTTTAGCAAAACCTGTGTAAATGAAATAATCAAAAAAAAACTCCTGGCATTTTCTCACACAAACGGCAATGAGAATACGCCTTTTGGGCATATAAACAGTTTTAACATGATGGATGCTCTCTTATCTTTTATGTTAATTATGTCAAGGTTACTACTTGTGCTTGCACGGCCGAGTTTGTCAGCATATACTGTCCCAGATCTTTTATACTTCCTTCCTCCCAGATCACAGCAAAATAACTCTTTGCTGGCAAAACACACACACATCTATATACATTAGTTTCTATGGGCCGCGATATGTAAGCCGTCCGTGAACATTCGAGAGCAAGTTGACTTCAACCATGGTTAAGCGCATGTATGAATATCTATATCTGCAATAGACTTGAGCAGATGATTTTGCTAAACTAACACAACACAAGATAAAGAGGTTAACTATCACTAGTTACCGTCGTTTGAAAACCTGTAATATTGAGTTAAAAGGGTCGGTTCACCCAAAAAATGAATGAATTCCTCACCCTCATGCCGTTCCACACCCATAAAACCTTCTTTTAAAAAAAGGTTTTGTTTTTTGTGCAAATTCTCGTCGCTTTATAAAATTAAGGTTGAGCCACCGCAGTCCCGGCGACTGTTTTCACAATGTCTTTAGTACCTTTCTGGACCTTGAAAGTGTTGATGAGACTTCTACATCTGATTTCATCAAAAATATCTTCATTTGTGTTCTGAAGATGAACGAAGGTCTTACGGACGAGTAACTAATGGGTTCTTTAAAAATGATTTTCTATGCTGAACCTCGAGTGTAATGATCATCAGTAATAATTCTGGGACAAGAGTAAAACAATAAAATATATACATTTGATAAAGTAGCAAAATGAAGGACTTGAAAGTGCCTGCCGTTGCGGAAAGCGTGGTTAACGGGAACCTTGTGTTTTCCCCCTCTCTCATCTGCTCTGTAATGTTCTCCAGTTTTTTCCTGTACCCTCTCGGTGTAGCTCATTCTGCCTTTCTCTCTCTCTCTCTCTCTCTCTCCCCAACGTCCTTCTCTTGGTCTGTTTTTGTTTTCCAAACAAGGTTCCCTTTACAGGAAATTGTGTATTCTGGAAGCGTTCAGGAAGGCAGAGAGCAGGTTTCCTGTTGGAGCCATGGCTACAAAAAAGAAAAAAGGAGGGAGGAAGAGGGAAAGCGGGGTGGTCGGGGGGTTGGGTGAAAGGGGTTCAGTAATGTCCAAACTGGTGAAGAAAAAGCAGGCAGTTATTTCTCTCCCTCCCCTTCGCTCCTCTGCCCTCCCCTTTGCAAAAAGTTCTGACATTTCAAGCCTCCACTCCACACGAGCACGATGACCTCCCGAACGACGTGGAACGACTAGGATGGATGGATGGAGATAGATAGCAGGACGGACAGAAAAGGGTCTCTTCTGCAAAGCTTCCCGGAGGGACGCGAGCTCGCGTCGTAACTTTTCCCTTCGGACGCGACGCGGTCTCACCTCACGAGGGAGGAGAGAGCCCGATGATGAAGTGACGCTGGGCGTGTACCGCTCCAGAATTCTTCGCCCACACCAGCTCTTTGGTGGCTCAGTCAAGATGTGAGCGGATGGTTTCTTTTGTTTGACACTGTGGACTTCCTGAGTTGGACTTTTCTTTTTGACTTTGACCGCATTTCCCCCCTTCCGTTGTGGGACCAATGGTTGATTTTAAGGTGTATTTACTCTGATCTGGATACGTTACCGAAGCCTGATGAAGAACAAGGCTGCCAAGCTGAAGTCCAAAAGGAAAGGAACTGAAAATGCGTTCGGCTGTGACTTGACTGAACATCTGCAGAATTCAGGACAAGACGGTAAATTCCTCTTTTGCGCGCTCACTCCTCCTCTTGCCATTCATATAACGGCTGCCCCTTTTTTCCGAAGCCTCAGCAGTCATAATAAGTTTACTTTATTACGAACCCGCACCGGAGCAGCAGCCCGGGCCTCTGCGTAAACATTCTCTACGTGTAATAAACCAACACCCTTTTTTGCTCACCCAGTGCCGCTTGAATGATGCCGTCTATGTTTTTGTGCGATTGAAAAAGAAGAGCCTTTATATAGAGTCTGACTGCAAACTTTTGCGTCCTTGCGGTGGACGCTTTTCCTCTTGCCTAAAACTATTTGACTGTAAGGTATCGGCTTTGGGTGTGTTAATGGGTATGACACTAATCTGAATGTAATCTTTAGCGCTTCCCAAGTACACAAGTTTTAAAAGAAAATAAAGAGCAAAGGAAATGTTCAGAGGAAGAGGAAGGGGGAAAAGAGGAGGAGAAAAGGGAGGACTAGATTTGAAAGATATACGTCATATTAAATGCCGACATTCTGTTCATGAAACATTTCTCATCGAAGGCTGTTTAACTAAAAAGCACCGCTTGAGTAATACTGAGAATCTCATATATTTCTATATGCCGTTGGACTTTCTTCATTTGTTGGCTCAACGTTTTTGATCCCATCCTTAAAATAAATTTCAGTGTGTGTTACGATTGCACACTTTGGATGGATATCAAGCATAACAGCATGTGATTCACCTCTTCAAGCAGCTTTTCTTAAGAGACAAAACACAATACTGATCTCGACAGATCCGTGTGACTTGACCGAGTTCATCTGAAGCCTATAACTGTGAAACAGTCTTTTGTTTAAGATCCTGTCTGCTCACATGTTTTGAACATTGAGGCAGGCAGAACGACCATAAACGCTCTCAAGATATTTATTGGAAAGCTTTGCTTTTAAACTGCGCAAAGAATTTGATTTCACATTCAATTTTTTGAATTCACATTCACATTTCTTTCTTTCTTTTTTTTTTTTTTTACTTTTAACTAAGAAAACACAATTGTTAACAATTATTACTAATAATTAAATCACTCTTTAACGTGACTCTAAGAAAATGGGTTGTTTCAACTCATGGTTGGGTCAAATTTGGAAAAAAAACAACAACATTTGGTTTCAATTAATAAATTACAATTTTAAACCCATATTTTGTCTATATTTGACCCAAACATGGGTTAAAACAACCCAACATTTTTTAGAGTTATTAAAAAAAAACAAAAAAAAAAACAACAACGGCAACTAAGCAGTTGATTTTCATGAATTGGGCCTTCGCAAAGCCCCGCCCCCTTTAGTTACTGTTGCTATGTCCGACAAGTCACGCGCTCTCACGCCACACATCATGTTCTCACGAAGTGAAAAACACATCCTGGAGCAAAGAGGACACTGACAACACGTCGAAAAATATCGTAATTTTTTAAAAGAAGTTTAATCAATAAATAGCGTCTAGTGTGTCTTTATTGTGTCGTGACAGATCGCTGTAGCTCCTCGATCATCTCTTCATACTAGTTCATTTATAGCATCAAATAAACATGAATGAACATCAGAAGGAATGTTGTTTCAAGACGTGAGGACACACGATTTTTCAAGTTCAAGTTCACCAACGTTAATCCACTAACTCCCACTGACTGCTTTTCTGGACAAAATGGCGGATTCGGGGTTAGGATTGGTCAGATCGCCTGTCAATCAAACTCCTGGCGAACAGTCAATTACTTAAGCATCTTATGGAGTTTTTCCCATGCCACAGGCACCTTTGGCTAGTGATTTTTAGACATTGTATCAGTAATATCAGTAATATCTATCAACTCCGTTGTGCGATACAAATAGTGTTTCCAAAAAAGTTTTTGTCAGGAGTTGAGTAGGAAATTCAGAATAGATTTTGGATGAATCCTTATAATCATCATCCTGAAAGGCCTACTTTTGACTGATTTACTTCATGAATTTCTAAGACAGCTTTGCAGGTTAAGCTGGTGAAGAAGACTCTTGTGAGCACCAACACACCAGTTTCCAATATGTGAACCGCCATCCGAAACATAATCTCCGAAAGATATTCTTTACTTTTCACTGTCAGCATCTCCTTCAGGTGAAATTCACTGAATACAGCATTTGAAAACTAATGATGGATTTATCAATGATTGCAAAACACTCAAAAAGTGTCTCTGTCGGCAGGTCAAAATGAGAGCTTTTCTTAGTCGTCTTCCTCTCACAGATCCGTCATTCATTCATCCGTCCTGTTGGAGGTCTTCACTGTATCCCAAGCAGAATTTCTGAATAGTAAATGATTTGGGTTTTCCCTAAATTTCCAAATTTTTACTTTACTTTCTTTTAAGTTGTTTCTACTTCGTCCAATTTTCTTTTAAAAAAATATATTTTGCCTATACTGAGACATGGAAGCTTGTTTCCACCATGGAATAAAAAATGAAAAAGGTAATTTTGAGTAGTTTTTATCACCAAATTCTGGCTATTTTTCTTGCAACTGCGAATTGATATCTCACATTTCGTACTTTTTTTTCTCAGAATTATGAGATAAAAAGACACAAATTATTTGAGTTTATAACTCGTAGTTCTGACTCTTTTTTTATATCCCACAAACTGGAGAATGATTCTGAATTGTAAAGACAGAATTGCGAGTTATAAAGGCAGAATTGTGAAAAATAATGTCCGAATTATATTTATTGTTATACTGTTGCGGAAACAAGCTTCCATAAGGGATGTGTGTGTTGATTTTCAGCTAGGCTGGGTTGATCTCTCTGTAGTTTGATAATGAAAATCACTTTTTTAAAAAATTGTTATATATTTTGTTTCTTTAAAGTTCTGTAATACACTGTAATACATTTAGGTGAAAGATTTGTGCTTCAGTTTTCAGATAATGGTAGATTAAGTAAGTGTAGACATCCTCAGATTCTGGTCTGGATGGTTAATTTGTTCAGTGGTGCAATTGCTAGTGTTTTTTTCCGAAAGTAAAAAGGCTATTTCATTATTTTAAATCATTGGGAATATAATTTTAAAGTGAAGCAGTTTAAAAAGCATGCATTCAGTTGAAGTGCCTGGTAATTTATTCTGTGAACAAAGCATTTCGCATTATGCTTAAAAAGTGTCTGTCTTCCGGTTTGTATTTCCACAGCATGAAGGTAAGATCTTACGGATTTACGAATGAACCGCTTGTTTTCAAATCTTCCCGGTCAACTGACATTTGTTGCGACATTCTCTTCAAACATTACAATGCTCATGATCTGTCCAACATCAAAAAAGGCCAACAGATGATTGAATTTCTAAAAAAAAAAAAAAAAAAAAATCAGGTTGAATTCAATTGTGGAGTTATTCTGAGGCCGAAACATGCCTTAATACAAACTGAATTGAAGCGAGGCCACAAACGGACACAAACGTCGCATGAAAGTTTCTGAACTGATACATTCACTTTGTATGATGAACAGACCATGATTTGTT
This sequence comes from Opsariichthys bidens, assembly GCA_037194245.1. Classification (NCBI taxonomy): domain Eukaryota; kingdom Metazoa; phylum Chordata; class Actinopteri; order Cypriniformes; family Xenocyprididae; genus Opsariichthys; species Opsariichthys bidens. Next base: position 7,172,483 of record CM074310.1, on the reverse strand, counting down.
TACGTTCTGTCAAAGCAAATCAATAATGATAACACAAAACCTCATTGGTTCTTGCATGTCTTGACATCATGACACAAGTACGAAGGAGGTTTGATGCCATTGACGTGTCAACATATTGAAACTAGTAGTCTTTTTGGCTAAAGGGAAGAAAAATGTAATTTGGGACGAGTGGTTTGGAAGATGGATGGATGGATGGATGGATCGTAGTGGTGTAGAAACAATTTTCATTCAGAAATTCTAGTAAATGTCATGATTAATTACAAAGATACGGCATAACATTGAATTAAATGTGAAATTTTGAAGTAGAAAGACTGATATATTTTCTTGTCAAATGTACCCCAAAAATCACACAGTTTCTCAATTCGTTTCAGTTATAGAAATAAGCTAAATAACCCTTTTACTGTGATAAATCTGATAAAAATGGTATCCCATCATGAGACTGTCTGTTGAGTGTCCTCTAAACAAAGCTTAAAGATATCATGGCTGAAGGTATGGTTAGGAAGTGATGAAGTTGGGTGGGAACTTTCCAAAGGCCTTTTAGAATAAGAGGAAGTGTCATAAGTAATACCAGCTGCAAGGCCTGGGTGTGTCAGGTTTCCTCTGAAACAAACAAACCATTTTTAACTTCCTGCCCTGGCCCACCTTCTCCACAATAAGCAGCCTGACAGGATAAAGGAAGGACGGTGTAATACTGTAGTCTACACTACAGTTTCAAAGAGAGAGAACAGAAATGCACATACAGTCTAATTAAAAGGTTAATGCACAAAGAACACTGACTTGAATTATGTTTCTTTCCAATTATGTATTATAGTTAATGATTATTAGGCTACTTTATGTATGCAACCAAATTGTAATTTGTTTCACAAATGTTCGGTATTTATAGGCCTCTCTTTTGTTCCTAGATACATAAAAACTGAAGAGTACTTCAAATGTATTATCTATAGGGTATGAGGGTTGGGGCTTTTTGTCCTTGTCAAAGTGCAAAAAGCTACATACCCCAAATTATCTCAATTGTCCTCTTCTAGAGTTTCTCAGCAATGTATCAAAGTCTTCAATTAAAAGTCAGAGATTTCACTATAAACTGTTCCTCAAATTTTCAAATTGTTTAAGTATATAGCTCTATATTTTTGTATGTCAGTCATTGTAACTCTTGTAATTGACCCTTCGCCAGGAGTTTGATTGACAGGCGATCAGACCAATCCTAACCCCGAATCTGCCATTTTGTCATCATTTTACTTTATTTGGCATTTGATTCATCGCAGGTACCCTCCTAAAGGCCTGTTCACACCAAAGACGATAAATATAATGATAAAGATATAGTTCTATATATAAAAGAATAGCAGAATCCAAACCACAACTGTAACGATAACGGCACAGAGAAACGATATCGTTGGAATCACTTTCAGAGCTTTTTGTTCCAGATGATGAACGACATCAATCAGAATTCATCCTCCTTTAAAGAGCTTGAGTTTTAAAAGTGACCGATGACAAAACAGCAGCTTGCACTTTAGAATAAACAATTTTGTCCTCTCGTGTGGACGCTAATATAGTTATTGTTATAGTAATCTTATTGTGACGAGCAGGGCTGGCGAGAGCCGTGAGGGAACGATAATGAGCGTCAGCTGCGCGGCGCACCGGTCTCGTATCTCTCACAGAGGAGCTCCGGAAACACAAAAGAGGAGCGACAACAGTGAAGGACGAGAGAGGACCAGGCCTGGATTTTATGTTGTTTTATTATGTTTGTGTGGGCGGCAGTCGCCGTGAGGAACTGCCGCCATTTTACTTTCGTTTTATTGTTTGTGTATTTATTTGATGTTCGCCGGTTCCCGCCTCCTTCTTCCCGCTCTTATGAACTGTGTTACACTTATATAACTAACATTCGTGGTGTGAATGGGCCTTTGCTGCTTTTATTTGTATATAAATGGATATAAGTCTTAAGGCCAATTTATTTAAATTTAGAATGTTATGAAAAATAACTGTCGTGTTCACACTGAACCAACAAACACCGACACACGAGTCACAGAGAGTCAAGTCTGACTGGGAAAAATTGAGATCTACAACTACATACATGTAACCATGTTAACAATATTTTCAGGCAAGTTTATTAGATTAATAATATAGTATCAAATATATTTTCATTGTTTCAAAGTATTGAGGCAAACATAAAAACACTAACCTGAAATCTGTAGCGCTAGAAATCTATCTGATGACTTGCGTTGGGGTTGTACAGCCTTCACCGGTTTTTAAACTTCTTTTAGCGCGACCAATCAAAGGCCTATACAAGCATTTGTAGCTAAACAAGTCGAAATGAAAACTAAACTTAGGTTTAACCTGCGTTGCTCTCACGCTTATACCTTTCGGCACAAATCCAAATCTTTCCATTTCTCAAAGTATTTGGGTGCTATAGGCTACTTACTATTTACTATGTAAAGTCCTTCGCGCGTGTTCCAGTATTGATAGAAAAAATAATCCTCTTCACATGAGTGAAAAAGGCATCACCACAGAAGAGCAGCATTCTGCTGAACGGCACAGATTACACTACAGACTATTTAAATTGAGTATTATAACTTTTATTTGTATTGACTGTATTTTATTTTTACAATGAACAAACTGCGACGTCACAGTGCTTTGCTGTGTGAACCGCAGGGACTTGCCTCATCGTCATGGTTCGCAGCTATATGTCAGATTACCTCAGAGTTTGTTGGCGTTTGTTGGAAAACCATACCACACTGATCAGACACTCCACGACCCAACAAACGCCGATTGAACATGTTCAGTCGGGTGAAAACAGACTCCGACCAACTCCAACAGACACCAACAGGGGTATCACACCGATCCAACAAACTCCAACAGACGTGTTTGTTGGCGTTGGTTGGTGCGGTGTGAATTGGCCTTTCAACGGAATAAGATATTTTTGGCAAATTTGACGCTCTTGTGGAAGGGCTCAGTCTAAAACATCACAATAGCAGGGCTAGGCCACTTAGTGGCACTGTGCAACAAAACAAGAACATGATTTAAACTAGAGTACAGTTGGTCCGACTGACTTCAAAATTGCCATGCAGTGTCTTTGTTGGAGTTGCTATAACAGTCCATGAGGACATTTGTCATCTTGAGATATATGGACATCATTTTGATGGCAAGATGTCAAAAAAGATAGATCTGAAAAGATCTGATTACATTTTCTGCCAAAATGGCATGTTCCTGTTAAAACTGTACAAAAAATGGTTGTAAAAACGGTTCCTGTGACCAGGGTTGGTAGGTCTGTGCAAAAAAAATTACCCAAAAATAACCCAATGCAATTTTCTCCATTGGGTGGATGAATTCTCCATTGAATTTGTATGTCTGGAGGGTGTTTTTTCTGGGTGTTGGAGCACTGAAATTGTACGTACAGGGGTGGAAATCAACCCATGGAAAAAAATAATTTACCCGCAGCAACAACTTAAAAGTAGCCCAATTATGCGGGAAAACCGCAGAGTTAGCAACACTGCCTGTGACATCCATGACTGTCATCAAAGCGCACGCAACCAAAACTATACAGTTTTTCCCAGATTCAGAAAATAGCATTTTATGATTATTATTTAATAACAACATCATCATCGGCACCTTTACCATGCAGCTTTTTCGCGTGATTAGTTCGGCAGTAATAATACATGCATTGCATTTTCATAAATCAGTTTGTTGTTCTTTTACAGGTGTAAATGTTTCCATTATTTTACTCAATCATTAATTAAACAATCATTTAAAAGAATATTTTATCATTTACTCAGCCTATTGCCGTTCTAAACTCATATGACTTTCTTCTGTGCAACACAAACTGAGATATTTGGAAGCTCTGAAGCTCTTTTTCATGCAAAGAAAGCTCACATTGATCATAAAAACAACTTCTATTCCAAGTCTTCTGATGTCAAAAGAGCATTTCTCTGAGGAGACTGAAATTTAAGTAGATATTCATTGAACTTAAATCTCATTCATGCTCCATACAGTATATAGTATTCAAACTTGCTGCAAGACATCATTGGTACTCATGTGTCTCTTGACTCATCATGACACTGTACAGTGTAATATTTTTTTTAGCACACAAATCTATCATGTGGCCTCAGAAGAAGACTTGAAGAATGTAGTGCGAAAGACATGCTACATTTACGGTGTTCTTTTTTCTACTGTATGCTTTTATGACATGGATAAGATCAGCGTTAACATTCTTCAAAATATCGTAATTTGTGTTCTAGTGTCATAGAGGCTTGGAATGATGAGGGTGAATATATGATGAGCAGATTTTACTCTTTTTGGCTGAACTTTTCTTTTAAATGAAGCTTTTTTTTTTTTGGATATCTGAATGACCATGGATGAATTTGTCCTGTTTTTGTCTAGTTCCTCACGTTCTGAAGACTTGCGCAGAGTTCATAGAGGAACATGGGATTGTGGATGGGATCTACAGACTCTCAGGAATCACATCTAACATTCAAAGACTCAGGTTGGCCAGTTTTTAGACTCACCACATCATGCGTACAATTGTGTTTTGGATGGTGGGAAACCCTTGCTTATACATCGTTTATACAATCAATTCTTTGTAGTAAATGTGTGTTTCTCTGTGTGCGCATTCAGACAGGAGTTTTGCTCTGATCTCTGTCCTGACCTCACTAAAGAAGTGTATCTTCAGGATATCCACTGCGTTGGCTCCTTATGTAAGCTGTACTTCAGAGAGCTCCCCAACCCTCTCCTCACTTATGAACTCTACAAGAAATTCACAGTAAGTATGTGAGCAAGACAAAAAAAAAGGATGGGCTAGACTAGACTAGAATAGCACAATGATAGATTGCTTTGATACAGTGGCCTAGTGTTTAAAATAAAAAGTACAAAAACATTCAGTATTTGGATACAAGTGACATTTATCATAAAGACAACAGATACAAAACTATACAAAGATATAGGAAGGGAAAAAGAACGCAGCCAAATGTAGACAAGACACAAATAAGTTGAAAACAACTAAAGAGTCCAGTATGGAAAGACGTTTAAACATGACCCTGTAAAGACTCGTGCGTCATTTCAGATTTGCCAATTTCCAAAACCGCTAATTTATCAACAAGATCAAAACTTTGCTGAAAAGGTTGTTGTACACAATTTACTACTTCACTGGTTTTCTGCTTCTACTTTATCAGCAGGGTTGGGAGTAACGAAATACAAGTAACTTAGTTGCGTATTTAAAATACAAAATTTGAGTAGCTGTATTTCATTACAGTTACATTTTAAATGGGTGGGAATCAGATTACAGTTCCATCTGAAAAGTGTTTTAGATTACCAAAGTGATTACTTTGAGTTTTAATGTCATTTAAACAGCGATTGGTGATTCTCTGATTCTGACAGTCTGAAAAAGTGGAGTTTTAATACTTTTAAGAGGGATCATAAAAATTGTGTCATTTTTATTTAGTTCTGTCCTGAACAAGACAAAATGACTGAATTTATTTAAAAAAATGTCAACTGTCAACTGAACTGTCCTGTCATGACCTGATGATCCACGACTGTTTTCATGTTTTGTGATAGTTGTTTTGTGAGTCATTTTATAATTCACTCGTCACTGCAACTTTTTCTCACAATTTTTTTTTCCCCTCTCAATTGTGAGTTTGCATTTCACAACTCTGACTTCTTCTTCTCAGAATTGCGAGATTTAACCTCACAATTGCAAGTTATAAAGTCAGAATTGTGAGAAATAAACTTGCAGTGCTAACTTTTTTTCTTGCAATTGTGAATTTAGTATGTGAGTTTATGTCTCATAATTCTGACTTTTCTCAATATTGCGAGTTAATATCTCATAATCCTGACTTTATAACTCACAATTCCAACTTTATATCACTCAATTCTGAGGGAAAAAGTCAGAATTGTGAGATAAAAACTTGCAATGACCTTTTTTGTGTTTGTTCCACACTTATTAATATTCCAAAGTGTTCTAAAGTATTTAGATTAAGTTACTAAACTTGAGTAATGTAACGAAATACGTGACAAATTACTTTTTAAAGCATGTATTTTGTAATCTGTAGAGAAATACTTTTTTAAAGTAACCCACCCAGCCCTGATTATCACCCTCTGATTGATAGTTCATAGTTTTTTTTAGCAAGTGAAATCTTGCCTAAAGTCAATGTAAGAATAACTTTTAATATTGTTAAAATTTCAAGGTGAACATACACCTTTTTCGTTAACAAAATCTTGTTAATCAGGCTTTCAAGGAAAAGGTTCAATAAACTGTTCCATTAGTCATTTGTTAGGCTTTACAGGGTTAAAAACAATAAAGGTTCATGGTTTCTGCTCATATATATTATATTAGATTAACATGTGTAAGTGTATCCTACAAATCTAAGTTTAGGACTTATAACTTATCCATAATGAACATATTGATTGATGTGTGTCCAAACATCAATAACATTAAAAAAAAAAAAAACAATGTTCTCCTGTCTCTATTTCTGTGCAAAGAATGCGGTGTCGGTTAAAGAAGAGCAGGAGCAGCTCCGAAACATCAGGAGTGTCATAAAAGAACTTCCCGTTTCACACTTCAGGTACAGCTGACATTATTGTGCAGAGCTTTATTTTAATATGTGGCTTTATTCTGTAAACTTTATCTGTCTTTATTTACTCCCATGCCGTTCCAAACCTGTTTGGAACACAAAAGGTAAAAGTTTGAAGAATAGTCTTTTTAATATAATGAAAGTTCCATAGTGTGTGTGTTTTTCCATACTATGGAAGTCAATGGGGCCCATCAACTGTTTGGTTACCCATATTCATCAAAACATCATCTTTTGTGTTCAGCAGAAGAAAGAAATTCACACAGGTTTGAAACTTGTCCACTTGTCATACTAATGAGAAACTGTATTTCCAAACACACATCTTGGTGATGCTGTTTACGAATGTTCGTTATACTGAATAACGATTTAAAACTTAGTTCATCAGACTAAGTTATGATTTACAAAGATTTAACTACTTTTAAGGCGTTTCCTTTTTAAAGATTGCGAGCATGGAAAATGGAAATGGAATTGCGTGGAAAAGAGTGCATTAGTCCGATATTCTCGTTATGCGCGTTCACAGCAAGAACGATAACTATAAAGATAACTACTGTATAACGATAATTATATTTGCGTCAACACCAACGAACGATAACGGTCGGTTTATTGTAAGCTCACTCTCTGCAGATTAAAAGTACAAATTTTTGCTGTTCTTGTTCACTGCAACTTCAAAGGAAGCCAAACATGAGCGCTGCGTACCTGAGGTAATTTTATGCTACACTGTGTGCTACCTCGGCATACGTTAATACTTCTCACGATTTATTCCGAGGGTATGACCGATTGTTTTCCATATATACATTTTCTTTAAAGTATCCTTGAAAAGGGGAGTTGACTTGCCAAAAAGCGGTGGCTTTTTCTGGACCTCAGAGATTAATGTTGTCGGGCATTTTAAAAGCGAGAGCCCTTAATTGAGAATGGATTCTGATTGGCTGTCACTATTGTTCAACTGCTGGAAAAAAATCGCTCTGAAAGTGATCGCAACGATATTGTATCTCTGTGTAGTTATCATTACAGCTGTGGCGTGGACAGTGCTATTCTTTTATACTCATAACGATTTTTAAAACTTCTGTATTTTTATTGTTATCTTTATAGTTATCTATGTCATACAGGTTAACATAAAATAAAAACGTGCACGATTTTTATGTACAGGTGAATCGATCCTTGTTATAAAAACACCAAGTCAAAGAATATAAACCTGAAATTAAATCATTTTGTAGACTTTTTAACTGTTACTTGAAACGATGAAGAGCATTTACGGTTACTCTGAAGTAATAAACATTAAATAAAATATGAATGGCTTAATGGCTGTATTTTGTTCTGCTTTCCCAGAACTCTGGAATACCTCACCAAACATCTGGCGCATTTAGCCACCCTCAGTCACCAAACCAACATGCACGCTCGCAATCTTGCCCTGGTGTGGGCTCCAAATCTACTTCGGTGAGTCTTGCAGCTGTTTTACTTTAATTTCATACACTAATTATCCATTGTCTACATAATTCTGTATGACACAAAGAGTCATATAATTGGTTATACCACAAATATGTGAGGCCTACAGTGAACTTGCACAAGTAAATACAATTATATAATTATCATATTCATGGTATTATTATACTTGTCTGGTGATTATTACTTATGATGAATGGGATACGTTCTTCAAGAGGCATTCATGCTACATGCTATTATTCCTCACAAAGAAGCGATTTATTCATTATCTTCACGGCAGTCTACTAAATAAACATGCTTTTCTAAGAACTCTTTTATTTTGGTGTAGCTCCAAGGAGGTGGAGGTGCCCTCCTGCAACGGTGATATAGCATTTCAGGAGGTGCGGGTCCAACAGTCGGTTGTGGAGTTCATTCTGAACCACACTGAGCAAATCTTCAACCTGGATGTTCAGTCCTCCAAGTCCAGAGAAGGTACATCTATAGCATTAAACTGTTGTAGCATGCTAACTGTTAGTGTCCTGGTAGCATTTTTTATTGCCTTTTTATTGTGCTTTTCACATTGAGACATCAACAGTGTCAAAACGATCCACATGGATCCACAAAAACGACTAAAAACGCTGTATTATTCATTCCAGGACAGTAGTTGGCGATGTCACTTTGTAAAGAAACACTACACGCCTATAGACTGAACACGTAATACACAGAGGGTTGGGGAGTAACGAAATACAAATAAATTAGTTATGTATTTAAAATACAACATTTGAGTAACTGTATTTCATGACAGTTACATTTTAAATGGGTGGTAATCAGATTACAGTTACATCTGAAAAGTGTTTTAGATTACCAAAGTGATTACTTTTTTGTGTTTGTTCCACACTTATTAGTACTCCAAAGTGTTCTAAAGTATTTAGATTAAGTTACTAAACTTGAGTAATGTAACAAAATACGTTACAAATGACTTTTTAAAGCATGTATTTTGTAATCTGTAGTGAAATACATTTTAAAAGTAACCAGCCCAGCCCTGAATACACATGCGTATGATGTCACCGATTTTACAAATTGGTATTATTGTATAACGATATCATTTTCAAAAACGTGTATTTTGAAACGAAAGGTTTACTTTGTCAGGCCCCCAAACGCAATTGTTGTGTAAATGAACGGCCAAAATGCATAAAAAGTTATCTGTCTTTAGTTGAAAATGCTGTCATGTAAACGGCCCTGTAGAGTCCAAATTAAACTATATGGATAAAAGTATTGGGACACACCTCTTAATGATTGAATTCAGGTGTTTCAATCAGACCCATTGCTGCAGGTGTATAAAATCAAGCAACTAGCCTGCAGACTACGTTTACAAACATTTGTGAAAAAAATAGCTGTTCTGAAGAGCTCAGTGCATTCAAGCGTGGTACTGGGATAGGATGTCACCTCTGCAATAAGTCAGTTTGCGAAATTTCATCCCCGCTAGATATTCCATGGTCAACTGTAAGTGGTATTATTGGAAAGTGGAAGCATTTAGGGACAGTAGCAACTCCGCAACGAAGCGGAAGACCATGCATGGTGCGTCAAAGTCCCCAATACTCTGATTCCATAGCTGAAGAGTTCCAAACTTCCACTGGCATTAACATCAGCACAAAATGTGCGGCGGAGGCTTCATGGAATGGGATTCCATTGCCGAGTAGCTGCATGAAAACCTTACATCACCAAGTACAATGCCAAGCGTTGGATGTAGCGGTGTAAAGCACACTGCCACTGGACTCTGGAGCAGTGGAAACGTTTTCTGTGGAGAAACAAATCACGCTTCTCTGTTTGGCAGTTAGACGGGCGACTCTTGTTTTGTCGGATGCCAGGAAAACATTACCTGCCTGACTGCATTGTGCCAACAGTAAAGTTTGGTGGAGGAAGCATAATGGTATGGGGCTGTTTTTCAGGGGTTGGGCACGGCCCCTTACTTCCAGTGATTGGTAATCTTAAAGGGGTGGTTGATTATGATTTCACTTTTTTAACTTTAGTTAGTGTGTAATGTTGCTGTTTTGGCATAAACAACATCTGCAAAGTTATGATGCTCAAAGTTTAATCGAAATAGACTGGTAGGCTGGTAGGGACTACAATAAGCTTCTTCTTGGGTTAGTGACATCACTGACCTTAATATTTACATAAACCCAAGAACACGCAACAAAGCCATGTTGGGCTGCTTTAGAGAAGAGGAAGAGTTGTTGTAGTGGAGTGTTGTTGATGCTGTCATTTTACGCCGGACTGCTTCACAAACGAGGGTCAATTCAACGAAAAAAGATGAACATGACGACACATGCTAGTGATGAGTTGAATCAACTCCACAGCAACTACATCAATTTATCCAGTAACCGTTCAGAAACGTCTAAAAGTCATAACTTCTTCTTGAGTCTCTCCGTCAGTGTCGACTCCGGTTTGAACAATGTAAGGATGAACACAATCCTCATATTGTCTGCGTGAGATTCTCCAGTTTGGTTGTTGTTGAGCAACCGAAGCGTGAGCTGTTAAAGCTCTGCCCTCTTCTGAAAAGCAGCAACTCATTTGCATTTAAAGGGACACACACAAATACGGTGTGTTTTAGCTCACACCCAGATTGGAGCAAATTTGACAAGCTATAATAAATGATCCGTGGGGGATTTTGAGCTGAAACTTCACAGACACATTCTGGAGACACCAGAGACTGATATTACATCTTGTAAAAGAGGCATTATAAGTCCCCTTTGCTTCAGCATACCAAGAATTTTTGGGCAATGCTATGCTTCCAACTTTGTGGGAACAGTTTGGGGAAGGCAATTTTCTATTTCAGAATGACTGCGCCCCGGTGCACAAAGCAAGGTCCATAAAGGCATGGTTGGATGAGTTTGGTGTGGAAGAACTTGACTGGCCCACACAGAGCTCCGACCTCCATTGAAAACCTTTGGGACGAACTGAGATTGCAAGCCAGGCCTTCTCATCCAACATCAGTGACCTGACCTCACAAATGCTCTACTGGATGAATGGGCAAAAATTTAGAAACACTCCAAAATATTGTGAAAAGCCTTCCCAGAAGAGTAATGGTCAGGTGTCCCAATATACTTTTGTCCATATAGTCTCGAGGGCATTGCGCTGACATATAGTGCCATTGAACTACGAGTGACCCGAGTCGGAGTCCCAGCTCGCGAACCTTTCCCATTCCTGCCCCCCCCCCCTCTCTCTCCCACTTTGCTTCCTGTCTGCTTACTGTCCTATCATAGTAAAAGCAAAAACATTTGCTTTACAATTAACTTGAATTTTTTTGACACTTTGATTTTTGATCACTTCTGCAACAATCTTCTTTAAAAAGAGACTCACCTTATTACAAACATATAAGTTCATATTTGTGCTCAAAAAGGGGATGATATTTAACAGGTTACATTGTGGGATAACTGGAGCAATGTGGTCGCAGTGAATGCACTGTGTTTCTAAATGAGCTGAGCTGTGAGCAAAGATGCCAGATGTTGTCAGTACATTCATGTAAAAACCTTCATTCAAAAATGAAATGTATAATTTTTGAATGAGAAGGAAATTAGTGAGAAGACCTTTTTAAAAAAAAAAAAAAAAAAAAAAAATGTAAACCATCTGGGCATATTCTGTAACCATGCTGTACAAATCAAAACAAAATATACAGTAATTGGAAATTACAGCTCATTAAGGTAATTAGCATACAGTTGCAGTCTATGCTCAGTGGAAAGCCATGCGGTCTCACACAGCTTGTGATAATTTGATCAGGGGACTTGTGTGTTTGTTTTTGCCTAGCCTCCTAAAGCTCCTGCATCCCATTTAGAAATCTGCCTACGAGTGTGGTGACCAGAAATAAAGTATGTTATATTAGTATGAATATAATTCAATTTGATGAGAACATGCATCTACGGCACAATAAAATGTTCCTCTGGGTCATTGCATACATTAATAATCTTCTAAATAAGTTTGACGGTGCTTTTCCTGACAACTTTGATGATAAAGTCAGGAAATGAGTCTTATATTTGGAGTGGGGTGTATACAATGGCATGAGATCTGTAGCCAAAAATGTACCAGCAAAACAATAGGCAAGTTACATACAAAAAAAAGCAAACAGTTAATGGCTGCACACATGCAATTGTGTTTTAATTTGTTGTTTAAAAGTGTACAAGGCGTATGCAGTTATCTACCCAATGAGTTTTGAGTAGATACTGTACATTTTGAGTAGAAAACAGGGTATGATTAACTAAAGATAAAACTATTTATAGCATGTTTGTTCATTGAAATAAAGCTTAAATAAAAATAAAAAATTAGAAATGTTGCCTTGGTAATTATTTGAAAGTTGAATTACTAAATGCCAAAACTTACTTTACTAAATGTAAATAAACTAAAAATTAATTAAACTTAAATAATATTATTGCAAATGACAAAAGGATGTAACCACATGACTATATCGAACTAAAAACTTCTGAAAAGTGAACACATAAAATAAAGCTTTCAAAATAGTAACTTTTTCAACCATTATCATTTTTCATCAGTTTCACAAAACTTTCAAGATCCCCAGAATTTTTGCATGAATATCTGAACATGTAACATATCAAAAGAAAGAACAGAGCCTCTAAAACAAACAAACACAAAAAATTATTCTTGCTTCAATCATTCTGTTTTTAACAACATTTGAATGTAGGTGAGTTTAATTTAAAAATAAAAATGCATAAGCAATGCTTTTTATCGCTTGTTTATGCTTCTTTTTTGCATGTGATCTGAAGATTTTGTACTCTTTCAGAAGACGCGTAATAGCGCCCCCTACCGTATAAAACTGAAAACACGGAAAGCTGGAAAATTCTGTCAATGGCGGGACGCGTTGTCTCATAAATGATGAAAATTCAGTGAAAGAGTTAAGCAAGGGATAATCCACGGCTAGCTGTGCATTAAACGGTTTTAATGCACGATGTGGATATGTGACAGTGAATTACCAGCGTCTGTGCATCGTCTCTCTTCAATGAAGCTGTGAGATGAATTCAAAAACAGCGACGCAGCAACCTCCTCATGTTGCGATTCAGCAGTGACGGTAATTTACTAATAAAAGCTGCGGGGCAGTGCTGACAATAAGTTTCTGTGCTCCTGTTTCTGAGTGTGCGTGTGCTCAAAAGCAGCGCATTAATGTAGAACGGTGATTAAACTGACTTGGAACTACCTGTGCATTAAACGTTTTATTGCACACTTTCCAGCCAATCAGACAGGGGCGGACTGGCCATCGGGAGCACCATTTCCCGGTGGCCTGATGGTCATTCTGGCCTGCCGGCTGCCGCTGTGCTGTCGATCAGACTGACGTGCGATAGGCTGGTATGCAACTGCGAATTAATTGACGCACTTATGAATCTACGAATCAGGCGATCGCGGAGTGAAAATGACACCACCACATGACCCAACATCAGCGAAGCACTGTCTAATATCCAGAGGCCGGCTTTATCTTGGAAAATAGTGCAAAAAATTGAGCGTAAATGCAAAGGAGGAGCAGAGAGGGAACGCATAAAAAGGAGAAAAGCCCTGGCCACAGACGCAGCAAGTTGCTGCAAAATCCCAGCCATGTTCGCCGGTAAGGGAACAGGTCGGTCAGAATTACTTTTACATAATATTTACCAGGGGTGGAAAAAACAATCGATCCGTTCGGTTCTCCACACTCGGTTCTCCACGCGCTCGGACGGTCCGCTGTTCAACTTAAATCAAAGCATCTGTAATATGGTTTACTATAAATAACACGTAAAACAATCAGGGTTCAGTTAATACATGTTTCTGTTGATGGATGAACATTCTGGGTTCCCAGACATTACAACAACAGCGATGAGAAAAAAAAAAAAACGAACCGTGAAAAAGTTGAACTGTTCCACCCCTATTCACTTAATCATTTGGCAGATGGACGCTTTCATCCAAAGCAACTTACAATAGATAAAATCTATTCTTTATTAAAATAATACAAATATATATATATAATGATAGAAGTTTTAAAAGTGCATCTTAATGACAAACTTGCACATTGTTTTACATACTGAATGGGGATACAGTATTTTTTTAGTGCCAAACTTGACCAGAAATTTCGATTTTCCATTTGATAAAGATGACATAATTGACAAGATGTCAGAGAGCAGTGAGCTACTGCGCCGCCTACTGGTGTACTAGTAGTGCTAATTACTTTGTCTACTCTTACTGGTTTGTTATGGCATTATTGAGTAAACATTGTTATCGGTTACATACATTGTCGTAGCTTTTGTTAAGTTTATTTTTGTTTGTGTTTCTGATACTTTTGACATACTTGAGTTGAGCATTGGAAATATATAAAATATAAATGTTTTAACATGTGAATATGTATCTTTTATTATCCCTTCTTAAGCCAATTTTATATTTGTCTTTGGTGTGGTAGTATAGATGGTCTATTCCTAGTGAGTTTTTGAGGGTTTATTTAATTATCCATTCATATTATGAATGGTAGTCTACCTGTTACATCCACTAACAGGGTTACCCTATAAGTTCAGCAGGCTGGTGGACACATGAATTTGGTGGTGGTGACTGCAGCAGCAGAGGTGGCCTGGGGTGGAGTCAAATTCCCGGCCTGATTTACTGTCCCAGTCCGCCACTGCAATCAGAGTATACAGACAAACATAAATAATACTACAGATGAAAATGCGTTTTAAAATGAATTACAAGTGTGCAGCCATGACTTGTTTGACGTTTTTTACTCTCAAGACATGCTACATCAAACATGTTTTTATGGTTTTGCAGGCTCTAGCATGGCCTGTGGGGAGAAGTACGCCACCTTGCCTGCCAGCACACAGTGTGGCCCCATGAAGCTCATGAGCCTTGAGGAAGCACAGGCTCGCTCTCTCAGTCCCAACCACCCAGCAATCAGAGAGAGGCAAAGAGAGAACAGCCTTCCAGATACCAGCACTGCGGCCATGTATCATACAGTAATAGATCTGTCAGACAGCAGGTATGAAATATACCCTACATTTATGCACACCTACACAAACTCCCTAGGTTTAAACATTGTTGAACAGTGTTGAAACTGTATACATAAACTCTCACTACTTATAGTAATGCAGTCATGCTAGAGAACAGCCTTTCTTAAATATTTCCACATTTCAACATTTTTCCATCATTTTCTCAAACATTTATAAATCACAACACAGAAGAAAATTCTCAGGAAAATCTAAGAAGTGGAAGTCCATCTTCAGTCTTGGACGATCTGTCATCGACTCCAAAGGGAAACTGAGTCGCAATGGGAGTGTGTTTATGAGAGGCCAAAATTCCTCAGGTACGTTTCTTTAAAACATCCAGAAGACAAAACAAACAAAAAACGGCAAGCGCTTTTTTCAGTTTGACTGCAAGGAGAAAAAAATTACAAATTGTATTTTACAGTAAGTGTACTTGCAGTGTACTTACCTAAGTACTTACCTAACAGAAGTTGTGATTGTCCATTGAATTTCAATCCAATAAGGTAAAAAAAGATTTAGATATCAAACATATTTATCCTGTGTTGTTTTGCAAAAACTCTGTTGCAGCTGAATACCATTAACCATTTTGGTTATATTTGGAATTACCATTAAATAACCATTAAAAATCATCAGCCTGAACACAATACTCAAGTAATAGTACAGATATATACAACTGAACAAACTGAAATCAAATGTAACCAATATAAAATAACACTGCATAGGTTTCTTTTTATTAATCAAATCTAAGATGATCCTTATGAAAGTTACAAAAGTTATTCAGTCAAGGTCAGTGAGCATCAGGTATATTAGGCTGCTGTCACTTTAAGAGCTGCACAGATCCAGTATACTGTTTGTTACACGTGTTTCTTTCTACACTTTTTTACACTTACTTAAGTCATAGCCAACTGTGTTTATGAGGACATTTTGACATAATTTTGTGTGTATTTGCCCATTCAAACACAAAAAGATGCGAAAGAGGACACAATTCTGTATTCACGCACCAAATGAGAGGTGGCTTTTTATGTGCGCGCTATGGATGTGTGCACGCGTGAGTGCCGAGTTCTCTTTCGCGTCGTCTTGCACTTGAATGGTTCAAAATCACATTAAAATCCGCACATAGGAATCGAAATGTCCTATCGAATCCACGGTTCTTTGAAATTTTGACCCGGTTCTTGCACCAAACCCTATTTGTGAAACGGCTTCTTGAAGAAGAAAAATGTAGGATGGGCTTGATTTTGTCTTTTCGGGAATTGATTTGTGGTTTGCTATTGGGTTGATCTCATGTTAGTGAAAGGTTGTTCCGCCCTCAAAATTATATTTTCATATTATAGCTAATTTAGCATTTGTTTGTGATTCAAATTAAGTTGTGAAAAGCCAAATTATTATTATTATACATATGTTTTATGTTTCCTCTCTTAAACAGAAAAACCTGCTATACGGCCATCCAAAAGCATGGACTCTCTCTGTTCTTTTCCAGCAACAGGTGGGGCTAGATCTCCATAAATATACTTACTTTAATGCTCTATCATATTTCTCTTTTTCTTTCTTTTTTTTTTTTTGCTTAAAAATTTTTAAATAAAAGGTTTGTATACATGTAATAAATGTATATAAAATACATTACATATTAAGTAATTATTATAATTAATTAGTTATTAATTAAGTTAAGGTGTCAGTGTGGCATATGGCCGATAGGCAAAGTAAGTTATAATGTATTGTATTACTGAAAAAGTTGGATCAAGTGGATGTATCAACTTAATGGAAGGCATATCACATTAACTAAAGTCATGCGTCATTTGACAAACAGTTTAAATTTTCTACTTTAACTTTCAAAATTGAAAGTTCTGTCATTAATTCCTCTCCCTCATGTCGTTCCACACCCGTAAGACCTTCGTTCATCTTCAGAACACAAAGATATTTAGATGAAATCCAAGAGGTTGTTTTTTATCCTCCATTGAAATCCATGAAATTACCACATTCAATGTTCAGAAAAGTAGTAGAAACATTGTAAAATCATATGAAGCGCAACAACAATAACAATTTTGTTCAACTTTTTTTTTTCCTCTTCTCTGTCAGTCTGTTACGTAGTTGGCACAGTGCTGTGTTTCCACGTTTACATCCAGTTATTGGACGGCTACTGCGTCAGCATCAGTCGCATGCGTCGTGCTGCTCACGTGAACAGGCGTCAGCCAATAATGAGTCAGAGTTCTGACGTAGAACCTGGAAGTGCTGAACAATAAATATATTGAATAAAGTCATCATTTTTGGCTTGTTTTGCTCACAAAAAGCATTCTCTTTGCTTCATGACATTAAGGTTGAACCACTGCAGTCATGTTGACTATTTTAGCAATGTTTCTACTACTTTTCTGGACATTGAATTTCATTGCTTTCAAAGGAGGATAAAAGGATAAAAATATCTCAATTTGTGTTCTGAAGATGAACGAAGGTCTTACAGGTGTAGAAAGACGTGAGGGTGAGGAATAAATCACAGAATTTTCATTTTTGGGTGAACTAACCCTTTAAGTTTAATGCTTTATTTAATTAAAAAAACGTTTGATAATGTGATATGTCATACAAACACATACATCAATTTGTTTAAGTGTGGTGTAAGTGTGAAAATATTGCTTGGGATTGGGACCGCTGTATCTTTCAGGTATCACCACTAGTTTTCTCTTTTCCCCCCATTCAGATGAGGACAAAGTACCAGCAGAAGGAAGCAATGGCATCTTCGTCCCAGTTCTTAAATCCCGAACCCTGGGCTCAGATATCAACTGCAGCCTGAACAAAAAGGATCCAAAATGGGACTTGGATCCTCATACTGCTTCAGGAGGATGTCTGAGTGAGAAAAGAGAAGGAGCATTAATTGCCTCTTCTTCATCACCATCTTTATCCCCACTGCAGAAAACTCTTCCAGAACAGCTGAAAGTTTTCAAAGGTGATGATCGGAGTGGCTGCCAGCCCACGTCTCCTAAAAACCGTCGCATGTTGTATTCTGGATCTGCCAATAATGGATCGTCTAGACCGTCTTTTCCAGGCAGTCTGTTTCCGCTGGAGTCTTCACCACGGCACCAGCGGAAGGCCCTCAACATTTCGGAGCCGTTCGCAGTGTCTGTACCTTTGCGTGTGTCTGCAGTTATTAACTCTAACAGCACCCCCTGCAGGGCACCGGGCAAAGAACGGGAAAGGGGTTTAGGGGGACTATTTAAGCCTCCTAAGGAGGCAGGACCTCTGGAAACCCATCGCAGAGAAAGTATTGGCACTGCTGGATTCCCTGTCCACATCAGCAGCAGTAGTGGGAACTTTACATTCACAGACTGGGAGACTGGACTAGCAGGTCACACCAACAGTACTGGGTACAGAGAGCACCCGCTCAGTGACAGCAGTGGAGGCAGCGGATGCAGTATCTATAGCAACAGCAGCTCTTTCCCCATGGAGAAGGAGGAACATACAGGGGAAAGAGATATTACAGATGCGATCACTCTGGGGACAACAAAGAGTATGATGATTGTAGTGTTTGCGTGTGTGTGTGTGTATTCCCTACGTTACGGGGACCAAATGTCCCCACAAGTATAGTAATACCAGTAAATTTTGATCTTGTGGGGACATTTTTGATCTCCATGAGATCAACAGAATGATCTTTTTTGAAAATCTAAAATAGCAGAACATTTTCTGTGATGGGTAGGTTTAGGAGAAGGATTAGTGTAGGGGGGCAGAATTTACAGTTTGTTCGGTATAAAATCCATTAAACCTATGGAATGTCCCCATAAAACATGGAAAAACCGACGTGTGCGTGTGTGTGTGTGAACCTAGGTGTATCTTAATTTAGTGAGAATTATTTCAATCTATATTTGTAATTTGATTAATTACATGTTAGTATATATTTAAAAAAAAACAAAGTTAAACACTGACACACTCTTTTACTCTTTCATTATCATGTGTTATTAGATATTGAGCAGTCAGGTGAAGTGGAAAGTAATTCAGATATACATTTTTATTTAAGCAATAACTTAAAGGGGAAGTATGGAATTCTGTCTGTGTTAGAATAGCTTAGAGACAACTAGTAGTGCAAACTTAGTAGGTTGTGAACACTGTGGTGCTCTCAAACATTGCCTTGTTTTGAATCCTGACCGCTGCCTCAGCCGATGGTGTGTTTGGGCTGGACTTTCAGATATCAAACTAACGGCAGATGTGGGAAGTGTTCGGCAATCACATTATTTTTGCCATTCTGTTTGGTGCTCGTACCACAGAAATTACACACTGCATCTACTACCCTAACTGATGATTACATTGATTTATCTGTACTTTCTCAGGTAAGGACGCAGAAGTGAGAGAGCTGATAGCCAGTGTGGAGGATTTTGAACCTCAGGCGCCATCTGAGACTAAAGCAATAGGGGAAGAACTGGAAACTACATCAACACAACAAGAAATGAGAAAATTGGAGAAACTGGTATGATAAAAAGCCATCTTGGAATTGTACCACTGCATTTTTAATAAGATTGAAGTACTGCTAGTGTATTAGGAGACCAAGTAATTTTGCTGTAAAATATGAAAAGCTAATAGTGATTCTATTCTTTTCTATTTTATTGTATTCCATTCTATTCTCTTCTTCCTCACTTAACTCCTAAATTATAATTAGCTCATAATGTAAATATACATTATAATATTACAACATGTTTTTGAAGTTAGTTTATATTATTTATATTAATAATACATTATTTTTAAAGTGATATATTTGTAGACTAAGGAACCATGTAAAGGAACAGGTTTTTCTGAGAATTCACTTTCAGATCTTAATTTGAATCAACTCTGTCAGATGCATTAAAGAGCATGCTATTTTAATTTGATCCATCCAACAACAGTGTATATATAGTCTTATGTAATAATGGTGTTCAGTACAGGAGCTAAGTGAAAAAATAAATTCTCTAACTTGTTTTTTTTTTTAGGTTATTATGAACAATCCCCTTTCTAAATTCCTTAATTCTCTAATCTCCTTTTTAATATTAAACACATATAACCAACGTTCTTAGGTAAATCAGACATGATATCATGTAGTTCAGTTGGTTTAATATTCGAACACAATGAATTGAAAAAAAGACATTTCTTCAAAAATCTTCACCTGACGGTGCTAAATACTGACAAATTAAATACTGAAAGATACAGTTGATAAATACTGACCGTGTTGACAAATATACAGTATATGTAAATAGAAACATGAAACAACATTAGAAGAATTTCCCATATGCAAAAAAATCACATTATATAGATATTTTGAGCGCACTTGTCAACCATCAGTTGACAAAATTAAATTTTCTTCTACATTATCCACATGTTATAAAGTGGAGCAATTTTATTTCTCAGCTGTAGCTGCCTTAATAAACATATCAAAAATGCCCAGATTTATCATACAACTATTTACGGAAACTATTACACCGGGATGATGGCGTCAAAGCTGTGACCACAGAGACTTCAACAATGTATAAACTCTAAAAAAATATATAACTTCCAGGACTGTGTGTCCAACTCTGAGACCAACAATGAGCAGGAAATAGTAAGTGCTCCTCAGGGTTAAAGGAATTATAAAAAATCCTGATGGAGTTAACTTTGATAGGCATTTTTTATGGAAAATAAAATTCAAGAATTTTTTTGAAGTATAGAGCATGTGTTTAAAAAATACTAAAAAAATATTTAAAAACAAAAGCAGTGAAGTATCCAGATTTTCTTTAGATGCAACTTAAGTAGTTTTTTTTTATTCATTCATTTATTTTTAACATAAAGAGGGTAAATGTGCGTAGGACATTTTTCGCCCCTTTATCTCAAGAATCAGTGATAAAAAATTATGAACATTCCAGATGAAAATTCTGTCACCATTTCATTTCTTCAAATATTTTTAATGAAACCTGAAAGATTTCTGTTTTTCCATTGAAAGTCAAAGGCTACATTCAGACTGTCAATCCAAATCCGATGTTTGTGCATATCCGCTTGAAATCCAATCAGATTTGGTTAGTATAAACAGCAAAAAAAAAAAAAAAAAAAAAAACACATGAAAAGTAGTTTTTACAAATCCGTTTTAAGCTACATTCATATGTGGAGCATTTCTGGAAATCCATTTCAGTCTGTTTGCTCTGATCGGAATTTGTGTGAATTATGTGACAAAAAAGTGCTAAAAGTTGCAGCAGAAACAAGGTTGTGTTGTTGCAGAGTGCCAGACAACAGAAAATGAGACATGTTTTGAAACCAGAGATGACAGCCCGGATTAAAGCCAAGCCTGCTATGTTTCTGCTGCTTCCTCATAAGACACAGTAGTCCAGCGCGGCGACTACACATTGTCATGTTGTAAATAACGCTGCCTTCACATGCTATGAGAAATTTGATAATTCCCACTTCTGAAGTAGTGGATTACAAGCTCATTGCATTCAGTTTTCGAAATGGGAGGCCGTTCATGTGCAATTTCTACCCAGGAAACTCATTCGCGATAATTCTGAGAGCACGCAAAGGCCGTATTAGACAACATCTGTATTGCAAACCCCTCCATGTTGCGATTGTTTTTGCCGCACACCTATCAATACAACATCATTGCTAAAGAAACCAATGCAGATATTCCGGAAAACGAAAGAGTACACACGAATCAGATCCGAAGAGCTGTGATATACAATGTGGACGGTCATTAATTTTAGATCAGATTCCAATTGGATGAGCAAATAATCAGATTTGGACTGACAGTTTGAGCGTAGCCTAAGTAACCAAAACGTTGACGATTCAAGAAGTTCATAAAGACATTCTAAACATACTGTAATCCATATGAACCGAGCGGTTTAATCCAAGGCTTCTGAAGAGACGCAATGGCTTTATATGATGAACAGATTTAATTTAGACTTTTATTCACATGTAAACACTGATCAGTGAACGTACATAAAGCACTCAAATGCGGTAAATGGAAGCTCAAGCATGTTTGCTTGACATGCAAGAACCAATGAGGTTTTATCTTGTGCATCAATCAAGTAGGGTTGAGCTTCCATTTACCATATTTGAGTGCGTTATGTATGTTTGTTTATATGTGAACAAAAGCCTAAATTAAATCTATTCATCATATAGTGCAATCGGTTAGGGTTAGGGTTAACCCTAACCCTAACTGTGTAAGTTTTGGTGGAATGGGGTTTTTAATGGTTTACACAGAAGGTTACTCAGGTTTCCTTAAAAATACCTTCATTTGTGTTCCAAAGATGAACGGATGTTTTATGGGATGTTTGGAATGACATGATGATATGATAAATGATTTAAGAAAGATCTTCGATAGATATACGGTCTAATTGTAGCCTCAGAAATATTATCGCAACAAATGTCTCTAATCAGTCCTCACCTTTTTTCTTAGTTTTGTTTCTTTGTGTTTGACAGGAAGTACTCAACAAGGTGTCATCGTCTGGCACGCATCAGAAAGCTTCGGTCACTGAGGCTAAAACAAATATGCTAGATGAACAGGTGAACCTCAGCTTCACCAAGATGACTGGGAATGAGGACGGTGGTCTCAAGCCAAGTGGTCAAGCACGGAGAAGAAGCAGTTTGCCCACAAATACTGTATCATCAAAGGGACTCTTTATAGACCTTACCAAAAATGTAATGTTTGATCATTCTGGTGCTACTACGTTTAATTCTGTTATGAAGCATTTGCCCGAAAGATTGTTGTCATGTGATGGTGGCTGGAATTACTTGGATAATGATGTCGACAGGACAGACCACAAGAGACTAGAGTCACAAAACATAATAACCACCAATCTACACCTTTCCCCATTTCTCCACCTAAAGGAAACTGATATTCTCCAAGATGTAGAGCCAAGCATCGAAGAGGAACTACGAACAGATCCTGTTAAGAAAGGCAACACTTCCAAAAGTGACTCGAGAGATCATTCAAGCATTTATGTAAAATCAGATGTTCAGACCGCTGTTCATTCTGACAAAAAAGCACCATTAGTAACAAAGGATATTCGTGAAAAAGAAAATAAGGAGGTTGGCGATGAACCCAGGAAACTTGACTTAGCAGGAAGAATCAAGGGAAGCTTAGAAAGACTGTCAACTTGTCTGAACGAACAGCATCTCACATTGGAAATTTTGTATCACGACGATGTAGACAGATCAGGGAGTAATTTGAGTGGTTTGGATCAGGTTGAACCATGGGAAGACTTGTGCTCTGCCAAACAGTGGGTGACAAGCCCTCTGCACTCACCAAAACTTGAGGATCACTTACCTACACCAGAAGAGACTATGCCATGTCAAGCAATTCACAGCCAAGCTCTTGGAAAGCCAAAAGCGGACGAGTTGCCCAACAGCGAGAAGGATGAAGCTAAAGAACCAGCTGCACTTGATAACATTACATCATCTCAAACAGAGGCTGCATGTGAACTTGTAAACTTTCTAAACCCAACAGGGAACAAAAATGCAGACACGGATGTAGCTCGTTCTGCACATTTTGACAGCAAGTGGATGGGAGACAAAGATGAAAGCAAACTGGAGATTCCACAGGTTGAGACATTGAAGACATTCACTGATCCAGATGAGACCAATGAACTGCAAAACTTGAGCAAATCAAAACAGAAGCGCTCTTCTCCTTCTCAGAGATTTCATCGTCAGACATCCCAAGAGTCCTGCGTTGTGGAGAGAAGTCAAGAAAACGTTAAACCTAAACTCAGGCCATGCTCTCTAAACCTTGATTTAGGACTCCAAGGTTTCAGAGATATCTCAAATAGTCATTATCTGAAAAGCGCAAAGCCATCAGTTACACAGGAATGGGTGACACCTGAGGCCAAGCACTGTAGCTCATCCCTAGAGTTGGAGCTATTCCTGAGTGGCTCCAAGGCACCCATGCGACGCAACTCGGCACCAGTCAGCGTGTCGTCAGTTCGCACTGCGTTCATGATCAAAACCTGCCAAGCTAAAGCTGTTCCTGTTATTCCACCAAAAATTCAGTACAGCCACATACCTCATGCCCTACCTGAAGGGAGCACTGATCAAGTCAACAAAAGTACATCTGAAAAGAAACCTGCCAAGAGCAAGCTGGGAAAAGCAGGTCCTGCACTTCCCCTCCAGAAGGTCAAAGACCGCAGTGAGGAGCTGCCAAGCCTTGAACAGCCATCAGGGGTTCAAAGACAGAAGCCCACAAACAACGAGAATTTCAAACCAACAGCAATTCCCGATCTTCCCGTGTTGAGAAGGAAGCGATCGGCAAACGGAGACTACTTTATGGACCGTCCTAGACCTGAGCGCTCAACGCTTCTTCAGAGATCGTCCTTCAGAAATCGCCCAAGACCTCAAAGTCTCATCCTGTTTAGCCCCCCTTTTCCAATCATGGACTACCCTCCCGTAGGGGAAGATGGCAAACTAGTCCTATCTCCCATTAAAGCTGAAGCGTCACCATTTGATGTCTATGCAAAAGAACTCGCTGAAAACCTCAAAACTCCAGAGGGGGTGACCTTGCGTAATAAAATGACTTTGCCAAAGAGTGGACAAAGGCTTGAGACCTCAACCAGTTGCTTTTACCAGCCACAAAGGAGGTCAATGATATTTGACAACAGAAGTAACAGGCAAATTGAGTGAGATAAGACTGACTTGTTATTGGCCATCATGTGATAACTAGCGAACTTCTAGCTTGTCAGATGTGACCGAGTGTAAGCATACCCTATAGAACACACAAATGATGCTTGGAAATCAAGGTGTCGTTAATCTTGATAATCAGAACTGCAAGTATTAAGCTTTGTGTAAAATGCTGCTGCTAAGGATTTATATCAGAGACTTTTTTTTTCTATCTTTACAAGAAAAACTGAAACATGCCTAAGGATACACCTGGGAAACTCAGCAGGCTCCTACTGTATATGTAAATACAGACTGTACAAGCACATCTCGGTTTAATTTGACTCCATTCCCTTCACGTGGAACTGAAGGTCTTTGTGTCTGCTGTTGCTTTATCGTGATTGGAACATATTATGTTTACAGTTGGAGCTTTTATAAATTATCTACAAATCTACACAATGAAATTAGGTGCTATAGCCTATAATAAGATGAAACTATTAAAATAGTTTCAATATCGACAAAAAAAACAAACATTTATTTATTCAATAGTGTCTTGTTTTGTCATTGTCATTCAAAAATGTACTCTAAAGAGTAAAAATCAATTTGTACAAATGTTTGGGGTAAAAGTCCAATGATTTGAAGATAGTTTAAAGGTCAATGTTCTTGAATAATTCAAACATGGTTTCAGGCTGTGTTCTCTTCTCTAGTGGATATAGTAGAATACAGTTTTTAAAATTATTTTCAAATCTCCTCAATACTTGGTTAACAGAAATGTATGAAACAACTATAGCGATGTTTCAAAACATAAAAATATAAAGAAACTGCCCGCGTTTTATATAAACCATAAAGCAGAGAAAATGTATTTTCAAGCAGACAGAGACAAGGATGAAGTTATCAGTAATTGTAACCAAAGAACACTAATCTTGTAATATGCTCTTTTTGTATTCAGTCACATTGGATTTATTGTATGTATTCCATTCTAAACCAAATAATAAAAATACTTCACATGTGATGTGTACACTGTGACATACACTTAAGCATTTCGATGCCATATTTCTATTTGCATATTTCTCTAAAGCAGAAATTAAATACATAGTATGGAGAAATGGGGTACGTTTTGCCACTTACTTACAGTTGTCTTTTATGCAAATATAAATTTAAAAAAATATATAATCTGATATTTCAGGATGTGTGCAAAAAATGGAAAATGTGTGTCATAGAAATAGTGGTTCAGGGACACAATTTGCTTCATTCTATAGGGGGTAAGTTGAATCACTGGGGAATATAGAAACAATGTACATTTCAAATAAAACAATAGCCATACTTTATGGGAACAAGAATCACACTGCAAAGTCTTATGTTGCTGAATAATATTCACAGCCAGGGAAAGCTTTAATAGTATTTGAATATAGTGAAATAATTTACAATATTTTAATAGTATTTGTTGTAGTATATCCAGCCGTTGCACGCACCGATCATTTTACTATGGGATAAACCTGACACACTTTACACCAAAGAGATCATTATAAATACCTTGTAAGTCATATTGAGTAAAAGTGTCTGTCAAATGTGTGAATGTAAAGCTAGCCACCATTTTGATTCATTTAAAAATTCATTTAAAAAAAAAAAAAAAAGGCCATGGCTCTATACATGCATTTACCAATTATTATATTTTTTAGAACTGCAGCCGCTTTAATATAAAACCTAATAATTATAATAATTACTAATGAATTCTTATCACATCATACGATGGTTAAAATGCATCTTACTCTGCTCTTGTTTACTCATTAAATACAAATTAGAATTGTGTTTAAAAAATACACAATAAATGCAAACAGACAATGTAACTGTGAACTTATTCTGACATTTATTTTTATTGAAAAATGTGTCTTAAAACACAAGATGTTGCTCCAGAGTGAATGTAAATAACTAGAAATACTCTGTAAGAAGAGCCTACTATAAACAAAGACTTCCTTTATTTATGCAGCTAAGATACATCATGGAAATTTGAGTACAGAGCAAAAGCCAGTTTGTGTCTGGCAAGCAATTTTACAGAGAATACATGCAAAATGTGGAAACTAAGTTGCTTTATCTTATAAAATATAGTTGTTTCATATAACAATAACAATGTGGGAATTGTGAGTGATAATGCCAGCATGCAAATCAAGCCATTCAGTGGCTCCGATATCCAGAGAACGCCTGTAATTCCTCCCAAGTAACATATTGTTTTCAGATTTAAAAGATCTAACTTGCCACTTGAGTATATTGAGATATTTAGGTCAAAGACACTCTCTAACTTTATAAATTTGGAAGACAGTTGCTTGGAAACAAAAACAATGCAGAGTCACCGAATGACCTGCAGCAACCAAAACACCTCATTTAAATAAATATATAAATAAACGTAGATTAAATTCCTTGCAAAGCACTTGTTACTTTGCTTTAGAATTTATTACGATTTGGCAAATGCATCGCTTGACTCATCACGGATTTTGATCTTCATTTGCACCTGCAAAAGTTTTTGTAAAGTCAGTTGTGACAGATGATTCACGTCTTATTATGAAATGCATAAAATAAAAAAAGTGCATTAAAATCAAGCTAAATAGGTTCAATTGCCTGGACGGCATGCAATATATTTAATAAATCGATCCCCAATAGATCCTTCTTAAATATCAAGAATAATTCATGATTTTGGACATAGTCTGAAACAAATCTACAAATATAAAAATACATATCTGTAGGGAAGTACAATTAAAAAAAAAAAAAAATACCTGCTCTAACATGAACTGAAGTGGATCATCTGGTCTATCAAAAACCAGTTTCTCTGTGATGTCCTGAAATAGCACAAATGAAACTGTGAGTGAAAAAATTCAAAACAATCATTCTTGTCCTGGATGATTGGTAGCTAGAGCTCGTTCTGCTGTAATACGTAAGTAGTTTTATTAAATATACCGAAATAATTCAAGGTTTTAATAACATATGCACACAGCCAACCGTTTTAGTTGTTATTTGGAAGTTCTATTAGAGCTCTGAATTGTCCTTCGCCATTTTGTGCTAAGCCATTCATCACTGTCTACCATTTTCTTCGTAAGAAAATATAGCAGTGGCTGCAGCTTTGTTCTTTCTCACCTGAAAAATGTGAAGAATATTATGAGTCTCCATATATTTAACAGAGCGTTCGTACGGGTCCGTGAACACTGAGGTACCACGAATGCTCTCCGCACTCTCGGTGATCAGCAGTTTCTCTGACAGAGCAGAATCTGCCATCTCATAAAGTTTATGCTAATGTAAGTGTACTAAGAACGACGTATGCAAAAAGTAAGTTGCGAGAAGTGTGCTTCCGAGCGGCGTTACAACTCAAATAGTTCGCGTTCGCTCTTTAAGAAAGTCTATGAAATGCTTTACCTCGGTTTAAAACAAAAATCAAACTTTGCCTTTAGTCCGTTTTATGTTAACACATATGAAACACAGAAAAGACCGCGTATCTCGAATAGGACTGTTTGAAATGTCACCCTGCTGTAACCCCTAGCAACTGTATACAAAAGACTTGGATGATGTCATTGGGCACAGTTCCCTGGGACAGCGCCTTTGATAAAGAATCGTGAGGAGTCTAGAAAAGGCTTGTTAAAAAGCAAAAACACTGCGTTCGTTCGGTCGAAATGTTCCTTCTGCAGTTAATTCCAAGTT
Organism: Opsariichthys bidens; assembly: GCA_037194245.1. Lineage (NCBI taxonomy): Eukaryota > Metazoa > Chordata > Actinopteri > Cypriniformes > Xenocyprididae > Opsariichthys > Opsariichthys bidens. Next base: position 7,144,273 of record CM074310.1, on the reverse strand, counting down.
TCAAATCTATTTTTGGACAAAAAACTACCTCAGAAGACCTCGGGCTAACGTTTACAACGCGACTGACAAAGAGAGGGCGGGGCCTAACCGCCGTTTCTAGGTTGCAAGTCGTCCTCAGCTGACACCTCGGCCTACAATGGGTGCATTTTATGTAGGGCAGACGGTGTGCGTGTCCCCCGGTGAACCTCTCGGTGAAACGCTGCTGTTCATGTTCATAACCGAAAGGGGGGGACTCAATATCAAGAAAAGCTTGCAACCAACGGAAACCTCCTGCTAAGCGGAATGATATTATGGAGGAGAGGGATTGTTACATGTGACGAAATATTTACGTGAGCCAAGGTCGAAGAGCTTTTATCAAAATAATATACAGAGCCTCGGTTTGTAAATATGCAAATGTTGATGTTTGACGTCACCGAATCTGTACCGGCCGTGAATTAAAATGACATCGCCGCCAAAATACAGACGTGTTCATATATGTGTGTTCGTTAGGTTAGCGTTCACTGCCATCACAACACTGAAAGACGATCATTCGAAGGATTATTCTGCTTATATATATATATATATAATATTATATATTATATATATATATATATATATATATATATATAAAAACAGCATATAAAAAAATCACTTAGGCTTGAAGGTTGATTATTCCTCGTCTAGACTACAGACGACGACGGCGCGCGCGCGCGCGCGCGCGCACACACACACACACCTGTCATTGTCTAGACTGGGGGGTGTCGGGGGGAGGGGGTGTTCTGCGTAGCTGGGGACTCGTGAACCACTATTGCATTTTGTGTCCGTCACAACGACTCTGTGAACGTATTGGTGAACAAAAAAAAGTTCGGTGTCACTTTTCACGATCTGATTGGCCAGCAACACCGTCAGCAACTCTCCTTACGTTTTCCTTGAGGTCAGCTCGGGACGTTAAAAAATAAATAAATGAGAAAATAGAAATGCGTAGAAAGTAAAAGGCACGGGTGAGCAATCTAGCTTGTTGGGTCTTCGAGCTGACGGGCAGCGTCATCATCCAATGTGGGACCGGCTGCAATTTTGAGAAATTTATTGACATCGTCCCTAACCAATCTAAAGTAGGCTATCTATAAATGATCAACATGCGGGATTCTCGGATGACTGGCCTTTTGATCGAGGATGGGACGTGGATTTTCGGGGGAGTTTAATTCGCGCTTTTAACACCAAATAATCTCCTGGTAATGTATGCGTTTCTTTATGCTGAAGAATCAACGCGCGAACGCGGCAAGTCCTCACGCGCACCGAAACGCTCAACGGAAAACGGCGCACTTGTACAGTGACCGATCATTAAGAAACTGAGGATGCGTAGTGTCCATGCTGGCTCAAGCACAACAATCGGGTAAGGCAGAATAGTTTCACTTTCAGAGCCACAATGGAGCCAGTTTCAACGCTCCTCGCAGCGCGGAAGGGAGGGCGTGCGGCTCACCGATTGGGGTAAAGTCATGTTGAACGATTTATATCGCAACCTACGTGCTTCAAGAAAGTCCATTCTGTTCCAATCGCCAGTAGAAAGGCGTGGCTGCCCAAAATCTTCGACGAATAGTGAAAAAATGGGAGGGCACGAGCGAGCTGCGTGATGTCCTCTCCGAAGGTAGGCTGCAGCGTGTGTTTATTGATGAGATGAAAGAAGATGGAAGTGAGAAATGAAACAAAGTAAGGGACAATATTAATAAACTCAGTCCTTGCCTGGGGAAAACCGGGGAAGCTGTGAAGCGCTGTAGCCACTGGAGAAGAAAGACCCTTAAAGCAGCAGGTAAGGAATAGGGAGAGGAGAGGGAGGGGGAGGGTACTTATACCTACTATTTATGTTAGGCTATTTATAAGAGTAATAGCAGTCGTCCCCTAGATATGTGGTGAAAAAACTTAAGCATGAGGCATATACGAATAGCTCAAACACAAGAGTGCTCTTCGGTATTGTACACATAAAGCAGCTGTGAGGGGAAACTTCGTGAAATTGCATTTAGTTGTGACACTCTTGGATTATAGGAGTTCTCTCACAACATCCCATGTTTGTCTGAAATTAAACAAAAAGCCTTGAAGTGACGTCTCAGGTAAAATCACCGTATCATTCCTCACTTGTGTGGCAGTTGGCAGACTTTGTCTGTAGTTTTTACAAGTAGTGTTATTTCACAACGCGGTGTATTTTAATATTTAGCCAGGCGTTTCACGTAACACGACTCGGAAAAGCACAAAACGACTCGACAGAGCCGCTAGGGACTTCCCTACATACGACCAAAATATTTGATGGAATAACACCGTGCGTTAAGTGTCAGGAATGGCCGATTAAAGCCCTACGAGACTAAATGTTCTCTTTGACTACGCGAGATAGGAACGATTCTTTCAACATATCCGGAGTATTTTCCGGGCTATTGCTAGTATTTTATACATTTGCGCGCTGGGCTCTGCTCACCTCAGACCAACGCAATTGTTCCGAATATTTTTTTTGTGTAGACGTTGTTAGCAGCTCGGACAAATTCTACACGAAAGTATGGAGTTTTGTAGGGAGTGTATCTGGCGCTTTACCACGTCCGTTATTTGTCATCATTGAATTAGGGGGATAGTGCGCGAAATTTTAGTCATCGCACCAACTACGTACAGAAAGCCAAATTCAGTTCCAGTTACAAAAGATAAATGCCCATCTGTTCTGTATTCTAACGCCTGTACTTACTGAATGACCTCTTTTTGACTCCGTGTTGTGAAGTGCCAGCTTGTTGCCTATAACGCACGCGAACAATAAATCACTCGGCCATTTTAACACAAAAAAACTTAATATGGCAAAACAGAGAGGAGCTGTGGATTTTTTTTTTTTTTTTTTTTTTTTTTTTGGAGGTTACGGGGCCTTCAAGCAGCCGTCCGATCACAGCGCCGGTTGTATTGTTATCTGTGTTTAGGGTACGAGACGGCGGGTGTGAGAGCCATGGCACTGGCCCGTAGTGGAAAAACACACCAGACACATTTTTCATTAATTTATCATATGCCCTCTGTTTCCCGACGCTGTATTATAAAATGTCTGGCTTATATAATCTGTTTATTTATAGCAAATGACATGAAAAGGTTGTCAGTTCTGAGGGGAGATTCTGTCCGATGTTGGCGACTTTGATTATTGGAATGTTTTATCTGAACGAAGGAAAACCCTGTTATTTGAAGACACAAACACAATACAATAATCATATTTTAATTACCGGTGTATGTTTTTTTAAACATTTTTTTTTTTATTTGCTGACGGTCATTGCGGCCTTGGAAGTTTGACTGCTCCCCTTTAGTTATTGATAATAAAAACAAAACCAAAAAAAAAAAAAAAAAACACACAACTTATCTATATTTTAACGGTCAAATATGACGTAATTCGACGTTAAGGATTTTTTTTGAAGTGAAGTGCTCGCGTATATCGAATACAAGCAAATTGTTATTATTAAAAAAGAGGTTTGCATTTGTAAATCATGGCCTCATATTTTGTTGCTAGCATAATTAGCTAGCCGGCACTCTCCTAAACCGGCGTGTGTCTAAATAACTTCTGTTTTTTTTTTGTCTTTAGCCTACTTCAATCAGTGTTAAATGTCGTCAGTTTCCCTGTGAAAACTTTCATCTCTCTCTCTCTTTGCATTTGTTTGATTCAGAAAGAGGTTGATGTTAATAGGCTAGGCGTGCTTTAACGTAAGGCAATCGAACTATAAATCATCATAACATATTTCAGCGTTTACTTTTTGCTTCTAGTATGATTGCAAATGCATACTATAAATCTTTCAACATTTTATTCCCCCCCCCCCCCCCTCTATAGTGTACTGTATTTTCTTTTAGCTGGCCTCCTTGTCATGTTTTTGTGCAGTTCTTCGTCGAGTAAATTAACTCTTTCTATATCTATGGCAAATTAGGGATTTATTTTAGTCAGCTCTTTTAATTTAAGGCTATTAGTTTATGAATGAAGCTTTCTCCCCCCCCCCATGTACATGACTGCTCTGCTTACATGTTGGTCCTTATTGTGCACCTGTTTAATTCATTTAAATCCGTTTTTAATCGCGTATGTGTATCGATTTTTCCCCCCTGTTTCATGGATGATTTGGACAGTATTAGAATGGGGAGGAGGGCCTTGGCTGGTGCAGTTTGTTTGTCTGTCAGCTTTACGGATTCTTTAAGTTGCTGCAAGCGTGGAAAAGACCTTGAGATGTATGTTTTACCTTTAGTATATGATATTGTTTACCAAAAGCGAAAATAAACTTTTTAGTTATTCTTGAATGTGTTGCAATACATTGGATTATACTATGGATATCCCAGTGCCAGTGTCCGCTGCAATTGTTAATGCACCATATAGACATTTTTCACTTTTCTGTAAGGAGGCTGAAAATATATGACACTTTTGTCTGTGAAGACGGATGTCAAACCTGGATGTACTTGTTTCTTCTTGAGGTACCTTAAACAATAAGGTAGTGTTGATAAGTTATATCATATAGCTAAACATTAACTAAGAGCACTGAATGATCAATATGTAGGCATGCATTTTTATTTGGATTATCTTTCTTTTCCCTCTTATTTGTTTCGCACTCAATAATAATGCGATTATTGATCTGAGAGGCGAATGTGTATCATGATTGTTGTTGAGTTTGAGCATGATTGTGGCTGTAGAGTTTGATCACGATATATGTTTTAAAGCGTATTTAATTTTTTACATTCATGCTTCATGACCTTTGAACGGTGTGGATGTTTAATGATGGGCGAAGTGGTTTAATTTCTGTGTGTAATTATTGATTGATTTATTTAGCTCGATTAATATATGTAGGCTTAGGGTTAGTGGCAACTACTATAAAATGAATTTATATTCCTATTCTTAATGTTCACTAAAGTTTTTAAAAAATTCTTTTGTCTATTTTTGGGGAGATGATAAATGTGACCAAAAGACAACAAATAAATCACGATCTTAGGAATATTGGGATTCGTGGATCAAAAGAAGGCATTGTGTCCTGTTTATTTTGGAAACATCAAACCCTCTTAGTGCTTCAAAAGTAACGCTCACATGCCACAGCGAGAGGCTATTAAAGAGTCTGTCAGTTGGCTTGCAATTGATTATTTGACAGAATGACGCTTAAGAAAAATGCTAAATTACAATTAAACAATTACAGGTGTACAAAATTACAGTGGTATTGTAAGACGATTGATCACAGTGGGTAGGGCCGTTCGAGTTATACTAAGAATGGATCTGAGATTATACTGTTTGCTGTGCCATTACACCAAAAGTCAGATTACAGGGATATCTTGGACAGTGACCTTCATTAATGTAATAAAATGTCAAGGTCAGATATCTCCTATTTAAGGAATCTTGTGAGAATCAGGAGAATTGAGAGAATAAAACAGATCTAAACACACGTCCAGGTGAACTACCTAGATGCAGAGCTGTACTGTACATCATAAACACACACACACTTGTAAATGTGGTTTACGGGACACTCTGTAGGCGTATTGATTTTTATACTATATGAACTGTATATTCTATCCATTACACTAAACCTACCTAAAGAAAACTTTTGGAATTTTTTGGAATTTTTACAAAAAAACACTAGGTTCACAAGGACACAGGAAGTTATACCCGTTTCATTTTACACGTTTGCGTCCTCGTAGACCATATATACAAGTACACACACACACACACACTTGTATATGTGGTTTACGGGACACTCTGTAGGCGTATTGATTTTTATACTATATGAACTGTATATTCTATCCATTACACTAAACCTACCTAAAGAAAACTTTTGGAATTTTTTGGAATTTTTACAAAAAAACACTAGGTTCACAAGGACACAGGAAGTTATACCCGTTTCATTTTACACGTTTGCGTCCTCGTAGACCATATATACAAGTACACACACACACACACACACTTGTATATGTGGTTTACGGGACACTCTGTAGGCGTATTGATTTTTATACTATATGAACTGTATATTCTATCCATTACACTAAACCTACCTAAAGAAAACTTTTGGAATTTTTTGGAATTTTTACAAAAAAACACTAGGTTCACGAGGACACAGGAAGTTATACCCGTTTCATTTTACACGTTTGCGTCCTCGTAGACCATATATACAAGTACACACACACACACACACATGCATATGTGTCCGTGTGTAAACCGTAGTGCAGGGCTGAATCTCCATACAGTTTCAGTTGGGACAAACACGGGCAAGAACTGAAAAATATGGCACCTTTAATATTTTTTTTCACCTATAGGCATTTGAACTTTTGGTTTTGCTCTCTTCGTGATGCGGTCGCAACAGTTTAATTTCAGCCTGATATTTTTTCATATCATAGTGATCATGTTATGCTCCGATTGCTCGGTATCCTGTGTCTGTGTCACATGGTTTTTAGGAAATCCTTGACCATAGGATAGTTAACAGCACTCTTTCCTGAATTAATATCCTGTATTATTTTAACATAACGTCGATTGTGGGGGTTTCAATTATGCGAACATGCATAACAAGCGCTCTTTATTTATTCTGATGTTCTGGGCCTAACCAGTAGGAGGAGTCATTTTACTTTAGGGCTGTTTGTGTTGTTTTTTCTTGATTTTCTAAGATAAATTCAGTTAATTACTGCAACACTTAAATGTGTCAAAATGGCATTAATATGCAACTGAAGACAAAACGACGGGCATAAAAAATAAAAGTCAGAACATGAAAGAACTAGCAGAATTCCGTATTGAGTTGAGAGAATTATGGCTTGTTTAAATCCATTCAAATACTGTAACTCATTGTAAGAATTTTAATACATGATGATGTTTCTCTTACATAGAAGAACAATTTTACATCAAAACTCATGACATAGCCGGAGGGGAAACCATGGTAACAATGGTCAGACAGAAGACACAGGCAATTTGTTCACACTTTGATTTTCTCTGCTTTCTTTCATGGGTCTATAACAATAAAAATATATATCCAGCTCTTTTGCAATAATATTTAAGTTCGCATATGTATGGAATGGAAAAAAAGACGCTCAAAAAGCAGCATTTTCACACTGATCTCAGAGCAGTTGAAGCTATGAAACTTAGATGCCGGTGTTAGCCCTTGAGAAAACATGTAGAATTGGTTTGTAATTGGGCTGAATTTCAGGTTTTTTGCTTTTAGTGAATGCTTGCAATGTAATTACTTGACAATTTAATCTGAGAGATCTATCAGAATTAGCGAGCTATCCACTTTTCCTAATTGAGCTGAACATTCCCTTACCCCTAGGCTTTATCTTAGAAGAATAAATTCTATTCTATTCTTTTTTTTTTTTTTTTTAACTGAATACGAGGTTAGTCCTGATGAGCGATTTCCTAATTTTCAGACTATTTTTAAGAATGTGGAGATAGGGCTGCTTGGACTCACTCCGAGACTAGATCTCTGATTCCTGTCGAGTGTTTGATTTTGGGGCAGATAGAGCTCTTCCCTCCACGAGTGTGAGTGGGAATGCTGGACGCGACAGCTCGCCGGTTTAAAAGGGAATTCTTAATATAGGCCTGGGCCGTATGCTAAATCCAGGTCAAAGTTGAAACTCCTTTGTCTTGTGTACATGTGCCCCTCTAAAAGTGTAATTGTGCTTCCTTGAACAGCAGCTGCTTCAGTGTTCTCTAGTGAAGGAGACGTCCTTGCTCTCTTCTCTCGATGCATTCTTCCCACTTGTAACACATCGTAGTTTGTACTGTGCACTCCACGCCGTTCACCTCGGATGACCTGAACGAGGCAGCGTCACCGACTCGCGCTATCTCATTCACACACCCACATCAGGAAAACCAGTTTTAGGCAGCGAGGTTTAGACCTCACCTGGCAGACTAGTAACATTTACCATTTCAAGAAGAGTTGCTTTGGTACAATGGGGATTTTCCACACCGAGTGTGCCAAGAACTCTTTCCCGCCCTTTTGCATACATAATTGTCAGTCATGTGTTGCAGCATTAACTTGGTGAATGTTTTTCTGCCTAAAATTCGACGTGAAGATACACTTGTGACATAGGTAAGAGTGTATTTTCAGTATGACATTGTCACAATGCAAAAACACTTTTGCTTTCCCAAGTCTTGAACTGAAAAAAAAAAAGAAAGAAAAGGAGTCGAGGAGTTTGTTTTTGGCACGTGCAAATAAAAGCATTTTCTCTTATATTTTAGTTCGTATGAGTAAGATAAGACGCACGCTTCTCGAGGATCTTTTCAGCGTGTCTCTTTAAACGCATAAACGAGTACACAGGCATTTCACTGATGTGAAAAATGTATCTTGGATTCTAATAGGGAAGTTGTATGTTTGCCAAGGTGCTTTCGTGTCCTCAGCTAACCCCGGCACTCATATGGTTTTCTACAAGTCTTAGTGAGATCACTGCCATTTCTAAAGGAAAATATCTGGAAATGGTTTGTAAAAGGGAGATGAAAAAATAAAACAGAGGTAGTCAAAGAGTTCTCTCTCAGAGTTTGGCCAAGTTTACTTCTTATTTGTTTACAACCGGGCTGTATAAAACGGCCTGACGAACGCAAGGGAGGGAGCCGCTTTGGAGCACAGCAGAGCACTCAGAGATAGAATGTCCTCCATTTTGGAGAAAAGGGCAGCTCCAAACGTGTTCACTCTTCCAATAGGAGAAGTAATAACGACACATGGACTAACAGAAACGCCGGCACAAATGCAGAATCGAGTAAAGGCTGTTTCACACATTGTTAACAAGTCTTTATTGTTACTTTTGAAGACGATCGGTGGTGTGGCTGCGCAAAACAGTGGAGGTTCTGGTGGGACAAATATATAATGTATCATGTTTCTGAGAAGACAACAACTGTCATCGAATGCACGCGCACACACAGAGTGTTTAACCAGAAATATAAAACTAAAAAATGATGCATATATATATATATATATATATATATATATATATTTTTTTTTTTTTTTTTTTAAATCCTGCTAAAAGAACTACAACATGCAGACTCTCCGTAAAGGTCACGACTGTGTATCTTTATGTAAATATTTTAAAGGCGTATTCTATCCCCTGAGACCCCGGTCTTTAAACAGGATCAGTTTGTATTGTGTGTTGCTATAGTTTGAGGACATTTGTCTGTGACTCGTGTCTGGTTCATAGGGGAGGGAACAAGCCTCACGTTATTGCAGTGTCTCTATCCAGGTGTTGTTTATCCTACTCTGTATTATGTGGCCATTTTGGATAGAGCTCTTGACGTTTTTATGGGTATGTATGAACTGGGCCAGCTTAAAGAGGACAGCTGCAGAACTGAGGAAACATTCTGAACGTTTTGAAGTAAGAATGGCCTTGAAAACTCCGTGCATAGGTGTGCATACCTGTTGCCAGGACAGTTATTGTTGCCAAGGCGATTTTGGCAGAGGTGCATGTTTGTGAATTGTTTTGTGGCCAGTAACATTTTTGAGATTTTTTTTAATCTGCAATTTCCTCACTGATTAGCAGAAACAAAAGAATATGGAATCATAATTTTATACTACGATGAATCATTTTGTAGAACTGTTAGTGCCAATATTGTTGCTAATTTTGCCAATCATGATTTTATAGCATTATATATTTTTTAAGCACCCGTGTAAGTTATACAAACAAGTATTTTATTTTTTTATATGCGCAGTTATGTTAGGTATTGTGTATTTACCTATGTCCAGGACAGTTGTAACAAGGCGATTGGACAGAAGTGTTGTTTTCTAGCCAGCCGAGCCTTATTTTGTTTTAAATCTGCAATCCACAAAAAGCAGAGAACAAAGAATTGCCTAACTATGAAACATTTTGCAGCATAATTATCTTTTGATTAGGGCTGGAACAATTAAATGATAATAATCAATAGTAGCTGAGGTCGCAGAGGAAGATACGGCAGAAAAAGCGTACAACGCAAGTATGAAAGCACGTTTAAAGAAGGTCATCTGGGTTTCTGTGTCAGGTGCTTTGAGGGCTGCCATTAAGAAGTGCTGACTTCTTTGCACATTGAAGATTATTGGGCTAGATGTGGAATAGTGGTTTAATAGTGTTTTAAATATAATACTGAAAATAAAACGTGCCAGGTTTGTCAGATTAATCAATGATTTAATCACCAGAAATGCCTGTACGTTTTAATCACAGTCAATATTGTTGCTGATATTAGTGGTTGTAATTCTGTAGAATTGTCTGAACAGACAACGGAACAAAATTAAATGTAATGACAAAATGCTGCGGTCTATGTTTACTTGAAAATATTGACTTAATTTGAATGAATTATTTTTTAAAAATCAGTTTGAATGAATGATTCAATGACTTCACTTGTTTCATTATTGGATGAATCAGCATTTCGGAACGAATCTCTTGAATGAATGATTCAATGACTCATACTTCACTTGTTTCATTTCTGAACGAATCGCTTGAATGAATGATTCAATGACACACTTCACTTGTTTCATTAGTGGATGAATCTCTTGAATGAATGATTCAATGACTCATACTTCACTTGTTTCATTACTGGATGAATCTCTTGAATGAATGATTCAATGACTCATACTTCACTTGTTTCATTACTGGATGAATCTCTTGAATGAATGATTCAATGACGAATGAATGATTCAATGACTCATGCTTCACTTGCTTCATTTCTGAACAAATCTCTTGAATGAATGATTCAATGACTCATACTTCACTTGTTTCATTTCTGAACGAATCTCTTGAATGAATGATTCAATGACTCATACTTCTCTTGTTTCATTACTGGATGAATCTCTTAAATGAATGATTCAATGACTCATACTTCACTTGTTTCATTACTGGATGAATCTCTTGAATGAATGATTCAATGACTCATACTTCACTTGTTTCATTTCTGAACGAATCGCTTGAATGAATGATTCAATGACTCATATTTCACTTGTTTCATTACTGGATGAATCTCTTGAATGAATGATTCAATGACTCATACTTTACTTGTTTCATTTCTAAACGAATCTCTTGAATGAATGATTCAATGACTCACACTTTTACTTGTTTCATTTCTGAACGAATCTCTTGAATGAATGATTCAATGACTCATACTTCACTTGTTTCATTTCTGAACGAATCTCTTGAATGAATGATTCAATGACTCATACTTTACTTGTTTCATTTCTAAACGAATCTCTTGAATGAATGATTCAATGACTCATACTTCACTTGTTTTATTTCTAAACGAATCTCTTGAATGAATGATTCAATGACTCATACTTCACTTGTTTAATTTCTAAACGAATCTCTTGAATGAATAATTCAATGACTCATATTTCACTTGTTTCATTTCTGAACGAATCTCTTGAATGAATGATTCAATGACTCATACTTCACTTGTTTCATTACTGAACAAATCTCTTGAATGAATGATTCAATGACTCATACTTCACTTGTTTCATTACTGAACAAATCTCTTGAATGAATGATTCAATGAAAGATATGTTTTTTAACAGTCACTTGTCGCCACCTACTGGCGTAACAATGTTATCAATACAATCGTTATTTGAAGTGGCAAGGTGATGTACTCCATTTTGATCTCTACTGTAGACATCAGCATTTATATCCCCAGTTCTTCTGTGATGATATGAATATTTGTTACACGGAGGTATGATTGAAAATACTGTTTGTGAAGCTGTTTCATACCTAGATAGCCTAACTGCTCTCTCTGGGTCGGCGGCAGATTTTACGGTGGGATTTTCTCAAATGTTCAGTAGACAGTCCTTAATCGTTGTTATTTAGGAATGAGATCATGTAGGTTTGAGTCGAGATTGCAACTTTTTTAACAATTAATTTAGCAGCTCCTAATAAGTTATAAGCTGTAAAATTATGGGCATATACAAAGTGATGGCACGCTGATGTAAAACGTATTCTTTGGGCCATTCGTTAAGTTTGGATGGAGGTGACGCAATTATTCAGTCTCTCAGAAGTACTTGTCCAGTTTACTGGTATTTTGATGCCAAGGTGTGAATAGAATCTCAACGATAAAAATATGGAAAGCAGTTGCTTATGTTGATAGCAGATGTGTTATTTGTGTCCAATATGAAGAGATATAAAATATTTAAACTTATTGACCTTGACACAATAATATCATTATGTTTGTATGTTTGTTGTACCTCATTACATCATTGGTTACACTAACTTGGTGGAGTCCCATTTAAAAAAAAATATTTATAATATTTTGATAAAACTGCTTTTTTTCCTTCTACAAATGAATAATAATTTACCATGCCAAACTAATTATTTCAGCGAGGCTTTATTTATTCATTATGACAATTGTTACAACCTGTCATTTTTTTTACTTCATGCCCCAAAAAATATCAAAATGAATTTTTATTGAGAAATGAACGATGACGTTAAGACGATTCCATTCAAGTCATTGTATGTATGAATCGCGTTGCTAATGTATTTTTCGAATAAATTAATATTTGGACAAAAATTTGTGCCTTGTCACTGACCCACTCGTTTCCAGGCAGTTGTTGCCAAGGTAATTTGGCAGAGGTGAAAGTGAATTGTTTAGCCAGTCTCACACAATTACACATAATGTTTTTTTTGTTTTTTTTTTACTTTTTGTTGTAAAAGCAGAGAATATGAATAATTTGCATGATTTTTTTCCTAAGACAAGTGCAAAACCCAGTTTATATACACACGTTTGCTAATCTGTTTAAGTAAAAAGTACTTGACAAAATAATTGATTGTGAAAATAATTGTTAGCCGCAGCTCCATGTTTTAACACCGTTCAGGTAGTTGTTTATGACGGTACTTATAATACTATAGCATTATTTTTCATAAGCGTGCAACAGTGTGTGAGGTTATGCAAGCGACCCTTTTGTGGAAGGCATAATATTTTTTCGACGTGCAACTTTTAATTCACTTAAATGAATAGTGCAGTGTGATGACCCCTCATCAAAAGGATTGTTCCGATTTTTTTTCAATTCACACATCCAATTAAGTCACATCCTTATTTTCATTGATAAGGTGGAGAACATTAATGAGATTTTGGCTGTTTCTGTGTAAATCTTGTGAAATGGTTGGCTGTCCTAACACGTTGCAATTGCAACATGGTTATTAATCTGACGACGTAGGGTTTCTAAAGGCCTTATATTTTGACACTGGAGATTTGGCAGACTGGGCTGCTTTATTGGAATTACTCGAAAAAAAACAACACACCATTGTTTAAGAAAGAAAGAAAGAAAGTAATAGAAAGAAAGAGAAAGAAAGAAAGAAAGAAAGGTTTCCTGTTTACAGTCCAGAGTTCTGGCAGTGTATTCATTTCCTCGTGCATAAATACGATGGCAATAGGTATGTACACAATTTTCAAGTGTGTTCCTCTTTACAGTCACTTCAGTCAGGATTCTAGCAATGAAAATGTATGGATTTTATGGTGTACACCAGTTTTTTTCCACTAACTGTTCATGTAATCACATCCTGTCTGACACTATGATATATTTAAATTAGGGCTGTCAATAGATTAAGTGTTTTAATTGCGATTACACCCTTTTTGTGCGATTAATCACACACTTATTACATTAAGCATATACCATTTATCTTATTTAACACGTTCATTTTGTCATCATTTGCTACATCCAGCAAAGTAAACCATCAGATTGAAGGGTTATTCTCACAAAACTCTATTTTCTGCAAGCTTTTTTCAATGTAAATAGGTGTCTTTCCAAAAGTTGACTGTTCACAAAGACCCGCCCCCCCTTAGTTACTGTTGCTATGTCCGACAAGTCACGCGCTCTCGTGCCACACATCATGTTCTCACGCAGTGAAAAATACATCCTGGAGCAAAGAGGACACTGACAACACGTCGACAGCTTCATATTTAATATAACGTAGTTTTTTATGTAAGTTTAAACACTAAATAGCGTCTAGTGTGTGTTTAATGTGTCGTGACAGATCGCTGTAGCTCCTCGATCATCTCTTAGTTCATTTATAGCATCAAATAAACATGAATGAACATCAGAAGGAATGTGGTTTCAAGGGACACACAGTTTTTCAAGTTCGAGTTCACCAACCTTAATCTACCAACTCCCCTGACTGCTTTGTTGGACAAAACGGTGGACTCGGGTTATGATTGGTCAGATCGCCTGTCAATCAAACTCTTTGCGAAGGGTCAATTGGAGACTCCGTAATCAGTCCATATAATTGAAAAAAATGACAGATTTTATTTTTAAGAATTCACATTGTGTAGTATGTATGTGTACAGTGTAACAGCAAAGAGATTATTTACATTTTAGACAGGTCAAGTTGCGATACCCAACAGGACCACATGTTTGCGCGTCAATTTAACAGACTCTCGCGTGCTTTCTTTACGACTCCTGTACGTCAACGCAATTCTCATCCATCAAAACTGAACTGGTTTGCTTCATCTAACCGAGAAACGTAGTCCGTGTATCATCACAGCGTAATACTCTTCTCGAACAATCACAGAAAACGACACAGCTCGTGTTTTGGAATAAATAATTCACTGAAAACACGACGCGAGTCTCTATCCTCTCTGCTATCTCTGACGTAATCAGCCTGGTTTACTTCACACTATAGCGCTGTTTTGGACTGATTGCTTGAATGAATTAGCTTACTGGATAATTGGACTGAACTTTTCCGGAGTTTAATGGCTTGAAATGATCTGATCGCAAAACAGAGAAGCGAAATCGGGTTAAAGGGTTAGAATAGAAATTTCCACCTAACAGTGTTACAGGTGCTTGTGCCGTTGTAGATGCTCAGTGTGATAAACTCCCGACTTCTGTTATTTAACTGTATAACGAAAATTACATTAATGACACAATTTATATGTACATATATAAATATGAAGAGTTCATATGCAAAAACCTCTACAAGTCCGTCTGATATGTTTTTTTTTGTTTTGTTTTTTACCTATGTTTAGTTTCAGTAATTTCACTTGCCAATGAAAAGGTTATTAGTCAGTTATTGAAATGCCTTATTTTCGAAAATGTCAATTTGGTCAATTCATTGGTATTTAACGAAAACCTGCCATTGCCACAAAGACCCCGCCCCCTTTAGTTACTGTTGCTATGTCCGACGAGCCATGCGCTCTCATGCCACACATCATGTTCTCACGCAGTAAAAATACATCCTGGAGCAAAGAGGACACTGACAGACAAGACAGAGCAAGTTACTTTTGATATGAAACTAAGTTCAAATATTGTAATATTTTAAAGAAGTTTGAACAATAAATAGCGTCTAGTGTGTGTTTAATGTGTGGTGACAGATCGCTGTAGCTCCTCGATCATCTCTTCTTACTTGTTCATTTATAGCATCAAATAAACATGAATGAACATCAGAAGGAATGTTGTTTCAAGACGTGAGGACACACAATTTTTCACTATTTACTAACTCCCCTGACTGCTTTGTTGGACAAATGACTAATGGCACATTTCATATGCATTTTAGGTCTTGTGGACTCACAATGGCTGCTGTGTGCGCGTCTCTGTTAAGTCCACTATGCCGGAGGGTGCCCCATTTGTCAATTTAAGTTTTCAGGAAGGTGCCCCCTTTGTGGTCGATAGTGAGCAGACATCTTCACGACAGAAAAATGCGGACTCGTAGGAAGACCGCGAGTGTTTAGGGTGCCATTTTGGACTGGGCCTTAGCCTAAAGGAAAGTGGCGGTTTCTGCCAAAAAACGGGTATTCTGAATGGGCTGGCGCTGGGATTTAGAGTATTTGAAGTGAAAATATTTGATGAACGTCTACTATGTGCAAAGAGCATTTTCTCAGTACAGTTATCTCATTTTAACAAAAGTGGTGTTTTGCAACTTTTGATTACTATTGTGAACCCTGTTGTACTATTGAACCCTATAATACCTTCTTAGCGCCAGATTTTCTACATGGCAAATTGGAGCGAGCCTGCAAACCCATAAAAGTGCTGATGGGAGTGGAAAGTTCTGCGGCTGATCTACTGACAACGCGCAAATTAAAGAACGCAGACGCCGCAGCTCATTTCCGTTATGACCGACACAATCTTCCAAGAGCCGCGCAAATTAGCGTGTAGAGTCACAAACAAGTAGAGCCAATGATAATCAGGTGTGGGTAATCAACCATAACAACACAGACGCAGCAAATTCAAAATAACGTGACTTGGCCAACGATATGTTCAGATAACGCCGTCCTCTGACATTCCAAATACATGAACATCATTTGAGAAAATTCTCTCGCTTCTATCACACGCCTCCTAGCGACAACTATCGCAGCATGTCAAGTGCAAAGTTAATTATTTTTCAGCTCTAAATGATGGTGCAAACACCAGTAAATTCACCACTATTGAAATCTTAGGAAATCGTGTTGCTTTATTTATTTAAATACTCTCTCTTTTTTGTCGTTATTTTCATAGCACACATCAGTTTTAAAGGGACGCTGCTCAATGAGCCATGGATGGAGCGTGAAGTCCAGCTCCCCCTCTCTAGATGTAATTTGAGCGTAATGGGTGGAGCTAGACGGTCCAGCCACACCCTAACCCTTCCCATAACTCTTTCCCTGCACCCATTAGATCCACAGAGGGGGAGCTGGACATCATTTGGCTCTGCATTGAACACCACTTGAGTATCAAGTAATGGCATCTAGTGCCTCTCGCACATAAACAATTAATGATTTGTGATCTATAGCCTGGTCAATGGGTGACCACAAGTAATTGAAATAGTTTTTTAAAAGCTGCATTACCTTAAAGCCTAGGTGACATCAGGCTTAAAAGAAAATCAAAGGCAGAGCGAGTTTTGGCAGAATATTTTGAAGACATTAATCATGAAGAATATTATGAAGACACAAACATAACATGCACGGATTGTGCAGCAAACACCTGGAGAGGTCACTCTACTGCAAAAATGTGCTGAAAGTTTCAGAACTCCAAACTTCTTTGTTAGTCCAAAAACAGCAAATGACCCGTTTTGGATTTTGTCACATTATTACATCATAGTGTGATGAAAGACCACCTGTGCAGAAGCAGATCAACGCCTACTTTTACATCATTGCCTCTTTAGCCCCGCCCACCGATTCGCATGCGTCATGTAGTAGTAAATACGAGAGAGACAACAGGATTACTCCAGCAACAAAATGATAGAGAGCCTTCTGAGGATTACAAGAAGTCTCTGCATTGCCTTCCTGGTGATCCCTAACGTTAAGAAAGCGTGTAAGCTTGTTTGCTTCATTGTTCATCTCGTTTTTAAACGAGACACCGTTCGGCGCAGGCTTTTCAGAGAAACTGAAAATAAAAGATGATTCAGTGCTAAATGCATTGGATCCAACAGCAATGTCTGAGTGTTTTTACCATGTGTCATTATGTATACTATAGCGGCGCACACTGAATGGTGGTGATTTGCTGTTCTTTCCTTTGCTTTGGCATTTATGGGGTTAATGCGTCGGCTACGGAAGATAGCACGTAGAAAACGCTGCTTTTTAAAAATGTAATCCTGAGTGAAAGCTTCATTTTTGTCATCAGCATGACATTGCAACACGTTGACAAATGACAACGTATACATTTTTCACTTATTGAAAACTATGAATAGCCTACAAGAACGATAGTGTGACAAACAATGGTACATTCATTCATAATTCTGTTTACACAAAACACCGTACTTCATCCTTTGTCAATTATAACTCTGGTAAGTCCAAGTATGCTTATTTGCCACAACACGTATAAATGTTTCACATTGTTGGCAAATGTAACAAGATTGGGTAACACTTTATTTTACAGTGTCTTTGTTACATATGTTACATGTAGTTACTGTAATAATAACAACTAGAAATTATGCATAATTACATGCGATTAACCCTAAACCAAACTCTCATCCTAATCCTAACCTTATAGGAAGTGCATGTAGTTAACTGTCACTACTCAGTACTTAAATGTATAATTACAGTGTAATACTGACACCTTAAAATAAAGTGTAACCCAAGATTGTTAAACTATGTAACAAGATTTTTTTCAAAATCAGAAGGTTTAAAAACACTTCCACATTTGACCCAATCACAGCAGTGGGTGTTTGAAACAGAGGGTAGAAAATAGTTCTAAATTCAAATGTCTTTTGATGTAAAAATCTTGACAACATCATCAAGTGGACCTCAGAGAACATCAATGTAACAAATGAAGCTGTTTTGGATCGCCATACATTAATGAGGAAATGTCGATTGCTGTTGTTACAGTAGGTCTGTAATAACATCCAGAAGACAGAGAAATATGGCGTCTGCTTAAAACTACAGTTTACAATGTCACATGTCCTAAGCCCGTAGTAATGAAGACCAGCTTTGGTGAAGCAGGCTGAATTCAGAGTCCATTTTTCTAGGCTGAAGTGTGTTTGCTCTGACTAACAAAGGACATACAATACACAACAGCCAAACACAACTAAAACCTTCACATTCCCCATTGATGCCATGCAGAGAGGGTCTGACGTTGCAGATTGGGAGTCGAGTGTGAGCTGAAGCACTAGTGGGTGTATCGCCACTCTGATCTTTTTTAGGATTCTCATGACTTCCTGTTTCTACCGGCTATCCCCCTTTTGCTCATGATTTTCTTTTTTTTTCGAATTTGGCAGTTGCCATGGACATCTGTACCAACATGATAAGACTGTAATTGTACCAATATCTGCTCCAGGGTTCGAATAATTTTAAAGACCGTCACATGAACAGTCAAATGGTCCATCTTGAAAATATCTTTGTGATACATTCAGTTAAATTGGCATAGAAAAATGCCTGTCACAGGGCTCTTTTTCTCCCCTTTTTTTTCTTTTACAATTTTACACCAAATATAATGCAATAGAACTGTAGTTAATAGAAATGACTGAAGAGTTGCCTTTTGAATGGGAAAATAGCATAATGAGTGATGTAAATTAACATAGGGATTTACACTTTAATGAAGGGGACAAACGGTATGGAATTATTTTTTCCCAAGTGCTTGATGCTTGAGATGTTTATCAAATAGATGTTCCTAAGTGTACTTAAATGTGTTATTTGGAAAATATAGATCATATTTCACTACTATGAAAGAAGGATCTGTTGAATCAATTGCACAGTATTGTTTACCAAAAAATGGGAACATTATGCAGATCATCATCAGCACACACACACACACACACAAAAAGAAACAAAACATAAGAGCTTGGAATTTCAAAACAATATATTTGCACACATAATTCTCTATATGCACTGAATCACAGCAAACAATATCAAGAGAACAAGTTACGTGATCTTTGTTCATGGTGTACTCTGCACTCTAAAAAATGCTGCGTTAAAACAACCCAAGTTGGGTTGAAAATGCACAGCGATTGGGTTGTTTTAACCCAACGGTTGGGTTAAATGTTTGCCCAACGTGCTGGGCAGTTTTATTTAACTCAAATATTGAGTAAAAATTACTCAGTTTTCAACACACTCGAATGTATCTCTGTATTGCCACCACAGCAATACAGTAATTTTTAAACTACAGTTGAATTAAATAAAACTACCCAGCATTTAAGCCAATCATGGGGTTAAAACAACCCGTTTGTTGGGCTTGTCCATTTTCAACCCAACGTGGGTTGTTTTTAACCCATCATTTTTAGAGTGTAGTGTTTTTATTGTAATGATTTTTAAAATAAAGCAAAATAACTTTATTACTGCTGCGTTAAAACAACCCAAGTTGGGTTGAAAATGGACAGCGATTGGGTTGTTTTAACCCAACGGTTGGGTTAAATGTTTGCCCAACGTGCTGGGCAGTTTTATTTAACCCAAATATTGAGTAAAAATTACGCAGTTTTCAACACACTCAAATGGATCTCTGTATTGCCACCACAGCAATACAGTAATTTGTAAACTACAGTTGAATTAAATAAAACTACCCAGCATTTAAGCCAATCATGGGGTTAAAACAACCCGTTTGTTGGGCTTGTCCATTTTCAACCCAACGTGGGTTGTTTTTAACCCATCATTTTTAGAGTGTAGTGTTTTTATTGTAATGATTTTTAAAATAAAGCAAAATAACTCTATTACTGCTGCGTTAAAACAACCCAAGTTGGGTTGAAAATGGACAGCGATTGGGTTGTTAACCCAACGTTGGGGTTAAATGTTTGCCCAACGTGCTGGGCAGTTTTATTTAACCCAAATATTGAGTAAAAATTACGCAGTTTTCAACACACTCAAATGGATCTCTGTATTGCCACCACAGCAATACAGTAATTTGTAAACTACAGTTGAATTAAATAAAACTACCCAGCATTTAAGCCAATCATGGAGTTAAAACAACCCGTTTGTTGGGCTTGTCCATTTTCAACCCAACGTGGGTTGTTTTTAACCCATCATTTTTAGAGTGTAGTGTTTTTATTGTAATGATTTTTAAAATAAAGCAAAATAACTTTATTACTGCTGCGTTAAAACAACCCAAATTGGGTTGAAAATGGACAGCGATTGGGTTAAATGTTTGCCCAACGTGCTGGGCAGTTTTATTTAACCCAAATATTGAGTAAAAATTACTCAGTTTTCAACACACTCAAATGGATCTCTGTATTGCCACCACAGCAATACAGTAATTTGTAAACTACAGTTGAATTAAATAAAACTACCCAGCATTTAAGCCAATCATGGAGTTAAAACAACCCGTTTGTTGGGCTTGTCCATTTTCAACCCAACGTGGGTTGTTTTTAACCCATCATTTTTAGAGTGTAGTGTTTTTATTGTAATGATTTTTAAAATAAAGCAAAATAACTTTATTACTGCTGCGTTAAAACAACCCAAGTTGGGTTGAAAATGGACAGCGATTGGGTTGTTGGGTTAAATGTTTGCCCAACGTGCTGGGCAGTTTTATTTAACCCAAATATTGAGTAAAAATTACTCAGTTTTCAACACACTCAAATGGATCTCTGTATTGCCACCACAGCAATACAGTAATTTGTAAACTACAGTTGAATTAAATAAAACTACCCAGCATTTAAGCCAATCATGGGGTTAAAACAACCCGTTTGTTGGGCTTGTCCATTTTCAACCCAACGTGGGTTGTTTTTAACCCATCATTTTTAGAGTGTAGTGTTTTTATTGTAATGATTTTTAAAATAAAGCAAAATAACTTTATTACTGCTGCGTTAAAACAACCCAAGTTGGGTTGAAAATGCACAGCGATTGGGTTGTTTTAACCCAACGGTTGGGTTAAATGTTTGCCCAACGTGCTGGGCAGTTTTATTTAACCCAAATATTGAGTAAAAATTACTCAGTTTTCAACACACTCAAATGGATCTCTGTATTGCCACCACAGCAATACAGTAATTTGTAAACTACAGTTGAATTAAATAAAACTACCCAGCATTTAAGCCAATCATGGGGTTAAAACAACCCGTTTGTTGGGCTTGTCCATTTTCAACCCAACGTGGGTTGTTTTTAACCCATCATTTTTAGAGTGTAGTGTTTTTATTGTAATGATTTTTAAAATAAAGCAAAATAACTCTATTACTGCTGCGTTAAAACAACCCAAGTTGGGTTGAAAATGGACAGCGATTGGGTTAAATGTTTGCCCAACGTGCTGGGCAGTTTTATTTAACCCAAATATTGAGTGAAAATTACTCAGTTTTCAACACACTCAAATGGATCTCTGTATTGCCACCACAGCAATACAGTAATTTGTAAACTACAGTTGAATTAAATAAAACTACCCAGCATTTAAGCCAATCATGGAGTTAAAACAACCCGTTTGTTGGGCTTGTCCATTTTCAACCCAACGTGGGTTGTTTTTAACCCATCATTTTTAGAGTGTAGTGTTTTTATTGTAATGATTTTTAAAATAAAGCAAAATAACTCTATTACTGCTGCGTTAAAACAACCCAAGTTGGGTTGAAAATGGACAGCGATTGGGTTAAATGTTTGCCCAACGTGCTGGGCAGTTTTATTTAACCCAAATATTGAGTAAAAATTACTCAGTTTTCAACACACTCAAATGGATCTCTGTATTGCCACCACAGCAATACAGTAATTTGTAAACTACAGTTGAATTAAATAAAACTACCCAGCATTTAAGCCAATCATGGAGTTAAAACAACCCGTTTGTTGGGCTTGTCCATTTTCAACCCAACGTGGGTTGTTTTTAACCCATCATTTTTAGAGTGTAGTGTTTTTATTGTAATGATTTTTAAAATAAAGCAAAATAACTTTATTACTGCTGCGTTAAAACAACCCAAGTTGGGTTGAAAATGCACAGCGATTGGGTTGTTTTAACCCAACGGTTGGGTTAAATGTTTGCCCAACGTGCTGGGCAGTTTTATTTAACCCAAATATTGAGTAAAAATTACTCAGTTTTCAACACACTCAAATGTATCTCTGTATTGCCACCACAGCAATACAGTAATTTGTAAACTACAGTTGAATTAAATAAAACTACCCAGCATTTAAGCCAATCATGGGGTTAAAACAACCCGTTTGTTGGGCTTGTCCATTTTCAACCCAACGTGGGTTGTTTTTAACCCATCATTTTTAGAGTGTAGTGTTTTTATTGTAATGATTTTTAAAATAAAGCAAAATAACTCTATTACTGCTGCGTTAAAACAACCCAAGTTGGGTTGAAAATGGACAGCGATTGGGTTAAATGTTTGCCCAACGTGCTGGGCAGTTTTATTTAACCCAAATATTGAGTGAAAATTACTCAGTTTTCAACACACTCAAATGGATCTCTGTATTGCCACCACAGCAATACAGTAATTTGTAAACTACAGTTGAATTAAATAAAACTACCAGCATTTAAGCCAATCATGGAGTTAAAACAACCCGTTTGTTGGGCTTGTCCATTTTCAACCCAACGTGGGTTGTTTTTAACCCATCATTTTTAGAGTGTAGTGTTTTTATTGTAATGATTTTTAAAATAAAGCAAAATAACTCTATTACTGCTGCGTTAAAACAACCCAAGTTGGGTTGAAAATGGACAGCGATTGGGTTAAATGTTTGCCCAACGTGCTGGGCAGTTTTATTTAACCCAAATATTGAGTAAAAATTACTCAGTTTTCAACACACTCAAATGGATCTCTGTATTGCCACCACAGCAATACAGTAATTTGTAAACTACAGTTGAATTAAATAAAACTACCCAGCATTTAAGCCAATCATGGAGTTAAAACAACCCGTTTGTTGGGCTTGTCCATTTTCAACCCAACGTGGGTTGTTTTTAACCCATCATTTTTAGAGTGTAGTGTTTTTATTGTAATGATTTTTAAAATAAAGCAAAATAACTTTATTACTGCTGCGTTAAAACAACCCAAGTTGGGTTGAAAATGCACAGCGATTGGGTTGTTTTAACCCAACGGTTGGGTTAAATGTTTGCCCAACGTGCTGGGCAGTTTTATTTAACCCAAATATTGAGTAAAAATTACTCAGTTTTCAACACACTCAAATGGATCTCTGTATTGCCACCACAGCAATACAGTAATTTGTAAACTACAGTTGAATTAAATAAAACTACCCAGCATTTAAGCCAATCATGGGGTTAAAACAACCCGTTTGTTGGGCTTGTCTATTTTCAACCCAACGTGGGTTGTTTTTAACCCATCATTTTTAGAGTGTAGTGTTTTTATTGTAATGATTTTTAAAATAAAGCAAAATAACTTTATTACTGCTGCGTTAAAACAACCCAAGTTGGGTTGAAAATGCACAGCGATTGGGTTGTTTTAACCCAACGGTTGGGTTAAATGTTTGCCCAACGTGCTGGGCAGTTTTATTTAACCCAAATATTGAGTAAAAATTACTCAGTTTTCAACACACTCAAATGTATCTCTGTATTGCCACCACAGCAATACAGTAATTTGTAAACTACAGTTGAATTAAATAAAACTACCCAGCATTTAAGCCAATCATGGGGTTAAAACAACCCGTTTGTTGGGCTTGTCCATTTTCAACCCAACGTGGGTTGTTTTTAACCCATCATTTTTAGAGTGTAGTGTTTTTATTGTAATGATTTTTAAAATAAAGCAAAATAACTCTATTACTGCTGCGTTAAAACAACCCAAGTTGGGTTGAAAATGGACAGCGATTGGGTTAAATGTTTGCCCAACGTGCTGGGCAGTTTTATTTAACCCAAATATTGAGTGAAAATTACTCAGTTTTCAACACACTCAAATGGATCTCTGTATTGCCACCACAGCAATACAGTAATTTGTAAACTACAGTTGAATTAAATAAAACTACCCAGCATTTAAGCCAATCATGGAGTTAAAAGTTTGTTGGGCTTGTCCATTTTCAACCCAACGTGGGTTGTTTTTAACCCATCATTTTTAGAGTGTAGTGTTTTTATTGTAATGATTTTTAAAATAAAGCAAAATAACTCTATTACTGCTGCGTTAAAACAACCCAAGTTGGGTTGAAAATGGACAGCGATTGGGTTAAATGTTTGCCCAACGTGCTGGGCAGTTTTATTTAACCCAAATATTGAGTAAAAATTACTCAGTTTTCAACACACTCAAATGGATCTCTGTATTGCCACCACAGCAATACAGTAATTTGTAAACTACAGTTGAATTAAATAAAACTACCCAGCATTTAAGCCAATCATGGAGTTAAAACAACCCGTTTGTTGGGCTTGTCCATTTTCAACCCAACGTGGGTTGTTTTTAACCCATCATTTTTAGAGTGTAGTGTTTTTATTGTAATGATTTTTAAAATAAAGCAAAATAACTTTATTACTGCTGCGTTAAAACAACCCAAGTTGGGTTGAAAATGCACAGCGATTGGGTTGTTTTAACCCAACGGTTGGGTTAAATGTTTGCCCAACGTGCTGGGCAGTTTTATTTAACCCAAATATTGAGTAAAAATTACTCAGTTTTCAACACACTCAAATGTATCTCTGTATTGCCACCACAGCAATACAGTAATTTGTAAACTACAGTTGAATTAAATAAAACTACCCAGCATTTAAGCCAATCATGGGGTTAAAACAGCCCGTTTGTTGGGCTTGTCCATTTTCAACCCAACGTGGGTTGTTTTTAACCCATCATTTTTAGAGTGTAGTGTTTTTATTGTAATGATTTTTAAAATAAAGCAAAATAACTTTATTACTGCTGCGTTAAAACAACCCAAGTTGGGTTGAAAATGGACGGCGATTGGGTTGTTTTAACCCAACGGTTGGGTTAAATGTTTGCCCAACGTGCTGGGCAGTTTTATTTAACCCAAATATTGAGTAAAAATTAAGCAGAGTAACGCTATAACATCATTTTCAACACAATCAAATGGATCTAATATCATAAACAGAGCTGCGTTTCCTCATACTCATGACCGGAAAAGCGGAAGCGGCGCCGGCGACTATCAAAATAAAAGTCCCGCTGCTCTCGAGGCGTCTCATTATCATTATCTCCACAACACTCGCTCCTGCTCCGCTTCAAACTACAGTAACGTTAATAATCGCATCCAGTCCCATCCGATTCTTTTCCACCGGCTGTGAGGTGAAGACCGCATGTCCCAAGATTCCTCGCTCAAACTTGGCGTCATCAAGCTACGCCTTTGTTTTGAATAGGCGAAAACTACATAGTGCACGTTTAAACATTAATAAATGTTCATTTCCCACATATTTTGGGTTCATTTAAGCAAGCGATTTTGAAAGAAAAAATCATTTCATTAATTTTGTATGCTGTGACTCTTACGCTCACGGAACATTATGTAGTACTTGCTTTATTTAGAACTGCCTCGAAGTCGTGTAAAAACAAGATATGGCTTGGAGCCTAAAGAGCGAGATGTATGTAAATGTGTTTTTGACTATGGCCATTTGTGTAAAGTTGCAGCTGTTAAGAGCTTTAACCTTGAAGGCCAGGGAGAGATATAAAAGTGGGAGAAACCCTCCAATCTCGGTCACACAACTTTTGTCTCTGCACGACCGTCTGACTTTCTTGCAAGAACTAAAACGACAATTGGACATGTTTGTCTCTCATGCATGTGCTATTGTGTTACTTGCCACCACAGCAGTACAGTCATTTTTAAACTACAGTTGAATGAAATAAAACTACCCAGCAGGTTGGGCAAACATTTAAGCCAATCACGGGGTTAAAACAACCCATTTGTAAGGCTTGTCCATTTTCAACCCAACATGGGTTGTTTTTAACCCATCATTTTTAGAGTGTAGTGTTTTTATTGTAATGATTTTTAAAATAAAGCAAAATAACTTTATTACTGACAGAGACTCCTTATGGCGGTAATCATATGGGTGTATACGCTGCTAATAAGTATTTATGGCATTTGATTGAATACCAGTGCCTGGTAAGCTAATTAACAGTAGTTTGCACAAATGTTATTTTTAATAAGCTGTGACTCAGAAGTGCCATTTACCTTTTGCAATATTCAGAAACAAAAATGTCAATGAACAAAGCAAATTAAAACCACAATTCTTTTTGACAAAAATAAAAACCATATTATCTTTCACCAAAAGCAGGGTCAATTGATTGTTTGGTACACATTAAAAAACCCACATCCTAAAGTCTGTATAATGACAACTATATTATAATACAGAGGAGTATTTGACTGCAAAACAAGAAGAAGAGCTTCAGCTAAAGCAGGAACATGCGTAAGTTTATGATTAGATGGCAATAGGCCATAAACACGCAATTTAAGCTTCTCTCCGGAAGACTTTCTTGGCACTTTGCCTAAAGAGCGTGGGGTCGTTTTAGGTCAGGCCTGGTGTGTTGTTGTTGTAAAGGAAGTGCAGAGCATTCGACTCTCTGTATTTCACTTCCTTGTTTTTCACGTGCCGGAATCACATTTGAGAAATCAGACGGCAGAGCAGTGGAAGGTTGAAGAGCATGTCAAAAAAAAAATTGTAGGTTTTCATGTAAATCAACAAACGGGTTTTGTGCATCTAAAATGCACGAGGAGTCGCCACGCACGCTCACTGGGGATCAGTCTGAACAGGTCAGGATGTTTAACATGGCTTGTTGTTTTTACCACATTTGTTTACAGCTTTATTTGCGTGCTTTGATATTCTTGTTTTAAAGGTCTATGCATGTAGGAATTCTGCTTCTCGCGTTTTGCATTTGAATGGTATAAAAAGCGCCCCCCCCCCCCCCCCCCAAAAAAAAGCTTTCTCCTCAAACAATCATAAACTGTTTTAATTTTTTAGATTTTTTTTTGCTCCATTAATGCGCATCCTGTACTCAATTTGTGCATTTGTTGCACGTTAAAAGGCTTCCCAAAAGCAGTTGCTCTACATTTAGTGAAGCCGCCTATTCAACTCAAAATGAATGCTAGCTAGCTAAATAAATAAATAAATAAATGATGAATGCCGACAAGAGGACGGCACATATTTTGTCATCTCATTCGGCGACCGGTAACAGTCCGTTGTTTTAGCTTGCTTAGGAATGTTTGTACTGCACAAAATCATGAACAAAAAAAGAAAAGAAAGAAAAGACAAAAGTGATATTTTATTCATTAGGACTGTCTGTCTTTGTGTATTCTCATGCAGTCTGGTCTGCATTTATATGCTAACATAATTTACTCCTCTAACCTAAGGCAGAGTTTACCATCACCTCGACAGACCTCGACAGAGTGTGTGTGCAGCCAGTGTTACTAATATCTCATGATGAATGTGAGTGTGTGTGTGAGTGTGTTGATTTCGGATTTGCTAAGAAACATGGGGAGCCATTTCAAAATGTAGCGACCCCTCTCTGGCTCTTTTATGGGATATAAATCTTTTTTTGTGTAAATGTCACCTCTTCTTACCAGTACATGTAATAAATGAACACTACAATTTTTCTTAATGTATGTAGTTATTGTTTTTCCACAAACGGCAACAGCATTTCGCTTTTTACAACCGATGTGCTGTGTAGGTGTTTTTAATGCAAACCTGCCTGTAGGGTTCACACAATTAGAGCAAAGGTAATTAAATCCCGAGATTGATTGATCATTTAGTTATTCTTTTATCGAGGATGTTTTTACGGCATATTATTGTCTAATTCTAAAGTGCAATGAAGCCGAGCTGTTTTGTGATACGAGAATCGAAGGATTGGTGATACGCTGTCAGGAAAAAAAAAGTGCAAAAATTGTACCTTTAGGGGTACAATGGTCAGGACCTTCAAGGGATACCTTTGCACCTTATTTACCCCTAATTTTAATAGCTAACATGTACCCTTAAGGTACTAATATGCTCCTAAATAAGGTTCAGAGATGTCTTGCCTCAGTGAAAAGCTGCTGTTCGTTTTTCTAAAAGTGCATTGTTGACTGGATTAAAATGCTTAGGAAAGAATGGCGAGTGAATGATAAAGCTGGTTGAAAATCTGCTCTCCAAAGCAGCGTTAGTCAACAAACATTGCAAAGTCTGTCGTTACTAACAGAGTTCAGCGATTTGATGATTCCCGAAACCATAGTTCGAACGAACTTTCGCAAACTTGTGTGGTTGGAACGACGGCTCTCGAGCTGGGGTTCGAAGCAGAGTTTCTTGTGCTTATGACGTGTGGATCTCGAATATAATAAGCAAGATGACATTGAATACAATATCTTGTATTTCAAATATATGTCATTTACATATTTTAGTCTGTCAAGAGATTTTAAGCACCGGTTTTGAATAGGCTGCACGATATATCGTTTTAGCATCGATATCGAAGGATGTGCGATGTCTGGTATAGGGATCGTTAATCCGTACGGACCAGACGCACATGATTCTCGGATTAATTGCAAAGTTTGACCATCATATAATGAAAGTTTATCATTTGCACGTGTTTTAGGTCCTGCCGGTTTAAACGTTAAAGCGATTTGAAACAGAACTCGTGCAGCTGTTTTCTGTTTGCACAGACACACTGAACACACCGAATCCCGTCTATTTGGCCAAAATAATGATCGTAAAACATCCTCGTGAACACAGTTGCTCATGCCTGAGCAGTGTTTTGAATCCACGCAGTCAGTCTTAAAGTGACAGCATCCTAATATTCCTGTTGCTTTCTGGGATGAACGTTAATCAAAAGACAAAGAGAAAAATCAGTTTAACAAAGATCAATTATATTAAGTTTATGCAGTGAAGACTATTTGATGATCTGAAAACTGTAAGACTTGCTGGAAAAATAGAAAGCACAGTTTATTTCTATCTTTGTTCTATAGTTGTGCTTGTAATTTGTTCATTATTTTCCATGCATATTCACTCACCTACAGAACCAACCCAATGATTCTAGAATGATTCATTCTTTCCACATAGAGCTATTCAGCTCATCTGGTGAATATTTTTCACATCGCAGTATATATTGCTGAAAACCAAAATATCGCAATGTCAATTTTTTCCGGTATCGTGCAGCCTAAGTATGTGCTGTGGTAACTTACTTAGTCTTCAGATGCCATGTTCATAATTTAAAGCAAACGGATTCGTTTAAAGAAGTTATTGCACCTCTCACCAACTGCAGCAATACGGTTTCGGGAAACATTCGTTGATTTGTTCAACGATGCATCGTACTAAGCACTGAGTTACGTCGTCGTACGGGAAATGCACCCTGTTTGGTTTCACTTACATGTTTTTGCATCAACCCTGCAAAACAAGTAGGGTTTTTTGATTAAAGATCAGGTTGAATGATGGCCAGTGTAACACCCTTATGAGTTCCAAATGTCTGAGAGCACCAGTGAAGATGCTTCTAATTTCATCCTCTAACGTTTTCATTACAAATTATATTGCCCAACCATTTCAGATTAACACGAATTTCACAGTTTCTCAGTGTTTGGCATTTCTTGTGCTTTAAGTTTGTGCAAAAAAAAATATTAACTAATAATGTCCAATCATTTAATTGTTTTTGTTTTGTTTATGTTGACCCTTTTGTGTTTTAGGTTAACATAAGATTTTGAATCAAGAGTTTCATTGCGATTTTTTTTAGCTCCACTGTATCATTGACAGCAATTAAAAACTAATAAATGAATTTGCAATGCATAAACACTTTTTTTTTTTATCACTCACTAAAAAAATAGAAAATGCAAACGATCAATAAACAAGGCTATTGGACTGACACTAGGTCAAGCGCAGTAATCGGTCGATGAAATTCTCAAAAGATGGCCCGACTGATCGACCTAATAATAATTAGCATGTTTGAATTGTGCATTCAGAATTTTTGGAATATCGACATCACTCGGTGTTGCATGTGTGTTGTAAGAACGTTCTGTGATTTTGACCTTGGCTAAAACCTACAAGCAGGGAAAAATTATGTCACAGAGTATCAGTGATTCATTGGATCTGAATTATTCTCGTCCATAATTCTAGGCAGGACAGACGCAGCGTCAGTTTCATTATCTTGCCTTGTTCCTTTCTTGCTTCCTTCTAAGTTATTTTTTGTGGTTTTTCAACCTACTTTCACCCAGAGCGGTATGGTATTCTGACACTTGTGATGCAGGCTATTAACACCTACAAACAAACCGTATGGACACAGAGACATCAAAAAGCACTTAGTATTTGAGAAGGAAAGCAGGTCAGTGTACCGTTCAGCTTCATTAATACATTTATGTCGGTTTTATATGCGAATATAGTTCGGTAGCGTTATAAATAAATTCTCAGCACCACCTCTCACTCTTATTGTTTCTGCTGTGTGCCATTAAAGACCAGGCTCAGAGGCAAAGGACAATGTGTGAATGCCAAGCATTGTAAGTCACATTTGCATATTTGAGATTTATATTATTCAGATGCTTGACATCCTTTCCCAGAAACCCCCTCCCTCCTTCTTTCTGCCCGACACCCCACCCTCACCTTTTTCTTGCCTTGCCTCTCTCTTTGTTTTCCCCCCATCTCCCCCCATCCCTGATAAAAATGATTTCCAGTCACCACACCGCATGCTTTATGAGATGGCCGCCTCATTAAAAAGCGTCTCTGATTAACCTGGATTTCGGCTCCTTTCTCACTTTTTCTCTCTGCCTGTCCGTCATCTGCGTTATTATTCTTTTCTTTCGTCTCAGTCACCCTGTGCTCTTTGTCACCGCAGCAGGGCACAGCCGTCTGAGCGTCTTCCAGACGAACTGACCTCTAGGGACGTATCGACAGTTTGTGTTACTGAGTGACAGACGTATAGAGCCACAGAGCGACGATGACAGAACACACAGAAAACGTTTCCTGTACACTCTCAGCAGCTTTTTGTCATAAATCTCAGAGAAGATTCCCTTCTAAGATTAGAGATTTTTGGGAGAGGGAAAACAAGGGCGGTGAAGGGGGTGCTTATGGTGGAGTTTTTTTTTTTTTTTTTTTTTTTTTTGCCGGAAAAAGGGGGTGGGGAGGGATCTAATTAATTTTGAAGGATCATCGGCCCCTTTCGTCCAAGGCAGAGAAAGAGGCAGGGCGGGAGACGGAGGGGTGAGCGAGTGGGTGGAGCGAGTCTGAGGGAGAGAATAAGTGAGACAGGGGAAGGCGGGGGGACAGACAGACCCCTGGACTGATTAGAATTCTGGGCAGGTAGCAGGCGGCTGCTGTGCACCCACTGTGGGCCAGGCAGGAAGGAGGGGAATGGCTGCCCACCCGCCCATGTGTGTGTGTGTGTGTGTGGGGTGATCTCTGGGAGGAATTCTTGACGTTCAGATTCCTTGCACTTTTGTTACCTAATTTCACCTCAGATCACTCCAAAGGTTTGTTATATTTCAGGCAGTGTTTATGAGAGAAATGTAAAACTTAGATCACCAGTGTGTCCCAGAGTTCCAGAAATGATGTCACTGCACGGTGTACACTCTTAGAAAAAAGATTTAGTCGAGTTCTATATAGAACCCAAGGGTGCTTGACTCATTTCTGAAGAACACTTTGCCAAAAAATTTCTATTTAAGGAGAAATGTCTAAAACATTGCATAATACTTTCATATTTAATGGGTTATTTCAATTTTTTCTGGCAATTACGAGCTGTTTAATTCATAAAATTCAATAAAAAATTAAAACCAAATCCTTAAGATGATCACACGATGACCTTAAAGGTTCTATATAGAACGTTTTCTTCTTAGAGTGTATCGTAAGTAGCCGTTTTTCCACCATCGGGCCAAATCGTTCTCGTTGCTTAACCCAGTAAAAAAATCCACTGTATAAAAATATAAGAGAAATGCACAAACATGCATTGCTTCAAATGGCATATTAAAACTAGATATTATATTAAACGTAGTACTCACGTTTAATGTAAAACTTGAGTCAGACAGGAACACAATAAGCTCATATGTCAGGCGGATATTTCGTCGAAGTCAGTATTGTGGCTTTATATAGCAGCGGTCAGACACTTACACGTTATAATATTAACATTTGATAAAAATCGAGATCAGCGAATTCAGATATATTTTGTCTGTCACTGAAACAGCCGCATCTGAGGCAGCTAGTGCGTCGCATTACATTTTCATCATCATATATAACGTTTATTGTAGCTATATGGGAGCTCAGTTTTCTTGTTGTTGAAATCTCATGATCAAAATCTCATGATACAAAACATGAAACGCTATGCACAGGATGTTTAAGACCAACCAGATTCTCGGCTATTTAAATACAAAAAAACGTTAGCCTTTATGGACATAATGTTTCTTGAGTAAAGAAAACGATGTACTTACTCAAACATCAGTTCTTTATTTACCCTTGCACTGCAAACAAGCAGAGCTCTTCAAACTAAATGAAGGCAGGGTGGAGTTATGAGGTTTGACTGACAGTTTGAGGAGCCAATGGAGTTACGAGGTTCGGTCACAGCCTCTTTTAAATGCTTTTTAGCGGTTAAATATTTGTAAAACCGACATGCAGACATAAAGGATGACCAGTAGTATTAATTTTATTTAAAAAAAAAATGACAAAATATAGAGATGCGAAGTTGCAGCCCAGCGACGCAATGATACATTCTTATTTGTAGAATTTCTTTTTACTTACATGACTTTAACCTGTCATCATGGCACACCGTCTGGTTGGGAAACACTGCTCCAGTTCCAGCCCAGCCAGTTCGGATATGGATTCGTTTTCCACCGCGGGGCTGATAACGGAGCTCTTTGGAATGTAATATTAAAGCGTTAGACAAAGCCTTGGCAACGCAAGAGTTTCCAGACATTATGACACGTAAATAGCGACCGCATTATAGAGGATGATCAGATATTTCTATTATTAATTTGTGTTTACTTTGCTCAAATAGCAAATAGAGAAACTGGTAGTCAGCCAGTGATCCTGAGTGGCAATATCACTACACGTGTTCTACCAGCACGGTTAACCTCCAGGCTGACAATGTTTGTAATGTGCCGAACCAAGCTCAAGTGGGAAATGTAACTGTAACCGTTCCTTACCATTCCTAGTTCAGCCCAACGGTGGAAAAGTGACTGATGAATCGCAACAGTAGGTTCAGCAAGTAAAAGTCCCATTCATATAAAAAAGCTAGTATAATTTGTCTTTAAAATACTTTCTTCTATACACTCTTAATATGCAAAGACAACTACGAACACTGTGGCTCTGTGAGGCTTCGTTTGACTCTTCTTACCAGACTGCTGTTGCAACATAGCATGTGGCATGGGTTTAAGGCGGTTTGACTGACATGGGGAAACTTCAATCATTATTTTAAGTTGTTATGTTAAGCTAGTGGCACAGAAATTATACTCTAATGTATCAGCATCATCCATTTAAGACGGACCTACATTGAGCTGTGAGGTTGAGTAATGATATCGCCTATGCTTCTGGTGAAGTCCCAAATGTTACTTCCATTTTATGCAAATTATGTGTTAAAAAAACATTAGTGAAGGCAAATGATACAACTGAGTCACACTCTCAAACTACTGTATATATATATATATATATATATATAAATATTTTACTATACCCTTGTAAAAAAGAAGTACACTTCAGCAGCATGCTTTTAAAAAGAGTACTTATTATGGAAATAATATATTTTAAAAGAAACTGAATGTATTAACTGCAGGTTAACTGGAATTCAATAAAAACGTATTATAGTTTAAATTTATATTAAATGCAGTTAGCTGAAGTTCAGAGTGCTTTTTTTTGACCCACTTTTAGTAGGACTAAATTTTAAAATTACTTCTATTGTTTTTAATATGGTTAAAGTTTACTTCAGAATGTACTGAGACAAGCATGTCATTTATTTTGAAACTTTCTTCTCTTTAAATGTATTTGTAATTACACGTTTGTAATGGTGAATGGGTATGAATGGCGCAATTTAGTACATTTTAAAATAAAATTTTAATGTAATGAATAAGACTTTCAACTAAAATTGCAATCAGGGGCATGGACTGTACTCATCAAAATGAGGGTAATTAGTTATAGCACAAAAAAAGTAAAACATAATGATTTAAAATGTACTTGAAAGTACTTTAAATTTTGTCACACTATATTTTGATGTCAAAAAATAAGTGTTCTTCGTGTGTTTTGCTGCTGTTGAGGCGGGATACGGGACAGGTTTTGTGGTACGCTTAGGTTTAAGGGTTGGTTTAAAGGGTAAAGCAAGGGTCAACGGTGTTATTATAGACGTAATTACAGAAATTAATCACCGGTGTAATTATATTCAGGTATTTTTAAACATAAGTGCAAAACTTGTACACAATAAATGCATTGTAATGAATGATTAATTTAAGACACTTAATATAAAGTGGGATCTTAATACAATGTGCACTTTTTAAATGGACTTAAGCGTGTGTCAATACACTTAAGTGGCCTTTTATTTTATATTATATTACCTGCAAGTAGTTTTTAAAATATATTTTTAAGCACACTTCTTCTTCACAAAGGTAAACTTGCAAAAACATTAATAAAAGAATATTGTATTTTTATACTTGTAATCAACGAGTACAAAGGACTCATTTTATATTGTACTGTCATTTTTTAATCAATTATGTCCTTCAC
This sequence comes from Opsariichthys bidens, assembly GCA_037194245.1. Taxonomy (NCBI): domain Eukaryota; kingdom Metazoa; phylum Chordata; class Actinopteri; order Cypriniformes; family Xenocyprididae; genus Opsariichthys; species Opsariichthys bidens. The sequence continues at coordinate 7,109,546 of CM074310.1, read as the reverse complement.
AATACTTCATGGGATAAGTAGTTATTTCCCTAATATATAAAGTATGCAGTCCTGTCTTTTGTTCCGATTTTCATATACCTTTTTCAAATCAGAGTTGGTCATGTTGTGATTCATTTCAGAGCTGGTTGGTTTGGTTCAAGGCTCAGAACGCTTTTCTGAAGAATTTTTCGAAATCCGTAAAAATACTTGCAAAATCAAGGCCGCTGAAAAATTGGCCAGCCACTTAATATGTAATGTTACGCTTCACGAAATGTATGAAATATTCGAGAGGCTAATGGAGGGTTTTGTGAAGCTTTTATGTCTGTTACATCTAATGTATCCCTAAAAAGCTTTTGAAAGATCTTCATACTACGCGCCCTAATGAGCTCCTTTTATTAAAGCCTATCTGCACGCATATGTGTGCGTGTTTATCAGGAAACGTTTACCTCCTCTGCCCGTATCAATATGCATGAAGTGTTCATTGTCGTCTGTACTGTTTGTCATGCTGCATGGTATAGACAAAGCACCTTTTCTTTTTGTTTATGCCGAGAACATGGCTTTGATCGTGGCCTCTGTTCTCTGCCATTTATATTCATATGCATATATTCTGGCAGCGTGGATGGTGATCAAAAGGATGCGCACACAATATATGCGGTACAGTATGTATCGTGGACTACATTAGCGTTAATTCATCACCTTCTGAGGTCTTGTTACCATGTTGCTGTTGTTAATTAATGAGTATTCTGATGATATGAATAACAACATTACAGCTACGGGGTCTATAAAATAACACTTGGCAATGTTGGACTGCTGGCTGAGGGAAGCAGAACTATGATCGTTGTATAAGACGTTGGCGTGCAAATGGTATCATATATACATCGCGTGTGCGGCTTATTAACGAGAGGTTGGACGTCGCTTGATAGAATCACGCGCCGTGCGTTGACTTGCCTCACAAAACAATGTTTATGTTGGTAACCATCCCTCTATTTCCCTAAAAATTGCCTAGGCAAGTTATAATAGTTTTCTACCATTTTACCTATTATCTGATATAAGAAAACTTTTGTGACGTTATTGTAAAACGAACAGCGACATATAAGCCACTTATCTGCTCAAAAGGATATCTGACTTTCTTTTATTATTGGGGAAGTGTTGATGTTGTTTGTGAGATTCGCACTGAAAGGGTTAGTTCACCCCAGAAATGAAAATTATGTCACCCTCATGTCGTTCTACATCCGTAAGACCGTCGTTCGTCTTCAGAACACAAATTGGTTCAGTGAGTCTCTGTTGACAGCAAGATTTCAGTAGGCTTTCAGATGCCCAGAAGATGCTAAAACATGTTTAAAACAGTTCATGTGAGTACAGTGGTTCAACCTTAATATTATAAAGAGACAAGAATGCTTCTCTGTGCATCAAAAAAACACGAATCAGTGGTTCGGAGCGCCAAAGTCACGTGATTTCAGTAAACGAGGCTTCGTTACATGATAAGATATGACTCCGAACCTCTGACCCCTCAAAAACGAGCCGAACCATCTCAGGAGGTGGTATGAGTACGGTAGGAACACAGTCCGCTCTGAGCTCACTTGATTTCTCCGTTCGCGAATTCCAATGTAGTTTGGTCATCAGATGCCTCTGCGCAAACCGGCTGTCCGTCAAGGCTGATTCTAGCAGATCTCTACAAATTGTTTGTTCACAACGTACACTTTTTTTTTATTGTAATATCAACTGCATCTTTTGTCATTTGCATCTTTCTTGTATTGTATTTGTCCTTGTTTTTTTTCTATGCTGATAGAAAACAATTCAAAATCAATGTATTTACAAAGAGGTGATGTAGTGCAAGAATATGGATGTAGTATTGCAATAATTGTAGTGTCAGTCCCTCCGGAAAAACGTAGATTTTTTTTTTTTTGTGATTGTTGCGGGCAAAAATCCTTGATCACGCGGCACTTTTTCTTAAAAAATGCGATGGGATATGCAAGATGTTTTGCAATTTTATGAAATTGTGGGAACTTGCAAAAACTGCGGTTTGATGCAAAAGAGGGAAAAAAAGGTGATTCCCCCAAACACCCAGTTCTCACTAGACTACTACCTTCATGTAAAGAGGCAGAATTACTAAATCACAGAATATTGAAGTTCTCATTGTTTTATTTCAGACCTTCATTAACACATGAATCAAACTTACAAAACATTGAGTCAAACAAGTTCTGTCGCTTCACAAAAGGAATATTCAACAACTTCTGTAAAAATGAATAAATAAAATATTAAAAAATTAAATGTGTGCTTCCTGTTTTACAGAGGTAGCCATACAAAACAGACGTCTTCTGTTAAATGAAGTGCTTCCTTTCTCTTACTGCAACGTAAATTTTACATACTACTCATATACAGCGTCGACTTCTGTTTGTGGTCCGACACGCAGTTGCATGGAGCGCTAAATAATTTGCCCCCACTGTCATGTAACACACCGGGAAAACTGCTTCACGCGGTCTTTTGCGTTTATTTTTGTTGGCAAATGAGAATGATTTGCGTGCTTCATCACGGTTTCACCGCGGGGTTTGCAGCTGATGTTCACGTCGAATAATTACGTCACTTCATGAGGTCCCCATGGCAATAGGGAGAAAATAACGCAGCATTTTTCAACTTTCTGCTAAGATATATGTGACTTTTTTGCAACGGAAATACAGGGATTATGAAATCATGCAAGCCCCGCATATTTTGCATGCTGAAATCGGCAATTTATGCGGCGTATTCGAAAAATGCGACCCTTTCGCTGATTATGCATGAAATCGAGCGATTTTCTGGAGGGACTGTAGTATGTGCAAAAGATAAACAAATTAAGCTGATTCAAGAGCGATAAAATAATAATAATCTTAATAATAATGAATATGAAGGGTCAAGCCATAAATCACTGAACTGGACTAGATCCGAAAAACAACGAGGTCTGAGACCACATTCCTTCTTAAGTGGTCCAAAAAAAAATCTCTTGTAGGAGCAAGGACAGTGTGAACGTAAAGAGAACTGGGGCCTTTTTAAGTTTTGTTCTTTTAAAGAGTGCATAGTGTACAGGGACACAACTTGAGTGTTTTTATAAAACCTGTTGTTTTCCCACAAGGTAATTTTATTGCGCTTTGTGAATGGGACTGGTGTTGCATGCATCGTCTTTGCCATCGGCATAATAAATGAAATAATTGTAGCGATGGTGACGCCCCGGTCCCTCAAGTTAGAATGTGACACATTCAGGATCAGGGTCAATCACTGAGAGACAGAGAGCTATTTCAGCTTGGGTAAATGTCTGATTGTAGTAAAAAAAAAATGTGTTCATCCATGATGCTGAACGAGGTTAGGACGATTCCAGGGGCCTTGATCAGAGAGGAGCCCCGTCTGGAAACAACCAGCCCGCTTCAAATTTGATATCAGGTTGATCTACAATGCCTATCAAAATGAGTGTCTATCAAATTAGTGTCTTTTAAAATCAGCATCTGGCTGGAATGGTGGTGGATGGATTGGGGTCACTGTCATTACTACTTGATGTTTTGTCTAACAAGCTGCTGGACAGATCATCTAAATGTATTTATAGTAGCCTGTTTATATTAATATTTTAACGTAATGCTATGCTTAAACTATTAGCTTCACATTTAAATCCTCCAAAAAGTGACCCATTCACTTTATCGTTAAGTGGCTCACCATAATCTTGATTTTCTTTGTGTTGACCAAGATTATGCCACAAATACTTAACATATTATGCCCAGCTTTTTGCTCATGACCAACCAGCCGGAAACTATAGCAAATAATAAAATTACTCACCAGTTAATTTTTATGCATTGAGACACTTTGCAGGTTTAGCAGTGTTGTAACTTGCATTTAATGTCTAGTCATAACAGGTTATAGCCATGCAAAAATTTAGCCAAAGTTGGTGAGCAAAATGCACCATGTTGATATACAACAGTTCGTTCAAAGCACCGCGAGACAATATAATGGGTGACGCATTAACTCTTATTTTTTATTTAAAGGTACACTATGTAATTTTGGGCGCTCTAATTTAATAAACAAAACCACAGTTTGGAAGAGGGATTCATGATGTACTCGCTCGTTATAAAAATTATGTAAATGTTAAACGGAAAAAAAGTCACATAGTGTTCCTTTAAGGTATTTTGATTCCTTGTGGTTTATTAAGCTTGAGTTGGGGATGTTTCACCGCATGAAGGGTTATTGCAAGACATTTCTGGCCTATATTATAGACTTGTGGAGTTCATGGGTATTTTGTAATGTTATCTTACACAATGCCTGTGCCATTGCTGCAATATGGGGAGGATTATTTTTGTGGTTGAAATGCGAGGGCACAAACTCCAGTGAAACTCCTGCCAAGCTTAGCCTGGTATTCACAGGTGTAACGATAAGAAATAAATGACTGCCTTGTTAATCAGAGCTCAAGGGAGTGACTAATACTGTATCTCTGAGAAAGTAACAAATGCACAGATAAATCTGTGAGGTTCGGAAATGCAAAGTGATAAGGCCATCATAAAGACCAAGGTCAGTGGAGCTTTGATCTATTAAAGAATTTTTAGTGGTCATGGGTATCATTTTTCTTTAGTCCAATATATTTGCATGTTACATGTATCTAATATGCAATAATTTGTTTAGTTTTCGAAGTGATTTTCAACGGCGCTATATGTCGGTGCTGCCCACTAGGCTATCGGCACCGACGTGATTTTGTCAATGCAATTTTAGAACGTGGGCAGTCTAATTGGTTTTAATATACTGACGGTGATTACCCGAGACAAAGTGACCAGACATCAGTTCAAATTTATTTGTATTGCGCTTTTCACGATACATATCGTTTCAAAACAGCTTCACCGAGAATGGATGTCAACGTTACAATTTAAAGAATGCAGTTTGCAAATAACATAATTTAGTCAATTAATTTACAATCAGAGTTAGCAGTTTAACCGAAGTTAGAAGCAAAGAACTCCCGGAAAAATAAATGACATTAACAATTAGGATATAGAATTGGGCACTGTGCATGTCGATCCAGATGATTGCGTCTTCTCAAGTCCTCGCAGGAACTGGCGCCGTCTCTTCACATTTGATGGTCATCTGAGGTCTTCTTAAGAGGCTGGATCCGGACTGAAGCTGAAGTGCTCTCTAGTCGCCTCGGGGCGGGTGTCCCGAGGTAAAGCAGAAAAGCAAAAGGAGAATAATTAGCGGAGCTGCTGTTCATAACTTTAAGCAACGATAGTCATAATGACCAATTGATCTGATATGAGATGCATTTATGTGAACGCTTGGCTAAAGAAATCTAGATTTAAACTGGAAGCTGAGTCTGAGCCCCTAACATGATCAGGAAGGCTATTCCAGAGTTTCGGAGCCAAATGTGAAAACGCTCTCCCTCCTTTAGTTTTCCCTCCATGTGGCGTGACCAAAGTTGAGCAGAGCAATGCTTTAATGCAGTACAGTAGAAAAAAAAAAAAAAACAGAACGCAGTGACACGTTTGAATATTTTTTTTACTCAATATCACAGCGATGCAAGAGTGCACACGAACAAATTTCAGTGTCTCGTGGGTGTGATAATGTCAGCTATCGAGAATGCAACACATAGATGTGTCGCAGTATGAATTGCAGTCTGACACACTTCAAACTGCAACAAACCTTCAATATGAGCTCGGGTGTCTAAGTTTGTGTGCATGTGCCTGTGTTTAATCTACAATGCATTTGAAATTGTTGAATGGGGCACTGAACTATGTGCATGTTTAATTCAGCGAGTGATATTCAGTTATCGTTGGGGGGGTCGTATTATAGAACATCCCACAGAAAAAGGGAAAAAATAAGTGAGTAATATTACTCCTGGTTCATTTGTCATACTGAAAATAGAAGGTCAAGTAAAGTGCACTGAATTGTAGGGTACAGTATTAACGTACTCTTTTGTTTGCTGCACATTTTGACAAATTTAGGGCATTTATTGCACATACAGAAAATGTGCATACTAAACACAGTATACATAATGCAAATGTCACCAGTAAAAGAATAAAAACGTATCCCATTGATTTAAAAATGAATTAAAAACAAGCTAGTTTTACAGGTTTGAAATGCTTTAGAATTATAGAAAATAACATCAACAAAAAATGCTCTGCGATTTGTCAGTTTTGGAACAGAGCGTAATTGATCTTAATCACATTTTTTCACTCTATCTTACATTCAAACAAATATATAATAAACTGCTCATCGGTAATGCTGATTAGCGAGCGAGTTTGGCGAGTAAGGGGGAGGCTTGGCACCTGGCATGTGTTGACGGTTACTGGTTACTCTCCACACAGACACACACAGCTATCAGGCAAATATGGTGTGGTCTGGCAAAGAGAACAACTTGTTCATTCCAGCTTCAATGGTTATGGCTTATGACATTCCATTTTGAATTTTTTTTTTTTTGCTAAAATGTGTGTGTGTGTGTGTGTGTGTGTGTGTGTGTGTATGTGTATATATAATGTATGTATATATATATATATATATATATATATATATATATATATAATATGTATGTATGTATATATAATATATGTATGTATGCATGTATGTATCTATATATATATATATATGTATGTATGTATATATATATGTATATATATATATATATATATATATATATATGTGTGTGTGTATGAAAGTGACCAAACAAAAAGAGAGAAATTTTGTCTTATGGGTGCATGAAAAACTGAAGAGATTTTGAGAATTCAAAGACTGCATTGTTTGTTGAAAGGTTATCTGTGAAATTCAGTGTTGCATCTCTGAAGAAGAAAAAAACATTTTTAATTGCACGCATCTGTGCTGTCTGCTTGAGGCGTGCAAATACAATGGAAAATATGCATGGGTAAATAAAACTAGTATTTGAAGAAACAAACATCAACCTTTTCAACAAATATCAGCATTTTCTGAGGACTCTGTGAAATATTAGAATAAATCAGAGATGTGTAAATACCTAAAATGACTGTACACAGATTGTCGCCATGTCTGATATCTCCCTGGCAACAAATTCAGCTTGTAATTTGTAACGTGTTGGAAATTAATTTTTCATGAGCTGTTCGTCACAGTTCAGTTATAAGCTATCGATTAGAATAACATGAAGAGGTTTTTAAAAGTTTGATTAAAGCCGTAAGCAGCAGATCCACTTTAATCGTTTGATACAATGCACTTATTGTGTACATGTATGTTTTTAAATTGTAATTATATTTAAAAAATACCTGGATGTAATTCCATCTTTAATAAATTTAATCTATAGTAATTACATCTTTAATAACACTGTTGACCCTTCCCTTACGCCTTAACCCGCCAGCAAACCAGTCCCTAACCTTACCTGTATCCCACCTAAAACAGCAATACAACAATAAAATGTTTTGCAGTACAACACAATAATAATTATAAATAATATTTATTTATAGAAGCATGTGTTTAGGAATGTAAGGAGTGCATTAAAAGAATAGTTCAATTTACTCTTAAATGTAAAATTATTTAAATTTAATTAATTTATTAATTATTAAAATGGAATTATTTAAATTACATCATTCCTAATGCTATTATTGTTTTGTGGAATACAGTAAAGAGAATTTTTGAAGAATCTTCCATACTATGACAGTGATAAAAACACAATAAGTGTCATAAATGTTGACTCCATATGTTATATTCAAACTCTTCCGAAGTCATGTGATAGGTTTGCGTCAGGAACCGACCACAACTGCTAAAACTGCTTGTCAGAACTTTCAAACTCTTGTTACAGTATGTGGAAATGAGCTGCATTAGGGTTCTTAATTTCTCCTTTTGGGTTTCATGGAAAAAAAATACGGTTAATATACGCAGTATGCACTTTTATGAATGTGCTCTTGCATTTAAAGACCTCATGAAATCAAAATCAAGGTCCGTTAGCTTTGAATATGTCATCATCGGGCATGTGATCGGCTAAAGACAAAAAAGTACCGCCCCCATTATTATTAGTACATTTTTTATTAAATTAATAACGAAAAATACATACTATTGTACTGTACAATGAGTATTTATAATAATAATAATATTCATTATTTATTCAATAATTTTTATATTTAATATGATTTAATATTATAATATTTAATAATATTTATTAGAATAATAATATTACATTATAATTATTTGCATTATTAGTATTTTTATTTTATAGAACAGTAAAATTACAATACTAACATTAATGAATGTTTTAATTTCTTGCTTTCAAACGTTAACCCATTGAGCTTTTATTTTGGCGGAAAACTGCAGGGAGACCTTAACGCTCAGATTTATAAACGAATTGGGGAAGATGTTTGGCACCTTTTGCGTTCCCAAATGCAAATGATAAGCGACTCAAACACACAGCCCTTGCAGAGAAGCGTTTACTGTGAATCGAAACTAGACTATATATTTATATAATTACATCACAACCAAAGCGTGTCCACCAGAGCGTCTATAGCTTCGGCAGCGCAGCGTTGGTTCAGTTTAGACGCTGCGCTTGCAATGATACGGAATATCTCATTTCACAGATAGTTTGTTTCTGTACTGTTTCTATATAAAAATGTAGATCCAATGTAAAGTATTTGCTCTGGCTCTAAATCATTACGCCAGTTGCACAAGCAGAATGTGGTGGTTGGTCGGTACAAAGTAGTCGCTTGTATTTGTCCCGCCCATCCTCCCCCACTGCGATCGCAAGTAACAAAGTCGTATTTTAGGAACGTTTAAAAAAGCACAGTCCCTTTATATACTGAAAGTTAAAAACGCTCATAGCGTGAGATGCAAAAAAAACTGCCAGACATGACGGCAGTGACTAAAGCCATCTGTACGTAAAGATAGACCATAGCTGTGTTCAGAACATTGAAATGAAGCTTTTATCATCAGACACCGGTCATTTTACCGAGAGATCTCTTATTTATTATTACACGTCAAGACATAGGAGAGAAAGACAATTTAAGTGGATAGATGCTCAGCTTTCTCTGAGTCCGTACACCTCTGCGTTTAAATGCTGACCAAAGGAACTTGCATTACCCTTACAAGGTAGTGAAACTTGTTGTTCATGTTTAAAATAGAATGTATGCATCATGTAAGCTGGACACAACACTTGTGTTTCTTTGTGAGAGGAAGCCTGTGTTTGTTTGGAATAGAAAAAACACATGCTGTCATGATTGCTTTTAATTGATGTGCCTCCAACTTCGATAGTCAGGACTTCAGGAAAAGATCCAAAAAAACATGAGAAATATGACATTGTCATGATATACTTGCGCTACATTTTGTCAAAACCTCTGGTTAAATTCAGCGAGTGGTGCCCAGTTATCTTCTCAAAAAATAGGGTTTTTTTGCATTTTAATTCTACTGTGTGTGTAAAAAAAAATAATAATAATATTTTATATAATCTTAATATTTCATTAAGTTTTCAGATCATAAAAAGATGTGAAGATGGACACCCCCCCCCCCCCCCCTAATTTCTCTGTGTATTTATTTATTTTCATCTTTATGCATTGTATGCTCTTCTCAATTTTGCCATTTCATCTGAATATCACCATTTATAAGATTTAGCCAATTTCAAGATAAATTCATCACATTTTGCATCTGTGGAAAATAGTGATCTGAATTGCTGTATTGTGTTGGATATCAAAGTTTTTTGTGTCTATTTGTTAATGAGGGATTTATGTTTTTAGATTTATGGGGTAAAATAATAAATAGAAAATATAACAAATTTAAAAGGAACTTGCATTACCCTTACAAGGTAGTGAAACTTGTTGTTCATGTTTAAAATAGAATGTATGCATCATGCTATGCACTCCTTCCTTATATAGAATGCGTCAGTCGACATATGCATCAGCGGAGAACATATGCTGCATTGCATATACATTCCAATGTGGTTAAAATAACTCCTGACATGTGACCCCCACACGTTTCATGCTCACTCATGCACTTCACAAAATACAACCGATTATGAACTAATAAAACTGAAAATAAGATTAAATAATACAATTTTAGTCTTCATGCTTGCTCTAGTATGAACTGGGTTTTTTTTAAAAGTTTAGTGTTATTAACTAAAAAGTCATACGTGTCAGATAATATAATTTAGTGATTTAGCATTTTGTGTAAAACTATGCAATAAGGGAAAAAAGTTTTTGTTATTTGAAGTGAGCTCTTTTGTGTACCGCACATTAATTAAAAATAGTGCAGGTGTCCAATGCAAGAATGCGGGCTGTTTAGAGTTGCCAAGCAACACAGCAACTTGGCGCATTATTATAAAATTTGACTGATGTGTGGTCACAGGTGTGCGAATACCGGTGTGCGAATTTTACAACGGCTTTTGAGTGCGGCTCATCCAGAGTCGGATCTATTTGTTTAATCACATGTTCCACCCCGGCATCTATAAGATGTTTGTGGTTTCAATGACAAAATGATTGTCTTTCATCATCCGGGTGAATTCTGAGGATATTACAGAATGAATAAGAAAGCGGGAGAAACAGAAAAGGAGAGAGAGAGAGAGAGAGAGAGAGAGATGTTTGCGAGGATAGCATCGTCGCACCACAGCTGCTGTTTTGACTCAATGGATGCTGACTGTGACCTACTGATGCTGGATCCATTCACAGGGCCAGAACATGGGCATGACACACTGGTCTAGACAAAGACTAAATCGAATCTCAGGCTAACCACTTCACGGCATGATGAGGAGCGAGAGAGGGAAAGCAGTTGAGTTGGGGAAAGGTAAAGGTTCATCAAATCTCCAAGGACTGTCTCTTTTAGCATTTTAGTTACATATGAAAGGCTGCGATCTGACAGTGTCACGCTGTGCCTGTCCTCTTCCATGTTTTCAATGTAGGTTAGGCTTTTAAAAATAAATAAAAATCTATAGGAAGCTCTTATTGTGGAAGAGCAAGACCCGCAAAGTGCTGTCAGTCTCATGCTTGATAGTCAGTGTTCCTGCGTCACCAAACAGAACTTAAAGCGGAAGTTGCGATCGTCTTTTCTTCCCGATTAACCCTTTAGTTACTGTTGCCATGCGCTCTTGACAGACGATCTGACCAATCAGAATCCGCCATTTTGTCCGACAAACGAGTCAGGGGAGTTCAAAAATTGTGTGTCCTCACGTCTTGAAACAACATTCCTTCTGATGTTCATTCATGTTTATTTGATGCTATAAATGAACTAGAATGAAGAGATGATCGAGGAGCAACAGTCACGACACATTAAACACACACTATTTATTGTTGAAACTTCTTTATATGAAACTGTTTCATATGTCTGTCGACGTGTTGTCAGTGTCCTCTTTGCTCCAGGATGTATTTTTCACTGCGTGAGAACATGATGTGTGGCACGAGAGCGCATGGCTTGTCGGACATAGCAACAGTAACTAAAGGGGGCGGGGCTTTGCGAAGAGTCAACTTTTGGAAACTTATGAGATTTTAATTTAATTTAATTTAAATTTTAGATGACACTTTGACTTCTCCAAATCTTTTACCAAATTAAAACAATCTAATTTTTATTATTCTTTCTTTGCGGATTTGCTTGTTCACATGAAAATTCACGGCATTTACATTTACATTTAGTCATTTAGCAGACACTTTTATCCAAAGCGACTAATGAGTGAGGAAAACAAACGAGCAATTCTTCATGAAGAGGCAAATAGACACAGGAAGGGCTCACAATACAAGTTTCATACGTTGCTCAGAGTAATATAAGTTATTGTAGGAAAGGAAACAGAATTTAAAAAAAAAAAATTATTAAGGGGTTAAGTGCTCACGAAGCATTTACAACAGCGTATTGTCTCCTGCATGCGAAAGGAAGAGAGAAGCAGAAGAAAACGGGTCAGTTCAGTTCTAAGCTCATTTTTTTATGTGTGTGATGTTTATAATGATATCGTAATTATTGTTTTAACGATGTGCGAGCTAAGTTTGACATTCACTGCGTGATATGTGGAGTTAGATGCCCTCAAAATTCAAGATACACGGGCAATTTTGCCCCAATGAGTTATTTATATATCAAATATATATATATATATATATATTTATATAAGATGTAGTAGAACATCACACAAGCTTGATTGCAAATTTTACATTTATTTTATACAACAGTTAACATTGCATTTTAGACACAGTATTGTCAATATTGTTTTTTTCATTTCGCCAATGAAAATTTCAAAATGGAACCACAGCATAACAGTCTCAATGCAACAGAGTGAGGGTTTTTTTTACTTGCTGAAACTGCTTTTTGGACAAATCAGTTTAATTAATGATTCAATGACTCATTCCAAAAATACAGTCCCTTGAATGAATCATCCGTTTGAACAAATCTGTTGAATGAATGACTCACTCATTAAGACAGTGACTTGCTGTCACCTACTGGCAGTTTTAGTTTGATATTCAAAATATGTTTTTAAAAAATCCTTTCATATTTAAATATTGAAGTCAATTTATGTAGAGTAATTGAAAATGCTGTGTAAATATATTAAAGCCACTTCTGTGTCACCTCTGCATTGCAAAGATGGATTTTGATTTCTAACAGCTCTATACTGTTATTATTCTAATTGAATTTAATTTGAATGCTAGAATTTTACATTAAAGGTGATGCATATATCTTATAAGTTTAGAAAACATGCCCTTAAATAGGTTAAAAAATGCCTCTGGAAATTAATTAAGGTGGCAAATATTGCCCCTTAATAAAGATTTTAATTTCTGCTACTGCTGTGAACTAATCATTTTTGTCATTGTTGTACACCCCTAATGTACAGTATTGATTTTATTTCTTAAAAAGTCTTAAAAAGCCTTAAATTTGACTTGATGGCTTCTCAAACAAGAAAAAATGTGGAGTGTAACTTGATTTTGTCTATGGGGAATTGATTGGATGGTTGTGGTTTTCTATTGGTCAGTCTCGTGTGAGTGACAGGTTGTCCCGCCCTCGCACCAGTAAACATCATCAGAGAAGAGATGTCACTGCATTAGGGAGGGGAAGGTGTTTAGATGTGAGGCACATGAATTAAAAAAAATAATGACTTGCACAGCGAAATCATCTATAATAAATGCTGCAATATTCCATTAAAAAAAAAAAAAAAATAATAAGAATAATGACATCTGTGAAGAACACATTTTGATCTGATTTTATAAGACTTGGAATATTGCTCCCAATAGTTTGGACTCCTCTTATGATCTTTGAAGTTTCATTCATTGAAGTTGCATGTAAAAGAGTGAACGGTACAACGCTTAAAAATCCTCTGTTTGTGCGCCAAGGAAGACCTGGTTTGGAACTTCATGAGGGTTAGTAAATATTTATAGAACTTTTTTGGGTGAGCCAAACCTTTAAAATAGAGGGGTATAACAAGGTGCCTCATGTAAGCTGGACACAACACTTGTGTTTCTTTGTGAGAGGAAGCCTGTGTTTGTTTGGAATAGAAAAAACACATGCTGTCATGATTGCTTTTAATTGATGTGCCTCCAACTTCGATAGTCAGGACTTCAGGAAAAGATCCAAAAAAACATGAGAAATATGACATTGTCATGATATACTTGCGCTACATTTTGTCAAAACCTCTGGTTAAATTCAGCGAGTGGTGCCCAGTTATCTTCTCAAAAAATAGGTTTTTTTTGCATTTTAATTCTACTGTGTGTGTAAAAAAAAATAATAATAATATTTTATATAATCTTAATATTTCATTAAGTTTTCAGATCATAAAAAGATGTGAAGATGGACACCCCCCCCCCCCCTCCCAATTTCTCTGTGTATTTATTTATTTTCATCTTTATGCATTGTATGCTCTTCTCAATTTTGCCATTTCATCTGAATATCACCATTTATAAGATTTAGCCAATTTCAAGATAAATTCATCACATTTTGCATCTGTGGAAAATAGTGATCTGAATTGCTGTATTGTGTTGGATATCAAAGTTTTTTGTGTCTATTTGTTAATGAGGGATTTATGTTTTTAGATTTATGGGGTAAAATAATAAATAGAAAATATAACAAATTTAAAAAAAAAAATAGTTTTTACTCTGAAGTGAAAAGATAAAATTACACTTACACATACAGAAGCACCCGAGTGACATGTCATTATCAGTCTTTCTGTTTTTAGTTTATTCTTATTGCCGTTCACAGGGTTATTATTCAATAATTCAATAAATCTTTGATCTTTGCATTAAACCATATAGACTCATCAAGTGAAATCATTCCTTTTGAATTCGTTGTGGCATATCTTAAATATGTATATATTCATATGCCTGTATATAAATCATAGAATAAATTTACCTTTCAGATGAATCTGTGTTTCTGGAATTCTGGCACGATTGTTTGGTATCGATTATTCAATTATCTAAATTGTCAAAACACAAATCAAAATAGATTTATTGTTTTATTTCGGCATCTTGCACATGCTAATTGTGTTACAATTTAAAAATAATTGTTTTTAAGGGGTCATCATCCCCATCTGACCCTTCTGTTTGTGGTTTATACCTCTTATGAGACATGTTGAGTATATTGTGTTGTGGGATACAGCATGCAAATTTTGGAAGACGTAGCATCTGAGTACATAGGCTACATTTCATGTAGAATATTTGCATAATATTGAGTATTTGCAGTGCAAACATAATGCATAGTGCAACAAATAGTATGGGTAATGTGAATTAGAGTGGACATTAGGTACAAGCCTTGCATGGTCAGTGATTGAATTGAAATGAAATAAAATAGGGCTGTCGTCTTTAGTTTAATTGGTGAAATAAATCAACAGTCTCACTTTTGTTAACCTCAGATGCGTGTGTGCGCGTGGAATGGGAACGTGATAGGCTGTGGTGTGGAAAGGATGGGTGTGGCACGCTGACTGACCATCTTTTCATCTCTCTCTTGCATAATAACACCTGGCCCAGTGAGCATATGATTTCTCCTTCGGCAGAGTTTGACCCTGTAATTGGTGGTGAAGTGTCTCCACAAGACTGTCACAAATGTGTGCAAAAAAGAATGGAGGATTGACGTTTTTCTTAACGCCCTCGTTGTAAAATGTCACTATACTGGGATATTAACAACAGCATTTTTCTGACATTTATTTTTAAAGTTCATTCATTTAAATACTTTTTGCATATAAACACCTGTAAGCTATCAAGTGTCTGAAATCGCATGCTGTCTATGTAGTTACTACATTTGAATTAGAAAAAAAGTATGTTTTATATAATATGAATATGCATAATGCATGCTACCATCATTGCCATTCATAAATCCTCTCCAGTGGCCTCATGGGATAGTAAAGTGTCCATGATCGAATCTCACGGTACTTTTTGTCTACTGTTTTTCGAATACTATGCATGCTATTTTGTGCATGAGTATTTGATTTTGGACGATCATGGTGCATTGTGGAACTTTATAGGGAACGAAGGTTTCAGTGCACTGGAAGGATTTTGCATTGAAATAGCCCGACTCCCTGATCAGTGCCCTGACTCCTGAACTAGGATCTAATTGAGACACACCCAAAGCTATGGGCGTAATCCAACACGAGCAGGAGTGTGCTATGGCTCTGCATGACTGCATCATCACGGCTGTGCACACCTGCAGCCTCCTGCCTACGGTCAAATCACAGCTGTGCTGATATAGCCGTACTCCTGCTCTTGTGATATTGCCAAAATATAACTTATGTTATTAAAAAAAACACAGCAACTACAATATTGTTTTATACAGGGAAATAAACCAAGGAGTGTCTTAAAAAACCTTCTTGTGTGAGTATCTACTTCCTTCCACCACTGATCCAGATCTGCCGTTGATGTACACGCGCCGACGTTTCCGTTATTAATTCTAAAACGTCACTTTAGAGCAGCGATGGCTTGGGTTCTTTTTATTTAAGTTTATTAGTGTAGTATAGGATTATTGAGTAGAGTATTATGAGAGCGATGTTCTTACCTGCGAGCTTTCATTCTTCAGATCAATTTTGAAATTTGTTTAAAAAGTCAGCCTTGTCAACCGAGGAAAGCGATATCTTTGTTGTAGCATGAAGGAAACAGTTACATTTACACATTTAGTCATTTAGCCGACGCTTTTATCCAAAGCGACTTACAAGTGAGGAAAACAAACAAGCGATTCTTCATGAATTGGCAAATAACACAGGAAGTGCTCACAATACAAGTTTCATACATTGCTCAGTACCATAAGCTAGAGTAGGAAGGGAAAAGGGAAGGAAAGGTTTTTTTTTTTTTAATGAGGGGATCAAGTGTTCACGGAAGAGATGAGTTTTCAGCTGTCTCTTGAATATTGCCAGGGATTCTGCGTTCCTGATGAAAGATCGTTCCACCAGCAGGGAGCAGTGAAGGAGAATGTTCTGGAGAGTGATTTGTGCCTCTCTGTGACGGTACCACAAGCCTTCGCTCCTTTAGTGATCAAGTTAGATTCAGCTACTCATTGGTTGAGTTTCCTCTTTGAGTGAATTGCCTAACACCGTGTTTACACCAGACGCGCCGCAACAGCTACATTGAACGCGACAAACCGACCGTTGTAAAGCACTTCGTGAGAACTAGAACGGGGAATCCGTTAACTGTCAGGAATTTGTCACGGCTCGCCGCAAAGACGTTATCTCTGATTATAATGGGTTCTATTGTCTTTTGACATGTCACGTCGCACCGTGAATGGTCTGGGACTCTCTTTCACTCATTGAAACAGTCTCTTACCGCCACCTACTGGCGTAACCTGCGCTGAAATTGCTGTAAACAGCCTGTCTAGTCTTAAGCCCCGGGTATACTTCATTTTTGTACGCTAGTAGAACACACAGCCTTGCAAAGTATACTTCACTTGACTCGTACACATACGACCCATGCACCGTTTCAGCAATCTCTCGCCACGAGTTACAACCCATCTTTGTGTTCTTTCATGCTAGAGTTGGACAAATGATAGCACTTTCTAATCTCTTCACGCAGTCTCTCGTCTATGTCGGCCTCTATTGTCGGGGTAGCTTGCATGCGTTCCGGTCTGTTCTGCTTATGCAGGTTTTCTTCAACTACCTTGTGAATCGACGCTCCCAGAGCTCGATTGCCACCTTGTGGATAATGATGCGCGATTACAAAAATCCGAGGTGCGCGTACTCTGATGAAATTCGCGTCCCGCGCACTGTACACTGACTTAAAAAGTGAAGTATACTTTGGGCTTTACACGCACTTAAGCTGGTGGAATATTAAGCGCTTCTGGAAGGCCTCTTATCCAATCATATTCAAGGACCGTAATAAACTGTTAATTTTATATAACACTCTTTGATTTTTGTTGATTGCTTGTTAATTTGAAGAGAAAACACATATAAATGGATGTAACTTTATTCCTCAGAACTAAAAAAAGACGTGCAATAAAAGTTCTCTCTCCTTTATTTGCAGGGCGACGTTGATTCTGCATGAGGTTAGATTGTGGCCGTACCGTGAAATGAGTGGCTAACGACTGACCTCTTCCGCTGCACCACCACCACCAGCAACCTGTAGCATCTAACCAGTGCCTCTTCACCAGCCTGATACACGAACACACCCACATACACACAATTACCTAACAGAACACCATCAGACTGTAAGTTTGCCCAGCTTCAATTCATTTCTCTCTGGTTGATTAATGCTTAATATCAAACTGTTTTTCATGCTTGTTTGTCCAATGTGATGACTTGCGAATAGGAACACCCTCTCTTCCTTCCTTTCTGATATTAAAAAAAATTAAACCAAAATATACAGAAGAGAAACCCATCTGTTTCTACCGTATACTTTGTGTGTTGAATATACACACATATATAGACGTAACTGTAGATTCAGTCAAGAACATGCCAGGGTCATATTTCACTTCAAAATCTAAAGAAAGACATAACATTTTATGTTAATAAAAAAAAATATATATATATTTTAAAACCACATTTGTTCTTTGCATTACTGATATTTGAAAACGGTTCCCTTCCTCTTTCTCATTACTATAATGCGAAACAATTCTCATCGTTACTACTATAATGAGAAAAACCTATTTGATGTGTGTATTTTATTATCCCACGATCTGCCTAAATTCTCAGTTCTGGTTGGCTGGAATGTGAGTTGTGGAGGAGAAACTGATCCTAGACCAGCAATTGCAGAAAGCAATTCTCTATCACTAGCATGTACTGTATATACACGTGGTCAGGGAAAGGATTAGTTTTCCCCAGCCTTACACACACTCTGCCTATGTTTAATACAGTAATGAGAATATAATGAAAATCATCATTGAAAATAATGAGAATTACGTAAAATCTCAGAAGTAAAATGGATGCATTACAGTAATGAGAATTTGGGGGAGGGGATGGGGAATGTGCTTAATTGTCAAGAAAATAATGGCATAATACTAACAAATGATTGCAGTCCTGAAATATGCTTCATTTTCTTTATGCAAAATATAAATCCTTATTTTTTGTTCTCTTGATTTTAGAGTTAAATATGTTTGCTTGTCAGCGATGTTATGCTCCCTACACACACACACACACACACTTGCCTAACTGGCTGCCATCGAATTGCCTTTTTCTTAGAGGGATACCCTTGTGAAAAATAAGAAGCATACTTTCAGAAAGAGCACTTGTTATGGAAATAATATATTTTAAAATAATTGACTTACATGCAAACTGTATGTTTTCAGATATGTAATTGAATGCTGTAGTAAATTTACATCAAACCTTTTTTGGCCCACTTAAGTAGGACTTAAGTACATCTTTCAATGTAATTTCATAACTACTTCTGCTCTCTTTGAAATATGGTTCAAGTGTACTGATGAATTTACTGACACGCACTTATGGTAAACTAAAATATACATTTCTATTGAAACTTTTATGTAAATACATTTATAATTACACATTTGTAATGAAGAAGCTGCAATTAAGTACTTTATTAAAATATATTAACTTTAAATTTAATATCAAAAAATGCACTAGAGTTAAAATGATAATCATGTACTTAACAATACATCAAAATGATATTACCTTTTTAAAGCACCACAAAAGATATTTCAAACATAATTATTTCATTTAATTTCAAATTAATACAAAGTGCACATTTTAAATCATGAATGTACTCTCTTTAAGTAGTGGCCTTTTATTTAATTTTATTAATATTATATCTGCAAAATAAGATATGAAGTACACTACAAGTGCACATTCAAGCACACTTCTTTTCCACAAGGGATCCTGTGGCAATGTCCTATATAATGAACTACCCAAAACACCCTAGGAACCTCATAGCAAAGCTCTACAACCAATCAGATCACCTTAGCAACTGCATAGTAACACCCTGGCAACCACCCACAGCACCCTATGGGGCCGACCACACATTCCTATGCGCTACTTTTCCATTATTTTTCCACGTAAACGCACGCTAGACGGACACGTGTGACCGCTTCTGGTGCTCAAGTTCAACTTTTAAAAAGCGTGTTTTGAGACCTTGCATATTTCCCCATTCCAATTTCCTCTTGTCGTGTTTTTCCAAAGCAAAAACGTTTTCTTTGTGAAGGAGCCCTAACGCCTTAAATCTAAAAGTGTTGGTCTATTATTTTATTATTTTTAATTATTAATTACAGAAGACCTACACAATGATATCATATTTTGTTTCTGTATTCGTTTCGAGGTCCAACATAATCTTACTGAAAGTGCCGTGTGCTTGTTCAAATAAATCATTCTTCTGCAAGATCCTCATCAGTTTCTTGACTAGCGCTTTGCTTATCTAAAGAAACACGTGCATATACCAATAGCAACATTTTACAATCCAATTCAAAGGAACTATTTTGCAAGCCGTTCCAAATATTGCAATACAGTGACATGCTCACCGGTGTAAGGGCGGGGCAACCTGTCAATCACATGAGATTGACCAATAGCGAACCACAGCGATCTGACAATTTCCAATGAACAAAATCAAGTCTCACCCTATATGTTTTTTCTTGTTCGAAAAAGCCGTTTCACTCAGATTTACGTCACAATAGTGCAGCAATATATGGCATTACGTCGCAGTAGGGCTGCAACTTACATATTCGCTGCAAATGTAAAAATCTGGGTCATGCATGTGTTATATTAAAATTGTAATCAGACATTAGAAATGTAAAAAAAAAAAACAAATGGGTAAATTTTTTTTATTATTATTATTTATTTAACAGTAAATTTCCAGGGTCCTGCTGCCTACTATGAGAACCTCTCAGCTAGACGTCACACACACACACGTTAGGTTTCCATGTTTTATGGGGACTTTTCATAGACATAATTATATGTACAAACTGTATATTCTATCCTCTAACCCTAAACCTACCCATCACAGAAAACATTTTACATTTTCAAAAAGCTTTATGAGCACAAAAAGTGTCAAATATTTCTGGTGCGAGGCTATTTCGTCCCCATAATGTACTGTAGGGAATACCTGAAAGACACACACACACACACACCACACATACACACACAAAACTTTTACACAAGGTTTAATGTTTTACAGAAACATGTCTACCCAAAGTACATGGTGTTTCTTCGTTCTCGTATAGAACACTCTGCCTCGATAACCTTCGAAAATGATGCCAGTTTCCTTGCAGTGTCATCCTTTAAGTCTCAAAGGTTGCGTACTTGAAGTATGTTGTTTGCTATGAATCCTAAATCAATGGTCTGTTCTGCTAACCTGTCTTTTCACATCCTTTTACAGCACACTAACATTTAAATGCTCTTGAAACCATATGAGAGGAGAAATGGCACTTCAGTGTTTTCTTAGGAATGGTAAACACTTGCTATTTTAGAGTTTGCTATTGTAATGAGCTAAGGGAGTTAGACACGGCACCAAAACGACAATGCGTAAAACTGAGAAGTGCTCAGAGAGGAATACACGTGGAAAGGGCTGAGAGAAATTTGAAAAGGAGCAAACAGTGTGTTCTTTCCACTTTCGTTATGCATGTTTCTGTTTGATGACTTTTTGCAAAGGGAGCTAATGTCACTACTGCCCAAAGCAATTGCGATCGATTTTCAAAAGTGTTTAAAAACTCTTCTGGGCATTTTTAGGAGTTTCAAAGCCTTCTGTTGAAAAAGGGCGCAGCACCTCATAGAAAGTAGACATTTTGTGTTCTCTCCAAAAGTGTTTGTATAGACGGCCGAGAGCTTTGAAATGCAGACCAGCGTGAATGTGAGCTCCAGAGGAGTCTGAAAATAATTCATCGCATGAATAATGATCCCGTGGACCCATCGTAGCTTGATTGATTTGATTTACTTATTTTTTGATTTCCTATGTATCGCAAAAGCGAAACACATGCTGCATGTGCAGACGAGTGCTGGCGGCTTCACGCTCCGCACACCAGCTCAACACCGCCCTCTGTCTGTGAAAAGAAAAGCTTTTTTAGGTCACTGTTTTCCAGCCACTCCACTTTTCATAAATAATGTCTCCAGTGTGCTAATTTGTGATAGTTTAATGCTGTTTGGTAGGGTTTACTCAAACGGCCTGGCAGCACCACCTGTTATGATGTAAAGAGCGTCATTGATTATTCAGTGGGTTTTTCAAGCTTGTTGCTGTTAGGATAAAGCAGGGGTTTTCAAACCTGTCCTGGAGGACCCCAAGCACTGCGCATTTCGTCCAAAATCGTATGCTCTCTTGAGTAGGTACTTATTTTGAATAAGTAATGTCTTCATGACCTCTAAAAAGGTACGTTCTATACAGTATGAATGTAATCCATACATGTCAGTATCATGTGACCTACCATCCTCATGGGATAGTAAAGTGTCCATCATATGCACACTTCAGAATGGAGCCGGAAGTAGTGGGTCATCCTGGTACTCTTTTATGAGACTGTGAATTCAGACATAGGGAAGTGTGCAGCCAAACTGTGGCTCCCTCATCTAATACGCCTCATTAGGATTCATCTCATCAGCTCGTTAGTAGAGACTGCGAGACCTGAAGGGGGGTGTCAGAAATTTAGGCTGTGCCCCCTATACCCTTGAATAGGGCACTATTTTAGAGGACAGCCATTTGTAGTAGTGTCCGAATCCAGAGTGTACTCATTCGATCCCATAATGCACTGCAATATCGAGTATCAAGTTCAAGTTGAGCTACATGTGGGGACATACAGTGGAACGAAATGTCGTGTCTCACAGGACCTCAGCGCTACATATATACAGGCATACAACAAAGACCTATGCATTGAACTATCCTACTGATTTTATAAATATACTGTGTATAAAAAAAATAAAAAGTTAACTTATACATACACTAAGATACTAAAATACTAGGGGAAAAAAACAATGATTCAGAAATACTGTACATAATAGAGTATACAACCAATGTCGACAGCTAGAGAATACCCATATTCGGCACCCACGGCTAAATTATCCATCCGTCCATTTTCCAAACGAGCCTACAACGAAATAAATTCATACAGGTATTTTAATTGATTATAAAATTGTTTAATTGAGGTTTACGCATGGCTTCCGTGACAGAGTTCTAGATTAATCTTTTCATTAATACTAAGTTTCAAATGATTATTAAACAGCAAGTATAAACTATTTTTTCCAACGCGTTCAGTGTCCGAGTTTGTGCACTTGTTTTCATTCGCACCGTCAAGTGGACTCTAATAGTGGACTAATGTAGAGAATAATGAATGAGTGTATAGGAGGCGATTTTGAACACATCCATAGTCTCATTTCTCATTTGCTTTCCTTGCTTCCTTTCCTCACGTCTCAGCTCCACCTCACTAGGATGGATTCAAGGAAAGAAAATGAAGATGGAGGAATCGAAAGAAATCTTATTTGTATGTTGGAATATTCTTGAGCTTAAGGGTTTAACGATATATCATGTCATAATAAATCGCAATACCAAAATGCAATAATATCGTGACAATATGTGTTGTGTATAGTTCAACCAAAATGAAAATTTCTGTGAAGGAAAAGTCCATGTTTACAGGGTTTTAGTGTCAGGAATACATTAAACTACTATGTATAATGCTAAATATATTGTATACTAATGCAGTGGGGGAATATTTGTGGGTGCTGATAATGCCAAATTCCTTATGTTACCAGTAAAAGGTGGCCTACATTATTTTAAATATATCTAGTCAGTGACGTAGTTCAAACATATTCATCAAAAATAAAAATAATAATAATGAATATTTTTATTCTGGTGTCACCATTGTCCTGTGCAAGTCCAAGCCTATTCATTTCCACTCCCACTGTAATAACAAATTTAGCATTTTAATCAACAGTGCATTTTTTGTTTTCCTTTTCCCATATGTCTTGGAGTTTCGCAATAATATCACATCATGAGTTGAGAATCGGGAGGGTATCGTTACACCTCTACACGAGCGTCACTTAAAAGTGTCATCAGCTGCACTTCAGGGATCTGGATCTTATGGAAGCCAGGAAAACTGGCCCGCATGACCCACATGACTATGCTATGGAAAACTTTGAAGGTGGCACATACAGTACTGTTTGCTGTGCTGTATATCTTATCTCAGTTCACAGAGTGGTAGAAATGATGGAGAAAACAATCATTCATGCTCTCTTCTGTGTACACGTAATCTACACTTTCTTGATAAATGGATTTTTGAATAGACTTGTCGGCAACATCCCACAATTAAATAAGAAATCAGAAGGTTTGATACTTAACTGTGGCAAACAAATGAGATGAGTTAAACGCTGGGAAAGAACCTAGATGCAGGGAATAGGTGATAATAGAAATGATATAAGAATGAGAATTTGTAACAGGATAGTCAGATGATCAGCTGGCATCTCGGCTTTGTTTTTTGTTTTTTGCTTTGTTTTTTTTTGGTTTGTCCGATATAGTGTAATCTTTTGGCATCTGGAACTTCTTGACTTGAGATTTTTTTTGCTAAGAGGAAAAAGACTTAATTTTTCCACTCGTTCCTCGCCTCCTCGTGGGGCACTTAGAGAATTGAAATCTCCTTCGAGATGACTAACTTTGATCGGTTTCCGGGTCACAGGCTGGAGAAGCGAGGAAAAGCGGAAGCTTCAATTTTAGTATTGAGAAGCACCCATACAAAATGCTGGGGGTCTTCCAGAACAAGTTTGAAAACTCCTGGGCTAAAGGTTAAAGGGATAGTTCATCCAAAAATGAAAATTAACCCATGATTTACTCACCCTCAAGCCATCCTAGATTTGACTATCTTTCAGATGAACACGATCAGAGTTTTATTTAAAAATATCCTCACTCTCCAAAGATTTATAATGGTAGTGAGTGAGAAGCATGTTTTGATTCCCAAAATAAATGCATCCAACCATCATTAAAGTAATCAATGGGGTTAATAAAGGCCTTCTGAAATTAAGTGATTAGTTTTCGTAAGAAAAATATCCATATTTCAAACTTGATGAAGTAAAATAACTAGCTACCAGCCGATGACCGTACGCATCGATTTGCAGTGGAAGAGTGACCTCTGACCCGACACATGACGTGTTGACGAACACAGAAGCTCAGAGGACGGAGCAAAACAAAACACCGGTCAAAAAATAATAAGTCTAAAATGAGAAATTTTAGAGGAAATTTTAGAGGAAAGAGAAATGTCAGAGGATTTCATTATGAGGACCTTGAGTTTGTTGCATAGCATATTTGTTTAAATCGTGAAAAGCGTCTAAACAAGCTAATCCTGCGTCGTGCATTGTGTCAGTGGGTCACACTTATGACACAAGTCGACTCGCGCAGTATGCGTACGGTCACCTGGTGGAAGCTTGTTATTTTAGATTATAAAGTTTTAAATATGTATATTGATATGCCACACTGCAGGATACGGGATCCATTCTCTAGTCTCTTAAATGTGAATAAGTAAAGCTTTGAAGGGATAGTTCACCCAAAAATGAAAATTCGAGAGCATTGCATTGTGGGATACGATATCCCGATCACTATACACTCTATATTACTTACTGATTTCTAAAAAAGAGTAAATGAAAAATGAGGTATTATTCCTAAAAGGTTTCAGTATGTTACTTGATAATCACATGATCTTGACAGATGACCTCATTACATTAAAATTTTGCGTTATGTGGGATATAGTACTCCATGCGGTAAGCTTTGTTACTGCTCATTTTGACAAGCTCTTCATAGTTTTTATCTTACAAAATACTACATTTCAGGTTTCAGTCCTGCTCCTTCAGTGCCACTCTCCTGTAGAGTTTAGCTCCTGCCTGTTAAACATTAAAATATATATATTGCTTGCCTACGTAAAAGAATCACATGTAAATGTACTACCACACTTCTCTAACAATTGGTAGCTGTAAAAGTTGTTAGAAAAGCTCTTGCATCATTTGCTTGTCACAATTTTTTATTTTTTATATGTTTTTTGCTGTGAAATTCATACATTTAGCTTACAATAGCTGACATTGTGAATGCAGCAAACAGTACACATTTTTCAGAAAATGAAAAAATCATGTGATTGATTTGGTTTCTCTTGCTATTGCTGCAGAGTATAGTACTGGGGTGTACAGTAGTGTAGCCCTTAAATAAATTCTTAGAATTTCTGAAATTTTTCACAGCACGTCAACAGCACATTGTTCTAAAATCACAGAGACAAAGTGGTACTCTCTGCTGTTTGCCACATTCTATCAAACCGCATCCCATGACCATTTTTGTCCATGAGGTAGAAACAGAAAAGGAATACACATTCTACAGAAAATATGACAATGAACAAAAGCAATTAGAGGCCATACATTTAGTCGTCATAATTAAGGCAACTAAAGTACAGGCTTAAAGCAATGGCAATCTCTATCTATGCATTTCACATTCTATGCTTTGTTTTTATGATTTTCTTTTTTTGTTTTTATGATCTGTCTGGGAAATTCTAGGGACATTCTTTGTATTATCTGTTATATCATCACATATCTATTTGTATTATTTTGTGTTTTCATAAATTCATAGAGTGTGCTGAATTCCCCCAAACAATGCTGCCTACACAAAATTCTAAGTCTTAATAGTCGTGGCCTAATGGTGAGGGAGTTGGGCTTGTAGGTTGCTGGTTCGATTCCCATGCTTGCAGGAATTGAAAGTGGGATAAAAGGGTCTGCTAAATGACTGTAAAATGTAACCCCTACAGCCCTGGGCTCCCCTCACACAGAGCAGATTTATTTATATAGTATATTTTATTACTTGTGTATTCTAATATCAACTAGAAACAATGTTGAATTTTACGAATATGTATTTTGACATGCAAGTCCAGAACCAGAGCCAATAGGGAAAGTCTTTGCACTTGGAGGCCCCGCCCCTTTTCGGAGGTTCGGCCCACTTTTGGAGTTCCCGCACAATTTTGGAGATCTGCAATTATACTTGAATTTTCTTAACCTCTGTAAACAGATCTTTCATATTGAAAAAACACAATTCAACATCATTTATCAAGAGAAAGTTTTTAGTATTTGATGTGATTTTAGTTTTGAGTATTTCATTTTTTGTACAAACACTATTGGAATCAATTTTGAACATACAGTGACGCATCCACAAAAATGACATTGGCACTGTGGGATTACAAATGTATAAAATGTTATATCTAGGTTCCAATTAGCTGAAAACGTTATGTAGATTGTGTTTTACATTTTAAGGTAAAGATGATGACATTCTAAAGAGATCAAGTCGGGCAGCCCAGGTGTCTGAGACATTAATCTTTTGTCTTTATGCACTTCCTGACCATTTCGCTTGACAAGCTCAAGGCACCGCTGTACCTTTGTCTCTGTGATAATGTGAAGGTATGGGTGATACTGTCAGACTGATTGGATTAGCGCCTATACAGTTGAATGACACTGTAATGCTGATTAGATCAGGGCTGGGGAAATGCCGGGAACGGTCTGATTCCTGCACAGCATTTGCATGCTTTGTTTAGATTTTCTCCATCCCAACTGTATGTATCCCTCCACCTTGAATGTATATAACTGTATACATAACTGTACATAACCTTGAATGTTTCCTACAGCACCAACTGTAAAAGTTAATAGAAAAGCTCTTGCATCATTTGCAGATTTAGCTTACAGTAGCTGATACTGTTAGTGCAGCTTACAGTACATATTTTTCCAAAAATGACAAAAAATAAATAAATCATGTTTTCATTTCTGTTTGTGTTTGTGTCTGCCACACAGGTGACATCAGGTGCAAGGGGATGACCGAACGCATTCACCACATTAATCTCCACAACTTTAGCAATTCTGTACTTGAGACCCTCAATGAGCAGCGAAACCGCGGGCACTTCTGTGACGTGACTGTTCGGATCCATGGTAGCATGCTGCGAGCTCACCGTTGTGTGCTGGCTGCAGGCAGCCCCTTCTTTCAGGACAAGCTGCTCCTGGGCTACAGTGACATCGAGATCCCCTCTGTGGTTTCTGTACAGTCCGTCCAGAAACTGATTGACTTCATGTACAGCGGCGTGCTGCGGGTCTCACAGTCCGAGGCCCTGCAGATCCTCACAGCTGCCAGCATACTTCAGATCAAGACCGTTATCGACGAGTGCACTCGCATTGTTTCACAGAATGTTGGCATTGCTGGATCTGGCAGCTTTTCCGTCGTCCCAGGTGACTCGGGGCAGGAGACACCACGGGGAACCCCCGAGTCTGGCACGTCCGGTCCCAGTAGTGATGCCGAATCAGGCTACATGCAAACATCTCACCAGAGCCTTGACCGCGTTTATTCCTCGCTTTATTCCAGCTGTCCTGGGTTGGGCCTGCAAAATGGTACCCGCGGAAATCGCTCCCACTATGCCAGTTCTGCGGTGACCGCCAGCTACGACTCACCCCTTCAACTACAGCAGAAGGAGGGAGGGCAGGACCCTGCCTGGATCACACGCATCCACGAGCGTTCGCAACAGATGGAGCGCTTCCTGGCCACGTCGGAGACTACACACTGCCGTAAACAGCCTCGTCCTGTGAGGCTCCACACAGGAGATATTCACATCAAGCAGGAACAAGGGGACGAGTACAATTGCTACGGGCTTGAGGACTGTCGCGAGGACAGCGAGCAGCTGGAGTGCATCGAAAGCGAGCCCAAAGGCGAGAGCTTTGACTCTGGCGTCAGCTCTTCCATTGGCACGGAAACCGATTCTGTTGAACAGCCTTTCTTGTCTGGGTTTGCTCGAGACAACTGTCCGAATAAAGGCCTGCAAGGTGAACGTGGAACCCCAGTGCAGATCGAAGTCAACGATTCATCTCCCGAGCAGACCCAAGAGTCGGTCGAAGACGGTAGTGGAAACGGTCCTTCTCAAGAGAGCGGTGAGCTTGGAATCCATCAGCCGCCTCAAGCCAACCTAGCAGCACCCCAGTCGATGCCAGGTGGGCCATACCTGCGGCCAGGTGAGCCACTTACCAGCAACCTGCGCATGCCCCTCACCTTGACCAGCAACACCCAGGTAATGGGAACCGCAGGCAACACTTACTTGCCTACACTCTTTGCAACCCAGTCAGCCAGCGACAACAAGCCTTTCCTCTTCAGTCTGCCCCAGTCCATTGGGAGTCAGCAGCCCCAATTTGTGGCAGTGCCCTCTCCAAACATGCCTCCATTCCCCAGTGGACTGACGGTGCCACCCGGTGGAAGTCAACAGCAAGGTGGTGCGGTAGTGGGACAGCATGGGGAAAAGAAGCCCTACGCATGCACTCTTTGTTGTAAGACCTTTACTGCCAAACAAAACTACGTCAAACACATGTTTGTGCACACAGGTGAGTACCCTTGACCTTCATTTCTGCATTATGAATGTACTGTATAAAGTTAAGTTTTATCCAATTATATCTATAAGCGTTTTAAATTGCTTTAACAGTCTGAAACAATTAAGGTAAGCTTTTGATTCTAGATGGATAATTGGCAGCAATTATTAATTTCATTGTGAATCATTCTTGCTGGCTGTTCTCTGTGGGTTAGGTATTATATTATAAGCAGCCCAGTTTGACTAGCATTCATTAGAACCTCAAAAATATTGATATGATTCCTCAGTTATTGGGCTTTCAGACACAGCTCAATGGAACCAGAAAATGAAAAGAAGTGAGGCGGTGAATTTTCCCAGCCTGAAGGAAGGAGACCCTATGCACCCCTACTTACAAATTGAATAAGTGTTCAGTCAGTGCATAGCTTTAAGGTAGCGAGGTATAACAAATGTGTCGAGTTCCTTTCTCCTCACTTTGGAAACCACTTTGCTGTTCTAAAATGCATGCAGTACAATTGGTCAGTACAAGTACTGACTAACACATATCAGCAGCTTATTAACTATAATTTAACAGTTAAAGCAAATACTTTATGTTCTGTACGTACTCTCTTAAAGCATTAGACCAATATGATTTTTTTTTTTATCTTGAGTTGCCAAAAGGCCTTTCTTGTGGATACTTAAAAGATTATGTGAACCACCATAGTCTATAATTAAAGTTTTTACTTAATGAACTTGGGCCTTATTGGTCAACGCAGGATTGCCAGGTCAATTTATGACTCCATGAGAAACATATTTAATAGTTTAATAGCTGTTTCCCCTTAGGCAAAGTGTAAGTTTTGCACAGAATATACTCAAGCTATCTGACAAATGCATGCTCCGGTTTTGTTCCAGTTTTGTCATTGTATGTATATTTACTGTAGAAGTAGGCGTTATCTTTTCTCAGAAAAAGTCTGCGCCAATGTTTTGACTTGCCACAGAATCATTGACATATTAGGAAGGTGCTTTTTATCCAAACCAACTTTCAGTACATCCTTAACTCTCTCCCTGCCAGCATTTCATTTTTAAGTTGCCAGCCAGCGGCAGCATCTTTGATCATATTCACTAATCTTTCTAATATCTCCTAGAATATTTTGATGTATATATATAGCTTCATTCAGTTTTTTTTTATCAATACTTCGATTAAAAAAACCCATTTACAATAAAAACCTAAGAAAATCAGATTTTTGTCAAAGACAGAACTATGATCAAAGCGTAGATTGAGTTCATCGACACCCCTAAAGCCTCACAGTCCCATACCTCTTCTTGGGTTCGATTTTTGTCTCGCTAACGTCAGGTAGTTTTGATTTATATGCTGTTGAATGTTCGATGATCATGTTAGCTTACCTGTGCGTGAACAACTCCTACCCACTTCTTCTTGGATGTCTCTTAAATCGCATACTCTCTCGAGTAGGTTGTTTTAAATAAGTCAGTTGTGTCACTTCACTGCCATTCGCAAATCCTCTCCCATGGCCTCACGGGATAGTAGTTTCCACTTGGCGCCGGCCCTGACATCATATGCAAACTTCAGAATCTCACCAGAAGAAGGTCATCCTGGTACTTTTTGCCTACTGTTTTATTAGTACTGTGAATTTGGACGTACTTGTTTTGTCCCATACTGTTTTTCGCTTACTAAATAATATGTGATTTCGGATGCAGCGCTGCCTTGTATCCCAATGTGCGTACTATACATCCTAAAAAGAATGTGAGAGTACAAGAAGTGTGTCCCTAAGCATAGTATGTTGAAAAGTGTATGGCAAAAGTCCCCGGATGCTCTACTATTTTCGATAGTTTTTCGAAGTGTGGATCCATGCACTCTATAATGACTAATATTGCCCACAAACCCTTGCACTTTGGATTCAGAACTACAAACACGAGTAAAAACATGAAGGGCGTGCGCAACCGACGCTTAAATAGAGAGGTCTAGATAAAGGGGATTGAGTGACTAATAATCAACATTTAACCTGCCAAAAAATATTTATTCAACGTTATCCGTGTTATATTTCATCCGCAACAATAATGTGGACTTTTATAAAGATCCGTTAACTTTTAAATGCATCGTTATGCAAACACGTGAGGAGAGTCTGCCCACCCACGTCTGGCAGATCATCTTTTCTCTTCAATACAGTTGGAAATTAAAATAAATCAAATGTGGAGGATTTTAACTCACAAGATGATTGTTGAGGATGTGTGTAAATATGCAACAGAGCATCATTGTTTGTCCCAAAGCTTGTCCACTCTTTTGCCACACACTCAAAAGTATGTACTTTTTCTTAACAAAAAGAGTACATACTTTTTGGGCGTAGTATAAGTAGGTGGATTGGGACGCAGCCCCGGTTTATGCAGGTCAGTTTTTGAATCCGGAGAGGATGTACTATTTCAGAAGTTGCGTAACAGCACCCCCTACCAAGAAACAGTGAAAACACAGATTGCTGGAATAACTTGACAGTCATAAGTGACGGAAAATCCACTCAGTGGCTGGGAAAGAGTTAAGAAACCTGTGGTTGGCAGTGAAATGTCCACTTGTGATTCTAGTAACTGTTTTGGAGTTAATTTCTTCTGGACAGGGGACTGATTTTGCGAACTACTAACAGAGCATTTTCTGAACCCTTGTCTTGAGCCACAACAGTTCTGAAGCAGCAGCAGAACAAATTGGTCTCACAGTAAAGTACCTAGACCTCAAAAATACATTCAATATGGCAATGACACTGTTAACTCCTGAAGTGTCATGCAATAATGATCTGACTTCAGGACAAAATGTAGTCTGTGTAATCTTATATGTTTATTAGAAATAAACTGACTTTGATCCTTGATGCTGCTGTAAGCACAAGAGTACAGTATAGCACAAAATATATCTTACAATAACAACAGATTTGCCTGTGAGCTAAAAGATTATGGCTGCCAAAAACATAAATGGTCATATATGGCCTTTCAATGGAAATTATATAGCTATAGAGTTTGAAATATTTTTAAGTATAATAATAATTGATACCAAATTACTGTAATTGACCCCATTATTTGGGGAATTTGATTATACATTTATACTGTTCTTTTTACTTTTCTTCCATAGTTTCTTCCTTGTTTTCCGTTTCTTCTATGTTAAATAATGTGTTATGGCACAGACCTACGCCAGTTTGCACCAGCAGACCAACATACATAGTAAAATTACAACACATTTGCAATTATTTCTAATTAATTAGGCGATTGATGCTAACAATGCTTCTCAGAATTTAAATTTTCATTTAAATAGCGTGTCGAAAAACTAGCTTAATGTGATTCCTGATGCTAATGATGACCATGAAAAATGTCTAAACTTCCACATTTTCCAGTTCGATCTAATTTAAATGAAAATATGTGTAGTTTGAGTCGGGGTCTATTAATTTAAAACAATGTATATAACATACACAATTATATGACTTAAATACTCTACTATGATAAACATGTTTTCAGATTTTGTTCATCAATATCATCAAATACATTTTGATATTTTTGCTGAGGCAAATTACATAAGGTAAAACCATACCTAGATCAGGAACACTGTAATTCATGTGTAAGGCATTATAAAGGGATTCTTAATATATCCTTTTTTTCATAAATAATTGTAACCAAAGTTAAAATGCATTTGCAGATTCCTTGTTACATCTGAAAATGTTTGTTTGGCATGTGTTTTAATGCATTATACTTTCTAAAGTTTGTTCAATGAATACATAAGTATGATAATGTGTTAAAACTGTGGTTACAAGTATTCATGAGACCATACAATGCATTATAAGGCACATTTAAAAGGCATTATTAATGCATTAAAATACTTGTATAATGCATTATATATAAAGGTTTTAAGTGAAGTGTTACCTAATCGCTTTATGTAACTTTCTATCGGTTTCATTGACATCACTGGTGCGAAACATGTTCCTGATGAGAAGAGGAACGTGTATGAAATTTCAATGTAGCTTAAACATGTTGGCTGTGCTGGGCTTTCAGATTTCAAAATTTTACATTACTGTTGCTAGGCAACCACAGCACTAATTAATTCCAAAATGAAGATTAATAAATTTAGCAACATTAGTAACCTGCATGCAAAGTTTGACTTTTCAGCAAAAGTTACAGATGTCTTTAAAAGCAAAAATGACAGGAACAATCATTTTTTGTATCTGTACTTTCTGTGTCAATAATTCAGCTATTATTTTGGCATTTAAAATGATATGCACAGAGAATTTCATGTCATGAAAAGGTCCATGAAAAGTTTGAGACGTGTTATCAAAAATCTAAATGCAGACATATTAGTTCTTAATAAAAAGACTGAGGAACATGTATGTGTGAAATTCCTGAGCTTTCATAAATATAACAAACACATTGCTAAGCAAGCGTCTGTTTTATACTTATTATGTATAAAATGCATGCAAAATATGGTGACTTTTCACCATACAGTGACAAAAAGAAGAAGAACCGGCACAGTTTTGCTGCCTGGATCTGTAATTTCATTAAAAATAGTGAAGTGATGTGTGTGATCCCTAGTGAAAAAAAAACAACATATCAAAATGTATTTAAAATACATTTATTTCATACTAAGTATAGTACAAATCCATTAGCATATTTACTGACATATCACTTGAGAATCTTAGAATTAAAAATTAATTTGGAATACTTTTTTATTGCACAACGCACATTTCTTAATATTAAGCCTAAATGTGTTTTAATATCACTATAAGTATGATCACTGTATAAAATCAGTCTTTAAATGCAAGATATTTAAAGGAAATCTAAAGTATACTTGCAATAGTTCCACTTTAGGACAATCAAATATACTTAAGTATATCTTTAGTTGGACCTCATAACTAAAGTTCATTAAATACAAAATTAGTTGTTCCAGTTTGGCAGACTTATTTTACGTATATATATATATATATATATATACACACGATATACTAAGTATATCAATTTAGTATACCAAAAGTACAATTGTTGGGTATTTATATAATTACATAAATATGTAAATGTGTTTGTAGTGTACTTTGCATAAAATAAATGTATTTCAAATAATGCTGTCAAATCGATTAATCGCATCGAACATAAAGGTTTATGTTTACGTGATATGTTTGTGAATCATGGCCGTTTCCTCTGAGGAGGCAAGGGAGACAGTGCCTTCTCAAAGAAATAGGATGAGAAAATAAAACATATTGCATAAATAGAACAACGCATGACAATAAAAAGCATAAAAGTCACTTTTTTTCTAAAGTAACACTGTCCTATAGCAACACCAGCAGGTAAAGTTACAGTGGGACGTCGCATCTCTCTTGCCTCCCCTGAGCCTATTGAGTTTTAACAGACCCCCTAAAGTGTGCAGTGGGTTTGATTGGGGGTAATAGAGAATGAATGGGGGCAAGTCACATGAGAGGAGGCAATGCCTCCATGGCGCTATGATTGGTTCATGCGATAAATCCCATGAGTGTTCTGCGTTCGTGAATCAATCTGAAAGAACAAAAAGATAGCGTTAATATGGAAAGGAAATAAAAAGTAAGTAAACAGCTCTTCCCCGCTTTGTCACATCAAAATCAAACATGAAATGGCCTGAACACATAATGACTGTGTGTGTGTGTGTGTGTGTTTTCGTGTCTGTGACCAGCGTTTACCGAGATTGATGACTAATGATCCCCAAAAAAGTTGACTATTAAAAATAACAGTTGGAATAACTGTTAAAAAAAAAAAAAAAAGCGCTTGATGAGATTTATAGTTGGTTTTAATAAATGACACAATTACATCGTTAAAGTAAAAATACAAAATAGAATGGTATGTGGTTTTAACCAGGAAAATGTGACAACATATGAATTTACATTTGATTTATTTAAAAAAAAATTGAGGACATTGCCTCCTCATTTCAGAATATATATATATCATTATATTTATATAGGGCTATATTTGTATATTTGAACGTGCAGTTAAATTCAACAATGCATTTTCAAATGCGTTCGACACAATTTCAAAATACACTTTGGTATATTTATTTTTAACTAGGGATATGATAATGGTTTATGCATGAGGCTTTAGTGAATCATTCCTTCCTAATGAGTGTGTGCTCTGTGCTCTTTCAGGTGAAAAGCCGCACCAGTGCAGTATCTGTTGGCGTTCGTTCTCGCTGAAGGATTATCTTATCAAACACATGGTTACACATACAGGCGTCCGAGCATACCAGTGCAGCATCTGCAACAAACGCTTCACCCAGAAGAGCTCCCTCAACGTCCACATGCGCTTGCACCGCGGAGAGAAGTCCTACGAGTGCTACATCTGCAAGAAAAAGTTCTCCCACAAGACCCTGCTGGAGCGTCACATGGCCCTGCACAGCACCGGAACCGGGGTCTCCGGGGTCTCCGGGGTCAGCGCCGCAGGAAGCGCCGGAGGCCCCGCGTCCATCCCGGTTCCGATGGCCGTTCCCGAGCCGGGAGCGGGAGTGGTGGCCCTCGCCATGCCAGTGGGAGCGGGCGGAGCAGGGGGCGGAGTCGGAAGCACCGGAGTGGGCGTCGCTGCGGAAGCAAGCTGCCAGGAGGGGACCACCTACATGTGCTCCGTGTGCCCTGTCAAGTTTGACCAAATCGAGCACTTCAATGACCACATGCGCAAGCATGTCTCCGACGGATAAGTACAAATAAAAAAACTTACGTAAAAAAGAATGAAATGATAAAGAAAACGGCACTAGATTTTTTTTTTCTTATATTGGGGGCATGAAGAGTAATGAGTATAGACACTGGCACATTAAGTTTTCTAGAAAAAAAGAAGCGTTTAATTTCTTTTCCTTTTTTTTTTTCTTTTCTTTTTTTTGTCCTTGCTATTCTTAAAGAATAAAAAAAGATGGTGGCCTTAAGGCTGTGTAGTTGGATAATGATCCACTGGCTGGATCCATACTACTGGCCTCTAAATGTATGCTTTCCTTAAATACTGATTTATGTGTTGAACACTACCGAAAGGCCTGCGAAAGAACACACAAGAAAAAAAAAAATTCACATGCGCGCGCGCGCACACTCAGACGTACACAAACACATATACACATACCAATGCATGCACTCACACGCACAAACTACTTATACACACTTATATATGGTAGAGGTATTTTGTACGTATGTGTATTTGTGCATGTGAGCGTGCGTGTGCACAAAAATAAACATTGCAGTGAATTTTTTAAACTTGTAGATCTTTTCCCATGTAGACCGTATTGGACACTATAAGCGTCCAAGCTTACTGTGGTATAGATTATAAAAAAAAAAAATGCTAAAAAAAAAAATTTGGCTCTAGATTCATTCTAAAATATTGATGGTCACATGTTTGCCTTTTTACGTGCGATAAGAACAGGAGAGTTGTTCAATTTGACACTGGGTTTTTATTTATTATTATAGCATTGAGGGATTATGATGTCGATGTTGTCAAGGTACAAGCCAGTTTTACTAACTGTACTAAAATGGGAATCGATGAATGAATGATTATTATTATGATTATGACATTATTTCTTTTCTCCCGCCACACTTTTTTGATGGTTCAGGTCAAGTTTACAAAAACAAAAAAAAGTTTATCAACGACAGTATTCGAGCAAAAACTTTGAATGCCGTTAATGATTTCCAATTCGTTTTGCATACACTGCCACTTAGAAGACGACTGTTAGTTGACCTCTTCCGCTTCAAAACAAAATGTGATAAAACGTTTCGAGCAATTGATTTGTTCTTTTCATTTGCTCCACGGTTCTGTTTTTTATCTTCGGAAATAAGGAAAGGAGAAAAAAATGGCAGATTTGAGTATGCAAACAGGCCCAGAATCCAAGATAACTGCTGCTCCTCACGTGCTCACTTTGAGACTGTTATCAGCTGTAGAATCCAACATCATGTGGATATTTCTCTAATTATTATTAGTTCTCAGTGAACATGGGAAACGTTAAGCTATTTGGAGCCATGGGCTAGATTAGATCAAAAGTGAACTGGACAGAAATAACCTCCTAAATACGTAAAATGATGCATTTCCTGTTGGCGGCGACTACTATGACTCAGTTGTTTGAGCCGGTGGGGTGACAAAAATGCACTACTCCTGTTCCTAAAGCCCCACCTAGTGGCTCAAACAGCCGTCGTTGTGTTTTGCCCGATGGGAAATGCAGATGGATGGGAAGGATATAGGCAACAGAAAAAGAAAAAAGAAACAAACATCTACTGAACCACAATAAAACAACCACGGTCATTCTTCTTTAATATACCACAGGGAGAAAGCTCTCCAAACAATAAGAAACATTCCCAATTTTACCGATATCTAGACATTGTGTGTGTACTTGGGAAGTGAGTTAAGAAGGTTGTATTTTTGGTGTTACGTCACTCAGAAGCTCTGTGTTCATATTTGGCTTTGTTATACACGTATTTTATGGATATAAAAGACTCGTCTGCCGTGCAACTGCAATCAGGCAATTTTGCTCACTTATCTGAGTAGATACACCTTTGAAGTGTCGTTAAAATGATGACAAAATGTATCAATCAGTTTATTTAGACTTTTTTCCAGTTTGGAATTTGGTCGCATAAGTTGTAGGTTTGAAAAACAGTGCTACTTTGCACATTTACTTCAAAATCCTGTGCTTAAACGTTGAATTGTTTTACTTAAGAAATTAAATTCTATGATTTTCTCTTTTTATTTTCATTGTTTATAAAGGAAATATCTTTTCTTAAAAGCTTGATAAGAGGACTGCATTGTTTTCTTGCGTATATGTTGCACTGCTTAAACCAATAAGTGCACTACTGTTACCAGAGATGTTCTAGTTTTTAGAGATAATCTTTTTTTTTTTTCTTTTTTTTTTTTTATCAAATATTTGGTTCTATAGTTCACTTGTGTTTGAGTAGCTTTGTTCCTTTTTTTTTGTTTGTTTATTAGATGATTAAATTTTTCTTGGCTTTGTTATCATCACTTGCTATTGTATTTACTTTGTGCTGTTTATGCAACTTTTTTCTTTTCTTCTTTATTTATATTTAAACCATTGTGAGCTTATCCCTGGTCAGATCCTAATGATGTATTGCTTACACCACTTCCATCCCTTCCCACATCCCGACTCCACCCCGATGCAGTTAATACATTCAAGCAAATGCTCGGTTTTCTTCTCATTCATACCAAACTAAAAAAACACAAAAAAAAACAAACACAAAAAAAAAAAATCCATAAAACCACAAAACCACATTTAAAAAAAAAAAAATTGTAGTGTGTGCCTAAATATATGATAAATGTCTTTTAGAACAAGTAAGTTTCTACGAGAGGGTCGTTGTGCAAAGCTTTTAGTGCTGTCTAGGGATCAAGCACATTTATGTATGTGTTTGTATGAGCATGTGTGTGCAACATGTTTGTGTGTGTATATTCCTCTATGTGTGTGCTGTACAATTTGTGACGCCTGAACTGTAGGGCTTCCTTTGCAATATGCAGTACAGGTACGGCAACAGTGACAACATGTTATTTTACACACTTAGGAGTGCATTTGGTAACTTTCTCAAGAACAATCATTACTATATTCCCTACAATAAATAACATGAGGAACATGATGCTGTTAAGGCCCTTGCTTTAAGTCTGAACGATATGATCTGGCCTAACCCAATGCTGTCCCGGTGAATTCATCGTGCTGTGAGACCAAACGTCGCTTTTTACTCAATTTTATGCTGCAAAGCTTGGCCACAGGCTGTTTTGTATCGGGCTGAGGTGTTGCCTTAGACTCGCGTACCTGTTTGTTGGTCATTTCGAATCGAGTTTCTTGTTTTTTGAGACCTGGTGCTTCAGCTCGCCGTACCATTCGAACAGTCGTGCTGGGTAGCGAAATGAGAAGAATGTTATGTCGGTTGCGTTTGGCCTTTCTTCGGATAATCGAGGAGATTTTTGGCGGTGACGCTAGAGCTGCACGATTAATTGTAAAACGATTACAATCTCGATTCAAACGCCGACAAAATCATACCGGAAACATTCAAATCCGAGTTCGTGCCGCCGCTGAACCAAAGAGAGAGCAGTTTTATTACCACACAGTAGTTATTTCCAGGGACAAAATCCGCCCGATTGCTACTCAAAACTAGTCCAGTCACATTTCAGGGGAGATCCCCTGGTAAAACCCGCGTTTTTGGCATGATCCCACTGGTAAAGTTCACATTCCAGGGGCGAAATATCATGTTAAAAAAACAGTGTTAAAGTAGCCAAATTCCACTGGAAAATCTTGGCAACACTGGTTATTTCTGTGTTGAAAATACTCAAATTATCACAGAAGATAAAAGTTTACATTTAGGATATAAACACTGATGTCTACGCTCAAAATAAAGCAAACCACCTTTTGAAACTAGCTTGGCGCTTCAAATAACGTCGTTACGCCAGTAGGTGGCGACCAGTGACTGTTAAAAATGTATCGTTATTGAATCGTTCATTCATCCCAGTATTTATTAACGTTTTTTCCTGCAAGTAATATTTGTTATTTTGTTTAGTTGTCTATTTAGAATCGGGATCTCTGTTTGCAACAAAAAAAGTGCGATTCTCGTTTCATCCAGAATCGTGCAGCTCTAGGTGAGACTCGAAAGCGTCCTGTCTCATCCATTCATAGTTTTGTCGGTTCTCGATTGTTGATATTGTCCATAGTTGGTGATCCATTATCAGCATAGGCGTATTTTTGAACTACAGTATAATTTAGCGTCGATTCACAGAAACATAACATTATCCCAGAGCATATGTCAAGGGTCAGGCCAACCTAAACATGAACATTTCCACCATTAAAGCACCTAATGAGCGCAGATAAATCGATATCACTTCCAAATGGTTTGCTAGATAAGCTATATTGTTCAAATAACATCCTTTTGTGGGGGTGGGGCGGGGGGTGCATTGGCCATCAGCTGTGTCTTTAAGGATAGCCTTAATCATGTTTGAATCAAGCAACCAAATGCAATATTGCTTGTGAAGGTGCTGTTGCAATTTCTTGCGTTTATTTTACACAAGGGAAGGGGGACAGAAAAGCAACCTTGCAATACAGTGTTGGACGATTGTCTAGTAATGGTTATGAAGGACGTACGTATATAGCTACATGCAAATCGCTGATTTCTCTTCTCATCTTGGTATAGATTCATAACCAGGCTACAGTGTCACCGGTCCTCGTATCAGGCTTCATGTCTCATCTCGCTCGTGTTGAAGTGCTAGGAGGCTTTAATGTCCGATATTACTGTTACTCCGTGTTTGTTCATATGTAAAAAGCGAAAAACAACAACTACGATGGGGAAAAAAAAAAAGTTTTATTTCACAGAGACTTTGTTTAGCCGAAATTGTGTAGTTTGTGAAAGTGTAAAAATCTGCACGAAAATGTTTAGACACAATTCAGATGCTTAAATGTCATAGTCTTCTATCCATCGCATCTAGACTGGACACCGTTCTCGTGGGTTCTAAAAAGCACTATGACGATCACTTCTATGGGTAGTTCAGATAGACTTTTTACATTACTTACAGTATATATTTACAGTTCTTAAATGTAGAATTAGCTTTTATTTTTGTTTCTGCTTAAAATGGTAATTTTACAATACATATGGATTTTCTTCAGTGTACAGTATAGATACAGCATTCTCTTCGCTATTACAGTAAGTCTTCTTTTCTCCTTGCTTTTTAACAAAGGTACATTTAAAAAAAAAAAAAAAAAAAAAAAAAAATTCTTAATTTATAAATAATATCTATTCCTAGAGTATAGGCTTGTGGGCACAGAAAAGACCTTGGAAAACATCACCAATATTTATGTAGGGGCAAAAGATGTTTTGCTCGCTTGACAGAGTGAATATTACTTGGAACCGCTGGAACGACTGGTTTTATTGTATACGCTCAGAGTTTTTTCGTAACATGCAAAATATATTGCGCATCCTGTAAAGTGGATTTTAACAGCGTGTGCTAACCAGACGCGACGCGATGAGATCCCGGTTTGTCTAAATCAATCGAAAAGCCAATCAGGACAGCGTGTGGGCGGCGCCAGAGAAAATCGATAAGTACATAATCAAATATCGCACCACTTAAACAATCTTTGTCATAGAATTCACAGTTGGAACGTTCTTGTTTCATTTCAGGTGATTTTGAACTTCAAAGTCACATTAAACGCTTTAAACATTAAATAAAGCACATAAACGTTACATGAGATTATCATTGCCGTATGCTTTGGGGTGGTGTCGAAAAACAGAAACCGTACCTAAACTAGAATCGCGGTCAAAGCTCCGATTAACACGGAAAAGATACTTTTTATCGCGTCTGGCTAGGACACGGTGTCCCGTTTCCCCCATCTCCATTTTTAAACAGTCTAACTTTGCTGCACTGAATCTTTCATCTTGCAGTTTCTCCTTCTTCTAACAAATACGTAATATTCTCTACTCAAAAGAATTAAAAAAAAAAAAGAGTATCCATGTGTTCATCAGCATCTACAACAGATAGTACTGTAACCAAAACAACACCTAACACTGTACATGTGGAGTTTTACAATGCCTCTCCTTTGTAGAAGAAAAAAAAAAAAAATGATGAAGTGCCTCTTTTTACAGATCCAAGCTTAATAAAGCTCACAATAATACTGTTATTTTTATTCTGTAATAATAATACAGTAAAAACAAAACAATATTCACTGCCTAAAATGAAACACACGCATATTTATCAACTGTCAGACAGATCCCTCTGTGAGGCAAGTATGAGGACTACCAGCAATAATAATCACAAAATAGATCTGAAATGTCACAAAAAGACTTTGACTTGCAACATTTAAGGACCACTAATAAGTAAGGGTGTTTTATTGTGTTTTAACCCCTGAAATCACCAAAATGAAGCTTATTTTTTACTACAATATACAGTGTTATATTGTGTCCAAAGTGCCCCGTTTAAAATAATAATAATAATAAAAAAAATTTGTTTTTTATCCAAACCTGCCTTTATAATTTGTACGATTATAAGTCGCATATTTTAAATGCCCTATTGAAAATGTCTGCCTTTTCCATATGCAGTTTATTGGACATTTATGTATGTGAACAAAACAAACAAACAACAACAACAACAAAAAAAAAGATCGTTCTTCCTATTCTATTTCCTCTTCTTCCTCTCTTCTTCTCTTAGATGCTGAATTTGCTTGAGATGACATCTTTTCCTTCAAAGATGTCAATGCTATATGCTTTTGAGCAGTTGTTGTTATACATAATCAACATGATATTGTGTACACCGTGATCAATATTGCAATGGTTTATGTGAAAAGAGGTCATTGTTGTTCTGTGATTTTGCGAGATTTTACAGACTAGTCTGTAAAGTGAAACTAGAGTATAGACGCAGTCAAAGCGAGCTGTTTTTTGAAGAATATAACAGAGAAAATGAAAACCGTTTAATCTTTGTAGTCGGTAGACAACCATATCATACGTTCAATACCAAATTTATTATTTAATCTTTTTTTTTTCTTCTTTTTTGCCAGAGGTTAGATATGTAAGCATGCTTGTGATTACACACTTTTCTAACACTTCTCTTTCTGCGTTACAGCTCTGAATGGTATTCACTATTGATTATATGATATTCTTCTGCTTGTATCATAGGCTCAAATCCAAAGACAAAGCATTTACTCTATTTATGATGACAGAGTTTGTTTGTTTGTTTGTTTTTCAGAAACAATAGAAAAGTATACATATATTTACAGGACAAAGTACAATACAGATTTTAACAGGAGAAGCAAGCAAACGTAAAATATCTTTAGAAGAATCATATATATATATGTGTGTGTGTGTATATATATATATATATATATATGAAATTTCAAATACAGATACTGCAGTCTCTTTACTAATCACACGAGGCATACTTTTAATATTAATGCTGACTACACAACATGACATGCACGATTCCCACTTTTTACTGGAAAAACGCAAGTGTGCTCATGTCATTTGCATGTTGGGGACAGCGTTTTCTTGGCCGCTGGGATTTGGATTCAGGATAGTTTGCATGCTTTTAGCGACACACACGGTTTGAAACAAGGCCACTCAGTGGATTGTATTTTAGGGCCTGAAAGGAATGGAGTGAGGGCCGAACAGGTGCTTGTGCTGGGCTTTTCTTATCTGTGCGCTACATGTTTTGTGCTTTCTCTATCTTCCACCACCGCTGTATGCACGGAAAAGGAATCAATCTGTCCTATTAAAATGGGATCTTGTCTGCCTATGTGTCAAGATTGACACATGACACCTCAGTTCATCAGTAACAGTAGGTGTTCAAACGATCAAGCAATCGATTTGTTTACGACTTTAACAGTACCAATAATCTGATGTCGGACCAAAGTCAACTATACATTTGTACATTTATTTCTAAACTTCCACCGGACGTCTATACAATGATCTTTTCA
This sequence comes from Opsariichthys bidens, assembly GCA_037194245.1. Taxonomy (NCBI): domain Eukaryota; kingdom Metazoa; phylum Chordata; class Actinopteri; order Cypriniformes; family Xenocyprididae; genus Opsariichthys; species Opsariichthys bidens. The sequence goes on along the minus strand of CM074310.1, from coordinate 7,066,591 downwards.
TGACATCAAAATTAGAATCTGCTGATCATATAATATATTGAGGATTCTTGCAAATTCTTTCAAATACATAATGGATTCTAAAGTTTCTCTAACGTTTTTGCACGATAACAATCTAAACGAAAACAATGAAATGTATTCTCAAAAATGATTTGGAGTTTTATTCCAATTTAATTCCACTTCCCTAAATTCAAATGGAGAGATTAAGTGTGTCTGTAATTTAATGTACACTATGTAACTTTTGCACCACTGGTTGTTAAAAACATGCAATTTGCCGAAGAACATTATTTTGGCTGTTTGCTCATAAAACATTCCCTACTAAAGAGATTTAACCAGTTTAGATGGAAATGATCTCAAGCTGACTTGCAGAGGACGTTACTGTAGCTTTACCCATATAGCCACTTTTCCATCATCTTAGAATGATAAGGAACAGTTCTAGTTGTGTTTCCGCTTGAGCCTGGTACGGTTGCACACCGTTCTCGGCACGGTTGTCTAACTGCGCTGAATCGTTCCGGTAGAATCCATGTAGTGACGTCGCCACTCAGGATTGGTCACTTGTCTGTTGCCTGGCTAAGGGGCCGTTCACATATCGCGCCTAAAATCGCTTCCTCCTCCTTTTGCAAACGCTTTCGTAAGCCTTCGGGAGCTTGCGCTTCTGTGGCGTATGTGAATGAACAGCTTTCTCCGCGACTATGGGGAAGTTTCGATGGATTTCCATCACCGAAAAGCCCCTGCAGAAGCTCTAGTACAAGATTTATTTATGGAGAAGAAAAACTCCCGCTGTGTTTGGGTGCACCGCGGACAATTTCACAAACTCATCGCTCCGTCTGGACGATGAGAGATTCAAAGTCTATTTCAGAGTTGACGAGGACCAGTTTGATAATCTTTTAAGAAAAATTGGCCCGAGCATCACCAAACAGAGCTTCTGCCGTGAAACCATCTCTCCTGCACAACGCCTCTGCCTTTGCCTGAGGTAATTTGGCTACCGTTAGGCTGGAGCTGATTGGATGGTTCTTGTCACATGACTTGTGGTGCACTTGCGGCATTCTGGGCTTGTAACCTTAAGGTTGCGGGTTCGATTCCCATGCCGGCAGGAATTGAAGGTGAGGATTGTGAATGAAGCGCACTCTCTCCACCTTCGAGACCATGACTAAGGTGCCCTCGAACTCTAAATTGCTCCCCTTGTAAGTCGCTTTGGATAAAACCGTCAGCCAAATGAATAAACGTAAATCTCGCCGCTTCCATTTTGAGCGCGTTTACCGCGCACTTACATAGGAAACAATGAATATGCGCGCGCAAAAGACACGATATGTGAAGATCTCTACGTTTACACAAGTTAATGTTAAAATGAAAAGAATCATCTCATGCAATCAGTAAACCGTTCGGCCTGACGGTGAAAAAGCGGCTGTTAAAAGACACGTTGCTTCCTTGAAAATGAATTCCAGCACGGCACTGCAACGATCATAATGACTCTTCACAATAGGTGATGCTTTACAACAAACTCTGTTAGAGAGATACATATGGCAGTTTATCTGTTCAATAAAACACCGTCTCCTCATTGCTACACCATTACGAGCTCTGTCGCTTTCTCTTTTAACCAGTAAGCGCTCCTCTGTTCAGTGTTTGTTTTATATTCTCCAGAGATTTAGCGTTTTTCTCACTCGTTGTGACAAGAAAACCTCTGCCACTCCCACTCCAAACACCCGTCAAAGTAGGCGGAGCAACTTTTCTCTATTTACGCTTATGCCGAGGGACGCAATTTCCCGCCAAAACGGGTCTAAAATATAAACGCTTATAATAGGCTTGGCATAGTGAATCAGTGTACGACAAAAAAAGACGAAATTGTTAGTTTTGAACAAGAAAACTTACACAGTGTACCTTTAAATTCTGAATGATGGACATCCCTGTTGTTACTGATGATCTGAAATTTATTTGCCGTTTTGTGCACATTTTCCGATACATTAGACCACATAGCTGCACGATTTGACTCCTTAATTTCTACAGACTGTAGAAGAAAATACAGATTTGTGGGTGGATTGCTACAGTGTGGAACAATGATGTTCAGAAACAGACCCAACACACATCAGGCTGATCTTTGCTGACATTCATTGACAATACCTAATCAGTCATACTATATAGACGCTTTTATGTTTGGTAGAACTATGATTTAAACATCTCTATAGAAGTACAATGAAACAGCAAATTTATGCATAGTTCTTTTGGCTGATGCCTTTTGATACACAACTAGTGCAAATAGTTTTTGTGCAGATAGACTTAGCTCTTTAATAATATCTCTTCTTCACACAGTTTTTCTACAGAGCAAATATTATCTGCATGTATGTCGAATGTTTGGATTCGTGGCTATTTGATTTAGTCTGTGTCCAAATTAACTTTGACTGACCCACAGTGGATGCTTGCTTGGACTTTAGACACTACTCATTTGGTAAGCACTTACATCCGATCGTTTTAATGCCATTCTTGTCAGTAATTTTGACCCGAGTTTCAAGTAGAATTGAGGAATCGTCGTACCCGTAAACACTCCTCTAAAATGGCTTGACGAATCTAGTGAGATTTTAATGTATTCATTTATTTTACTGCTGTTAAAGCCCTAGTTATTCCGTCATCGGTGAAATTTGACCGCTTTTCGGACACTAGTATGGAAATGCTGCAATGCAAATGGATGTTTGGGGCCACTTTTTCCCTCTTTTTTTCAAATACAGCATGTCCGCAAGGAAACAACATTTTATTTCAAAAGAATCTTTGCATGATTTCATAATCATTTTTGAATGTTTTTCAAAACTTTTGTTTTATCCATTCTTATTGTACCAAATGTGCCATTGCTTGAGCGGCGCAGAGCAAACAAATTGAATAGTCCAAAGCTCCTAAAGTCGTAATGCATTCAATTGCAATTCGTTTTTGTGAAGTCTGACAAGTTTATCCACAATAGAGACCATGCAGGTCTCCGAAAGTTTCTGTTAACACCAAAGAATCATATGTCGATACGAACAGAAACATCCAGAAATTTGGTCGTGCTTGTGAAATATGTGCATCATTTTCATTCTGATAACAAGACTCCTTGAAATAGTTTTACCCGATTTTTTGAATTTGCTCCTAACATGACTTGCTTCAGCAACATCAAACACGCATCTAAAATGAAAGCAACTGCACTGATGCGAGATAAATAGATTTTCATCGTGTTTTTCTTTCTTCCTCATTTCAGCTGCTCTGCTTCGTGCAAAGGATGTTAAGATTCACTTGTTTTTTGTCAGCATGGACCAAGCATTTCATTTGTTGTGTTTGCATGTACCTGTTTTTTAAAGAGGTTAATTGACCAAAAATTGACCTTTATAGAACAGCTCTATAACGAAATTTCCAGCAGTGGTTTTTCAACCTTTTCAATTAGACATCAAATGAGTAATGTATTGTGGAAATCCATGAGAGATTAGTAACGCCATTTTATCTTTAAGGACCAAATTCCCACTTTTCTTTGTAACATATTGTGATATCATATAATCGATGTAAAAGAAGGTTAATGTGAATATTTGGATGGAAACGCTCATATCGGTATAGTAGAATTTTACCCCTTGACAAATAGACAATGTAGTAACATGCCATGGGATACTTCACTAGCTTATTTCATAAGACATATTTAGACTTTTATTCATATTTTTTGTGCTGTTTTGTGCTGTTTAGGTGACTACATTAGAACCTAGCTGTTTTCAAAAAGATTTGGTATTTTTCACTGTTTAAAGCCATATCTTAAGCCTTGTTTTATTCTTGCACTAGCACATAATTTATTTTCACAAACTTCATTATCTTTTGTTTTGTTTTGTTTTTTCCAGAAGTTCATATTGAAACATTCGAACTGAGCAAATGTGGAGCTGTTGTAGTAAAGGTATTAAACATTTTACAGTATTCAAACAACCTTAAAATTAAAATCTGCGGTTGTCTTTTTCATTTGTGTTTGTCCAATTTCTATTATTGTTGTGAAACATTTGTTTGCTTTATAACACCTGCTGTTTAGAGATATAGAATAAGGTGTGTGTGTGTGTGTGTGTGTGTGTGTGTGTATGCGTGTGTGTGCGGCCGTTTTATTTTATTTTTATATGTCAAACACTGGACTAGAATAAGTTTGCTTTTTAACTTGCGGGACGTTATTTGTGCGACGTCCGTCAAGCCGAGTCAAATTCTGATTTGATTTGAATAGGGCTTTCACGAACACAAACGCAGCACACAATAGTTTCAGCCAAACGCATTCAGTTTGTTCAGCTACACAGGGTTGTCTACACTCAACTGTCTCTCAAATGAATTTGACCCCATTTTTGCCATTTTAATACCATCGAGATCTCTTTTTCCCCTCCACATAAATCTAGCAAAACGTAAGAATGTTCAAGAAAGTCATTCAAAAGGCAAACCACTGAGAGAAACCACTAAACATACAGTAAACCACAGTTGATCCCTGTAGCAATCCTCATTGACTTCAACCCAAATACCACTTCTCAAACCAGAAAAGAATTTTGCACTAAAGTTATTCTTGGTCTTCTTTGATAAATAGCAATAGAACGCCGATCATAAACGTGAACCAACCAATCAAGCTTTCCGTGCTCTTAAATGATGCTATTTTGTTTAAGAACTTTCTTTGTTCATACAGATACAACATTGAAGATGTGTGATGATGCCGAGGCTGTAAAGTTAAAGAAAACACATAAAACATGTCCGAGTTGTAGGTACATTAAATGAAATGCTTCCTGTTTCCTCTTGTGATCGTTTTGAACAATAATTTGTACTTTTTTTGTACAAGGTAAAGAAGAAGTGGAGAAGGCAGGCTGTCCCAGAAACATGAAGACGTGTTTTGTGTGCGTGTGTGTGTGTGTGTGTGTGTGTGCATGGTGTTTCAACACTAATGAAATATTTACAGGGGAATATTCATAACTGGCCAACTTGCTCCACTCTCTGGAGAGATCTACGCGTTAAATTGAGTTCGACTTATTGTTCTTAAATCAGTTGCTTTAAAGCATTCGTCCGCACTGCCATGTTTCTGGGACGCTTCGTTTCCGACTTACTGTTCTAACGGGAGAACGTGCGAGCGAAGCCGGAACGTCAAGCGTTTCTTAACTACAGGTGATGGATGATAACAACGCCTGGCGATCGTGCATAGCGATGGTCTTTGGTTTCTGGAAGTAGTGGCTTTCCTGTTAAAACTGCTTTGTGGTGTTGCCGAGTTTGTCTCAGTATGACGCGTGTTAGAGGAAGCATAAGTATGTGCCTTCATGTAATCTTCTTGGTGAGCTTGTTTTTCTTAAGAAGCTGAAGCCAGCCAGTTGTGTTTGCACTAAAAACCAAATTGCTTTTGTGATGTTGGTTATTTGAGCAAGCTTGTCGCGTCACTTTAGCAGTATGCATGAGGGTCGGTTCTAGGGACAGAGCTTGTGTCTTTCGACATCTAAACTAGTGCAGCTTAAGAAATCCCCGGAATAAAAGCTCCGCTTTGTTCTGTTTCGTTTCGATCACATCGTTGGATGACACCATCGCGTCTCGATATTCCATATATAAAAGAAACATCAAGCATATATAAAACGACATGCCATATACGATATTTAACACGTCTGTGGAAAAGTCACACATTTCTCTGAATCAGTGGGAGTGCATGAGTTCATGAGGTCGCCTCGAGACTATTGGTCATGTTATTTTTGGTTTGTGTTGCATTTGTAATTTATTTTTGTTTCGTTTCGTTTATTGAAACCTAAAAAAGGCCTACATGCTTTTCAGTCTTACAAATGCACCTTATTCTCACCTGTCTGGAACAGACAGGCCTTGTAATATCTCTAATTTAGCACCTTACTACACAGCATGATTTCACTTTATGCCGGTTTTGCTATACTTCCATGCATATGATTTGAAAGAAAAAATAAACCTTATATATTTTGTGAAAATATTCAAAGGGATGTGCCAAAGTTTGGAGGCGATCTCCCTTGTTTGTATGTTTATTATTACTTTTTTTTTTTTTTTTCCTTTTCCTTCTGCTTCAGTTATTTCAGTGGTATCTCATGTAACCTTTCTTACAAATGTGTTTAGAAAAAAAAATATTTCAGCAAACAGTATCATTACTTGCCATTTTACAGTAAGCCCTGTATTTTCACGTATATTTACCAGTGATGTGTATTTGTTATTAAACAGAAAATAGCCGTAAAAGCTTCATTATGTTACATAATATTGTGACTTTTTTCGAAAAACTGTGAAGACTTGCATATACTTTATACAGAAGTATTAAGCCTTAATGCAAAAGACTAAAAAAAAAAAAAAAAAAAAAAAAAGAGTGGAAGAATAACTGATTGTTGCAAAGTAAGGATGATTTTTTTGTAAATGTTACCAGCACCTTTTTTGTAATTTTCACTCTCTGAGGTATTGTAAGTTCACTCTGTTTGTGAAGTTTGAATATGAAGGAATAAAAAAAAAAAATAGTACTTTCCTGTACATTAAAGGATGGGACGATTTGTGTTTTTATTTCTGGACCTGTAGCTGGGATTGTAGAAACCGGAATTTCTGTCATTTCCGTAATACAGCCCCTGGTGGATTTTGTGTAAATATCAATGTATCATATATCAACAGATGAAAAGTGAGATTTCGTTTGTGTATTTCTGCACATCATCTACATATCTTTTTGCAGAAAATAATCGAGAAAACAAGCAGACTACCATAGTATTTATTTTTGGTAGTAAATGCGGGTTTCATACAGGTTCGGAAAGACATGAGGGTGAGTAATTAATGACAGGAATTTCATTTTTGGGTTTTTAATAGCAAAGAAAAAATACTGTCATTACTATATATATGTATAATATATACCATTAATTACATTTACCATGTGAGGCATCTCATCCTCTTTCATTCACATTACACACACACACACTATTAGTGGTTCTCATCTCTCAGCCAGGGTCACACTATTGTGTGGTGACCAAAGCAATTCTAAGGGGGGGGGCCAGATGACTTTAAAAAGGGGAAGTTTCACAAAAAATGAAAATCATCCATTGATTTACCCTCAAGCCATCCTAGGTGTTATATGACTATCTTCTTTCAGATGAGCACAATTGGAGATATATTTAAAAATGTCCTTGCTCTTCCAAGTTTGATAATTGTAGTGAACAAAGATTTTGAAGCGCAAAAAAGTGCCTCAATCCATCATAAAATTAATCCATACAACTCCAGGCCTTCTGAAGCGAATTAAATTTTTAAAAGAAAAATATGTATATTTGTAACTTAGGGGGTAGTCGGGGCCTAATGGTGAGGGAGTTGTGCTTGTAACGTGAAGGTTGCTGGTTCGATTCCCATGCAGAGCACTAATTTTGACTATGGGTCACCATACTTGACGATACGTCACGATTTTCACTTTCAACTTTCTAAACTAGAATCATTGGCTTCCTGGTCTAGTTCCGGCAGAAGAGTGACCTCTGACCGAATGAATGACATATTGATGAACGCAGGAAGCGCAAGACACTGTGCGACATTATTCTTTTTAACCACAAATGCTCGTCTTGTACTGCGCCACGCATGACGTAATCACGTTGGAAAGGTCACGCATACGTAGGTGAAAGTACAGATTACTAAAAGCGAACATGCGAAGACTAAGCCAAATGGCCTTTACAAAAAAATGTAAAACAAAGATGTCAGGTGACTTTGAAGCTGGAGGAGAAAACGAGATGGAGTTTTTTGCCCTACCGCTGTATTTCCGCCTACATGACCTTTCCAATGTGACTACGTAATGTGTGGGACAGAGCAGTGCAAGATGAGCATTTGTGGTTATATAATTCTATTAATAATTTCGCTAGATAAGACCCTTATTCCTCATCTGGGATCGTATTGAGCCATTTGAAGCTGCACTGAAACTGAAGTTTGGACCTTCAACCCATTGAACCCCATTGAAGTCCACTATATGAAGAAAAATCCTGGAATGTTTTCCTCAAAAACCATTATTTCTTTTTGACTGAAGAAATAAAGACATAATGATGACATTGAAATTTTAATTCTGAAGTGAACTAATCCTTTAATGGATTATTTTGATAGATGGACGCACTTTTTTGGGCTTCAAAACCTTGAGCCCCATTCGCTACCATTATAAAGCTGGGAAGAGCCGGAATATTTTTAATATATCTCTGATTGTGTTCATCTGAAAGAAGAAAGTCGTATACACCTAGCATGGCTTGAGGGTGAGTAAATTATGGGACTATTTTGCTTTTGGGGGGAACTATCCCTTTAATGAAGAATAAAAATAAGACAAAACAAGTATTAGAATACGCTAAAACAACTAAAATATCAAGGAATTTATTATTCTTATTTTAATTTAAACCCCTAAACATTTTTTTTTATATATATATATATAGAGGAAGACTTATGAGAGTCTCTTTTTAAAAGATACATTTCATAAAATAAATTTATCGGGAAGAAATCGTATGAAAAAATCATATATATTTTTTAAAATTCTTATCCTTACTCCTCCACCAGTAAATCATGAATAACTGGAAAACTCAAGGCCTTCGATTATTGTTGTGGACTTGTAATAAAAAAAGGTGTAGATCCACTGCAGTAAATATTTCCGGAATGCTGGATTTTATGTCATTTTTGTCTAATGTAAGTGTGTTGCCTAATGTGACAGCGGTACATTGCAGAACTATAACCATTAAATCAAATGGTTTTGGGGCAAGCCCTGAGATAGACATGTTCCTGGATTATCTTTTTTGATCCTGGAACAACTGTCAGATAATTTAGTCTATCCCTAAACCTAACCCTACCCATTAGTTATCCCTAAAATCACAGTGAAATGATAGCACCTAACCCTGGTTGAAAGCCTAAACTTGTCCCTCAAATCTGATTGAAATGTTGTTCAAGGATCAAGAAAGAAGATGATCCAGGAACATGTTACACTTGGTGAAATCGGGTGATTTGGTTTAGCGGGTGATTTGAAACATGCATTTGATTTGGCTGCCAAAGTTTGCATTAACGCATGGGATTTATGTAAGATATAGTTCATTCAAATTTCTGTCATCATTTATTCACTCTCACATCATTCCAAATATGCATGACTTTCTTCTGCTGAATTTATTTTTAAAAAAAGTAACTGACTAACTGATGATTGACCTTTTTCTGTGACCTATCCCTTTAAATAGATTTACCACTGTTAACACAAATAACTAATTCGACAAGGTAATTGATCAATTCTATTGTGTGATTAAAAAAAAAATCTAATTCGAGCTGATCATTTTCTGCAGCTCAAATGTTTGCTGTATCTCTCACACACACATGTTGTGTTTATGTGTTTTGTGGGGACTTTCCATAGGCGTAATGGTTCTTATACTGTACAAACTGTACATTCAATCCCCCTACACTATCCCTACTCCTAATCACAGAAAACACTGCATTTTTACATTTTTAATAAAACATTGTTTAGTATGTTTTTAAAGCTATTTGAAACATGAGGACTCATGAAATGTCCTCATAAAACATGTTTACGTCGTAATACCAGTGTAATACCCATGTCATTATACATTATGTCCTCATAAATCATGAAAACAGCACTCTCACACACACACATTCACTTTGTAAAAAGTTGTGTGGGAGTGACTTGAGAGGTGGGCGCACTGAAATGATCAAAACTCCACCCACATACACAGGTACAACTGGCCAGATCTGTAAAAATCCAAAATATCACAGTGAAGAGGAGGTACTGTATAGAGCGCTGCAGTGAAGACGTATTTTTGTAGGGCAACCCGGAAGTTCACATCACCCTGCTTCCCTCAGCATTGGCTTTTGGATTTCTGCAAAAAAAATAAGCTCCGTGACCAACAAAAGTTTACGATTCTTACTCATTTTGTTCATCATGGTAATCCTCACATATAAACACAAGCCTAACCCTGTTGAAAAAGCTAGCATATGCGTGTTTTGAAGCATGGAAGCCGGTTTGAGCTGGTTTACGCTGGTCCTGAGCTGGAGCTGGCTGCTTAGAACCGGTATAAACCAGATAAGGACCAGCTCAAACCAGCTTCCAAATACACATATGCTGGTTTTTCAACAGGGAAATACGATTGGTAGCATTAGCTGCCCGTTATAACGAACTACACCTTGGTCATATGATTTCAACATCACCATCATTAAGATTCCGGTCTTTATTTAAAAACATTTTCCTTCAAAGTTTGAGTTGGAATATTTTGGAAGAACCCCCCCCCCAAAAAAAGAGACGCCGCACACTCCAGCACGCGAGGTGGCGCCACGCACCATTTTCTTGGCTCGTAACCCGCTAGCAAACACAGAAGAATCAGATGTTGGGAGACTTGCGTAGTGAATGTGACTCCGCCGACTGATATCGTTCAGAATTTCACATAACATGTTAGACTTTCTGAGTTAACGGACATATTGACTCGCGAAATCTCTGACTGTGTAAATCAGCTCGGGGACAAGAGCGAAATTGACCGTTTTTACGCTTCGACTGGACACGTGGTTAAACTCCAGCATGGCCGCGTCCAGCTCTCCTCAGAAAACAACATTAAGGTGTCATTTTTATCTTGTTACCCATCATAAACTAGCAAATTTTTCCAGACATCTAATGTGTATCTTATCTTACATGTTGATACGAGCCTTCTTCTTCAAATTAAGAGTGGGAAGCTAAAACCGGCACCTAAAATATTAGTGAATTGTTCTTAATATGAGCAACAGTTCTTTCCTCTAGCATTTCTTGTTTTGTTTTCCTCCACAGAAGTCTGAAGGAAACTTCCGCTGAGGCTGCTGATGAAGAAAAGCTTCCCTTTGACATCAGTGCCAGTGAAGATGAGGTGCTCTTCATCGCTTCATGCTCTTATGACTTATTTTACTTGCCCTGCCAAAACTTTCACTGGCTCCCACAATGAAAAAATAATAAAGTAAAAGAAAAGAATTGAAAATGAGCCTACTAAATAAGCCTAGTTATTGTTTTTTGATATACGTAACCTTAATAAATAAATTTAAGACACAAAAAGCTATTAAATTCACTCACCTGAATTTTAAATATCGACGGGTAGTAATAAACTAGAAACAAATAATCAAATTAGCACAAATTGAAATGAAATAAACTGTGCTTTTCAGGTTATGTATGCTTAAACAAGTTATTTTCTTAATGTTCTTGTCTTTTTTTTGAATTGCAGGAAGGCAGTGATGATGAGAGAAAACACAACAAGCTTCTGGAAGCCATCAGTTCTTTGGGTGGAAGAAAGAGGTTTGATTTTTTTTTTTTAGTACTGGTCTAATTGAAATAAAAATGTGTCACTGACAAAAGCAAGATTCTGGACAGACTGGCCTGAAATCTAAAATCCGTTCACATCCTCGGACTGGGAATTATGAACGCAGCTAAAGCTCCTCTTGGAATAAATAAGGGGTGTAAAACTCTGACTCACAGCAGGCATGAAAATCCCTCACCTTTCGGCGAAATTCGCCGTTTTGAAACCAAAATAGGTGACCTACGTGAATCGTGTAGATTCGATGACAAAACTTTTTTTGGGGGGGGGGATTCATATCCAGTGAACTGCGATTCAGTGAATTGCGAACAGGTGCGCGTGCCAGAAGGGAGCGCGAGATTCAGTGAATTGCGAACTAGGTTCTTCCCCCAAATAGCAAGTGAGGGATGATTGACAGATGCGTAAAGCCTATCATTAAAAAGAGACTGAAAATCCACACCCATAAAGATTCCCGCTCGATCCCCCTTCCACTCGCGCCTTTTGACTGACGAACAGTAGGCGACGGTCATCGCGGTACTTCTGACTCCTGAAGGTAAACGGCCTGGGTTCGATGTGGAGAGGTGAAATATTGTTTTGAGTGAACTTAATCCTCTGGATTCGATGATCGCATGGATTATCTTAAAATACTCCGTCATTTATGTTTCCTCAGATAAGAGGAAGACATCAACAAGCCATGCAAGTTATAAAATGCTCAAGTAATGCTGAACAATAAATCTTAATAAATTTGAAATCGCTATGGCTTAGTGATTATGAAAATTTATTAATTTGAATTACAGAACATTGTATTGGCTGTCAATCATGATGGAAGAGTTCAGTTACAGCATGTCCACCATCTCTTGTGGGGGTTATGCATTAAGCCATTTGTGGTGCCCCTACCACATTGTGCCTCATATACTGTAAATGTTAGACCCAGTGACGGGCTGGCATGAAATGGCTTGCATAATATTTAGTAAGGAGGCCATAATAATTTTTGACTCATGGCTGAAGTTAAGTTTCTCCAGCTCTCCCCAGGTTGGCAAAAAAGCATCTCAAAATGCATCAGATTGATGCTTTAAAATATGGAATATTTACATTTTTCTTCCGGGGGAGCATGCCCCCGGACCCCCCTAGAGGAGTGATATCCTTCTCACCTTTTTCACCCCTGAGCCGTTTTCATGCCTGTCACAGACCTGCAGAATTTAGTGTCAAACCTTTAAATTAGTCGGGCTTGTAATCTGAAGGTTGCAGGTTCGATTCCCATGCCAGCAGGAATTGAAAGTGGGGATTGTGAATAAACAGCACTCTCTCCACCTTCAATACCATGACTAAAGTGTCCTTGAGCAAGACACCTAACCCCTAATTGCTCCCCTTGTAAGTCGCTTTGGATAAAAGCGTCTGCTAAATGAAAATAAATAAAATTAAATGCACCTGATCCAGCTAATCAAATCCTTCAGGTTTATTTGAAAACTCTAAGGATGTCATTTATAAAACTTTATGTAAATTTTGTCCTAAAAGTGTAGGTTCATGCTAAAGCTAGAAAAGTTTTCAGATGTGTACGCCAGACCTGCGAAAAAATCCCAGTCTGCGGAAGATTGTACATACGAGTTTACTATGCATAACCTTATCATTTTCATGCATCTTCCTGTCCTCGTGACACTGTGGTTAACAGCCAAAGGTACAAAACATTGAAAAATATTAGATACTGACTATAAATCATCATCATTTAATCCAAAAGCGACTTACAAGTGAGGAAATTAGGGGTTAGGTGTCTTGCTCAAGGGCACTTTAGTCATGGTATCGAAGGTGGAGAGAGTGCTGTTCATTCACAATCCCCTCTTTCAATTCCTGCCGGCATGGGAATCGAACCGGCAACCTTCAGATTACAATGCCGACTCCCTCACCACTAGGCCACGACTAATTAAATGTTTACTTCATTACTTTTCTCACTCTAGTAAAAGAGCTTATACGCATGGTCTAGTTTCCGTTTGGTGTGCACACATTTCACAGCAAGTTAATTTTTTTATAAATCCCAGTATGTGCGTGGAAAACTCCGTACACGTATTTCTATCCCCATTTTGTGCGAACACAACGGTCATACATGTGGCCCTCCAGCAGCTGAGTTTTGGACCCTTGGAAGAAATGCTTGTGTACTAGTATGTTGTTGTACATTGTTCTTATTTACAGATTTTTGTTTTTCCCAGGAAAAAGCAGAATGAGCGTTCTGAAGCAAGTCTGCAGGTCTCCGAGTTCTTTGTCAATGCAGAGGGTAAGAGCAGAATTCAATCTAATTGAATCCCATCTTGATCAAGATGGAACTTCTGTCTTAGATTTAATTTATTCTACTTAAAGGTACTGGAGAAAAAGTCAGCCTTTCTGACCTCCTGGGAACCATGGAGAAGACCCCAGGAACCTCCAACATGACCAAGAAACAGCTGAGGAACCTCCAAAACACTCAAGAGACTTTGGAGCTACCTCTCAACAAACAGGAAACAGAGAAGGTCACGAAATGCTTCATTTTGAGTTCAGTCAGTCACTCTGCGATGAACCCAGAGGCTTGTCGCTTTTACAAAACACTTTTCTTTAATCAAAATGATTTCAGATTATTAGCAATTATCGAGGAAATCATTTCAATAATGTACTCCATATAATCGTCAAATGCATGTAAAAAGTAAGTAGCAATCGTTTAACGAAGGAACTTGTGACTTTAGTTACTTTTGGGAAGTGCACCCTAGAAGAGGATCAGTGACAATTTATTTCAATAATCACTGGGAGCAAATCTTTTACTCTTGGATCTGATTTTCTAGTCTGTTTTATTCTTGTGACACCCTTGATACCCCTTTTATTTTACTGAATATCCTGGAATGGCTATAGCCATATACTCTTGCATGGGGTTAAAAAAAGGTAATTTGTTTGTTCTCTTTGTTTGAATTTTTTTCTCTACTCTGTCCACAGATTCAGAGAGGCATAGCATATGAGAAGACCTCTAATGAGGTGTCTGCCTGGAAGAACATCATATTGCGCAACCAGAAGGCCGAACAAATGGTGTTTCCTCTGAACCAGGAGCCCTCGGGACCTAAACCGGTGGAGCAGGTTGTGGCTAGATGGAAGGTGTGGATATTTATTTATTGGAACCGTTCATATTTGTCATGGTTCAGTTTGTGTCATTAGCTAGTGTCATATATATTCTTAATGTCGATTAAAAAACTATTGCAAAAAGACGGCCTTTCCATTAGCGATGTTATACGGATAAAACTCTCTTGGTAAGTCCTTTTCTGAAAGAAACTTCCATTTGAGCTTTATTTATTCATTTGGAAGACGCTTTTATCCAGAGCGACTTAGAAGGGGAGCAATCAGGGGTCAGGTGTCTTGCTCAAGGTCACTTTAGTCATGGTATTGAAGGTGGAGAGAGTGCTGTTTATCCACCTTCAATTCCTGCCGGTGTGGGAATCGAACCAACAACCTTCAGGTTACAAGCCCGACTCCCTCACCATTAGGCCACGACTACCCCTACCCCTACAAATACCCCTTATTTGTAGCGTAATGTTTGCCACAGCTTTTGGAAGCCCTTCTCCCTCATATAGGTGTTTCTCTATACTCCATATATGCTTCCTCATTTCTTCGCTCCTCCAGCCTGTGACCTGGAAACTATCAAAGAAAATCTCAAAGGCCATTTTAATTCTGTTAAAGCCATTTTATTTCAATTTTTTTAAGTCAAGTGTTAAGCAAAATTGCATTTGTCTTAAAACCCCCATTTTTATTTAATTTATTTACTTTTTGTGCTGATCCAAAAAATCTTCCGATCAGTGACTTTACACTTTACATGGTCACTCGCTTTAACATTAACCTAGATTAATGTGCGCTATTTTTAGGTTATTCGTGCGGAGTGTGGAATTAGCATGCTTACTGCAAGACATGGAGGCGACGATGCGATCGCTTGCGTTTGTTCCCGATAACAGCAGAAACGACTTCAAACACTTCTTCATTTTTGTTCATACAGATAAGAGTAATACATCATTTGAAACTGTACTGTGTGAACTCACAATAACAAGAGAACTTTGTAAAATGAAGAAAACAAACAGGATGTGCATTCTGCTGTCTCGTCTCCCTGAACCCGAGCGTGTCACAAAAATAAACCAAAACTCCGTGTACACTTGCCTCACAGACATGAGGAATATATTTATAGAACGCTTGAAATGTCAGGGGAATTTCAACCAATTCAAGTGGAAATCAAATGTTCTCAGGTTATGTCATCCGTATGAAACGTGCATACAGGCGCATCAATTACTGCGGAGATGACGAGTCCGCACACGATGTGACGAGGTGTCATTGTTTTTTTTCAGAAAATTAATGGCTTTCAATAAATTTCAGTTATTGAGCATTAATATGTATGGTGAGTTTGTAAATAGAATTTAAATAGATTAAAAAAAAAACATTTTCTGATTTTTATTTAGAAAAAAAAATGATGATTGAAAGAATCTAACACTTCAAACTTTAAAATTCAGTTAGATTACATATATACAAGTCTGTTTGTGTCTTCATTTACCGCACGGACACATACAGATACACACCAAATACAAAACCCAATCCCCTGTGTACTCCTTCACCATGTTTTTGTTTGTTTCGTCTATTGTTTCTGCGATCAAAACTGCCGCAATTCATATCTCTCCTTTCAAATCCTCCCTCCAAAGCGGCTGCTATTTCCTGATGGAAAGCACGGAATTACGGTGATATCTACTGTTATGTACTGTCCGTGAATTATTACGATAGCCCAGTTCACGAGTTATGATAACATGAATACAGCTTGGTTGGCTGTGTCGCCGACGACACAAGCGGATTTAAAGGGTTAAAAGCTCATTTATATGACTCATCGATATACGTGTGCGATTATTCGTCTAATCGCTTAAATGAACGACTAGTTGAATAGAAAAATCTCTAGTCAAGGTCATCCCTAAATTTTAGTAATACTAATAATAATGTATTTTTATGAATGTTATTAAAATGTTCTGTTAGTGTGCTATGTAAACAGAACAAAAAATGCTGATGAATGCTTCGACTTTTTTATAACAAGCACTCAACTGATGAGTTTCAGGAATAAAATGATTGACTGCAGGGGGACTTTAACAAAATCTATCTACTTTTTTTTTTTTTTTTTTTTTTTTACAAATTCACACTGCTTATTTAATGCAAATGTGGTTTACTTCAGTGTTTGCTAATGAGAAATTTCAACAATATAAATGATTCAGCAAACAGTTGCATCGAATTTATAAATGAAGACGAGTGTAATGTTCACTGTTCTGTCAAACTGCTTTAACTTTGAGTCGAGTGTGCAAACATTGAAATGTGCAAACGGGTTGGTAAGTTAATTATCATTTTAAAATATGCCTTTAAGTAGCAGTTCACCATTGCAACCACTCATGTTACATCAAATGCACTCGTTCTTTGTTATTCATTACGTTTATTTGACCTGATGTGACTAAAACATGTTTGGTAGAAGCACTTGCTTTTATCTTGATAATAACTTTGTATTCTCTGACAGCTTCAAACTCCCCTGGAACAAGAGATTTTCAGACTCTTGCACAACAACAGCCAGCCAGTCAATGACCCTGTTTTGACTCCTGTCGAGGAGGCGTCACTTAAAGCCATGAGCTTGGAGGAGGTATGGTTTTGACATACACACATGAGTCACTAATACTTCTAGTACTGCATTTTTAACCAACCAGTCCTCGAGGTGCATAAACACAATGGCACGGATCTGCATGTGCGCTTTTTACCAGACTGTCCAATCAATGTAATGTGTACGAGCGGGAAAATAACATGGGAAGTGTAATCCACAGCTTCCATACAGAGATTAAGAATAAGCAGCATCAAGCACTGGAATTGAGATTGATTCTAAGAATCTGTTTTTAGTGAAGAGAAGCGTTGGTATTGAGGGCTTAGTGATATATTGAGAGTTCGCCGATGTTCATATCACAGTATGCATATCGCATTTGCGGAGGCTTGTGACTCTGTTTTAATTCAAGATGGCTTTAAAAATGTTTTTCAAATTTATATTTAATAGATTGTAGCATCACCTTTTTCTTGACCAATATTGTAAATAAAATTTAACAGGAATTTCTTTAGTATTTGGTATGCGCCACTTTTGGGGTGTTGCAGTTATAATCTGGTTTGGTGGAAACAGACATTTTAGGGCAGGATACTGTAGTTTCTTGCTCACATGTCAAAATCTCGACACATTTCTACTGTATGCACGCTTCCCTGTCGATGCGTATGTTTGGTGAACAAGCAGCACATTAACTATTCCATCTTTGTTATCTGTCCAACTCATCATTAATGTTCTTCACTTTGTAACAATTTGTTTTTCCTGGCAGGCTAAGATTCGTCGTGCTGAGCTACAAAAGGCAAGAGCGCTCCAGTCATACTATGAGGCAAAAGCCAAAAGAGAAAAGAAAATCAAGAGTAAAATGTGAGCTCTACACCTGAATGTTTCTGACAACTGTTTGTCTGTCTTTCTTTTAGTTTAACCACAAAATATATCTTTCTCAGGTATCACAGGGTGCAGAAGAAAGCCAAACGCAAGGAGTTGTTGAAGCAGTTTGAAGAAATGGTGAAGACAAATCCTCAAACTGCTTTGGAAGAGCTAAAAAAGATTGAAATGTCCAGGATGGAGGTGTGTGGTGAAGTATGGAGAGAGATTATGAATGAGTGAGAAACATTTGGGCTAAAGTATATTTTCACTACAGGAGAGGATGTCTCTCAAACATCAGAACCGTGGCAAGTGGGCCAAAGCAAAGGCTATCATGGCAAAATATGATGATTCGGTGAGTTTATTTGACTTATTTTATACCAGAATGTGTTACTCATGATTTCCATCCCTTAATATCAATTTCATTACCGTCATTTTGGGTATCTTATACACATCAGGCACGCAAAGCAATGCAGGAGCAGTTGCAGATAAATAAGGATCTTACACAGAAGATGGTGGTGCTTTCTGATGATGAAGATGAAAGCAAGGACGAAGGATCGCAGATCGTTCCCGATTTTGTGAACGATCCTGAGCCCATCATCGACTCGGTCAATCCCTGGATGAAAGGCCAACTTACTCGTGAAGAGCCTGCGGTCAGCTGCGACACACCTGAGGATCCGCAAACAGAAGAGGAAAACGAGGAAGAGGAACTTATCGGAGAATTTGAGAGGAAGAGGAGGTTGAGGCAAGCTGATGAAGAGGGCACTACTCCTACGGAAGAAAAAAGTGAGACCAGGCTTAAAGAAAATAGTTTACACACAAATTATAATTGTCGTTTAGAGCTGCACGATCAATCGTTGAAAGATCGCAACCTCGACTCAAACACCCATCCAATCTTATTCCTAAATGATAATTATTCAAATCTTCGTCAGCATTGCCGTTGACCCTAAAAAAACAGTTGTGATGTATGAAACGGCTTCACAAACAGTCTTTTCAACCTCACAGTATCATCATTTCTGTTACAAATATTCATATTATCATAGAACTGGGATAAAAGTTTAGAGTTTGAATATAAACACAGATGTCTATGGTAGCGATCAGCTTTTGAAAGTCACATGGCGCTTCATGTAACAATTGTATTGTTACGTTTAGAGCCGCAACTAACGATTATTTTTTCTGTCAACTAATCTAACGATTATTTTTATGAAGGTTTTTTTTTTTAAATTAATCTACTGATCTTTTTTATGTAAGCAGTTCATTGAGGTGTAGAAACACTGGGACACGCCATTATGTAATAATACGATTTGATTTTGATTAAAAATAAGCCGCTTATGTGTGCTCGTCCAGTGGTGGACATTTGAACTTTAAAATGAAGAGTGTCAAAGACTTTCTATACAGTCTTAAAGGAACTTTGATAGTGTTCAAGCCATTGAATAAACGTCTCCTGAACCGTGTATTTTTCCTCTTGCGCTGTCTGTAATGCAGGGAGTCTTGTGATTGGTTGTCAAGCCAGCCAATCAGAATTTAGCAGCCTCTGATTGGCTGGAATTTTGGCACATTGTAACGCTGGTTTGTGTTGAGCAGGCGAGCGGTCGGCGCTTAGCGAGCGCGAGCAACTGAAACCTCGCACGTGCGAAAGAGAACGTCCGCGTACATCCAAATAAACTTCTTTGAAATGCAAAACTGATTTTCTCCTCAACTCAGTTCACGTGTGAAATGCCCTTTTGCACGCTCAAAATATGATCTTGCGGGTGCAAAAATTTGGCAGAGCTCCAATTCCATTGGTGGAACGCCATTTCGGTTCTGCAAAGGGAACAAAGGACCATTTGATTTGGCCTCAGTTTAAAGTATTCCCATACTTTTGATAATCGTGGTCTGGGTTTTTGTGATAGAATGGAACTTTCTCCGTTCCCAGGAGCAGAAGCCGCCGTTACGCCAGATGAATGTACACAGTGTGACGTCGTTGCAGCACTAGTTACGTTGTTAAGCCAGTAGGTGGAGACAAGTGACTGTTAAAAAAAGCTTTTGAATCATTCATTCAAACCATTTTTTTAAATAATTAATTCCAATTCATTAAACATTTTAAATAGACTGCAGCAATTAACATTTGTCAGAGTAAATTCCATGTTATTTTGTTCAGAATCGTGAGAATTGTGATCTGTTTGATACAACAAATTGTGATTTCTCAATTCATCGTGCAGCTCCGTCATCGTTTCCTCGCCCTCATGCTATTCTCCAACTATATCATTTACTTTCTTCCATGAAACCCAAAAAATTAATGATTTCTATCTGCTTGTTACATAAGCAATATTGTTTGTCTACTCAATTTTTATGAGAACACTTTCAACATCTTTTTATGAGCACTGCTTATTCATGTCGAACAATTATTCTATGAAAAAGTTGAATCACTGTCTGGCCGAATGTGATTTTTGTATGGAGGTAAAGGTTAGGATTATGAGTTTTTTGGGTTTTTTTTGCTAGTATGACCGCACGCCGTGAGTGAGATTGGTGCCGTTTGATGTTTGGCATATGATAGGGCGTTTAGACCCAGAAACGGTGACGCATGACGTCAGGCTTAACCAGTGGATAATGCTCAAACGACTCTAAACATCAAATGTAGACTGTTAGACTCGGTCTGTTTTTTACACAAAGCAACTGAATGTCTTCAGAAGACTTGTATAGTGCACAAGTCATTTGGACCGCTTGACAGCTGTTTGTCACAGTGTGCTTCATGTTCACAGAAGCAACGCATTTTCATTGCCAAATGTTCTGCATGAAAATTCTGTCCTATTTTTGCTTGTGACCAATAAGTAAAAAATGGGCTCAATGAAAATGATAATTCGCTCTCTGACAGTAGGTGGCACTTGTAGAACAGTCGAAATTGTCACGTAGAAGAAAAGAAGTCAAACAGCATTTGAATGTTTTCAAATTGCCGTTCAGTTTTTTTTTGTGTGTTCACCAACTTCTTTGGTCCATGGATTGAAAGTCCACACAACCAAGCTTTCAAGCTTCAAAAATTGATTTGTAGTAATTGAACAGTCTTCTGAAGAGATTGTTTTGCATGATGAACCGTTTTAATTTAGGGTTTGTTTTTTTCACATATAAACATTCATCAAAACACTCATATAAAGCACAATAAATAACAAACTGGACAGAACAAGCACAATTGCATTGGCTCTCACACATCAAGCAAGTTCAGTTGAGCTTGTGTTTACTATATTTGATGTGCTTTATATGAGTGTATTGATCAATGTTTATATGTGAAGAAAAACCTAAATTAAAACTGTTCATTATCTAAAGTGTTGGTCTCTTTAGAAGATTTTGATTTAACCGCTCCATCTTTTTATAAATGTTATCAAGCTTGAAAATTTTGGTTGCTGGGACGAATAGTAATCTCTCATGTTTCTTCAAAGCTATATTCATTTGTGTTTTGAAGATGAATGAAACGCTTATGTGTTTGAAATGACATGAGGGCGAGCAAATGATGACAATTCTCATTTTGGGTTTCATTAACCCTTTAATCCATTACCGCTTCATTGAAAAATGCTTTGCTCCTTTAACTTTTTTGCAGCTTACTGCTTCTGTAACATTTCAGGTGATTCACTGGACTTGACCTGCTTGAATTTGAAAAAAAACTTGAGAAAAAGCGAGATGTTTTATCTGGCGGTGTATGTGGTGATTCTCATCCAAACTATTTTTCTTGTATTCTTTAAGCAGGACACGCAAGCGAGGCGGTTGGCGAAGATGTGGCGGTTGGCGAAGATGTGGTGGACATTTCTGACAATGAGGAGGATGATGATAAAGAAGAAGAGGAGGAGGAGGTGGATGTTTCTGAGTTTAATACCCTTTTCAAGCTTATGAGGAGTGAGAAGACACAGGAAGCGCAAGAAGATGGAGAAGAACTTTTGGACGAAGGACCGAATCGAGTCAGGAATATGGACGATCTTGAGGTTTTGGGTGAGGTTATCGAGCCCCAACCCATTGTGGCTCCATCTCTGCCACAAACAGCTGTTGTAGAGGCAACTTCAGAGCCGACTAATAAAAAGAACATGGAAATCAACCTCAACAAAGTCCTCACCAAAGAAACCAATGTCATCAAAGTTCCCTTTTTACCAACAGTGGTTGAAGAAGTGAGTTGAATGGCTTCAACAAATTTTAATTTACAAACACGAGAACAAAACTGACCCTGTTCACACCTGGTATTAAGATGCGTTTTGGTTTATTGGATCACAATGATGAGAGAGACACATTCCTGGTGTTTTAATCCATCTCTTTTGTCTAATTTCATCCACTTCTGTCCTGATTTCCTCGAGGGTAAATTTATAGGCTTCTTCAGATCTAATGGATGAAATAAGCTCATGCAATTTATATATGAATACGAAAGGAAACAACGGAAAAACATACGGAGAGCAGGAGCTTTCGTTTCTGCTCTGATATCTGCAAGACCGGCCAAACGCTGTGAGTCTGTTAGAAATGAGGAATGGCATGTTTTTTTTGTCTTTTAACCAAACTTGTCTTCAGCTGGCAAAAGTTTAAATCCTGTCTGGCTTGAGCAGGGGTTTTCAAACCTGTCCTGGAGGATCCCTAGCCCTGCACATTTTATATCTCTTCAGGTCCTGCTAATGAGCTGATGAGTTGAATCAGTTGTGTCGGAACTGGGAGGCGTTCAAAACGTTCTCCAGGACAGGTTTGAAAACCACTGGGCTAGTGTACTTCCCATAATGTTTTACGCATTAGGTGAGTAGGTGGTCTCAAGTAAACACGTATGACCACATGAGCGTCTACACTACCAAAGCGATCCGGTCGAATGCGTTTTCGACGAACTCTGGAAGTGGTTGAAAGTGGACAAGCGCAAAACGTTTTAAAGCCTGTTGACATCTGTATTTAACTTGTGATCCGATCGACCGAAACTCATCTTATCACCAGGTGTGAACAGGGCC
This sequence comes from Opsariichthys bidens, assembly GCA_037194245.1. Taxonomy (NCBI): domain Eukaryota; kingdom Metazoa; phylum Chordata; class Actinopteri; order Cypriniformes; family Xenocyprididae; genus Opsariichthys; species Opsariichthys bidens. Next base: position 7,043,954 of record CM074310.1, on the reverse strand, counting down.
TGAGGCCTGGGTTAACTTGGGCATTTAGTTTTTGAGTTGTTACATTTTTTTTTTTTTTTCTTGTTTTAAAATGGTTTCACTTTCTTGTTAGGAGCATGATGAACAGATTTCTATCATCAAGGAGGCTTTTGCTGGGGATGATGTCATTTCTGATTTCATAAAAGACAAAAGGAAACAGGAAGCTGCTGGAAGGCCCAAAGTGGTGGATCTGACCTTGCCCGGCTGGGGAGAGTGGGGAGGTGTTGGTGTCAAACCCTCTCGCTGGAAACGTAATAGGTACGAATGCTTATAATCATTTTTATATTTCAATTTCAAAACATTTCGTGTCTTTCCCCCATCTTTGTTTACGATTGTCACAATATCATATTTTCAGTACATGATTATAAAATTTTACTATTGGTTTGGAGCGGTATCTTGAGATCTGACTGAATAGCCATCCGGACCTGTAATTGAAGTGAAAGTCAAGTCACCTTTATTTATATAGCGCTTTTTACAATGCAAATTGCGGCAAACCAGCTTTACATTAATAATTGGCAAATAATTTTGGCTGCACGGCAGCTCCCAAAGAAAATGCTGTCATTGTGCAGCTTATTCTATATATTATTGATTCATTGCGTTGCAAAGATCAATAGTTATTAGTCTAGTTAATTTAGGTATATCAGCACTGCAGAAACAGTGACGTAATCGTCCGGCTCAGCTCAGTTCACATACAACGGCGCCAATGCTGCTGAATATCAAGCAAGTGTCCCCAACTTAAGCAAGCCAAAGGCAAGGAACCAAAATTCCAACAAATGGAGAAAAAAACCCTAGGAGAAACCAGGCTTAGTCGGGGGGTCAGTTCTCCTCTGGCCAACAGGGAACACTTGTCCGATAGTCAGGCAGAGTTACGGGTCATTAAACCGATTTGGAATTGCAACAGTCAAAATATTTTATCCAGTACCATCTAATTTAAGATCTTTGGTGAAAAGTGGATGAAAGTGACATCCAAGTTGATGCACACATAGTAGGAGTAGTGAGCACACAAACAGAGCAGTGGGCCGCCTTTTTTTTTTTTTTTCTCTGGTGGTCGGGGGTGCAAGAAATACACACACATTGGAATCAGTGGTTCGGAGCATCAAAGTCACGTGATTTCTGTAAATGATGCTTCGTTACGTCATAATTGTTTCACAATTTCAACACTTCACGTGACTTTGGCAGTTTGATACGTGAAGCAAATCGCTGATTTGAAACAAATATTTGTGAACTTCGAAGCAGCGTTTTGAAATCGGCTATCACTAGATATTGTTGAAAAGACGTTATTTTCTTTTCTTGGTGCACAAAAAGTATTCTTGCCGCTTTATAATATTAAGGTTGAACCACTGTTTTAAATATGTTTTACTATCTTCTAGGCATCTGGGCGTGTTCATTACTATTGCTGGTAATTGACCCTTCGCAAACAGTTTGATTGACAGGCGATCAGACCAATCATAACCCTGAATCCAACATTTTGTCCAACAAAGCGGTCAGGGGAGTTAGTAGATTAACGTTGGTGAACTTTAAAAATTGTGTGTCCTCACGTCTTTCCGCGCTTGAAACAACATTCCTTCTGATGTTCATTCATGTTTATTTGATGCTATAAATGAACTAGTATGAAGAGATGATCGAGGAGCGACACATTAAACACACACTAGACGCTATTTATTGTTTAAACTTCTGTTAAACTGTTTCATATGTCTGTCGACGTGTTGTCAGTGTCCTCTTTGCTCCAGGATGTATTTTTCACCGTGTGAGAGCGTGAGAGCGCATGACTGTCGGACATAGCAACAGTAACTAAAGGGGGCGGGGCTTTGCGACGCATCAATAGAGGACTTGCTAGAGACATTGGGTTTTTTCAAAAATATCTTAATTTGTGTTCTGACGATGAATGAAGGTCTTGCGTGTTTAGAACCACATGAGGCAGAGGAATTAATGACAGAATTTTTTTGGGTGAACTAACCCTTTAGTTAACCCTCTATCAAAGCAGTTTTTTGCTCTCACAACTCCAAAAATTGACTCATTTATAATCTACAGTCTCTCTCTTCTGGCTAAACGGGCCCAAGCTAAATAATGATGTCACACATAGGATGAGAAACTTTGTCCAATCAAACGATTTCTGAAATGAGAATTAATTAACCTGGCTCCCTTAATGGTGCAATGCGGACCACTATATCAGTCCATCTCAATTGAAATTCACACACACTATTCCACTTAGAGCACTATGAAGAACGTCAGACATCTTAATTTCTTAGAAAACCTTAATATCGTAAATTTACAAAAAAGCCTGTAGCGTTTAGTTTCCAAGGCATGTGCTCTTCACGTTTCAATTGGAAATGTCAACACTTCAAGGAAAACTGCGCTTATGAATCTAATTCACTGGATCTTTAATTTTCAGAGACAACTATAAGCCTTTTGTAGGTTCATTACAATGAAAAACACTGTGTGGCTGTCAAAAAAAAAAATTCTATTTGCCAGAGCATTTCACCACGTTAAACGGCAAGACTGACTCACAAACCATTTCATCTTAAACTCAAGCTATTGGTTGAGACGAGGGGAGTGTTTGAAAACAGTCATTGTGCAGTTCTGTCTGGTGATGCAAGTGGTCCGGAAATTACACGCTTGACCTTTAACCGTATAGTCAACATGAAATCCAAATTGACCCCTTTATATGTCCCTCGTCTTTGTCCATACATCCGTGCACGTTATTCCTGAAGCAAAACATGTTTTTGGAATCTGTTATAAAAATGTAATAACATGCACCCCCACTAAAACAGATAAAATCACAGACAGAGAAAATAACACGAACTAATTGGCAGGTACGTGATGGAACATTGTGTTGAATGTAATCAATATGCTGTTTATTGTTCGCTGCTGTTCTAATGGTTAACGCAGTAATTTAATACTGTTAATGTAAAAAGGTTTACAACAACATGATGAAAGGTTTAAAAAGACCCATTATGGCCTTTTTCTTGGTTTTGTTTTTTGTGGTCAATTTAGGTTTCCATGCTTGAATGTTCACATTTTTCGCAATTGACGTTGTTGCAGCACCTCTCTTCCCAGTCTGTCAGTAACCAGTTCCTGTCTCCATAAAGCCCCTCCTTCTCAAAAGCACAAGGTGCTCTGATTGGTCGGCTGGATCAGCGTGTTATTGATCAACTGCCTCAAGTGTGTTTGGGAAATGTCACGCCCCTTACCATAACTGCAAGTTTTATCGCACCAATAACTAACTCAACCAGGCCTCGCCTCCTTATTTTTCAAATGCCTTGGGCGGGAATTATTTCAATGAGGAATATTGTGACGCGTTCGTTCTCGGAAGAAAACTCAAGACTACAATGGAGGCGTTTCAGGAAGTTCAGAAACAGTGACACTGATATAGAGAATAAATCTTTGGACCTTTTTCATGCTCAAACAGCAACATTATACTCTAAAGAGAGTCGAAAATGCAAAAAAGCCTAGGTCTTCTTTAAAGAAAAGTATTTGAGATAAAACTGTTTCCTTTAGAAATGCATCATGCACTTTTCAGAGGTAAAATGGGTTTCGAGTTTGAATGGTTTTAAGCTGACACACTCTTTTTAGACGGCAGTCCTCAGATCGAAGCTTTATCGTGATCCTAACGGTTCATTTGTCTCTGTAGATTTAAGGTGAGAATGGCCCCACTGCCTCCAAGGCAAGACAAGAAACTTCCTGATGTCATCATATCGGAGAAGAGAATTCCAGCAGTCACTTCCCTTCAGGTAAACGATCGCCCTCCCTCAAAAATACTTCTATCAAATTGATATGAATTTGAGTAAGGCAATCTCAATCTTGTGAAGAATGTATTGGATTTCTGAATTTGAAATGAGATGATATACAAAAAAACTTTTTTGCAATGATTAAGAAGTTTAGAAGCATCTCAATTCAGTTCTGATGTCATCTCATAAATTAAAAAAGAGCCCAATCCTGCATTTCTTTAATTATTATTATTATTTATTTCTTAGGTTAGTACTGTTCCGTTCCCCTTTCTAAACACGTCGCAGTATGAATCTTGTATCCGTACTCCTATTGGGCATACGTGGAACACGCACAACGTTGTGCAGAAGATGACGGCACCTAAAGTCGTCACTGCAATGGGTGCAATCATTGAGCCGATGGCCAAAGAGGTGTTAATGAAGGCTAAGACCTCAACACCAGCGGCTAAAGGAGCAGAAGTCCAGTTGGGGAAACAAAGAGGGGAGAATATGGGCAAAAAACGCTCCTCAGAAAGAAATCAAGGAAGATCGCAGAAGAGGAAGAAGTAACAGGCTTGGAAATGACTTCATAAATCACCAAACAACAAATTTTTTGTAATTTATCTTTTCCAGTGATGAATAATAGATGAGTGCACAAAAGGTCAAATGTTTTTCAATAAATATGCAGATCTTCTGTTCAACCTCCCTGGCATATTCGTTTTAAAAGACCCTGTTTTGTTGCAAACCCCAATTAAGTTTTTGTCTCTCCTGCGTGAATGTCTTTTTAGATCAGGGGTTCCCAGTTCCAGTCCTCACCCCTTCCCGCTCGGATCATTTTATGTCTCTTTTTTTCTGACACCCTCAGTTAAGGGGTGGGTTGCATTCGACCATATGTGCACTATGAAGTGGACTTAAAAGGGTATTTCTTCATCTTAAGCAAGATTGCAATCCTTGTACACGAGTGTAAAGCGCGTGAGATGCGACATTTGCGTAAAGTCAACTATCATGATATTATGGGATATATAAGATGAAAAGACATGTTACCAAATTCTGTTTATTTTCATATTAAACATCGCAGCATACATTTATCATTCAGTTTAGGGCTTTTGAATTTGACATTTTAAGTGAAATGTATAAATAACATGTGTATGCATATTATAAAAATTAAAAAAAACTTATATGGATTGTTATGGATTACATGTATTAAAGGGATAGTTCACCCAAAACTGAAAATTATCATTCGCTCACCCTCTAGTTGTTCCAAACCTCTATACATTTCTTTGTTCTGCTGTACACATTAGAAGACATCTTGAAGAATGTTTGTAACCGAATAGATCTCACCCCCATTGATTATCAAAAAAATATCGAGATCTGCTTGGTTACAAACATTCTTCCAAATATCTTCCAGAAATTTCAGTTTTGGGTGAACAATCCCTTTAATAAAAGCTACTTAACTGCGCTAATTGAACTAAGGCCTATTACTGGCTATGTCTGTGAAAGCAGGCCTATGAATTTACAACAGTGTGGCAAATGTGTTTCTGTGGCTGTTTTTACTTTAAAAATGATAGATTATCTTCTGGCTATTAGCTTTTGGTAACTCAACATTTTAATCGTGAACTTGATCTGCTGCACATGGAGTCTTGAGAACCCTGAGACCATTTCTATAGAAATAAATTTGATGAGATGGGAAATTACTTCATGTTCCTGCAGTTTGGTTGAAAAAAAAAAAAACTGCATATACCAAAAAAAAAATGCCATTCTAAGGTTTTCATGTAAATCTAAATATTGTATTTGATTAGAGTTGCAGTTAAAATACAAAGTTCTGTCATGAAACTCTAGATGGTGCAGGCTGATAGGACACAGCTGATTGGTTCCTGTTGTATCAGTAGCAATAGGGGTAACGCTACGCAAAAATGATGGTTCAGTATGTACCTCGGTACTGGAGTCACAGTTCGGTGCAAATTCAGGGAGAAAACTAAATATAAAATTGCTTTTTTTTCCTTGTTTCACTGTCTTTAAATAAATTCAATTATAATAAAACATTTCCGAAGGATAAAAAACATATATATTCTAATGCTGTAAATGCAGGGAGCCCTTACTTGCACATTATAATAATATTAAAGGTTACAATTAACTTCAGAGCCCAAATTATACATATAAGGAATTTTTTGCATTGACTTCTAAATCTTTTTCCTCTCCAGCTAGATTCATTAACACTGGCCGTCATATTGTTTTCATGGCAGATTTATTTAAACACATTAAAAACATCAAGACAGGTTAAGTAAAATATAATGAATGGATTGGCTGATATAGTGCATACATACAGAGAAACTTTTGTTGAGTTGCATTTCAAATTGAGCCATTATATGAGATGGATTTCAGCAAGTTGAACATACCTTCAAAAGTTTTTTCAAAACTTGCAATTGAATGTGAGGGAAGAGGGTTTGTTGTAATCAAAAGTAACTAAACGAGGAGCTTTTTGCGATTTATTGGTGGTTAAAAGTGGTTAATTGGCTACACCTCTGTATTCGCCTAGTAGTCAATAAACTCGCTGCTCAATCTTCTAATGCTTGGTCAGCATTTGCTGTAGCAGTTGCAGCGCACTTTAAGAACCCTCCCTCTTCCCCAGCTCCACCTGTATACATCTGCTATGGGTAATTCATGTATGTTGTGATGTACAGCAGCATGTTTTGCTCACAGCAGCGTGTCGTGTATGTTTTGGCAGTAGGAATTCCCATACAGCCGCAGCAATGACCAACAGCAACTATTTTTTTTTAATTTATTTATTTTTTCATTTGTTTGGTTTTGTTCATTTTTAGAATTTTAGAAATAGAATGTTTGGAACTTTTATATAAAAATCTGTTAGTTAAAACTAAAATTGTGTCATTTACACACTCATTTGTTTCAAACCTGTATTTTTTCCTTCTGTGGGACATAAAAGAAGATATTTTGAGAAATGCTTCTTTTTTTTTTTTTTCTTTTTTTTTTTTGATCCATACAATGGAAGACCAACATTATATATTCTTGAGTCTTCCACAGAATAAAGTAAGTCATAGAGGTTTGGAAGGGCATGAGGGGGAGTAAATGATCACAAGATTTGGTAACACTTTATTTTACAGTGTCATTGTTACATATGTTTTCACTTCATATATTTACTGAAGTAATAAATAAAAATTTTCCATAATTACATGCAATTAACCCTAAACCAAACCCTCATCCTAACCCTATAGTAAGTACATGTAGTTACTTATCATTACTCAGTACTTAAATGTATAATTACACTGTAATACTAACACCTTAAAATAAAGTGTGACCCAAGATTTTCACGTTTGGGGCAATAATTAGTTTAGTTTCCCTGTACACACCCAAACACACTTTTCAAACCGTTCTTACATGCTTGCATCATTATTTCAGTTTAAAATTTCCTGTAAAATCAACAAGAAGTTGATGCATTGGTGACAAAAATATTCGGACCTCTAAACTCTGTTTAAAACTTAATTGCATTAAACAAACTATCGAATCACTTGCTATTTATTTTAAAGACAGCATATTTTTTAGTAAAACATGCCACAAAAAAAATGTTTTTTTAGGATTTAAAAGATTATGCAATCATCAGCATGAAGGAAAAGGTTGTGGTTTTTTTGGTCACATTTCATAATTTTTGTGAAAAACTACACCAGTGTAAATAAGCCTCCAAAAATCATCTTCACCAAATCCTTCACCTTCATTGCAACGATGAGTAAGAAACGTCTGTCTTTATTTGTTGGCATTTGGTCATTTCTTTAATATTTTGTAATCGCAAGTGAGTCCAAATACTTATTGAGGTCACTATATGACTGTAAATTTGTTTGAACAATAAAGACTCTAATGTAAGTTTCTGCAATTTAAATGTAAGGGCTGTTTACCAAACAACCCCCCCCCCCCCATGACCCACCAACCATTATAACAGTGGGACAGAGCATGAGTCTGGCAAGGAGAATTACAATTTTCCATGCTTAGTTTCTTCCCAACAGAGGATGTCTTTGTTTCTTTGTCCAGATCAATGACAGATTCCTAAAACCATGGAGTTTTTTTTTTTTCCCCATACTGAATAGCATCTCACCTGACCCCACGTGAACACTTATTGCAAGGGAGGGGCAGCGTGGCGTGTTGCATGAAACATCCATTTTATACGCAACTGTGACTCAGCAAAAGTACCTTTCAAAAGTCGAATGTTCACTGCCGGATCTGTGTGTACAGTTGTTTTGTGTTGTATGTTATGATTTTAAATGAGCTGCTAAAAAGCCTGTTTCAGTAATGATGGACGCTGTGTTTTTTGGGGTTGTCATTCTACAAGTTTTGGCATCTGCTCTCTGCTTTCCTAACGGGGCACCAGCTTCAGCATGTGTGGATATGATACCGAGGCATGGAGCGATACAGCCCCAGCCAAACCCTGCTCCCTACACCATCCAGCCGAGCAGCACTACTTTTCAGACTGGCACACCCATCACAGGTAAGGGAGGAAATACGACGGGGTCATTACTGTTTTAGAAGAAACATTTCGTAAATAAATTCTTGATATTCGACATGAATTTTTCCAAGATATGCGTGACCGAATGCAAAGAAATGAAAAAAACTAAAAAATAAAACAGATGATTTGCTTTGCTTTAATTGCATATTAGTCACCTTGAAGTTTGTTACAATCAATTTCTGGGAATATTCTATCTGCATTTTTAAGATATTTTGCGATTTAATACTCTTATGCATGCACAATAGAGGCCAAGAGTGATATCAGGTCTAGGAAAATTGACATCTTCACCCTTTATTCAAATATTATTAAAAGATTTTGTACGAATATTTTGCAGTGCTTGGAGTCACATTTTTGTTTGTAATAACGCAATGAAACGTGCCAAATAATCATTTTGGCCAGGCTGGCATTCAAAGAAATTATGAACACAACAAAATATTAATGATTGCTTGGTTAATGTATGCTTTTTCTTTTAAACTTTTTTTTTTTTTTTTTTTTTTTTTGCATAGCAAACTAAAACCTGTTTCCTTTTCCTTTTTACCAAATAATTTTGTCAGATAACTACCAAGTCCAGTGTTTTGTTCTTCTCTCATATATTATACATAAAATATTTGATAGCACTTTAGGTAACACTTTATTTTATAGTGTCACTGTTACATATGGTACATGTATGTACTGTAGTAATAACTATAAATTATGCATAATTAACCCTAAACCAAACCCTCATCCTAACCCTAACCCTATAGTAAGTACATGTAGTTAATTGTTATTACTCAGTACTTAAATGTATAATTACACTGTAATACTGACACCTTGAAATAAAGTGTAACCGCACTCTATTTTACAGTCTTGTTCCCCATGTACATACTATGTACTTATAGTTATTACAATAACTAGATACTAACCCTAAACCTAAACTTAACCCATGAAGTTACCTCATATTACCCAGAACTTTCTTAGTACACGTACTGTAAAATAAAGTGCAGCCAAATGTTTTGATGGTTTAATCATTAAACAAATTTCACTTTTGGCCACTGCTGTTTTATGCAGTATGATTTACAGTCTGTACAGCACAAACGCCTAAAATAGTGTTAAAGTGTCTGTTCATTTGTTGTTCGTCAGTTGCAATCAAAGGTCCAGATTATAGTGGTGTGCTCCTTGAGGCTCGCTCTGGATCCGACACAAATGCAATAGGAACCTGGCAGATGCCTCCAACTAACACAAAGTTCTTAGCGGTAAGGATTTCCGTATGTCTGATATCAACATTGTGGTGCATAGGAAGCACGATGTTACATAAATGTATAAAATACAGAACCACTTATAATTAAGAAATGTTAGAATGCGCTGCTTGCCTTACGGTAACGATAATGCTGTTCCTTCATTAAAGAGTTACCACACAGGAACAGATGAATAACGCATTATTACCGCTCCAACTCTGATTCACTCAGGTTCATAGTTACCATGAATAATGCATCATTTATAGTTAATTCTGAAGTGAAGGTCATGGTAATCCAGCAGTAATTACATGAAAAGCATGATAACTCTAGTAATGATTGAAGTCATTGAAAGCTTTTGGATAGTAATTCCCTCCGATTGAGTTGGTAACGCTTGAGTCATTACATGATCTTCACCTTCGAATATTGATCCAAATAGTAATTCGTCTGGAAGGATGTGGTAACACTTGAGTTATTACTATCTGAAACCTTACTAAAACCTCAAAAGCTTACAATGACTTCAGTCGATATTATGGAGTTAACATGCTTTTCACTTTAGAATTCTGATGCAAATTATTAGTAAGCCCTTCTGACAGATTTGGCAATACTTGAGTCATTTCTAGTGGGTTACCGTGACATCCGCCACTTATATCACACATTCATAATGACTCACTTCTCTTCCGTAAACAAACCCAGAGAAATGCTTCTATATGAAACATGAAGCTAATGAACACACAATAAAGATAGTAAATGATTGGATTACATGAGAAATTCTAAGAAGGTGCAGCGGTTCTTATAAAAGAAGAGATTTTTCAACAACATAATATGACCTAAATCCACATTAGATCACAAATGGAAGTTACTGCATACACTGGAAAATTGTTTAAAGTGAGTTTTGAGAAAAAGCATTGTGATAATCAAATAAATTGTCTTATGTGGCTTGATGCTAATTGTAGCTACAATGCACCTTTTATATTTATCAAAAGAATTCACACACGTCTATAAGAAAGTTTTGTTTTGTTTTCTAGAAAGACCATTTATAACAAGTGGATAAATGTTTGTTGGGATAAAAGTGATGTTGATGGGCAATCCATGCAATGCCAGAACAGAGGCTAATGGTGGCTAAATGAAAACAAAAGAATAATGAAGATTAGGTCCCATACCCGGCAGAGGTGTGAAAGGTTTGTCGAGTGAGAACAACAGAAACATGAATAGGGCAGTTCGTGATGCCAGACACTGTGTTACGATAATACATTAAAAAAAAATATGGTGAGAAATACCAGTTTGCAATATCAAGCAGCATAACAAACTACTGAGTCCGGAAGCCAGTCATTCAATTTACAAATGGCCGCGTTCACTAATATGTTAAAAGTGGATAAATTTGGTAATTGGAGTTACTGAAGCTTGTATACTTGTGTTTCCTAGTGTTCAGGAAACGATCAAGGTGCCATCACCCATGCCAATACCAACATAAAAAACAACTCCACCCTCTACACCTGGATTCCACCAGCTACGGCAAAAAGCGTCTTCTTCATGTAAGAGAGTGAACAATAACAATCTCAAATTGATACTACCTGACTGTAGGCCTACTATTGATATATGTTGAAGTTTGTTCAAATTGTGAGAAATGAAGAATGTGATATTTGTATGCATTTTTTTCTCTCTCAAATAATTCATAGAAATGCTTAAAACACTCATTATTTTGTCCTGGATTTCCTTAGGGCCACCGTAGCCCAGCAACGCGCTGTGTTCTGGGTAAATGTGAAATCCCCGACTCTGACCCAAAGTGAGTAAAAATGGAAACAATAGGATAATTCTGAAATCCCTATAGTTTTGTACATTTTATGTACCTACATAAGATATTGTACAAGCGCAGGTCCTATTGTGCCACTGTACATTTACACTTACATTTAATCATGACGCTTTTATTCAAAGCGACTTACAAGTGAGGAATACAAGCAAGCGATTCTTCATGAAGACGCAAATAGACACAGGAAGTGCTCACAACACTAGTTTCAGACATTGCTCAGAGTAGCATAAGCTAGAATAGGAAAAAGAAAGGATAGATTTTTTTATGAAGAGATGAGTTTTCAGCTGTCTCTTGAATATTGCCAGGGATTCTGCGTTCCTGATGAAGGTAGGGAGATCGTTCCACCGGCAGGGAGCAGTGAAGGAGAATGTTCTGGAGAGTGATTTTGTGCCTCTCTGTGACGGTACCGCAAGCCTTCGCTCCTTTAGTGATCGCAGGCTTCTGGTGCGGACGTAGCGTTGTAGCAGTGTGTGGAGGTAGGAAGGTGCAGAGCCTGTGGTGGATCTGTAAGCAAGCGTCAATGCCTTGAACTTGATGCGAGCAGCGAGGGGTAGCCAGTGCAGAGAGATGAAGAGGGGCGTGACGTGGGCTCTCTTGGGCTCGTTGAAGACAAGACGAGCAGCAGCGTTCTGGATCATTTGAAGAGGAAGTTTGATTGCACTTGACGGCAGACCAGCCAGAAGAGCATTGCAGTAAATCAAGCCTTGAAATGACCAGAGCCTGGACGAGAAGTTGTGTTGCGTGCTCAGTCAGAAAGGGCCTGATTTTCCTGATGCTGTGTAGTGCAAATCTGCATGACCGAGTTGTCTTTGAGATGTGGTTTCTGAAGATAACTCCAATATTCTTGCTGAATTTGATGGGGTAATGGTGGTTGTACCAAGCTGTATGTTGATGTCGTGTTGTAGAGTAGGAGTGGCAGGGAAGACTAAAAGCTCAGTCTTTGCCAGATTGAGCTGCAGGTGATGCCAAGTCGAGATGTCCGCCAGACAGCTTGAGATCCGTGCAGCTATTGTGGAATCATCTGGTTGGAAGGACAGGTTGAACTGTGTGTCATCAGCATAGAAATGGTAGGAGAAACCATGTGCCTGTATGATGGGACCCATGATATAGTGTAAATGGAGAACAGGAGGGGTCCAAGAACTGAACCCTGAGGAACCCCAGTGATCAGTTCATGAGGTTTTGATACCTCCCCTCTCCAGGTGACTCTGAAAGACCTACCTTTGAGATAGGACTCAAACCACTGGAGCGCAGTACCTGAGATGCCCAGTGACGAGAGGGTGGACAGAAGAATTTGATGGTTTACGGTGTCGAAGGCAGCAGATAGATCCAGAAGAATGAGAACAGATGATTTGGAACCAGCCTTTGCAATCCGCAGGGAATCCGTGACAGACAGTAGCGCAGTCTCGGTTGAATGGCCGCTCTCGAATCCGGATCGATTGACGTCCAGATGGTTGTTCAGTGTGAGGAAGGATGACACCTGGTTGAACACAACTCATTCAAGTGTTTTCGATATGAATGGTAGGAGAGAGACAGGTCTGTATCTGTCTACAAATGATGTGTTTCATGTGCGTTTTTTTAAGCAGTGGGGTGACCCGAGCCTGGTTGAATGCGGTAGGGAAAGTGCCTGTGTGGAGAGACGAGTTAATAATGTGTGTAAGTGCTGGTAAAAGAGTGGGAGAGATGGCTTGTAGAAGGTGTGAGGGGATGGGGTCTAGAGGGCAGGTGGTGGGATGACTGGAGACAACAAGTTTGGATACTCTGCCCCTACAAAGTCTTGATTTTTTGGGTCAACTAGAATAAGTTTTCATGCTTGAATGCTTTCACATATTTGACATTGTTGCAGCACCTGTCGTCTTAGTTTGTCAGTAACGCTCTGTTTAGTTCCTGTCTCTATGAAGCCCCTACTTCCGAAAAGTGTAATGTGCACTGATTGGATGACTGGACCAGCGTGTTGTGATTGGTTAACCGCTTCGAACATGTTTGGGAAATGTCACGGCCCTTATCATAACTGCGAGTTTCAACACACGTACTTGCCCTGTCCTAAATGGAACCCTAATCCCTTGCGATCTTCCACCGAGTCCACACTTTTGTGACGTAACGCCAGCTTGACTGTCGGGTTGAAGTCTTCTACGGCAAAAGTGCGAATTGAGGGTACAAATCAGCTGTATAGAGGGGCGCCCTTTTGAAATGTAATGAAATGATGCCAGGCGTGATGCAAGTGTTTTTTGCTAGTTTCAGGCTCACACAGGTATCATACCCACGTCCATCGGCGCAACGCGAGTGTTTTTTGCTAGTTTCAGGCTCACACAGTTATCATGTCCACGTCAAGCGCCACGTTGTTTAAATAGCAAATGCTCATCTGTTCGCCCATGGGCTTGCTGGTCTGAAAACAAGGTGTGTTCGGGTGCATTGTTGGCAACACGCCAACTGAAAATGACTGTGCCATTGACCAGCAAAAACCTGCTCTAAAGTAAATGGTGCCATATTTTTTTTTTTTTTCAATTTTACTATTTAAAGGGTGTGCTAGTAATATACTTGTTACACACACAGGGACGCAGCAGCACATAAACATGCCAAATATTTAAAATAAAAGGATTACAACGCTCATAAAAACAGATCTATTTCCTCTCTGGAGGAGCATTCAGTCTTTCCGATTGCAAATTCCACCAATAGCGAATCCGCCATGGTGCACTCGCACCTGGCTTTTACATTTACAGTTGTGTTCAAAATTATTCAACCCCCCAATGCTGTAAATGGTTTTAGAGAATTTAGAGTACATTTGTAATTGAATTCAGAATGAAATCCTACAAGGACTTCTTAAAGAAGCATATGCAACTAAAATGACATCAATTGGTTTTGTAATACAGTAGTAAATGTTTCTTTTGTGAATTCTTCATTGACACAATTATTCAACCCCTTAAAGACTACCACTCTGAAGAACAGAGGTCCATTGAAGTGTTTTCAATCAGGTATTGAAAGCACCTGTGGATGTCAGGGAGCAGCAATAAAGCCTAATAAGCACCAATTAGGCAGCTTTAAAATGACTGTGATACTCAGCTCCTTCTAGACATTTACTGGTGTGGTTACAAACATGGTGAAGTCAAGAGAATGGTCCAGGAAGACAAGAGAAGAGGTGATTACTCTTCACAGGAAGGGCAATGGCTATAAGAAGATTGCAAAGATGTTAAACATACCAAGAGACACCATAGGAAGCATCATTCGCAAATTCAAGGCAAAGGGCACTGTTGAAACGCTACCTGGTCGTGGCAGAAAGAAGATGCTGACTTCGACTGCTGTGCGCTACCTGAAGCGTAGAGTGGAGAAAAGTCCCCGTGTGACTGCTGAGGAACTGAGAAAAGATTTGTCAGATGTAGGTACTGAAGTTTCTGCTCAGACAATACGGCGCACCCTGCGTAATGAAGGCCTCCATGCCAGAACTCCCAGGCGCACCCCCTTGCTGTCTCCAAAGAATAAGAAGAGTCGACTGCAGTATGCCAAAAGTCATGTGGACAAACCACAGAAGTTTTGGGATAGTGTTCTGTGGACTGATGAAACAAAATTAGAACTGTTTGGGCCCATGGATCAACGCTATGTTTGGAGGAGGAAGAAAAAGGCCTATGAAGAAAAGAACACCTTGCCTACTGTGAAGCATGGCGGGGGGTCAATCATGCTTTGGGGCTGTTTTGCTTCTGCAGGTACTGGGAAGCTTCAGCGTGTGCAAGGTACCATGAATTCTCTTCAGTACCAGGAGATATTGGAGGACAATGTGATGCAGTCCGTCACAAACCTGTTTCAACAGGACAATGATCCCAAGCATACCTCCAAGTCCACTAGAGCATGGTTGCAGATTAAAGGCTGGAACATTTTGAAATGGCCATCGCAGTCACCAGACTTAAATCCGATTGAGAACCTCTGGTGGGACTTAAAGAAAGCAGTTGCAGTGCGCAAGCCTAAGAACGTGACTGAACTGGAGGCTTTTGCCCATGATGAATGGGCGAAGATACCCGTAGCTCGCTGCAAGACACTTGTGTCAAGCTATGCTTGACGTTTAAAAGCTGTTATAACTGTAAAAGGATGTTGTACTAAGTATTAAGATTGAATGTCACTTGGGGGTTGAATAAAACTGATAATGATGTGAGCAGAGAAAAGACATTTGTCTTTATTTCATTATAAATGTTATGTTATATTTGTCTGACCTACACGTGCCTCTTTGATTTAATTGTAAGCAGGATGACTGAATGATCAAAATCAATGTCAAACCGGCCAAAACAATCAATTTCAGTGGGGGTTGAATAATTTTGAACACAACTGTACATTTAGTCATTTAGCAGACGCTTTTATCCATTGCTTTTAAAGGCAATGGGAGATGACACTCTGATTTGTTTATTGCACATTATGCCCAAAACTCACCCATGATTCATTAAGAGACAAGGTACAACCTTTTTGGACCATGTGCCTGATGTGCCAACTATTTTCTCTGTTGTTAAACTAGCAAAAGAGGATTCGGAGACGCCCTAAGTGCACCTGCGACCCAGTGTGCCATTTGGGATAGGGCCACTATCAACACATTCAACTTGGCCTCGCCCCTTTATTTTCCACATACCTCGGGCGAGAATTATTAATATAATAATTCTATAATATTGTGACGGTTTTTTTTTTTACAATGGAGGCTTTCGGGGAGTTCAGAAACGGTGACACTGATATAGAGAATAACTCCTGCTGGACAGACTTTGTGCTTTGTAACTTTGCAGACATTTTTCATGATCAAACAGCAGCATTAGAAAGTTGAACATGTAAAATAAAAGCCCTCTTTAATGACATTCGATTCTTTTCTCTCCTAATTATCAGGTGGAGGAGGAACATCACTTGATGTAAACAATGGCGCTGAAAGGATTGCCACACCTGTGCTGATACTTCTTGTCCTCCTGCTGGCAAATGTTCAATGTCTCGTTGCTTAAAAATGATCCGTACCGAGTA
This sequence comes from Opsariichthys bidens, assembly GCA_037194245.1. NCBI lineage: Eukaryota > Metazoa > Chordata > Actinopteri > Cypriniformes > Xenocyprididae > Opsariichthys > Opsariichthys bidens. The sequence goes on along the minus strand of CM074310.1, from coordinate 7,027,724 downwards.
AATCATACTGGCTCACTTACTCAATAAAATATTTAATCCGCATTGAATATTTAAACGTACAATTTTTTTTGTGAGTAATATTTAGTGGATAGTTACATGCATATTTTAACTGAATTATCTTTAAATAAATGAACAAATAAATGTAAAGAAAACGCACAATAATGTCCTTTTCTGCTTTGGATTTATTTTGGGTTTTATTTAATGACCAGCTGATTGTACATTATGCCTTGTGCATAAACGCAGATTAATTAAGAAAGAGACCAAAGAGAGGATACACAAGAAACAACCAACTAGCATATTGATGTAAGAGATACAGTTGTGTTTTGTTTGTCTGACCAATAGAGGACCGAAGAGGCCCTCTAGTGGCCACAACCTTCAGGTTGAGAACTAGTTTGTCTGATGTTATTATTATACGCGTAATTTTCAGTGTTAAGATGACACATTGATGATGCAGTTATGAAGTAATTGCGCAGTAATTGTTATTTCAAAATCAATTATGGGACATTCTTATTCAAGACACAACACATTTAGTTAATGCATTCACAACTTCAGCGCTGGATTACTGTAATCAACTCTTAGATGGATGACCCACTATCTCCATTAATAAACCACAGCTCGTTCAGAACCTCAGGAGCGCTGACTAAAATGTGAACGCAAGATTATCATGCCTGTTACCCAGGTGGCTGGATTACATCTGCTCACATTAACATTTGCATGTACTTATGTTTGCATTAAACATGTGCCAGCCAGAGGTCTTCAATGGAGAAGATTTTAAATCTAATATTTATGCTACACTGTTTTTAACTGTTTTAATAAAGTATTTCCCTTAAAGCTTCTTTGGAATAATGTGTATAGAGTAAGGTCACATATTCATGTGCATAAAGAGAATTTGCATACCATACCAACTACTCTTAATGTTCCAGGAATAAAAATAATAAAATTCTTAATTTAGTATAACTATTTGAATATATTTTGAATTAGTTTTTATTTTTGAATTTTCCATTTTAATTTGAGTTTTTTCAGTTTGGTTAATTTATTTCAAGTAATGAAACTGCTTTTTTATGGTTTTAGTTTTAGTTCATAGTTTAGCTAATAATCCTTGATTCTTACTATGAGCTTGCTCTTCTAAAACAGGGCCAGTATCATTACATAAAACTATTTAAAAACAAACAACAAAAAAAGTTTTGTTAATTGAAATAAAGCTGCAATAAAATTACATATAAGTATTAGTTACATTAGAAATGTTTCCTTGGTGATAAACTGAGTCTAAATTTAAGTTGAAGCATTTTGGCCCGGTTTCACAAACGAGGCTTAGATTAAGCCAGGATTAGGCCTTATTTCAATTAGGATATTTAAGTAGCTTTTAATAAATAAACATTAAAACTGAAATAAATTTGATATTTAAATAATGATAATAATAACAAAATGACAAAAGCTCCTAACAGGATTGCTCAAATAAATAAATAAACAAATTAAAATGAAAACTGAAAATATAAAAATAAAAGCTAATTCAAAATATTCACAAAACTTTAATAAACCTAAACTAACAGTGTACCAAACAGTATGTTTTTATGGCAGATCATACTAACAACTTGACTATTCTTTATTCATCTCGCAATTAAAAAGGGAAACAGGGGCGTCACTAATTGAAGACATTGAAGTGCCCGTAACAATCTCCCCTGAGGGACCCCAGTGATGCCACTGAGTGGGAGAACAGGTGATGACTGAATGACAACAGTGACCAGTGATAAGACGGAAAGAATTTAAGGCACTTAAGTGCACATGTATTATCTTTTATAGAACAGCTAAGAATGCAGGCTTTTAGAAGGAAGACTGAGGTCAGGAACGGAACCTGGTTTGTATAACTCATTATTAGCTGTTTGATAATATAGTCAAGCAAAAGGCTAATTATATTAGTTATCGTTACGCGTTCGAGCGATGCATAAAATGCATTACCATTCTGATACATCGATGACGACCCTGTATAATTCTTCTGAATCAGTTTCTGGTTCAAACGTATATAGCTGAATAAAAACAGTTGCCATTGTACAACATTTACTACAGTTAAGTTGAGCGAGTGTGTCTCTGAGCTGGTGTGAGTGAGTGACGGCAGGGCTAATTTGCATATTCATAGATCCGTGTATACTAAATGAAGGAAGGGTGTAGAGTTACATTCAAACTATTTCATCAAAAATGTTTGTATCATTAATTGCTCACCCGTACCACACCCATAAGAACTTTGTTCATCTTCAGAACACAAATTAAGATATTTTTGATGAAATCCGATGTCTCTTTTGACAACAAGTTACTGAACATTTTCAGATGCCCAGAAGATACTAAAACATATTTAAAACAGTTCATGTGAGTACAGTGGTTCAAGCTTAATATTAGAAAGTGACAAGAATAATTGTTATGCACCAAAAAAGCAAAATAACGACTTTATTCAGCAATATCTAGTGATGGTGATTTCAAAACACTGCTTCATGAAGCTTTAGGAATCTTTTGTTTCGAATCGGCAGTTCGAAGTGCCAAAGTCACATGATTTCAGTCAACGAGGCTTTGTTACATCATAAATTTCGAATTTCGAAATTCGGTTCGGGTGACTTTGGCAGTTTGATACATGATCCGAATCACTGATTCGAAACAAAAGATTCGTAAAGCTTCATGAAGCAGTGTTTTGAAATCGCCCATCACTAGATATTTGTTTTTGCACACAAAAAGTATTCTTGTCACTTTATAATAATAAGGTTGAACCTCTGTACTCACATGAACTGTTTTAAATATGTTTTAGTATCTTTCCGGGCATTTAAAAAGGAAGTATTTATTCTCGTTGCTTCATAGCATTAAGGTTGAACCAATGTTTTTACTACTTTTCTGTGCTTTGAATGTGGTCATCTCATTGCTTTCTATGGAGGATTTAAAAAAAAAAACTCTTGGATTAAAAATATCTTCATTTGTGTTCTGAAGATGAACGAAGGTCTTACGGGTGTAGAACGACATGAGGAATTAATGACAGAAATTTGGTCAGAACAAACTATTTAATAAAAGCACCATCTTATTCTTAGTACGAAGAACATTTTAATAATCTAAAGAACATTTTTTCATTATATAAATTTTGTATTCCATGAATGTTAAAGGTTCTTTAAGGAACCATCGATGCCAACAGAGAAACTTTTATTTTTTATAATGTAGTCCGGCCTCACGAGTAAAGGATTCACGTTTAAGTATGTCCATTCACATAACACACAGGTTTGACCTTTTTTTTCTTCAAATAGTGAACTCTGTGAAGTGTTACATAGTCTTCTTGAGCTCGTCATACAGCACCAGGACGAAGGATCCACCCATGCTTCTGAGCACATTGGACCAGGCGCCCTTGAAGAAGGCCTTGACACCCTCATCACGCGCAGTCTTCCTCCAGCAGTCAAGCGTACCGCTGTACATTACGTCAGCTAAAATAAAAAGGAATGAATCACTCAACATCATGCCATTCAAGATTGAACATAACCAAACAAACACCAATTTTGGATGAAGCATGCGAGGAAAGGGGATTGGATATTACCTCCTTTACGTCCAGACTGCATCATCATACAGCGGCGTACTGTGTCAAAGGGATACGATATGAACCCAGCGACAGCGGTGACGGTGTGAGCGATCATCCAGCTGACCACAATATGAGTGTTCTGCGGGTCGGGCAGCATGCCTGTAAAACACAGATCCTTCAAACCAATACCAAAATGGATGCCATTGCTCAATGTGGGCTAACAGTGTAGGATCAGCAGCTTACTAAAGGAACTTCTCATAAATCTTACGTTCTCAAGATGTTGTGAAATTGCAAGTCTATTAACGGGAAAAAAAGTTCACTTTAAAACTGTCCCACCCAAATGTAGAAGTGATGCGCAACAGCAGCTCTGATTCAGCGTGGAAAGATTATTAAGATTATTTAGCTGGAATTTTCATGCATGATGCATAATATAGTTTGCAAACATTAATTTATATATTATTTAGCTTTCAGTCTTAAGTGGTACAACTTAATTATGTGCTTCTTTTAAGACTCAAGATCGTTATTAGATATGATACATTGCATATTGGGAAGCTGATGGGAGGGTGGGTACAGAAACTAATGTTAATGTTACACAGTATTACTATTTTATTTCTTGTCTCATCACATTGACACTTACGAATTATATTTCATGAATCACGCAAACTATGTATTTTAAATTCAAAATGGCGAAATTAGACTTAGTTTGCATCAATGATTATTTATGTTGGTCGTTTGACAGAAATATTGTAAAACAGCTGTCAAATATTAAAGGCACAATATGTAAAATGTTTATATTAAAATATCCAAAAATCACTTGCAAAGTATTATATATATTACGTTCCGCTGTGTACTTACATTATCCTAAATGTTTCCAAGAATTTGTAAATTCAGAGAAATTCACCGTAATAGTGCCTCACTTGTCGCCTGTCAATGATGTAATATCTGCATTATCCCTGGTTTCCGCTTGTACTGCATAGTAACCATGGCAACAGACACAGACTGCTGCGTAACGTCTAGCGACACATTGTTGTTGTTTCATTCAAACATTATGGACCGTGGAAAGCAAACTTTGGGACAAAAGGAGAAATAAAACGGAGGATCAATATCAGCGTGGCGTTTCCGAGATGGCGAGAGCTTTGCGATTAAACTTCAACTTGACAGAGATGGCGTTCTTGCACGTTATTAGACATGTGTGACGAGCAGGGCGGGCGAGAGCCGTGAGGGAACGGCGCGAGGCCGGTGACGCGAGTGATAATGAGCGTCATCTGCGCGCTACACCGGTCTCGTGTCTCTCACGGAGGAGCTCCGGAAGCATAAAAGAGGAGTGAAGGACGAGAGAGCCTGGATTTTATGTTGTGTTTTTATTATGTTTGTGTGGGCGGCAGTCGCCGTGACGAACGGCCGCCCTTTTACTTTCGTTTTATTGTTTGTTTATTTATTTGATTAAAGTTAAGTTAAATGTAGGATACATAAGACTAATCAATGTTATTAAGCTCAACACGACGAAGTGTTAGAATATCATCAGTATGATACTGTAATGTTGATCTGTTTACTGTTAAGTCTCATACAGTCAACAAACTAATACTAAACATTACAACTTTCAACACACTCAAATACAGTTTAGTATGATAGTGTAACGTTAGATTAAGTGAAACAGCGCTGCGTTACCTCACAGTGTTAATTCATCAAATAAACTGACCTGTATGAGGAGTGTTTCAGCACTTATGAGTAGTTTGATAGAATGAAACGTCCTCGTTTCTTTATATCCTCCGGGACTCGCGTGCGCCACTGATTTCTGTCTCTTATTAGCATGCACATGATGTATAATTTGAAGGAACGAATTAGTTAATCGTACGCACAATTTAATTTTTTTTCTTGTATGTCATGTGTGGGGGTTCCATATTAGATCCATTGGCATGACAACAAGTTCCATGATTCCACACTCATTTACTGCGTCATCAATCTACACCTTTCTTATTAAAAGAGTTTAGCGACCCCTAGTGATGAAAGAAAAGACAAATTGTCCCTTTAAATCTTTCCTCAGCAGCTTCTGTGAACATAAAGCCCGCCTACTTTAATTTGACTGGTCATCTCAAAGATTTGATGAGCGGTGAGAGACCACAGGAAGCTCAGATGAGAAGGCTGGTTATCTTACTGTTGTGCGATATCCTTACAGAACCTAAGTAGAGTTAATTTTAGGCCATTATTTCACATCATTTATTATACACACCTCTGAAAAATACAGCGGTCTGGTCCTCTATGGTGGGTATAGACCTAACGTTTTCCAAAAGATTAATTTTTTTAGGGCCCCAAAGCAATAATTACTATGAAGATTTTTTATTTTCGGATTTGGGGGCTTTCGGGGCCCTCATCGGCCATTAGGCATGGGCAAGGCAGTACATGAGGTGTGGTGGGGGATTTTAAACTGATGCCGAATGGCGCTGCCGGTGCGCACACACATAGAAAACAATGAACTCAAATTTTAAAGACATGTTGCTTCCCGTTTAGTGTGCGATCCTCTTTACGCTTTGTTTTGCAAATGTTGTCGTAAGCTCCGAGTTTGAGGACATAATTTCATTATTTAGCAGACGCTTTTATCTAAAGCGACTTACAAGGGGAGCAATTAGGGGTCAGGTGTCTTGCTCAAGGGCACTTTTTTTTTTTTAGTCACGGTATCAAAGGTGGAGAGAGTGCTGTTTATTCACAATCCCCACTTTCAATTCCTGCCAGCGGGGGAATCGAACCAGCAACCTTCAGATTACAAGCCCGACTCCCTCACCACTAGGCCACGACTACCCCAATAATAGACATAATAAATGAATCATAATACACCAAACTGGTGCGTTACGCACCACCATTGATTTTCAAACTTTGGTTCTCACAATGCAAAATGTGTGATAATTAAAAAAGCATTTAATTCTCAAATGAAAGCCATCATGATTAATAATCATTTCTAAAATAATGCGTAAATTCATGATTATCATGTAGCCCAATAGCTCAGGCCCTGATGGTGGCAGATTCTAGCCATGCCCCTGACCTTTTGCAGTGTCATAGATGCCGAAGTATGCCGCCCTGTAGATGATGATGCCCTGCACAGACACGTTGAAGCCCTGGTACAAGCCCTTCGGACCGTCAGACTTGAAGATCTTTACTAAACAGTTTGCAAGGCCTGTGAATTCTCTCTCGCCGCCAGACTTTCCAACATCAGCGGCCAAACGGGTTCTGGCAAAGTCAAGCGGGTAGACCAAGCACAGAGACGTGGCTCCAGCGGCACCACCGGAGGCCAGGTTACCAGCGAAGTACCTCCAAAACTGGGTACGGCTGTCAACACCATCCAGGAAAATCTTCTTATACTTATCCTTGAAAGCAAAGTTGAGAGCCTGTGTTAGGAAGTACCTAATGACATTGGCCAAGTTGCCTCTCCAGAAGGACATGAAGCCCTGCTCCTTGGGAATACGAACTAAACAGTCTACAATACCTTTGTATTGTTTGTCTACTGCGATTTGTTTGCTGGCATGCTGGACCTGTAAGAAAATGGCACAATTTTTCAACCAGTTAATGTTTATAACATCTCAGCACATCATTTAAACAATTCAGACAGTGTGCATGACTTAGTCACCAGTTGAAAGACAAGTTGTCAGTCAGTCGACAACTTTTTACATTTTCATTAGCGTGGGAGCCACGCCCCACGTTAAACCGAGAGTTGAATTACATAGAGGCTGTGCGTGCGCTTGAAAGACCTTACACCAGTGGAAACTGAGCAAGTCGACAAACATAGTTCACGTTGATTATAATCTGTTTTGTTGTGTCATGCTGCTCGCTGTCATTGTAGGAGAGTAATAGTAATAACGTACTCGTGAAATCTAGCCTACTCGCATTACGCTCTGAGCTTCTGACTGATTTATTTTCATTTTGGCCGCTCACCCATGTCATTTATTGTAAATAATACTATAGTATTTTTGAACCATACTTGAATAATTTGTTGTGGTAATTCTGTAGTTGCTGTGGTAATATAACAACTATAGTCCAATACTGTACTAAGTTTTCTACAACTAAATGGTATATTATACAGTATAGTATAGTAAGTATAGCCTACTACAGTATTTATTAAAGTTTATTAGTTCACTATAGTTAATACTACAGGATGCAGTATGTAAATACATTAATATATAGGCCTACAGTATATACTGTAAAAACGATTTTCATGATTTGTTATCATAAGATTTTTTCTTTCGTCAAATGAACTTCATTAATTAATGCGGTTCAGATAACACAATATTTTGAGTTTCTGTTGATTAAATCAATCGGCTTCATTGAACTAACTCAAATTTTTCATTTCAATGAACTCCAGCAACCAGGTAACTTACTTTTTTAAGTTAAACCAACAATTGTTTTTTACAGTGCGCTTCAGTTTAGTATAGTGCGTTTGGTTCAATATTTTTTGGATTAAAGATTTCTTATAAAGATAAAGTTATATCATTAAGACCTAACATTAAATTTATTCATAAAGTCTAACATTAAGCAAGATGGACAAATGCTTGAAAAAGATAGGCTATTCATTAGTTCATGATCCCTCATTTAGAATGGTACAAGATGTGGGTCTAACGCGTACCTGAAGCAGCAGCTTGACTCTTTCTATGGGTGCAACAGCAGTCTCGGAGATCGCGGCGGCGATTCCACCTGCCAAAAAGTCCTTGGCGAATGAAACAGCGGTCTCACTCATTGTTGCGTGATGCTGCTGGCTTTACGGAGAGGCTGTTCGCCAAAGCCATCAAAATGACCTCATTTATAGATGCTCAATGACCTTTCTAAAGCCTTGATCGCGAGATCCAGCGGGAATTGTGTTGGGAGGAGGAAAGAAAACCCGACCTCTGTTCTGAAATGTTTGGTGTCTGTAGTATTCGGTTACATTGCACTGTTTTCGTGGAAAGACTAGTTAGACCAGCTGTCAACCTGCATGACCAGCTCGATCTGTGTTTTGGAACATGTAAAAATGCTTAATTTGAAGCTAAATGGTTTGTAGGCTAGACTTAAATTGAATAATTTTTGATAAAAATTAAGCACACAAACAGGGCAGGGTAGGTTACTTTTAAAATGTACTTCACTACAGATTACAAAATACATGCTCTATTTGTAACGTATTTCGTTACATTACTCAAGTTTAGTAACTTAATCTAAATACTTTGGAATACTAATAAGTGTGGAACAAACACAAAAAAGGTCATTGCAAGTTTTTATCTCACAATTCTGACTTTTTCTCTCAGAATTGCATGATATAAAGTTGCAATTGCGAGTTATAAAGTCAGAATTATGAGATCTAAACTCGCAATATTGAGAAAAGTCAGAATTATGAGATATAAACTCACATACTAAATTCACAATTGCAAGAAAAACAATTCTGACTTTATATCTTGCAATTGTGAGTTTAAATATCGAAATTCTGAGAAAAAGAAGTCAGAATTGTGAAATGCAAACTTACAGTTGTGAGAGGGAAAAAACAAATTGTGAGAAAAGACCTTTTTTAAAATTATAAAATGACTCACAAACAACTATCACAAAACATGAAAACAGTCGTGTATCATCCAGGTCATGACAGTTAAGTTGTCAGTTGGGCAAAATTTTGTCTTGTTCAGGACAGTAAGTTGGGTTGAAAGGGGACAAATCCAGGGATTGGGTTGTTTTAACCAAGAGGTTGGGTTAAATTCGAGACTATAGTGTGAATCAATTCATTTTCATTTTCATTTCATTATGTCAGAATGGCTTTTTCAGCATTTTCCTGAACATTGTAAGCATACACTTCACATGTCATAAAATGGAAGAGAGGCTCTCGGGAGCGCTCTTAAATGTCACATCCTTTTGATTTTCCCAGTAAAAATGTCCCGAATCCTTCAAATTCAAGTCAGAGACTTTTTCATGTCACATATAAATAGCATTGCAAGTGTGTGAAAACATGGGTTTTCTATACTATAAGTTCAGTTTCATCTGGTGTGTTTAATTAATAGATCCTCTACTTTATTCTCTCTTTGCAACCACCTTGTGACAGAAGAACCGTCCTATATGGATCTAGCAGCAGCACAAATCCTCCTCACTCAGGGGGATCGTTCCCTCGAGGAACACGTGAGTTTTTAGACCTGACTCACTTGGTGCATTACCTAGACGACTACCTCTGAGTATTTTTCCATGCTGAACTAAATGCACATTCAAAATCTCCTCTGCTTGGAGATGGTCCTTGAGGGACTTTCTAAGAGTACATGGATTGGGTACTCGAGCAAAATGGATCCCCTTTCACAGTGGGTGAGGTGGAAGAGAATCTCAACCTCCCCAAATATGTCCTTCCTGAGTCCTTCCCTGCCCTTGTCATGCTTATCAAAGACCCCTAACCAGCGCATATGCCCGCTTCAGACACTGAGTCAGTGCTTGTCAGACAGAGGCCCAAACCATCCTGGAACCAGAACTTCTTGACCTGTCTGTACTGGATATAATGCTGCGTTCCATTAACCTCAGAGGAGGGATGTTGTATAGCTGGGGAACGACGTCACACTGGAGTGGACCGCATTCCAGGGGGTTAATGTCTTATCTTGTTTGTGTTTTTCTGGTTGTTGAGTTCAGTTTCAGCCCGTGTTTAGTCCCAGTTTCATTCGTTGCCATGGTTACTGCTTCATTAATTGATTAGTCCCACCTGTTCCTTATTTTCTCCCACATTCATTCAGCTGTATATATAAATTCCACAGTTTGGTTCCTGGTCTGTTCTCGTTTGTTGTCTTCTGGTTCTACTGAGCGCCTTAGTCTTTTTTTTTGGTTAAATAAAGTACTATTGTGAATAGATCTTTGCTTCAACTCTGCAACCATTTAAAAATTTTTAAGACCTTAATGGGTTATGCGTGTGTTGACCTATTGTATGCATAATATCACATTGATTCCTTTCATGATGGAATAAATCTGCTACGCTGCTGCTGTGGATTGTTGCTGTCGTTGCAGATCATTTCTGCTGCTGATTATTGTACAGGTACAAGTACAGGAACTTGCTACTGCCAATACATCCGCCAATACGCAGATCTATACAGGTGGAGCTGGGGAAGGTGGAGGGTTACAGAGGAACTCTGAAGTGTGCTGCAAACTGCTATAGATAATGCTGTAATTATCATCAGCTTTTGTTAAGGACCCAATAGCCCATGACTGAACGATGTATTTTTGTTTTTCCCCTTTTTTTTTAAATCACAGTGTGATTTAAATTGGTAAGATTTTATTTGTAGTACAGGTGAGTTGTAGATGTCTTTTTTTATTTGATTGTGACAGTTACAAAGCCTGATATCATGATTGCACGAGCAGGCCAAGATTGGGAGCAATTTTCATTTGTCCAGTATGCTAAGACTGTGTTTGTTTGTAAATATGTATGTAAATTTCAAATGATTTATTCTAAATTAATGTCTCATGTCTTCTACTCATTTGTGAATGAATCTTTAACACATAGCTTTATCAGTTGTTCTTTTTTTCATCCGAAAAACAAAAAAAGACTTTAATCTTAGTAGGTTACTGCATGGTGGCTTATTTCATAAATTTACCAGCACAATAGTACCATCACTTTCACATTGCATCACATTTTTGCAATTTTTTTTTGGTCTCTGAAATGATAATGCACTGTTTTCACTAAATACCTCACTTTGAGGAAAAAAAGATTGCATGATTTAATATTAAAGCCATTTGAAATTATTTACCAGCTCTTTTTCTTTTTTTATTGTGATGTATATCTGAGTGAAACGGCTTCTTGAATGAGGAAAAAAAAAACAGAGGGTAGGATTTGATTTTGTCCTTTGGGAATAGATTGCATCATTGTTATCTACAATCTCATGGGAGTGACAGGTTGCTGAGGGTAGAGGTTACTGTCCTTCACGCTGGTGAAAACCTCATCAGAGAAGAGAGATGTCATTGAAAGAGAGATTGGGAAGGGTGAGGGTGTTGAGGGTGTGTGGATGAAAAATATATAATGTGCATAATATGCTGATAAATCATTTATTATAATAATAACTGCAATATTTCAATAAAGAAACTGTGTAAATTTGTGTACATTTTGATTTCATGGTGACTTAACATGAAACAGGAAACTCGTGAATATTTATGTTTGCTCCGCCCATTGCAACTGAATATCACAGATATTTTACACCTCTAACATACAACACCTCTCCTTACATCTAACAATAAGTGGTGTGCCCTCCTATAGCCGTTGAATGATTTTGTTTGTATGTAGAGGGTGATTATTTTGCATTCTTTAGTGTTTTTGTAGAAGCAGGAATATGGAATATAAAGAGGCATTCTTAAAACATACATGAGTAATGATAAAAACTAAAAATACTTAGCATAATCCTGATTTTGTGAGAGTTTGATTACAAAACATACACACCAAATGAACTGGAAGTAATAACAGCTGGGATTTGTCATTACTACAGTCCAACAAAAATGTTTGAAATGCAAAATTGGATTGGATAAAAGATTAGTTCACCCAAAAATATATTTTCTGTAATTAGCTACTCACCCTCAATTACTCAATTACTCAACTGTGTAGGAGAATGACAGCGTACAGAAGAAATTGTTGAATAAAGTAGTTATTTTATTTATTTATTTATTTTTGCACACAAAATGTATGACATGAGGGGGAGTAATTAATGAAGGAAATTTCATTTTTGGGTGAACTAACCCTTTAAAAGCATAGATTTTTCTGTTTGTGTGTCAGGTGTCAGTTCTCATTTTCCTCTTTCCCAGATTCATATTATATCCATTAGTATTATCAGAATTGATCTTAATATTAATTGCTTATTATACTGCCTTTATCCTGCCATAGTTTCTCACAAACATTCAGTTCTAGACCCTATAATAGAGTCAAGTTCATTTTGTTGTATTGCACTTTTCACAATACAAAGCAGCTTTACAAAACTCCATTATGTTAATGTTTATAATGCAAGTCATATTTCACATTGAGCATTTTAGAGATGGGCGATAGGATAGTTTACGTTTGGCGAATTTGGCAACGGGACATGATCCCACGCGGTCTGAGGATGCAGAGATCAGGAGATGTGTGTGGTAAGGGAACACCTGTGTGTAACCGAGACTAACAGGTGTTATCAAATGCTGTGAGCCAGATTGGAGTTTAAAAAAAAAAAAAAACCCTGCTGTCTGCCAGGGAGAACAGAGACCTGAGAGTGACTCTGCATATCTGTGTGACCAAAGTGTTCCCCAAGATGAATGAAAAGTGTTTTTGTTGTTGTTGTTGTTGTTGTTGTTGATGATGATTCAGGCCATTGTGTCATTATTTTATAAACACAGATTTTACTGTCCTACTGCCTTTTTCCCTACTCCCAGTATCTGTGTTGCTTTTCAAACCTTTATCCATATATTTTACAGTAGTGCTGAAACCCACCCTTACAAAAGATTACTGCAGTTTTTTTAGAAGTAACACTACAGTTTTTGTTACATATAGAAAAATGCAGTTTTTTGGACACGAAAAAACTGCAGTATTGCAGTATAACCTAAAATGTCTGTAGTTTTACTGGAGTACAACTATAGTGCAATACATCTAAAGTACTAGTAAAATACAACTGCAGTTCTACTGTTTTTATACTTCATGCAACTTTCAGTTGTACTTCATTTTACTGCAGCTGTACTTATACTACAGTTTTACTGCAGGACTATACTTCATTATACTGCAAATCTATGGTTGTGCTTCATTAAACTGCAGTTAAACTACTTGGTACGGCAGTTTTACTGCAGTTCTACTTCAATATACTGCAGTTCTTTTTTGTAAGGGAGACCCTCTGCCAGAGGTGTAATGTAACAAAGTAATAATAGAGTATTGAGAATTTTTTTTGGGGGGGAAATCTGTACTTACTAGAGTATTTATATTTCTGTCAACTTTTACTTTTACTCCGATACATTTCCCCAAAGCATTTTCGTTACTTACTACAAAATAAAAAAGGAAGAACACAGACTGTAAGCAAGCATGTGCAAACAAGTGCTCGCACAACCGCGCTTGATTTCATTTTCCGGGTTGTGTTCGTTGCTGGAGCGGCGAGAAGAGTCTGTCTGCATCCTGCAGGACTACAACGTATTTCAAGTTACGCCTCTTCAAGTTACGCCTCTTCAAGTTACGCCTCGTCAAGTTACGCCTTCTGCGAATAAACAAGCGTGGACATCATTGACTAAAACAATCTTTTAAAGTAAATTATTTTATGTTTTATGAATGAAATGTGTGTAAGATGAGCTTATATTGCTATGGAATCTTAAGTATGAAACAAGCTAGTAGTAAAACAAAATAAATACTATCAAATTAATACAAACTCATGCAATTATAGCTGAAAACCTACCCCCCACACCCAAACCTTTCCCTAAACCTACCCCTTCCATAAAAATGTACTGAAGAGTTTCATAGTCAAAATACTTAAAGTCATGACAGCATGACTGTGGCCTTGTAGTTGTTATACGATCCGATCCCTTATCACTAGATGGCGATAGTGAAGCTTAAAAAGCAAAAAGAGTGAAGTAGAAGAAGAGCAGTGCTTTGTACAAGAGATCGTACTTTTTACTCCACTACATTTCACAAAGCACATCGCTACTCATTATTTTAAATTGAAGAAATCGACACATGCTCAGAGACGTAAAAGCTTTGTCCGATTCGTGTACGAACTGATTCTTTTCAATCATCCTGTTAAATCGGTTCACTAATCACATCAAACAATTGATTCGCGAATCAAACCTGCAGATCGTGTTGCAGCTGTTCTTGAGTCAATGACTCAATGATTCAATGACTCGTTCAGAGCGAGTCTCCGGTGAACTGAATTTACATGTCTGACTGAAAACTGGGGGATCCTCTGAGTGCGGTGAAAAGTAAGCCTACTAATGTTTCATTTTAGGATTAATTATTGTAAATAAAAATCTGTATATAAAAAAGAGCTGTAATCTGTTTAAGCAGACTGAAATGCTTTCATGCGGACACGTCCACACCAGTGTCTACAGATCACGATCTCGATTCAAACATTCAAATTTTAAAACTAACTTGGCGCGTCAAATGACGGTTGTATCGATTACATCGTTACGGCACTAGGTGGCGACAAGTGACCGTTAAACTATTTGATTCACTGCAAAGATTTGTTCAAAAATGTTGATTCATCTAGTAATGAAACAAGTGTACTATTGTTCATACAATCACATCTTATTAGTGACTTTTCTTTCTGTTTTAAAGATGTTTTCTTTGGTTTATTTGAATATTCAAAAGAGAATACAGGGAAATATTACTTAATTAATTTGTGTTTTCTATTAGCTAAATTTCACATCCACAGACAAAAATTTGCTGGCTCTAAACCTTTTTTCGCTTTATTTAAGGATGACTTAGATAAATATTTGGAAAATATTCAAAACTCTTTCAATCCCAAAGCAATGAGAACCGTATCCCTGTATTCTTTCTTTTTGTCCTCTTAAGGATAAAATTTATTGCATTTTTGTTGTTTTGTTACCCTGGCAACTTTTTCACCTGTTTGTTTTTTTTTGTTTGTTTTTGTTTTCTATTTCTATGTGTATCTGTGTTGATTTAATGTTTTGATGTAATGTTTAAAAAAATGAAGTAGTAGTAGTAGTTATGAGTGAGTCATTGAATCATTTGTTCAAAACCATTTTTTAAATAAATTAAATTAAATGTTTTTAAATAGACTACAGCAATTAATATTTTGTCCCCAGGAAATGTTATTTTGTTTAGTTCTCTGTTCAGAATCGTGGGAGAATTATGATCTTTATATGAAAGAAAAGAAAAAAAACTTGATTCTCATTTTATCCAGAATCATGCAACTCTAACACAAATTAAAATAATGCATGTACGTTCATCTTCCCCGCTGCTGGAGCAATTTCTTAAATTTTTTTAAAGTTTTGTCTGTTTTTATATATGATAAATATATATATAAATCATTCATAACTATTTTGAGCCATAGGGTTACATAAAACTTATAATATAAAATTAAATTGTATACGTGGCCAATATACAATTACAAAATAAACATATAGCAGTACTTTTTTACTTAAGTAAATTAAAAGTCAGGTACTTTTTTACTCAAGTAAAATTGAAAAGGAGCACTACATACATTCACTTGAGTAATATTTTATTATATGTATCTGTAATTGTACTCAAATATTTGATTTGTGTGCTTCGTCCACCACTGCAAGTGACGATTGTGTCTAGTAGGGATGCAGCTATGACCAGAAGTGAGGCAGAAATCTTTGGATAAATAACAGTAAATTAAATGTGCTACTTATCAAATTGTGTTTTATTAACATCTACACCCACCCCAACCCTAAACCTACCCTTACAATAGTGCAAATACAGTTATTAAATTAAATAAATACATATGAAATGACGGAGTATTGATGTGGCTGCATCATCTTTTTTTGACATCTCGCGTGGTTCTTGTGTGACTCGGACAACTTCAGGTTACGCCCCCTGCAACAGGTCACGCCTTCTTCCTGTTACGCCCCCTCTTGCAGTCCGCAGACAGATTCTATTGGGAGCGGCTGAGGAGAGTGCGGTACGAGAGCGACCTCTAGAGGCGCTGTCTGATAAAACTATCACTGAAGCCTCGTACAGTTTGTTTTAACGCGTGACGCGAGGCTGCGCGGGGACACTTCAAAAATGGATTTAAAACAGACAACAAAGCGGTCTGTTATACAGTACACTACAGTATGTGTTTTCATATCACTAAAGTAATTAGTTTGTTGACTAGATGCTACATTAGTGCGTTCGCCGTCGAGGCTGAGAGGATTCTGACATTAGTAGTAACGTTACCTGAAGCGTTAAAACAATGTGACAAAAACACCAACTGATGTTACCCTCTATTTGCATTAGTTTATATCCATTTGTTCGATTTTATGCATTCATTATGCATATTTAAATTGTATCCTAATCATGCAGTCGGAAATGTGTTCGATTTCAGTTTTTTTATGGAACTTTAACACATATTCCATCAAGTGTTCTAAAATAGAATCCAATAACGACTGAAAGTATACATATAATATGCCTTTGTGTGTAAATATGGCCATTAAGCATGATTGTTTGGATTTATGTGAAATGGAAACACAGTTCATTTGTGACATTAAAGGTTAATGAAAGCGTTGTTCATTGTTCATATTTCAATATTTACATTTTAAAGTTGCCTCTTGCATTAATTATAATGCACAATGAATTAACGTGAATGATCAAGGTATAATTAATGTATTAGTTTTTTTTATATTTAAAACTTACAATAAACATTTTGCCATTTTTTAAAATTCAAAGCAAGAAAGAGTTCAAACAATCTTGCTGCTCAAACTGTGTATAGAACAATTTTTACTAATATTTTATGCTTCTTTTGTATTTTGCATTTACTTGTACTTTTACTTTAAATACTTAAGTATGTTTAATATATATATAAAAAAAATACTTTTCATACTTAAGTACAAAAAATATCACTTACTTTAAAACTTTTACTCAAGTAATATTGTAAACAGTGACTTCTACTTCTAGTCATTTTCTGGTAAGATATATATACTTTTACTCAAGTATGGCTTTCAAGTACTTTATACACCCCTGCCCTCTGCCCCATTTGCTTCTCCTCAAGATGGAGCCGCAGGATAATCCCGGCTCAAAACATGCCCATCCAGAACCTCCTGGATTACAGATCTGAAGAAAGCCATCCTGCAACGAGTTGGCCACGGCCCTGAACAAGGTCAGTTTTATTTATATAGCCCTTTAAGTGCTGCACAACATATCAAACAAAGTATCCTTGCACAATAGAATTTCAATACTAATAATAAAATATGAAAATAAATCAAAAGTAATAAAATTAAGACAGGAACATTAAAAAAAATGAATATCAAATTACACATATGCCTGAGAAAAAAAAAGTATGTTTTGAGAGAAGATTTAAATGAAGCGAGAGTAGGGCAAAGTCTAATAGACAAGGGTAGGGAACTCCAGAGCTTAGGACCAAGAACTGAGAAAGCTCTGTCACCTTTGGATTTGAGTCGAGATCTTGGAACATATTTACATTTACATTTAGTCATTTAGCAGACGCTTTTATCCAAAGCGACTGACAAGTGAGGAAAACAAACAAGCGATTCTTCATGAATTGGCAAATAACACAGGAAGTGCTCACAATACAAGTTTCATACATTGCTCAGTACCATAAGCTGGAGTAGGAAGGGAAAAGGGAAGGAAAGGGTTTTTTTTATTTATTTTTTTTATGAGGGGATCAAGTGTTCATCAACATATGATATCATCTGCGTGGACGATCTGAGCATTCTTACCGGAGAAGGTCTGAAGAACATATCCAGTGCTTCAGATCCCTGATCTTGGCAGGACAAGAGCAAGGCTAACCCCTAATTGCCTCACTTATAAGTTGCTTTGGATAAAAGTGTCTGCTAAATGACTAAATGTAAGCTAAATTAAAGTAGATTTGAAGTAAAATTCAGAGTACAGTAGCCTGCACAAAAATTCAGATACTCAGAATTAGGAAAATATGTTTTCTTTATAAATCAATATTTTCAAACAATGTATGTAAAACTATGTAAAAAAAAAAAAAAATATATATTTAAATAGGTTACTCAATCAAAAAGATTAAACACAACTACAAACCAAGTACTTAGAGTAATACTTCTAACTATATCTTGAACGAAAGATTGAGTATAGGCTACTTAAATGCAATTTTAAGTATATTTCAGAGAAGCACAGTAGACTGAAAGTATACTCACTAAATTTTAGTCACACTCTTACAAACAAAGCAAAGCACAACAAAACTGAATTCACTGAAACACGTCTCTTGCATTGTTTGTCAAAAGATCTAAATTGAAAGATCTGGTTATTTTGAATGAATGACTGCAGTGACGAGTGTAATCAGTTTTTGAGTATTTAAAGCAAATTAAAATGCACTTGTGAAAACACTAGATACTACTAAAGCAAAATACTATACTTGATCTAAATTTGTGTATCTGGAAAAACTATGACTGCATCATGTTGAGTCTCAACGGGTTTTGAGGGCAAATTCGTATTTTTAGATTTGTGGAACATAGTTTTTTTCATTAAGTTGTGGCATTAGTAAATACACTCATGTATTATGTAGCAAACAATTGGCAAACATCAGAGTTGTTTGAACATCATGTGGCCAGCAGATGGACCCATATCAAAAGCCACGAGGAGTTTGAGCAAACAGACTGATTCAAGAGCTAAAATGTATTTTTAGATATTATTTGATATTTGTGGATCAAGATGTGTTCTTTTGTGAAGCTTTGTTGCTCACCGTGTGGATCACTAAATAATTACTATTTAAGTTTATTCATTTATTTTTCTGCTTAAAATGTCTCTAAGAAAAAAAAAATGGCAAGTTTCGAGGACATTTTAACCCGAATCTAAAATATCAAAACGTGAAACATTCCATCAGAGGCAAACAGAATAAAGAGGCAATTGATTGACAAGCGTAGGTTCATGCTGTCACATACACAAACATAAACAGAGGCAGCAGGTGCTCCTACTTGGGCTTTAATTACATGATCTCTGATTCATCTAATTGATATGCTAATGCGGATGTAATTAATGCATGAGAGAGAACATCCGCTACCCTTATTAATTAATGAATAATCATCATATATGGCCTAGCATATTTAATCACATGCATTTAGACTATCAGGTTTTTGTTTTTGCAATAACATTTCATCGAATCCCTGCATCCATGTATTTTCAGCAATATGGGGAAAATGATTACCTGAGCCTTTGATGTCCAGAAGACATAATATTAGTCGTACAATTAGGCCTATGCTTTTATAGAGAGCCTAAAATAACAGCAAAGTTCATTTTTTAATCATTTTCTTGCTAAGAAAGTCTCTTCATCCTCTTTTTGCTAGTCCTTTTATGCAGCTATTTTTAGTCTTATCACATGAACCACCCCAATGAGACCAACAATCACTTTCAAACGGCCGTCTTCCACTTTTGTCACCCACATAGGCAGTGCTCGTCTATGAATGGTGAATTAAAGATATCTAATGATGTTACATGATAGCAAGTATGCTTTAACATCAGTGCCATAGACTGAATGCTGCTTTACAGCTCAGGGTGATTGATGACCCCAACAGACTCGAAGACAATTAGCAAGTGGACTTTCCCCCATTGCTGGGTATTGTGTGTGTGTGTGTGTGTGTGTGTGTGTGATATCCATCTGTCAGATGGTATGAGTTTAATTTGTCATTCAACCAGCAACCGTCACAGCATAATTAAGACTTACTTACAATTCACCCAAATTCAGTTCTCCCTTATTTTATTTTTTTGTCTAGTAAGATATATTGTTTTCGGGTATTGTAATTCCTAGCTTTTGTGTGTTTTTCTGTGCATTTTCTTTCTCTAGAGCTTACAGGAAGAACAATTGCTGCTGCATGATGTATTGTTGTGCTTTTTAGCTTGATTTGATTTAATATGAGAATAAAATGCCTAATTTGATCATGTTTTATAATTATTTATATTTTCATTGTGTACTGCACCTTATTGTTCTGTGCGGAAGTAAATTATATTTCTGGGGGGTGGGGGATTAATAACAGTAAATTAAAGTTACTACTTATCAAAATGTTTTATTATACAATATACAATACTGCAAATACAGCTATTAAATTAAAAAAATTTCAAATGACGCAATATTGATGTGCGCATGCCCAGTGGCCGTATCCCTTCTAGTCTTTACTGTGACTATCACGCAGCAAATACGAGCTGTTTTGTATTTCTAAAAATAGCCTGGAAGCGATGACACCGGAAGCAGTTCAGTTTACAAATGGCCGCTTTTGTGAAAAATAAAAAAATAAAGTTGATAGTGTAGATAAAAGGTGGGAGAATGAGAAAAAGAGATACTCTCTGAAGAAAGAAGCATTAGTTTTTAAATCAAATTTACTTTGAGATGTTCCAGCTATTCTTTATATTTGATAATGGACTAGTTTGTAGCCTAGGCTATAGCACATAAAGCAAGTAAAAAAAAAAATAAAAAAAAGATTTTTTTTTTTCTTGTCACAAGTTGAGACAGTAGTTTGGGAGCATGTTCGCAGATATAAAATCTTATATCATCAAACACGAGCAATATAGATACAAATTTATGTGAAAGTGGACATGTGGCCAAAATTTATTGAACGCGTTTGTGAGACACATTCTGTTTTGTTTTGAGAAACACACAAGGGACTCTTTCTATGTATTCCATCTGCCATTGACGCCCAGGGGACTCGGAGAGGAGGCGTGAATCTGGAAGAGTTATAATGTACCTCAATAAAGGATTTGTCAAAAGTGTAGCAAACGGCCTTGAGCTAAAAAAAAACCCTTTATCCTCCAAATCCATGGCCCAAACCTTTAGCCCCATTTAACCTTCTTTGTCCAAAAAATTCAGTAGATATCACAGCAGGACTTATTTTACATACGTATTTATGCAGGTTGTTGGCCATGTCAAAGTCGGGACCACTGAGATTAACTCAACATATCCTGTGAGGAAAGGCCAGAATGGCTGTATTTATTCAAATGGACATTTTTACTCACGGTTCATGAAAATGAATAAAAAAAACGTACATTCTTCATCTTAAATAATTTGATCATATTCAGCGGTGACAGTTTTCATGAATACAGAGAAAACCGTTTGTTTGTGTGCTGTTAATACATTCGGGTGGAATATGCTAAGCCATATACATGCACACATATCAATTTGTTCATTCATAATTAAACAGATGCTCGTTTCATGCATAACATTAATTTGGTGGTCAAAATGATCCTGTTTACCTGTGCTAATGACAACTCACTGAGGAAGAATGGGGTGGAAAAGAGAAAAACAATGCTGAGAGGCAGCAACATCATTTGATTAAAAAAAAAAAAAAAAAATGACCTTCACCTGATAACACAGATGGTTTAATATGTCTATACTAAAAAGTTATCCATAATTACAGCCCTGCCTTTGGTTTGTTTGGAATAACATAAAAAGGGAAAAATAAACTCTTTAATGATTACTTAAAGGAATAAATAAATAAATGGGATGACTGAGAATGTGGAAGAGAAAAAATGTCATTAGTAAACCTGTTATTTTAGTGCATGTCAGAAATATTTTGGAGGGATACCAATGTGAAAACATGTTCATAAATAGCAACGTCTGATCTGTTCCTGTAAACTCTGCAAAGAGTGATTTGACATGTGATCTAAGAATGGCGAAGACTCCTTTAGCAATGTTTTCGCGAACAGAATCTGTCAAACTCTTATTGTTGACAAAGTACTTTCTTACAAACATGTTCTTAATAAAGTCAGTGAAGAATTAAAATATCGTCTATGTATTTAAGAACAAAACTTTTACAAGTAAAAATCTACAGTCTCTATTTTCATATCAATAGCAAAACGACAACATATAAAAATGTTTACAGAAAAACAAATACATTTAGATAACAATACCAAATAATAGCAAATACAAATATGGTTCCTTATATTAGTAATCAACCTAAAAATATAACTTATATAGTTTTTGTCATTAAATAAGTCAATATATGAGGTAATCAGTTCATAAAACTAAACCTAAATAAACATTTTCTGTTGCTCTAAATGAAAATCCTGATAAATATACTTTTGAAAGCACAATTTCAGTTTAGGGATGGGTATCTATCAGTAAATGGTAAAAAAAAAAAAACTAAGGAAACATTCGGTTTACTGGCATCTACTGCGGTGAAGGTCTATTGACCAATGTGTCTGTTGAGAGAGCGTGGCCAAAAATGTGTAACGGTTCTCAAGTTGCAGCTCTTTTGGCATTTTGTTGGTGGAAGAACCTTTAAGTAGCACCATCCCTTTGGCAACCTCCTCGTGATCAGAGGCGGATCTCTCTTAAGAAGGTTCCTAAAAGTGTTTTCAGTCCTTGTTGTCTTTAATCTCTTGAAGGAGTTCTTCATCAGAAGATTAGACGACCGGATTCATTTTATTCAGTGTGGCTTGAAAGAGACAGCATGGGTGTCAGTCCAGTTCTGGCCACTGGCTGTAAAGCTTAGGATTGGAAAAGACTCTTCTTCTACATCGGAGGAACCACAAGGCCTGTCATTGCTGGAAATGAAGAAAAAGAAGTTATTCCAGTAATGTGCAGCTATATCAAGTAGATGATTCAATGAACAATTCATACAGCATGGCTATATCTCTCCTTTTTTGGCGCGTTCGCACCACCGGAACTGGGAACGCGGAACCTTTATTTTTAAGAGCGTACCTTGGGGGGAAAAAGTTAGAAAGCAGATCTGTGAATTTTTTAATAACTGTAGTTATACCTCTAAAGCTGGTGCCTCCTGAAGTTTGGCAAACGGGTGACGGTGAACCCTGTGGTCTCAGAACCGGAGCAAAGGCACTTTTTTGTTTGGTAGAGGACGGGAAAGATGAAAAGGGCAAGAGGGAGGATGAGGAACTGGAGCCTGGTACAGTTGGGCTAGATGGCATGACTGAAAAAAAGGTGCTTCAATTATACCAACATTTTATCTGAATGTCTAAATTCCCTGTGTTTCCAGCAGGAGGATTATTTAAAAAAAAAAAAATCCTAGTCATAAAAAAGGAGAAAAGGGACAGCAAAACAACTCACTAGCATAAGGAGAGCTGTTTGGGGAGGCGCTGTTAAAGCCAGGTGACCCTGAAACCCCCAGACTGCTCATGGGCACTGCCCCGTAACTCATGCCCCCATTTGATCCATAACCGGACTGCTGCGGGGTCGATGCTGATGGGTAGCAACGTGGTGACAAACTGCGAGTGTATCCTAGAATAAAAGCGAGAGCAATCACAATACTTTACTCAATTAATCAGCAAACAACACCAGCAATGTTTTTTAAGTTGGAGGCAAATATTAGATAAATAAATGAAAAGAAAAAAAACTGCTAATTTGTTTATTCCTGTTTACAGTGTAACATGTTTTTGTGGGAACGTTTGGTTTTGAGGCCAAACAAGATCTAATTGAAAGCTCGTTTTTTTTTTAGATATCAATGTCAAATTTGGAACACAACTCGTTCAGATTTATGAATTTGATTTTCTTAATGATTTTGAGTAAAACATGTTTTGGAAAATATATTTCAAATGTAAATTCAAAAATAGTATTTTCACTTAAAGGAGCACTATGTAGATTTTCGTCCACTAGAGGTCGCCAAAGGCGTAGTTTGATGACGCCAAGTTTGAGCGAGGAATCTTGGGACGTGTGGTCTTCACCTCACAGCCGGAGGAAAAGAATCGGGATGGGACTCGGGCAGAAATCATGTTCATGGATGTGATTATTAACGTTACTGTAGTATGAAGGAGGGCAGGCGAACGCGACGCACGCCTCGAGAGCAGTGGGACTTTTATTATGCCCCAGTTGCCATTGCCGCTTTCGCTTTTCCGGTCAAGTTTATCATATTAGAGACATTTAGAATGTGTTAAATGATGTTATAACGTTACTCTGTGCGTTCGTTCGCGGCTGCTGTGAGACACTTGTTCACACTGCAGTAAGATTGATCCATGTTACAGTATCATCTGATATCATCTGCATCTGATTATGATGTTAACTACTTGGCAAAAGAGTGTTTTCTCTGAAGCATGGTAAAACATGGTAAGTGCAAAAAAAAAAAATTAAGAAAATTAGATTTAAACAATAAGACTAAACGTGTTGAGCTATATAACAATAATTAGTTTTCCGTCTATAAATGTATCAAAACAGATGTTCTCGTCTGTGTTCCCACATGTAATATATATTAAAGCATCTTTGGCGTTTTCATGGTTTCTACAAAATAAAACCGGAAACCGAGGGCAACGCGGATATGATGACATTTACAGGCGACTCCTTCACACGTCCCAAATCCTCGGTTAAAATGACTATTTTCTCACAATTTACAAATAGTTGGAAACATACTGTAAGTACTCCACTGAACAAAATATATAATACTGGCCTAGTGGTTTTTGGTTATTTTACTGCAAAAAATTTACATATTGTATTTTACATATTCAGCAATAATCTGCCAAACGTCTTCTATAAAAAGACACCAAAGTAGTCTGTGCTCCAAAGCTTTTACGATTTAATTTTCAGGTCTATGCTCAAAAAGTGAAATGGACATTATCAAACTAAAATAGAGAACATTGATTTCCTTTAAATAGAAAAATAAAAAAAAATCTGTCATTTTTGACTGTTACGTGAGGAGCGAGGAGGGTTGAATAAAGACTGAAAGAGTGGTCGGAAGCTTAACAGTGGTTACGATGAAGTCGAGCGATGTTTAGCTTTTTAATATTTCTGCCAACTGTATTTAGGCTGTATTCAAAATTCATAAAAGTTGTGTTCATTTGTTAAAATTATGGGGGGGGGGGGTGTCGAGGGAATCAGTGTAATGTGAACTTCTGGGTTGGCCTACAAAAATATGGGTTACACTTTATTTTAATGTCTCCCCTGTTATTATACACATAAGTACCGAGTAACATTAATTAAGTACTTACTATAGGGTTAGGGTAGAATTAGGGTTTGGTTTAGGGTCAGTTGCATGTAATTACACAGTAAAATCCCCAGAGTTAAATCAACTCTGCTCAGATAACATTTGGTCCCTCTCTAAATAGTGTTAAAGTAACACTCTTCAGAGATTGAATGTCTTTTATCTTCAGTTGATTTCATCAGTTGTAGTTCTTGTGTTTCTCTTTTCTTCAGTGATTTTGCTTGTTAACAGCAGGTGTTCATCATTAATGTTCAATAATCGCTTAATTAATTGCTTAATTATCTCATTAACTTTAACTCTGCTAACACTATTTAGAGAGGGACCAAATGTTCTCTGAGCAGAGTTGATTTAACTCTGGGGTTTTTACTGTGTATGCCTAATTTATGGTTATTACTACAGTAAATAGCTGTAAGATGAGCAACAAGGACACATTAAATTTAAGTTTTACCAAAATATGTCATCGTTGCAGTGCTCAAAATCTATAAAACTGAATAAGACTGAATCTTTGGGTAATTGTCTTCAGGTCCTAACCTTGGCTACTGGTTTGCCCAGGTTCTCCAATTACACCCAGCTGGGTGGGATAAGAGCTGAGGCCCATGACACTGCCATGGACCGGGGAACTTGGCATGGCCTGCAGCTGACTGTGAGGACGCGGCACGCTGTACAGAGCCTCGGCTATGTCTGCAGCCCGTTTCAGCAACATGTCCTGCAACAACAGAGAAGTTGTGATTCACTGCAGTACACAACCAATTGGTTGACATCACTTGTGTCAAACAATTACATTTCTCTCGATACGAACAGGAAACAGACAAATCAATTCAGCATATAGCCGCTCATCACATACACAGTAAAAACCCCAGAGTTAAATCAACTCTGCTCAGAGAACATTTGGTCCCTCTCTAAATAGTGTTAAAGTCACACTCTTCAGAGATTGAATGTCTTTTATCTTCAGTTGATTTCATCAGTTGTAGTTCTTGTGTTTCTCTATTCTTCAGTGATTCTGCTTGTTAACAGCAGGTGTTCATCATTAATGTTCAATCGTCGCTTAATTAATTGCTTAATTATCTCATTAACTTTAACTCTGCTTCAGTGTGACTTTAACACTATTTAGAGAGGGACCAAATGTTCTCTGAGCAGAGTTGATTTAACTCTGGGGTTTTTACTGTGTACAGTGTGGTCCAATGTCTGAGACTTAATATTCCACAATGTTATTGATCTGACTGCACTGGCACTATTGGATGAGAACTGATCTGAGTTGGACAATGACATCACTGTTTTCTGCAGAACTGCTTTATTGATGAAATGAACTAATTTAATAATTGATGATTTTTACAATGGATCTGACCTCAGCTGAACAACGACACTCTTTTAAAGCTGCTGTACAGCCGAAATGAACTCTGTTTGCATAATCGAATCATTTCTCTGTTATCACCGTAAAGCTGCTTTGAAACGATTTGTATTCTTTAAATAAAGGTGACTTGATTTGACTTGACAAATTAAAAAAATAAACAAAACAACCCCACCGGCACACAGCTCCAATTTACCGACTCATAAAGGGTCTTCATCAGGTCACGCAAACACAAAATGTTTTTTGATATTTAAAAAGATTTATTTAATAAGAACATTGGCACAAATATCTTTTAAAAACAAGGATTGCTCACCACATAAGTTGCATTTGAAATCGGCACCGACACAGCCTTCGACTGCACATATCTTCACTGAGATGCATAGGAATTGATTAAGACTATTTCTATTGCTCAGAAAAAAAATCTGCAAAAGCGGTCACTGGTGCTGTACCCTTTAAAAAGGTTTTAATATGTACCATTTAGGTACCAATACCTGTGATCTATTAATATGCACTCTTTAGGTACTAAGGTGTGCCCCAGTCATAGCTTTTGTACCTTTTTCTCTGAGAGTGTATAAAGCACTATAACAATAAAGGTGACTTGACATGAGGGAAATTGGAAATGTTGGACTGTATGGATTGAAAGAATTTTTTAATTTTTATTTGATGTTCTTTGTATTTTACACCATGATGGTGAACTTCACCCTCTTGAAAAAAAGAGGGAAAAAATTGTGCTTTTTTGATCTGACAAAAGGTACAGGTTGAGTCAGTAAATTGTAAAGGTAATTTTGTAAAACTATCAATTTGTAGCTATGAGCATGTATTTCTGCACAATTAATCGTAAAAAGATCGCGATCTCGATTCAAACACCCACGCGATCTTATTTTATTAAGGACAACGATTCGCCCTGGTCTATTAAACCTTTGACAAAATCATACCGGAACATTCAAATCTTTGTTGTTGCGCTCAGCCAGAGAGAGCAGTTGTGAACCACATAGTATTTATTTCAAATAAAATATTACAAATATAAATGATCACAGAAGTACTGAGATAAAAGTTTAAATTTAGGATATAAACACTGATGTCTACGATAGCGATCAAAATTGAGCTACTTGCGCCAAGTTAGAGAAACTAACTCGGCGCTCCAAATAACGGTTGTATCAATTACATCTTACGCCACTAGGTGGCGACCAGTGGCTGTTAAAAAATGCATGTCGTTGAATCATTCATTCAAAAGATTCGTTCGAAAACATCTGCTAAAGAAACAAGTTTATTGAACTCATTCAAAAAAAAATTAATAATTAATTCGAATTAAATTTTTTTCTGCAATTACTATTTTGTCAGAACCTCTAATAAATTACATGTTATTTTGTTTAGCTGTATATTCATAATCATGAGAGAATCATGAGCTCTTTTTGAAACTAAAAAATCGTGATTCTCATTTTATCTCATTTATTTTTAATGTTCCAAAAGCCTGAGAGTGAGACTTTTTTTGCAAATCTGGTATTCAGAACTTCGCTGATCAAACAAGCAGATTTGTTTCATTAACCAGATTTCCTTACTTCCTTTGAAGAACACATGATATGCTATGGAACATTTTCAAATCATATGTTGGATGATCTAGATCTTGACATAATATTTCTGGATTTCTGAAACTTTTCAGTTCCATTTTTACCCAAATTGTTACGCAGATAATGTCATTTGAAATTAAATAGAAGCATTTTCACTAGTGATCTCAGGCATTTGCACTCAATATTTGCTTGCCATGCTACAAACAATATTCTTATATCTACTACATATATTTACTAAAAACTCAGTGGTTACCTGATTACTGGTGGAATTTCCATAGAGTGATTCAACAACGTCTGCAGCTCTTTTGAGTAACATTTCCTAAAATACAGAAAATGAGTTCCAGTGAGAGTAGATAAATATGACATTTCTAGGTCTGTTTGTGTGTACTTTATAGGTGTTAATTTGTGTACAGCAGTATTAACTAACTTTTGCCAATTTGTCGGGGTCACCAGGATGTCGAGGGATCAGCTTTTGAAGCCTCTGGAAGCCGTAGTCAATAGTTGGCTCATTCAGCGCTAGAAATAACCATACTTAGTGAGAATCTGTTATTTACATTAAAACCCCCTCCACATATCTGAATAAATCGCCTAGTTTGAGGTTAATAAAAAGGAATCAGGTAAGGTATTAATGTATGAATCCATTACCACTCTTGTCCAAATATCATCAGTCTAGTGTACAGAAGTTGTTAAAGGTCAAATTCTTCTTCACGAGTGCCACCAATCAGAATTGCAAACAGTTGTGGTTACACTTTATTTCGACGGTCCACTTTAAACATTCTACTAACTATAAGTAACTTTACTTGCCAACGTATACTAACCCTAACCTAACAGTCTACCAATACTCTAATGACTGCCAGTTGAGAAGTAGTTGCAAAGTTACTTATGGTTAGTAGAATGTCTAAAGCGGACAGCCGAAATAGTTCCACGATTGTTTCCAAACAGGTTTCCCAAACACTCCCATTCTACCATATTCCATCGTCCAGCCAAACAGGTAGTTTTCACACAACATTTTTATTGGATAAGCTAGAAGATGACATGTTGGGTCACTCAAATAAATCTGGCAATGTATTGGTTTTCTGAAAATGCCAAAGATCCACAGTGCTTCCACTCTTGGGGAAGTCAACCTACAAATGATTTATCTCTTCAATTGTAGAAAGAAAGTAGTTTAACACAGTGCTTCCCAACCCTTTTCCATGACTTCCCAACACTGTATATTTTTGCCGCTTCACAATTCACACACTATCATGTTAGTGTGTCTCAAACCGTAGTATGTTGAAAAGAGTATTCCAAAGATCTACTTCTTCCAGTTAGAATCCGAAATGTGCAGATCTGTGTGCATTATAATGGCTAATATTGCCCACAACCCATTGGACGTAGGAACAAACACAAATAAAAAGTGTTAAAAAATGTACAAGAATGACTGTTAAAGGGATAGTTCACCCAAAAAGGAAAATTGTCACTCTCAAATTATTCTGTATGACTTTCTTTGTTCTGTTGAACACAGAAGAAGATATTTGTTGGTAACCAAATGTTTTCTGGCCTTCCATAGTATTTCCTCCACCCATACTATGGCAGTCAATGGGGACCTGCAACTTTTTAGTTACAAACGTTCTTCAAAATGTCATCTTTTGTGTTCAACAGAACAAACAAACTCACACAGGTTTAAAACAACTTGAGGTTGAGTAAATGATGACAGAATCTTAATTGTTGGGTGAACTATCCTTTTAAGTAGAGAGGTTTAGATAAAGGGGTTTGAGGGATTAATAATCAGTATTTAACCAGAGGAAAATATATTTATTTACTGTTTTCCACATTATATTTCTGGGTGAGGGAGTCGGGCTTGTAACCTGAAGGTTGCTGGTTCGATTCCCACGCCGGCAGGAATTGAAGGTGGGGATTGTGAATGAACAGCACTCTCTCCACCTTCGATACCATGACTAAAGTGTCCTTGAGCAAGACACCTAACCCCTAATTGCTCCCCTTGTAAGTCGCTTGTGAAATGAATACAAATGTGCAACATTTCTCCCACATTTATCTCAGATTTGGTAAGAAATTGAATGTGGGGGACTTTGACTGTGGCAGTTTAAAACGTGACAGGATGTATGATACTAAGTGACAGCACGGACCGTTAAATTAAACATACGTTCCAAATCTTGCCAACTATTCTGCTACACACTAAAAAGAAAGTGCTTTTTCTTCACAAAAACAGTAACTACTTTTTAGGCACTGTATAAGTAGGTGAATCGGGCATTTGTACGTCTCCCTAATCAAACACACCTGATTCAGGTCATCAGCTCTTTAGTATAGACTCCAAGCCCTGAAATGGGTGCATCAGACAAAGGAGTGTCAGGGGCTCCAGGAACGGGGTTGGGAACCACTGGTTTAACAATACACTTGTCTTTAAATTTTCGATTCTGCATGAGTGTGGATGTCTGGGTATGCATTTACCAGTGTAAATGAAGCGTCCTGGAGCTCCTTTGCAGAACTGCTTGGATTTGTAAGACAGCGTAACTTCTACAACCCCTGGAATATGTCGAGGAGGAGTCTGAACTCGGATTGCATGTGGAGTGATTAACTGCATGAATAACCACAGAAATAGTTTGTTACAGATTCTTGGTACTAAATCCTTTATCCAATAATCAAAATATTGCAAAAGTTTTCCTCATTAGATGTCAAAGTTTGCTTCAATATACGTATACCTCGCTCCACACCAGCATGCTCCCGAACACCACTTGCAGACCGTCAAAGAAGTTTTCCCCAATGACAATGACCATAGCCCCACCTGTAGTCCAACCTTCACTGGGACTGATGGCTTTGATACAGGGAGTGGCTGCAGTGGAGAGAGAATGAAAATGGAATTAAAGATGCAAGATTATTTTGCAAGGTCCAATAAACGTCCTAAGTGACCATATAGATACTCTTGCAACAGTTCATGAAAATTTAGAGCTCCCCTTCTGACTTCACGGTTAAAGGGTTAATTCATCCTAGGCGTGTGCGATATTGACAAAAAATGATATCTCGATATTTTCTAAGATTTTTACGATAGTGATAATCAGATGATATTTTGCATCATTCAAAAATATATCTTTCCATCTGTCGCTTTTTCTTAAACATGACTAATAAACACACTTCTGTGTGAAGCCACATCATTTCACAGAAGCTCAACTGTCTTAATGAAGTGAGTTTGGAGTAAAAAAGTTATTAAATGTCGTCTTTTGTTGGACAAGATGTTAATAAATGCTTCTCATGTCTAGAAAGATGTTTGACGCGTGTTGCTTATATAAGCGTCTCAAACTCGCAGTGCTTTCAGATGGATCAGCATTTGCAGCCGCACTTCACTGACAAGCTTCTTCGCAGTTTCTTCACTCATTTTAACTTGTCAAACGCCACACTCTGAATTTGCACACACAATTGTATTTAGTATATACAGGCAGTATAGCTACACGCAATGAATTCGTGAACACTTCATGCAGCGTTTTGATTGGTTTCCAAAAATGAGTGAAATACTTGATAATATGATTTGGCATATCATTAAAACATCAATTACAATATTATCGCACACCCATAATTCACCCAAAAATGAAAATTCTGTCATTAATTATCCTCATGTTGTTCCAAACCCGCAAGACCCAATTTCCGTCCTTCCATTGACAGTCTATGCAACTACCACTTTCAAGCCCCAGAAAGGTAGTAAAGACATCATTAAAGTAATCCATGTGACTCCAGTGGTTTAACCTCAATTTTATGAAGCGATGCAAGTGCTTTGTTTGCACAAAAAAAACCCATAATTTACCACTTTATTAATCTCCAACACATGTTCATGAGAGCTTCATGACACATGTGTTGTGTTGACGCGAGAGCAGGCGTTGTAGCGCGAATGGGCACTGGATATTAATATTTTGTGGTAACTTATTTTTTATTTTGAGCAAACAAAGTGCTTATATAACTTCAAAAATGAGTTAAATCACATGGAGTACTTAAATGATGTGTTTACTACCTTTCTGGGGCTTGGAAGTGGTAGTTGCGTCAATGGAGGAGCAGAAAGCTCTCAGATTTCATTAGAAAGATGCTCATTTATGTTCGGAAGATGAAGGAAAGTCTTACGGGTTCGGAATGACAGGAGGGTGAGGGATTAATGACAGAATTTTCATTTTGGGGTGAACTAACCCTTTAAAGTCTTTCTCCCCTTGCTTTTTCTCAATGGCATTTCTTCTAAATCTCACCGTATTCCATGTTAGTCTCCACCGTCTCGTTTGAATCCATTCTGCGAGACCGACGTCCGTGTTTGGAGTTGTTGTGCACAAACATATTATCAGAAATGGCTAGTACAGGACCATCCACGCTGACCGTGGTGGACAGAACCACCTGATTGGAAGGCAAAGAAAGACATGTTGATAACAAAAACAGTTTGTTTGAGGAGATTTATATAGTTCATAAAAAACATTCATGTCAATTTTAAAAAAAAAAACTGATGATTTATCTCAAAACATGATCATTGATGTCCTTGCAAAGTTATCTTTAGAAACCCCTGCTGCTGATTTAAAATCCATAGTTTTAGCACTCGTCGAATTATTTGTCATAAAGAGCAACACACAAATAACTATGGAAGCCTGTTCTCGCCACTGTTGAGAAATAAAAATATTCTGTTAGTCATAATAATGAGAAACTTTCTCATAATAATAACTTAGTATCTCATATTAAGTATTATCTGTAAGTATCTCTTATTATGAGATACTAAGTCATTATTATGAAATACTAAGTCATTATTATGAGATGTTAAGTCATTATTAGATACTAAGTCATTATTATGAGATACTAAGTCATTATTATGAGATACTAAGTCATTATTATGAGATGTTAAGTCATTATTATGAGATGTTAAGTCATTATTATGAGATACTAAGTCATTATTATGAGATGTTAAGTCATTATTATGAGATGTTAAGTCATTATTATGAGATACTAAGTCATTATTATGAGATGTTAAGTCATTATTATGAGATACTAAGTCATTATTATGAGATGTTAAGTCATTATTATGAGATACTAAGTCATTATTATGAGATGTTAAGTCATTATTATGAGATACTAAGTCATTATTATGAGATGTTAAGTCATTATTATGAGATGTTAAGTCATTATTATGAGATACTAAGTCATTATTATGAGATGTTAAGTCATTATTATGAGATACTAAGTCATTATTATGAGATACTAAGTCATTATTATGAGATGTTAAGTCATTATTATGAGATGTTAAGTCATTATTATGAGATACTAAGTCATTATTATGAGATGTTAAGTCATTATTATGAGATGTTAAGTCATTATTATGAGATACTAAGTCATTATTATGAGATGTTAAGTCATTATTATGAGATGCTAAGTCATTATTATGAGATACTAAGTCATTATTATGAGATGTTAAGTCATTATTATGAGATACTAAGTCATTATTATGAGATGTTAAGTCATTATTATGAGATACTAAGTCATTATTATGAGATACTAAGTCATTATTATGAGATACTAAGTCATTATTATGAGATGTTAAGTCATTATTATGAGATACTAAGTCATTATTATGAGATGTTAAGTCATTATTATGAAATACTAAGTCATTATTATGAGATGTTAAGTCATTATTATGAGATACTAAGTCATTATTATGAGATACTAAGTCATTATTATGAGATGTTAAGTCATTATTATGAGATGTGAAGTCATTATTATGAGATACTAAGTCATTATTATGAGATGTTAAGTCATTATTACGAGATGTTAAGTCATTATTATGAGATACTAAGTCATTATTATGAGATGTTAAGTCATTATTATGAGATACTAAGTCATTATTATGAGATGTTAAGTCATTATTATGAGATACTAAGTCATTATTATGAGATGTGAAGTCATTATTATGAGATGTTAAGTCATTATTATGAGATGTTAAGTCATTATTATGAGATGTGAAGTCATTATTATGAGATGTTAAGTCATTATTATGAGATGTTAAGTCATTATTATGAGATGTGAAGTCATTATTATGAGATACTAAGTCATTATTATGAGATGTTAAGTCATTATTATGAGATACTAAGTCATTATTATGAGATGTTAAGTCATTATTATGAGATACTAAGTCATTATTATGAGATGTTAAGTCATTATTATGAGATACTAAGTCATTATTATGAGATGTTAAGTCATTATTATGAGATGTGAAGTCATTATTATGAGATGTTAAGTCATTATTATGAGATACTAAGTCATTATTATGAGATGTTAAGTCATTATTATTAGATACTAAGTCATTATTATAAGATGTTAAGTCATTATTATGAGATGTTAAGTCATTATTATGAGATACTAAGTCATTATTATGAGATGTTAAGTCATTATTATGAGATGTTAAGTCATTATTATGAGATGTTAAGTCATTATTATGAGATACTAAGTCATTATTATGAGATGTTAAGTCATTATTATGAGATGTTAAGTCATTATTATGAGATACTAAGTCATTATTATGAGATACTAAGTCATTATTATGAGATGTTAAGTCATTATTATGAGATGTTAAGTCATTATTATGAGATGTGAAGTCATTATTATGAGATGTTAAGTCATTATTATGAGATGTTAAGTCATTATTATGAGATGTTAAGTCATTATTATGAGATGTGAAGTCATTATTATGAGATGTTAAGTCATTATTATGAGATACTAAGTCATTATTATGAGATACTAAGTCATTATTATGAGATGTTAAGTCATTATTATGAGATGTTAAGTCATTATTATGAGATGTGAAGTCATTATTATGAGATGTTAAGTCATTATTATGAGAAAGTTTCTTAAAAAATTTTTTATTTTGATTAAGTTAAAAATGTTAAGTCATTATTCAATACTAAGTCATTATTATGAGAAAGTTTCTCATTATTATGACTTACAGAATATTTTTTGTTTCTCAACAGTGGTGGGAACGGGCTTCCATAAATAACAACCAAAGTGTGTAAGAAAAAAAAGAAGTGATAATTAACAGGTGACATCAGGTGATAAAAATGGACAAAAAAGCCTTGGGAGAAACCAATTGTTGAAATCATTTGATCTTTTCCATCTCGGTGTTCTCCTTTATTCTTCTCCCTATAATCTACACTTTTTTTTCCCATGGATTTTTTCTGTTTCTGTTCTTCTGTTTATCTCTAGACAACAATATTCAAATCTCGGTCCTACTTTTAAATTATGCAGTGAATCTTATGTGTGAACCACTTAAAACTGAGCAAAAAAAATCCAAAAATCCAATTTTAATTGAATTTCAAAGTTTCCAAGATTATTGGAGTACATTTTACAAAAGTTGTGTACAGTGTTCATTTACACACATGCAGCTCATGATTATCAGGTGTACAAATGCTGCGCTTCACTTTATAATCCTTATATATTTAATTAATTAATTAACATCCTGCGCAACTCGACGATCACACTAAGCCATATTGCAATGTTGATTTAATGTCGATATAGCGGCAAAAAAACACTGTAGTGTTGAAGATGAGAAAACAACATGACAACACATAAGATGCTGCAAATGCTGCTGCAAAAAAAGAAAGAAGGTAAAACAAATGCACAAAAATTAATAAGGAAGGATAGCAGGGAAATGAAGAGTGAGGGATGAAATATCAGATAGCGGCTCCAGTAGTGAAAGACAAGTGGGAGGAAGTAAAGCAGGAGGGTCCCCAGTGAGCACTTCCTGGGTCACAGAGCCTGACCTCCCCCATCTGGACCCCATCACTCAAATCTTGACAACTTCCTGAAGCACCTCGCCTGATTTCCTGATGATCCCTGCTTCTGTTACTTCCTGATTTTTCTCATGAGATATTAAAGTCAAACTCACAATCTCAGTTTATCCACTACTACACTGCAACCTATTCTTAAATCAGCAAATGTGTCTTATTTTCCAGTAGAAATATCCTTAAAACAAAGAAGGAACTCACATACGGTTTTCAGACAATGTGGTCTTCGATTTGCAGACAAATGCTTTTATTTAATTTTTTTTGCATTTGTCGAATTACAATCTTAAATTCAACATATATTCCTTATCAAAATCCTAATACTGTTTCCTTGTAACGTATATATCTTGCTTGGATATTTTTACTGGAAATAAAACAAAGATGACGATTAAGAATATGATTTTTCATAGTGTAGTAGAGAAAAGAATAATCTCAGCAAAATGTGACCGTTCTGCCTCAAACATTTCTGCATTTTGTAAATATTTTATTCACATATAAATGATCCATACCTGAAATCTCCTCATGTCTCGGGGTTCCCTGCTGTTTTCAGACAATTCTGATTGCACTTTAGGAAAAACTTCAAGAAAAATCTGTGGGAAACAAAAGGAAACCAAGCTGTAAACCAGTTACTCGAGCTAGAAGAGGAGGGTTACTGTTGATGGAGCGAGAGAAGTGAATAGTACAGCAACAATGGCCTACTTCTATTGGTAGCTCTTGATAAAATAATAAGTGTTTATCCGCTTTTAAAAGGGAGGAGAAAACCCTTTCCATACGTTTTGTTGTTGACAACAGTCGTAAATACTTTCAATTCATAGTATGTACGACCGTTGTAGTAGAAGCAGCCAAAATATGTAGATGCCGACTGGTGTGACATGCCCTCATCGTCATAAAAAACATAGTTTCTGCTGACCTACTAAATTATTGACTGCCAAGTAGCCAGCAAATTCAAGAGGCATTTAGAAAACAAACACTCAAATCATATTAAACCAATAATTTTGCACACCGTTGGGCCTGTGATGCATTTTCTATGATACACATTTTGTACTCCAATGTAAAGTGAGCGTAAACCGTTCACTCTACCGTTCCACATTGACAGAAAAATAATAGTTAAGGTTTGTGTTTATACTCTAGGGCAGTGTTTCTCAAACTTTTTCAGACCACTTTATCTTCCAATTTTTTTCTGAGGACCACCTAACAGAATTCCACTCTAACACGCCCCCGAAAACAACAAAATTGGAAGGATAAACTAAATTTAAGTTTAATATGCAACTGTTTCAAGTCAAAAACTAATTATTCAAACACATATGCAATGATATGATTTGTTTTTGCACACGAAAAGTATTCTTTATTGCAGTCGACCACTGCAGTCATGTCGACTATTTTAACGATGTCTTTAGTACCTTTCTGGACCTTGAAATTGGTTATGACTATCTATAGGGAGGTCAGAAATCTCTCGTATTTCATCAAAAATATCTTAATTTGTGTTCCGAAAATGAACGAAGGTCTTACGAGATTGGAACAACGTGAGGGTGAGTGAGTAATAAATGACAGAAATTTCATTTTTGGGAGAACTAACCCTTTGCCAAACAAAGAAATCATTGGTTCACATGACAAATTAGTTATTTGTGAGATGATGTACATGTGCCCCCTTTAGTTACTGTTGCTATGTCCGACAAGCCATGCACTCTCACGCCACACATCATGTTCTCACGCAGTGAAAAATACATCCTGGAGCAAAGAGGACACTGACAACACATCGACAGACATATGAAACAGTTTCATATAAAAGAAGTTTAATCAATAAATAGCGTCTAGTGTGTCTTTAATGTGTCGTGACCGATCGCTGTAGCTCCTCGTGAACCGATCATCCCTTGAACGGAAAGACGTGAGTACACACAATTTTTCAAGTTCACCAACGTTAATCTACTAACTCCCCTGAGTGCTTTGTTGGAAAAAATGGCAGATTCAGGGTTATGATTGGTCAGATCGCCTGTCAATCAAACTCCCCGCGAACAGTCAATTACTAATAGCCCTTCATTACTCTATTTAAATTATTAAGACTTTCACAGTACAAAGTACATATTTCACAGGTCATCATGAAGCAGATCTATTCTCTTAATTTGCTTTTGTTGCTGATTGGAAAATGTTTTGACACTGAACCGCATCTTTTCCCTTTAAGTACTTTTAAAGGTCTTGGATGCATGTAAAATTTTCATTCCATATTGATTTGACAAGGCTGGTCTCTTGCAGATACGGAAACATATGGTTGGACCCAAGTTGTTACATATTTATAACTCTTTAATTGGGAATAGCAGCCAACAAAACAAAACAAAACAAAAAATGGGGCTCCAGCAGTTTTGTTGCATGGACCCCCCCCCCCCCCCCCCCAAAAAAAAACAACAACATTTGGATACAGTTGAAATAAGACTGAGCAACTAGTTGCCATTTGATCTGGACTCTTTAACAAAATGACACGACTGTCTGTGCCAACCCTGTCCATCTTTTTTATAGTAGCTTACCACGCGAACCATTCTCTTCACTTTAACTATGATAAACTTTTTAGTCCTTCATGATATCATAGAGCACAGCTGCAAGCAGGCAAATGAAAGCACATCGGCCAAGCTCACATTAACATGCATTAGTCACTCCCCCACCCACTTAGCATGCAAATCTCTAAGCCTCGCTGCCTTGCACCTTCTGCCATGTATCCATTCACTGCATCATAATTAGACCCATCTTGCATAATTAATTAGGACTCCTGGAAAACCTTGCAACTTCAGCACAACACCCCTCCATCTCTCTTGTGTCATAAGGAAAAGTTTATTAATAACAATGCAAGTTTTGCACTGCTGTGATATTTAGATTCACTGGAGTAAGGTCTCCACAGTGGGCCAATCTTCATAGATTTGAACCAGTAGAATAAGGCATTAATAAGTACTAATAAACAGCCAATATCCTAGCTAACAAACAAACTAGTTAATAGTGACAATAAGACCATAAATTTATAAATATATATATATATGGAAAAATGTTATATAAAATTGGTAACTCTTAAAAAAATTTTTTAAATAAATATAAAACATATATATATATGCTAATCCTGGTCCTGTTGAGTGGAGTTTGACATCTTAGACTACACTTGAAATTAGTACTGTAGACAAAAATAATTAATACATACATATACTCTAGATTTCTGATGTTTTGAAGTCTCTTCTGCTCACCAAGGCTGCATTTTTTTAAACGGTAATATTGTGAAATATTTTTTTCACAATTTAAAATAGTCATTTTCAATGTGAATAGATTGTAAAATGTAATTTATGAATTTTAAGCATCATTACTCCAGTCTTCAGTGTCACATGATCCTTCAGAAATCATTCTGATATGCTGATTTGCTGCTTATGAAACATTTTTTATTATTATCAATGTTGAGAAGAGTTGTGCTGCTTCATATTTTTTGTGGAAACTGTGCTTTTTTAAATGATACTTTGAAAAGAAAGTAAAAACAAACATCATTTATTTGGAATAGAAAAATTTTGTAAAATCAATAAAGTCGTTATTGTGACTTTTGATGAATTTTATCGTGCCTATTTTGCTGGATGAAAGTATTCATTTCATACCCCAAACTTTGTGTTCAACAATTGTTTTCTCTAGCACCAAAACAGCATATTTGATATTTATATATGATTTTACGAAAAATCATGCAAGACTAAAGACTGGAGTAATGATGCGGTAAATTTAGCTTTGAATCACAGGAATAAATTACATTTAAAAATATATCCGAACAGGAAAAAGTTATAAAAATATTTCACAATATTACTGGATTTTTGATCAAATAAATGCAGCAATAGTGAACAGAAGAGACTTCTTTCAAAAATATAAAATCCTTTTTGGGATGGATTTTTTTTTTTTACGAAACCAAATCTAATCATTTTATTATTAATCAGAAGAATATAAATTTTTAAGGTTTTTAAACGATTACTTTAGATCAGAGTATAAAGAACAAGCAGCCAACAAGGAACCCCGATAATACTATTTAAAAAGCGTCCCATAATGCATCTCAGCGCGAATTAATGTCCAGAAGAGGCGAAAATATTGGTCACATATACGTACAGTAATTTTGGTGGAAGTTACTATTATTTTACCAATTCTAAAATGCAGAATAAGTCATATTAAAGAATTAGTATTTCCAAAAGTTATATTTCCATCGTTCTGAAATAAAACTCAATCATGAATCATCCTGTGCATGATTTCCTCATGTGGATTAACTCATCCATCTTGATGGCTGTAAACCGGTATGATTACACTTCAGAATAAACTGGATTGCTATATTTAACATTTGAATAGCAAGCGATACCCACTGCCACAGACAGAAACAAAGGATGAGAACGAGACTGTTGATATGCTGGATTCAGAACCATCACTCATCAGTATTTCCTCTTGTCCATCTCACCTCCCTCCCATCCCGTCTTAGAAAAACAAAACAGTGTCATGACATAGAGCGAGTGGGGGAAGGAAAATTAGGAAACCAGATGTGCAGCATCGAAACCCTGACATGCTGAAAAGTTTCGGCAGCAATACATCAACGACTGTATGCCACATGTGTGTGATTCACAACAACATTATACTCAACCCAAATCAAAGACAACATCATCTAAAATGTAGCCATGAAGATTTGAACCAGCTGTTCATTAGCGATCCTACGTACTGATATTCTATGGATTAGATTCATCATCAGCAAATAAGCAAACAAAAAAACCCAGTCAAATCTAGTGTTGAATCGAGTGTGAGGATTGTGGGGGAAGCGTCAGAGGGGATTTGGGTAGCAGAGGTTAGCTAGAGCCGGTCATAAATACTCTGGGCTCCCAAAATCCCTTGGCAGACTTTGGGGCCAGACTGGTCGTGGGGTTAACAGGGCACGTTCCCAACCTCTGACCCCACTAACAGGGCACACATAGAGGCTCTAAAAATCAATACCTCCATCACCACATACCACACCAGGACCTTTCACACTTGCTCTCACAACTAAGGAAAATAAAAGCAACCAACCAACATCTTGTTTCAAGACTCTTGCCTTTATAAAGATTTTACCAACTGCTCTAAATAATCGGTCAGCAAATTCTTGAACACTTGAGAGAGATTTATTGGTCCACTATAGACAATCTACTAACTATAAGTAACTACATGTCAACTAAGGCCCTGCTTACACCTGGTATTAAGTTGCGTTTTGGTTGATCGGATCACAAGTGGACGATGCTAAATACAGGTCTAAAATGTTTCGAGCTCGTCCACTTTCGACCACTTCCAGAGGTAGTCGAAAACGCGTCCGATTGGATTGCTTTAGTAGAGGAGACACTGATGTGGTCGAATGTGTTCGAACAGACACAAAAACTCTCCACCTACTGAGCTAATGCGGAAACGTTATGGGAAGCGCACCAGCTTCCTGACTGTTTGGTTTGAAGATGAAAAATGTACCCAGCACAATGTTCTCTCACCATTACTGATTTCCAACACGCTCTCGCAGCGTTCGGCAGGTGATGCTCTAGGTGTTTCCGTCATCTCCCGGGACGCGTTCATAGGTAGTCGTGGCCTAGTGGTGAGGGAGTCGGGCTTGTTACCTGAAGGTTGCTGGTTCGATTCCCACGCCGGCAGGAATTGAAAGTGGGGATTGTGAATAAACAGCACTCTCTCCACCTTCGATACCATGACTAAGGAGCAAGGCATCTAACCCCTAATTGCCTCACTTGTAAGTCGCTTTGGATAAAAGCGTCTGCTAAATGACTAAAAAAACAAGTTTATTCTGTGCATTAGACCTGAAAAATCCCATACATTTACCCGCCCATTGACACTGTTGAAGAAATCAGGACAGAAGTGGTTGAAAGTGGACGAAAGCGACGGATTAAAACACCAGCTGTAAATAGGAACGTCTCCCTCGTCTACTTGTGATCCGATCGACCAAAACGCGTCTTAATACTACGTGTAAACAGGGTCAAACTTTCATTAGAGTATCAGTAGACTGTTAGGTCAGGGTGATAAGTTGACATGCACTTGCAACGTTATTTATAGTCAGTACTTAATTTGTAAATGAATAATTGCAAAAAGGCGCTGTGACCGACACTGACAACTGACATGACGTCATTAATAAAAGCATCATTCATGCATGGCCCTAAATATACAACCTAGCTTATTATTCTGTCACATTAAGACCAAATATCATTAAGTTGATCAGTGATAGTCTCTACATCATTGCCTCTTCTATTACATTGATTTCTGATCAAACTCCCGTCGCTCACGTCTCCCGATATCAACTTCTCTGGATCTCTTTTGAACAGAAACACCATCAGCTTTACTCTGAAAAATGAAAATATGCTGAA
Organism: Opsariichthys bidens; assembly: GCA_037194245.1. Classification (NCBI taxonomy): domain Eukaryota; kingdom Metazoa; phylum Chordata; class Actinopteri; order Cypriniformes; family Xenocyprididae; genus Opsariichthys; species Opsariichthys bidens. The sequence goes on along the minus strand of CM074310.1, from coordinate 6,985,632 downwards.
CTGTCTTTTTGACATTTTCGTGATAACTTATTTTTATAGAATTATTTGTCAGGTGACCTCCAAACACATCTGCATAAACCTACTAAAAACACAAATGCTGAAAAGCAAAAATCAAAAATCTGGAATTTTCTGGAACAGGATCTGGCTCAAAGTAAGCAGTGCTTAAAGTCAGCACAATGTCTGTTGGTGGAGCACCAAAATAAAGAGCTAAAAGATATTAAGCAGACAGTCAACTAACACTCTAATGAGAGTTAGCTGACATGTAGTTGCACGGTAACTTATAGTTAGTCGAATGGCTAAAGTTTACTATCAAACTAAAGTGTTACCAGAGCTTCCATTTTAATTTAGTACTTATATATTTAATATTGTAATGATCATTAGCTGAAGTGCCCGTGACTACCACAAGAGGGCACTTCAGCCTGGACTTTCACTTACACACGCATGCACATTCACTCCCGGACTTCACTTCCCACAATGCACTACACACCCACTCACTCACACCTGCGCACTACATTTCCCAGAAGCCTTGTCCCCTGTCACTGATCACCCCAGACAGCTGCAGCACATTATCTTTCATTATTTAAGCACCACTCACACACCGCAAAGTCTTGATTTGGTAATTCTGTCATTTCTGAGCGTTTATTTCAGTGTCTTGGTTTCCTGGTCCTGTTTTCTGCCTGTCTGTCCTGGTTACTGATTGTTCGCTGCATACCTTGTTGGAGTTACTGCTCTGATCACTGGATTGTTGTTTGCCTGCTGACTGCCTCGACCTACCCACCTGTTTACGACTCTGCCTTATCTCTGATATTCCTGTTTGCCGCTTTTTGACCCTGCCTGTTACGACCATTAGGTGTTTTAATAAAGCCTGCTATTGGACCCCATTCCGTTGACTCGCCTATCATTACAAATATATTATAAGTATGACAATTTAAGTGATAAGAATTGAAAAAAAAAGAACATGCGAATATTTCATATTTGTGATTTCTTCTGCTTTAATGATAACATGCACTCTAGTTGGCATGGACGCAAGATGTGCAAATCCTGTTGATCCACGTTTTCCCAGCATATTCTGAGAATATTCCAAAGAGCATGTTTTGTGCTTCAGTTCACCGCTCGCAAAGACCCTCCCCCTTTAGTTACTGTTGCTGCGTCTGACATCATGTTCTCACGCAGTGAAAAATACATCACGGACACTGTCAACGCATTGACTGACAAGACAGAGCAGGTTACTTTTTATATAAAACAAACTCTCAAATTAAAAATTTTGTCATTTAAAAAAATACCGTTTTGTGGCACCTTAATGTGTCGTGACAGATCGCTGAATCGCCTCATTTCAGGCAGCTGGTGAACGATCATTTCTTCCCACTAGTCGATTTATAGCATAAAATAAACCTGACTAAACATCAGAAGGAATGTTGTTTCAACCGCCATGTCAGAACACACCATTTTTTAAAGTTCAAGTCCACCTACGTTAATTTATTTAACGTTAACTCTTCTGACTGCTTTGTCAAACAAACTGGCGGATTCTGCGTTATGGTTGGTCAGATTGCCTGTCAATCAAATTCCAGGTGAAGGGTCAATTATTGACTTTTTATACAAGTGATTATATAGTCATGACACAAATTAGCTTATTTTGAGTCATGGTCCTAAGCTGGAGTAACTCTAACACCTGATTAGTTGACTCACTTCCTTGGCACTTTTTAAGCATTTTCTTTGCTTACTCTCCTCCTCAATTGTTCTGCTTATTCCCAGTTTCTTTTCTTATATTGTTTCTGTAAAGCACTTTGTTGACACAGTTGACGTTCATCTTTTTCATCACTTTTTCGTCATCTGCCATATTTTATGGCAATCAGTGGGGCAAAGTAATCGCAGTGAATACAAAAACACATTCAAAAAAAAAAAAAAAAAAAGTTCATCATTGGATTTGATCCGTACAAAGTTCCAGAAATCATTTTTACAGATGTCAACATACCTATTATATATTTCATCTTCGAGTCTGTCAATACACGCAGACTCTTGCTGGTATACAGACATTGATATATATATATATATTGTTACTGAAACTCTTTACATTTAGGTCCCATTAGTTAATGCATTAACTAATATTAACTAACAATGAGTAATTAACCTTTGTTAATGCAAGTTAATGAATGCAACTGTTTGATGTTAGTTCATGTAAACTCAGGTCCATTAAACACTATGAACATTTGATAATAATCTATTTGTAAATGTTAAAATGAATATTCATGTTAACTAGTTTCCTAATGTTGAAATGAAACCATATTGTAAAGTGTTACCACTGAAAAGTACACTTTACCTATTTTAGTAAAAAAAAAAGACATGCATATATATTGACTTAAAGATGATGTTTACATATGTTTATATTTAATGTTAAGTGCTTCCGAGTAAGTCTACTTAAGCGCAAAAAAAAAAAAGCGTAAAAGAAAAAAAGAAATTTCTGCCGAAGCCTTCATGTTTGTGGGGAAACAAAGGCAGGATAATCTGCATGAATACAAAAGTGGCAGATAGGAGAAGAGAAGGAAAAGATGTCTGCTTAATTAGCCAGTAATGATGGGATCTGACAAACAACATCTGTTTCCAAATTTTGTGTATGAATGTGTGTGTGTGTGTGTGTGTGTGTGTGTGTTTGGGAGGGGGGTAGAACGGAGAATGCCAGCACTCATGTTACTGAATGTCTCAAACAGAACAGCTTGATGTTGAGTTTTGAGAAGAGAGCTGAATTGATGCAACCTTCAAGAAAAAAAATGAGTGCCTAAAAAATGCATTCTTCTGTAAGGCACTGTATTTTTCCACACATATATTAGAGAAAATGCTTAATTAATAGTCACCAACTAATTTTGAGACATATAAGAAATGCCAGTGTGTGTGTGTGTGTGTGTGTGTGTGGTGCTTAGCTGTCTTATATTTCACTAATGAGTTAATGATGCCCCCTGGTGCTAGCCTGGCCCCTCTGTTTGTTTGTGTGTGTGTCTGCTTGCCAGTAATCTGGAGGAGATCCAGAAGATCTCATCCTTCATGGTAAATACCGTACGCCTCAACATGATCCCATTTTCTCCTGCTTTTTGCGCACACTGTAGGATTAAGGATATATTTATCAGGACAGATGCCCCGAATTAGTTTACAGTACTGATCTCATATCATAGATATGCATTTGTGAGAGATCAGACCATGTAGACTCCTATGTAGAGATGAATCTGTCAGGACTCGGGTCAGGGTTGATAGGGCCATTGACAGCTTCCCAGCAGGCCTGCTGTGAGCCCCGTCAGTCTCTCTGCTCCTCCTCCTTCCTCCCATTCCCCTCCCTGCTCACGCTCTCCCCACACTTCTGTCTGCATGTGTACACATTTGCTATGGATTAGTCACGGACATCATATTTTAGCACCATAGGCAGCACTGTTCCTCACAGCGGTGACAGGAATCACCTTTCCAAATCATGCCTGATCAATTGAATTTAAAGCAGATGGACTCCAATCGAAGTGTAGAAGCCTCAAATTTCAAAGATTTTTCAGGAATGCAACCAAGTTTTTGAAAATTATTTAAAAGCATTTTGGTTAGACCTTATTGACGCTCTATCTGATCTATTGAGATTTAAGAGGTTAGTTCAAGTTCAAAGGTTAGGTAAAATTCTGTCAATAATTCCTCATGTCATTTTTTTTTTTTTTAAACCCGTAAGACCTTTGTTCAATTTCGGAATTGATATTTTTTTGATGAAATCTGAAAACTTTCTGCCCCCCCCCCCCCCCCAAAAAAAAAAAAATTGTAATAAAGAAATAAAAAAATAGGAAAACGACTTGCGCACTGTTTACTACATGAACAGTGTAGGAGACTGACATGGAAGAGAAGAAATTGATGAATAAAGTCATTATTTTTGTTTGTTTTTTGCACGCAGAAAGTATTCTCGTCACGTCATAACATTAAGGCTGAACCAGTGGTTAGTGCACCCAAAAATGAAAATTCTGTCATTAATTCCTCTCCCTCATGTCGTTCTACACCTGTAAGACCTTCATTCATCTTCAGAACACAAATGAAGATATTTTTGATGAAATCCGATGGCTCTATTGCCAGCAATGACACTTCACCTCTCAAGATCCAGAAAGGTACTAAAGATGTCGTTAAAACAGTCGATGCGAGTACAGCGGTTCTACAATAACTTTATGAAGTGACGAGAATACTTTCTGTGTGCCAAAAAATGGATTCAACGATATCTAGTAATGGCCGATTTCACAACACTGTAGCAACTGTTTCGAAACAAAAGCTTTGAAGCAAAGTCACGTGATTTCAGCAGTTTGGCAGATTGATACGCGATTCGAATCACTGATTCGAAACAAAAGATTCGTAAAGCAGTGTTTTGAAATCACCCATCGCTAGATATTGTTGAAAAGTCGTCATTTTGTTTGTTTGAAGCACAAAAAGTATTCTCGTCGCTTTATAATATTAAGGTTGAACCACTGTAGTCACATGACCTGTTGTTCGGTGACATCGCTGACAATAGAGACTCACCGAGCCGTCGGATTTCATCAAAAATATCTTCATTTGTGATCTGAAGATGAACGAAGGTCTTACGGGTGTAGAACGACATGAGGGTGAGGAATTAATGACAGAATTTTCATTTTAACCCTTTAAGTTGTACTTGGTACATTTTATTTTGGTTATAGGTATTATTTTATCTACTGCTTGTTTTGTTGATTGTAAATACTGTGTCATTTCATCATGCCAGGCTTTATATATAGTCGTTTTAAAATGTATTTAAAAACAAATAATTGGGAGTATTTTAACATAAGTTTGCAACAAGGTGAAAAAAACGAAGGGGCTTGAATACTTTTGCATGGCACAAAGTATGGATCACAATTTTGTTTTATTCTCTTTATTAATTGTCTGTTGACTGTTAATTTTATCTCACCACCTGTTTCCAAACATCGACATTGGTCCAAATATCTTGAATATCAAACATTATTTTTTGTTCTGCCATCTCTTCCCTAGTCTTATAGTTCTCTTGCTGAACATTTTCCCTTCAGGATCAGTTAATTGTCTTTCTATTGATCCAATAGTTTTGCACTCCCCTGGGTTTGATTAGCAGAGTGAGAGGGGACAGATGGTACCACTGTGTTTTTTTTTTCAGAGCACTCATTGCAGAAAGAACCAAGGATGCGAATAAAAATTCTAGACCAGTCTTAAAAACAACAGCCGCAAGTTTGTTGATGCTTGTTTTCGAGTGCATGTCCTCAAATTGGCTCTTAAATTTGAGAATACAACAAGCAGAGGTCCAAACTTTGTTGTTGTTATTGTTGTTGCTTTATGGCATTGTTTTAATCCTGAACTTCATCGATTCAAAAGGTAACATTAGTATAAACCGTACTTATTCCCACAGCCAACACCAACATTTTCAGCAATCACAACATTTGGAAACAAATTTGATATTTACGATAAAAGACAAACAAACAAATAAACAAGCAAACTAATCCATCAGCATTGTTCTTTTGGTAGCCTTATTCCATTGATGAGATTATACCATATTGATTATCTTGTTTGTTTTAACCTATAGATTGAAAACACACAAAGCCCACCACGGGATTGATCCCTATTCAACCCTGTCCTTCTTTTCAACAGTTCTTTTTCAACCCCCACTAGTCATAAGCATCCATTTATTGAACTTGTGTGGTACTGACCTGCTGAGTCTCAAGCTGTTAGTCCATACAGCTGTACGTTTTCTACAAAAGGTTAAAAGACATATACACCAGGACTTTCAGAAAGCTTATGAAGCCGGACGTAATTAGTACTTTGCCAAACTTTTCCTAATACAATTTAGGCATGTTTTGCATAACACTAAAAACCTTAACTTGGCTATCTAAATGAGAACATTGCATACACTTCTGTTGTTTTTACACACGAATAGTTATAAAAACCTATAACCCTAACCCTAGCCTTAACTGAAACTCAACTTTTTGCATTTTGACAATAAAAAAACGATAAAATATTATTTACTTTATTTTTATACAATTTTAACAAATGAGGACATCCGGTTTTGTGAGATTTTGTTTAGCTCACAAATTTGTCCCCAAAATAGTGAAAGTAGATACTCACACACACACACACACACACACACACGTTGTGTTTATGTGTTTTGTGGGGACTTTCCATAGGCGTAATGGTTTTAATACTGTACAAACTGTACATTCTGTCCCCCTACCCCTAAACTTAACCCTCACAGAAAATGTTCTGCTAGTTTAGATTTTCAAAAAAGATCATTCTCTATGATTTATAAGCTTGTTTCCTAGTGGGGACCAACAAAAGGTCCCCACAATGTCAAGATTTACTGGTTTTACTTACGTTGTGGGGATATTTGGTCCCCATAATGTAAGGAAAACAAGTACACACACACACACACACACACACACGGAATCAATCATTTCCATATACAGCTAATTATGAATACCTTAACATATACCTTAACTCAACCCTTTTTACAATTCATTTATATATTGTTTTTATAGATGATGATGATGATGATAGCACCAGATGTCCCAGATTGGTTTTGTCAGAATTAGCTCTTTCTACACTCTAAAAAATAAATTTTGGGTTAAAAAACAACCCAAGTTGGGTTAAATGTGGACAAACCCAGCGATTGAGGATGGGTTAAATGTTTAAAATGAACCCAAAATAGGTTGGAAATTAAAAATCAGACACATAATTAATAGAGGCAACAATAATAATCAAAGAATGAGCATTTAATACTTAGAATTTTTTTATTGTTTATTTATTGTTCATTAAACTTATTAATAAATGTACTTTCCAACATACTTTAGGTTCATTTTAAGCAAGCAAGTATTTTTTAAACAATAGCTGAGTTTAATAAAACTACACAGCAGGTTGGGGAAACATTTGACCCCTTCGCTGGGTTAAAACAACCCAATTGCTGGGTTTGTCCATTTTGTTTTAACCCAGGTTTTTTTTTAGAGTGTAGGGATGAATATGTAATTAGATCAGTGCTACACACACACACACATGCCTCATGGTCAACATATGCCAACCAAAATGTTAATTAACATATTATCCTTATTGGCAATTTGCATGAGACATTTTTTAAACAGTAGCTTTCATCCACAAGATTATCGTGTGTGGCCAAAGCACATGGGTGGTATTGATCCGTCATGGATTGACTAAGTTGGTCTTTCAATCAATATGCACAAGCGCATGATAAGACATACAATCATATAAACAAACTAATGAAGGTTTCAAAGTGCAAAAAAAAAATCATGTTTAATATAACATATGGACAGGTAAAAGCTAGGCCAGAATCTCTGGCAGCAAGAAGAGCCAAAGGAAGATGTGGGGATGTTAATGTGACAAAAGCCTCCTTCAGCATCAGCTGAAAGCTATTCTCTCCCCTTCTGCTAATAACTGGATTAGTTGTGGAGGAAGAAAGGGGGTGGAGAGACAGACAGACCGAGCAGCAGGTCCAAACAAAACGGACACAGATTAAAAAAGGAGGGGGGTGTAGGTGCTTTGGGATCCCAATTCCCACATGCGTCGGGGAGGTGTCCTGATGTGGCTGACTAATTATATCAATATTAGGGGGAAAGGTTGTACGTGGCATGGAAAAAGAGAGAGTGAAGGTTACTAAAACTAGAAAAATCTAGTATCGAAAAAAAAAATATATATATATATATTAAACATCTTTTTCAACTCTCCTTTGGTGGTTTTAAAAAGTTCTGTGGTCTTTTAAACAACAAACGGTATCACGTAGCCAAGAGAAGAAGATATTGTATGAATCTATCAATGATGTAGCACATCTTATATCCACAACAGGCATTTTTTACACGTAAAAATAGCACACATTACATAAAAAAAGCAAAAAAGCCAACCAGTTTGTTCACTGTTGCCAAACCTGAGAAGTATCAGAATGCACCAATGAGACAATATATAACCTACAGCAAAAACAAAACATCTGTCGATACCAAACATGGCATTATTAAAACTCTGGGTAAGTCAGACCTTGTTTGGAGTATTACAGAGATAGAAGGAACAGATAGGACAAAGAGAGAGAGTCACAGAGAAAACTATAAAAACAGCTGTTGTGCTAAGGAATTCTGGGAAAATCTAAGAGACAACCATCATTTTTTTTTCCGCTCTTGACTTGAGAAAGTCAGAGCAGATCCTCAGAGACGCTTTATAAACACTATTCGCTTAAAAGAGGGAGAGAGGGATCTGAAACTATATTAGCCATATATTTAAAAGTCAGCTTGGGGTGATCAAGTTGTGGGACAAAGAGCGATTTAGTATGCATAAGAGAGCGAAAGAACTAGTTTTTAATTGATGTATTTATGTAGTGAAAAGAAAATAAGGTTCATGCTTTAATTTTGGGTCCAATTCTCACTAATAACTAACTATTAACTATAATCAATAAACTCCTAAATACTGCTTATTAATAGTTAGTAAGTGTAGTTGTTAAATGGTAGGTATTAGGTAGGATTGAGGGATGTAGAGTATGGCCATGGTATCATATAAATATTAATAAACAGCTAATATCATGCTAATATGCATACAAATGAAAGGATTAGTTCACTTTAAAATAAAAATTACCCCAAACTTAGGTGTTTACTTTCTTCTTTCTCATGAACACAATCAGTTATATTAATGATAAATATCTTGACACATCCAAGCTTTGCAATGGCAGAGAGTGGGATCAACGAGTATCCATCATAAATGTACTCCACACTGCTCCGGGGGGTTAATAAAGGCCTCCTAAAGGCAAAGTTTGTGTGAGAAAAATATCCATATTTAACAAGTTAAAAAGTAAAATATCTAACTTCCGCCAGACCGCCTTCTGTATTCAACTTACAAAGAAAGTGTAACGCAGTTCAAAATGATTTTGCATCCTACACCTTCTCTATTCAACTTAGGAAAAAAGCTTTCACCTTAGGTTGAATATAGAAGGCGGTCTGGTGGAGGATAGATATTTTACTTCATAACTTGTTAAATATGGATTTTTTTTTTTTACACAAATGCATCGCTTCGCTTGAGAGGAGGCCTTTATTAACCCCCAGAGCATGGATGAATGCACTTTCTTGAATTCGTTGGTCCGGTTCACTGCCATTATAAAGCTTTAACGCATCAGGACATTTATTAATATAACTCCGATAGTGTTCATCAGAAAAAAGAAAGTGAAATTATCATTTTAATTTTCATTTTAAAGTGAATTACTCCTTTAAATAGTGAGAACTGGACCCTAAACTAAAGTGTTACCAAAATAGGCCCCGATTCTTTCTCTGCAATGAGGCAAAGAATAAATAATGTGTTCATTCTCAAAAAAATCTAATTACTTATATTCTTTACATATAAACCAAACTTGTCCCAAAGCGACATTATTGGTCAGATTGGCCCTAGTTTTAGTATGCTGGTCTTAGGACTCGCACACACATTTCTCAGGTTTTCCTTCCCTTTAAATCACACAGCTTGCACAAAAACGCACTCTGGATTGTGTGAACATTTAAATCGCTCAAACTCGTGTGTAAAGTTTCGTAACTGGACTTACCTGTCAATGATGACGGGGTCGGACGGCGTCTCATTTCGATTGCCGCAGCTTTTTTTCTCACAGCAGCGACTTTGTGTGGAAAAAGAGAACATAATGAATTATTAAAACTTGCTCCATAAGACCACTACAATTAAGACTCAGGCTGGCAATCTGTCACATTGATTGTGAATGATCAAGCTCAATCCCTGCTTCTAAAGCATACACACACAAACACACACACACACACCGTCGTCGGTGGACCTCCTGTCTGTGCAGGGCACGTCCCCCCTTCCCACACACAATCCCCCCACCTCATGCACCACGCCACCAGCATAACAAAAGTGCCCCCCACCCCTGGCCATCTGCCTATATGCTTTCTCCTTTCCCCCACCCTACAGTCCCCCCCATCAGACAGAGTCACTCCCCAGCTGTGTCGCCTGCCCTCTGCACCCCCTTCCCCATCAGCTCTGTTATTAACCAGCTGTGAGCACCCACTCGGGCATCTGCTGGCTACACAATGGGGGCAGAGCCAATTCTGACTCCCCCTTTGCCCTCCCTAATGCTGTCCTCAAGCCTGAGGTCACTGCACACCCCCTGTCTTTTCTGTCTCCTGTGACACTTGCTGTTCCTTTTTCTCTTCGCCCAGCTACCATATACTCTCTTGGACATTGTGCTTGCGCTTGTTCCAACCCAGGCTAATTGGAAAAACGTGCCCGTGGCGACATTTGTGCAAAAGGATATTACGTTGCAGCTTGTGCGTTTTGCAACACTTTCAAGTGTAAGCGCGTTCATTTTTATCCGAAACAGATGAACGTGAATCCTGCAGTTACGTTTAATTACGTTGGTTGTAGCAGTTCGGAAATAAAATGTCCGAAGAGGTTAAAGGATTTGTTCACTTTCAAATGAAAATGACCATCCTAGGTGTATATGACTTTCTTGTTTCTGACAAAGACAATCTTTTATATTTAAAAATATCTTGACACATCCGAGCTTTATAATGGCAGTAATGCGCTACCAAATGAGTTCGAGATGAAGAAAGTGTCCCCATCCATCGTAAACATACTCCACGCGGCTCTGGAGGGTTAATAAAGGCCTTCTGAAGCGAAACGCTTGTGTAAAAAAAATGTAAGTTATTAAGTAAAATATGTCGCTTCCACCGTCTTCCGTATTGAAATTACGAAACGAACTTTTTTTTTTTACACGAACGCATCTCTTCAGAAATCATTTATTAAGTGGAGCCGCGTGAAGTATGTTTATAATGGATGGATGTGGATGGAGACACTTTCTTCAGCTCATAGTCATTTGGTAGCTCATTACTGCCATTATAAAGCTCATGTGCGTCAGGATATTTTAGTAATATTTCTCCAATTGTCTTCGTCAGAAACAAGAAAGTCATACACCTAGGATGGCATGAGGGTGAGTAAAGCTTGGGGTAATTTTCATTTGAAAGTGAACTAATCCTTTAATTCTCTGTGTTAATGCTGCATTGGAAAATAACACACCACCTACACTAAAACCTAAACTTTTCCAACAGTGTTAACTAAAGCAAAGGTGAGATAAAATCAAATTTACTGGAGCTATTTTAGCTTGCTTCCACAAGTCTTTGAACTCTACTTTGGTGAGCAACAGAAGAGCAAGTTTACTATGTCAGAAAAGACATTTGCAAGAACTCAAAATAAAAAAGTTAATTAACTAAATCGGATAATTGCTATCAAAATTTACTAATTAGCTAACTCGGAATTAGGAACAATTAACATGCATGAGTACTGCAAACTCAAAACTTGATAGTTCTGCTTCCTTAAAATTGGGAACATCATAACTCAAAAAATTTAATTTAACTGATTAGCTCAAATTTTTTTGTGTTAGCCCAACTTATTCAAGTTTACAGAGTATATGGAGCTTGTTACGTGATGCAAATGTCAAAAAGTATCAGTTTACAAATGATGCACTACGGTAAAAGTGTTTTGAGGTCATAACATAGTATTGTGCGAGGAACCGTGCGAAAATGAGTCTTTAGTCATCGCAGTCTGTAATCGTATTTTTCCACATGAAAAGGAATAAAAGTTCTTGTTGTTTTAAAGCTGTGATTTGTACGTTTTGGTATGTTTACTGAGTTTTGCAAAGAATATAAGTAGAGACACGTTTTTTCCAGTGAGTCTGTGTTGGCTTGTACTGTACAGAAAATGCTCAGGTTCGTTCATGATATTTAAGGCATCATCTAATATGTACATATTTGAAAAAAGTGTTTTCATTTCAAAAAGCTCTCTTTCTAGCATTATCAAGAGTTTTCCAAAAGTTTCCAAAACATCAGAAATGCTACAATCATATTGCTGCACATTGTTACAATATAATTATACATTTAATTACTGAGTAATATTAATTAACAACATGTACTTACTATAGGCTTAGGGTTTGGTTTAGGGTAGTTGCATGTAATTATGCCTAATTTAATGTTATTAATATGTTAAGTACATGTTACATGTAACAAGCACATTGTAAAAAAAAAAAAAGTGTTGCAAGTAAAAGCTCACTGAGATGATACCGATTCTTCTAGCACAACCATTTTATTAGCAAAATATCTATAGTTTGCCATTTGCGGGAATGTAAAATGAAGATTTTAACATTTATGTTTAGCAAAACAATGAAAGAGAACAGCAGGAACATCCCATTTAATCAAATATCTATTGCAAATACTGTAGTTTTCACACACCACACTACAACATGAAAACACCCTTCTTTCACTTTCAAATCCTCAAAAAGCTCCGTTTACGCAGGACAAAAAGACCATCTCAGTGTGGACGGTAGGCCAAGATGTAGAAAAAGAGATGTTTCCAAACAGAATCATCTGTGAACACTCTTCACATCATTGGAGGCTTAGAGCGAAACTGAAACTGACTCTAGAAATGTTTTTGCTTGTTAGAAGAAGGCTCGATATTCAGCATGCTTCCTAAAGACGTATTTCTTTTATGTAAACTTCTAGCTAGGAATTCATATAATCTACTACTGCGAACACCAAAGACAAGCATTATATTGTGCATTTTAGCCGACAGTGTTTGAGATGGTTTGGGCAAATTACCTCTCCATCACGAATGAATGCAGGGTTAAGTACATCTATACATTTCTAATGTTTAAGTACCTCCCCTTTTTATTCATGACAGGGTGTGGCCTCATCCCATGACAGCTTAACGTTAAGTATACTAATTGCAAATGTATTTTAGATACACTTTTAAAGGTTCCAGGTTGGTTTCACAGAAGAACCATTTTGGATTCACCAAAGAACCTTTCAGTTCTTAAAGGATGCATTTTTTGAACATTTTAATCATCTAAAGAACCGTTGTCCACTGTAAAGAACCTTTTGCACGATAAAAATGTTCAATGGATGTTAAATGTTCTTCATCAAACCATTGTAGAGTAAATTTGCTGACATTTTTCAAATAGCGCAATACAGCTATGTTGGATTGTGTTTTTTACTCACCTGCACATGACCTCATGAGTTAGCAGAACACGACACATTTCTGGATTCTTGTTCTGTCCTTCATATGATATGGGCTGAACCATGCGAAACAGAGTTTAAAGGAGGTCATCAACACAGAGAGCCAAACAGAACATGATTCTGGTTAGAAGACAAAGAAGAAGGTGCTTTACCTGTTTAGTGACGGAATCAATGAGACGTGCATAAAGGTCTTGTTCTGTGCGCACACCTGTGAACAAAAACACACTCTGATGTAAAAATGACTCATGGCCATCGGATCAAATAGTACGAGAGAGTTCAGCAATAGTACAGTCGTTAGGAAATGATCACATAATTCCTGCTTTTTGATTTATTTTTTGGCTGCAAAAACTCCAAATGTGGAATGGCCCAACAGACAGAATAACATCTACATGGACATAAAGGTATATATGAGAAGAGAAATTATGATATTATTATATGCAATCATACCATTACTGTACAGGAGCTGGAGTTTGTAGCGAGTTCCATTGTTGGTCTTTTCTCCCGTCTGCTCCTTAGAAGAACCGCAAGGACAGACACGGGAAGGACAAAGAATTTCGATTACGCAAAAGTAACATTTAAACAAGCAGGAAAACATACAAGAGTTTACACAGAGTTTAATTTCTGCATGCTTTCAATTATATTAGTACATAAGTGTTTCATGTAATTATAAAAGTTTTATTCCATTAACTGCCTTTCATAATGCCATTGCTCTCTTCTCATTCAGTTTAACCATAAGGTTGATCCGAAGGAGGGAGACAGACAGCAGGAAACAGTTGTGCTGTAATGTAAAATGCCTGTATTTTATTTTACACATCATCATGCGACACTGGCTTTACCATGGTCGAGATTGCCAAATTACGGTAAGTCACCCCTCAATTGTAAATTCAGTCATTTGGTACAGTGAAAACATTTACTAATGGTTGCAAACGTGCAAAACTCATGGCCGTGTCAAATCTTCAGTCCAATTTTTAGTGGAGAAATACCATTACAAACATTAAAGATCTTATATTAAGTTAGGTAATGTGATATCTTTCATTCAGAAATAAGAATGATTTGAACTGAATTGAATTGAAAGAAGATGATGCTATTGTGCTCTCATTAATGCAATGAAAACATGAGATTGTTGGCTAGTGCTTTTGCTAATGTGATCAGTTTGCACGTTTGAAAATAGTGGTAAAACTGCAATAGGTCCTAATCTTTTTTTTTTTTTTTTTTTTTTTTTTTTTTTAAGAGTTTGAGATCATGCATTAGGCTGTGTCTTGCCAGAACAAGGAAAAAGAGCCTACCAAGGATGGATTAAAAGTAAGGGAAAAAAATGGACATAGATAACGGACATGAAGGAAGAGTTGGGAGGAGAGAACTGATGTTAAAGTAAGTGTCAGGAGAACAAGAATTTTCCATCAAGCTTTAACTCTATAGGACAAATCTTCAGTGATGTTCAATTATGTGTAGCATGCTATAGAATATACCTTGTCCTGCTCCACAAAGTCAACGAATGCCGTCCTCTCCACTTCCACGGGCTGCCCATTGCGATCATAGAGTGCCAGAACGAAATGGAAGAAGTTGGACTTTCTGAGATTGGAGGGAGGCTGCTTTTCAAAGTGAGCACGGGATAAGGCCACTCCACTATGGATGTAGGGTTTTGTAGAGTAAAAAGTTTATTTAGATGGAGACAAAACATATAGCTGACCATTTACTGATATAATAATATAAGCTCAGTGCAATTCTTAACGCAAGTCTCGAACGAGATCGAAATGGAAAATACTTCCACATTTGGAGATACATTTTCACTCATCCCACCTATAAAAATGTCTGCTTGTGTCTGAATCTCTATAACCTGCTGAAGACAATAACAGTTTTGGGCCTAAAAAGTGTGTTAAATCACATTGTTGTCAAGATTACAAAATGTCTTGCTTACTTTTTATTGTTCTCTTTCATTTTCGCAAGTTAAATCTTTTTCTGAACAGACATTTGTGTTTGCAGCAATATCACAGACTACAAGTCTTTAAAAAGCAGTGTGCACCAGTTTGTTGGTTTACAATTATTCCGATTGTTCCAAGAATGAACCATTTGATCATATAACTGTTGCGCACGCATTTCTCAGATTCATTTTGGCAATTGACTACGAAATTAGTAATAGGCCTATAGACAGACCTAACAACAAACAGATGTCCTCATTTTCCAAAAGCATAGCAGACTTAATGTTTTGGTGGCCCTGTATGGCAAGCCATTTTGACTTTTATTCATTCTCAGGATAGGAATTCTTGATATGAACAAATCAATTTTCACCAGTTAAAATGCTAATTCTTGATATCAGGAATTATATTCCACTAGTAAAAACTATAATTGTTGATATCTGTAATTGTATTTTTACTAGTGAAATCTCGCCATAGGCTGCCATTCAAATTCAATTGTTGATTTCAAGAATTAATTTCTTACTAGTTGAAATTCCAGTTTCACATATCAGGAATACAATTCTTACTAGTAAAAAATGCAAATTTCTGATATCAACAATTACATTGTTACTAGTGCAAATGTCTGTTCTTGATATCAACAATTGAATTGCTACTAGTAAAAATATTCATTTCTGATATCTGAAAATGAATTCCTGATATCAATATCATTTCTTACTAGTAACAATCACATTCATGATATCAGAAATGAACATTTTTACTAGTAAGAAGTGTATTCTTGATATCAACAATTGAATTTGAATGGCAGCCTATGGCGAGATTTCACTAGTAAAAAATACAATTCTTGATATTAAGAATTATAGTTTATTCTAGCGGAAATTGAATTGTTGATATCAAGAATTAACGTTGTTACTAGTGGAAATGTAATTCTTGATATCAAAAATGGCCATTTTTACTAGTGCAAATCTAATTCCTGATATCAAAAATTAATATTTTAACCAGCGAAAATGTAATTGTTAGTATCACAAGTTCACATCCTGAAAATGAATAAAAGTCAAAACGGCTTGCCATAGCCCTGGGCAGTTGTAAACATCGAGTCTTTTATAGAATTAAACCAGATAAAGAATCGACTTATCAAAACGCAGCAACACATTTAGAGGCAAACAGTAGACTTGTGTATTTTCGTTAATGCTTATTAGCCTAATGTTAGTTGGAGTTACCAGTCAACTTTTACTGTTTTTATTTTGAATTCCAAAAATGATTCAATTGTGCACTGGATAAAACTTTCTCAAAGAACATTATGCTTTAGGCTATTCTTCAAATGAGCGAGAAACGTCGCAAACAATCGCCCTTCAAGTGACGCGCTCAAGAGTCTTACAAGTACACCATGAGACAATACCGGGTTCATTGTGTTGTCTTGTTTGCCTCTTTCATTCGGCTCGTGACTCTGTCACCTCAAGACACAACAACAGCACTGAAGGCTGAGATCAAGCTATTCATCTCCGGTGTCATTTTACATCCACCGCCACACAAGAGCCCGACCTGTTGCTGTAGATATTGTTAGAAAGTAGTTGACGTCTACTGTAGAAATTAAACATTATTCGACATTATTTACTTAAATCGTTTTAATCCTACATACTTTTGGATGGTAATAGTTTAACATTTGTGTAGTAGCCGTGGGTTAAATTCACAGAAATATTCTCTATGTAAAAAAAAGTAATTAAAATATCCCACCTCTGTGCCGCTATGTTTGCGTCAATAACGCCGACATTCCGCACCCAAGAACGAACAGGATCCATTTCGTCTTCAAAAGTTTCCACTTTCAACCCGGTGATGTTTCTTGTCGAGTGATCTGGACTCCCAAACATTTACAACAAAATTGGAATGACAAGGAAAAACTAGAGAAGCACTTGCGTACAACAACAGTCAAAATATCCTCCTAGATTCCCGAGATAGTCCTCCGTGGTTCTTTTTTTTTTTTTTTTTTTTTTTTTGGAAACTTGCTTTCTTGGCGTAGATTTATCCTTTTCCGAAACCCATTCAAACTGTGGTCCACTCACTCACCTGTACAGGAGCAACATTCACTTCCCAAAGAACGTCTGCAGATGCGCTGCTACTAATACATTCACAAGGCGCTCTGGAGAGGTGGTGTACCCTGTAACTGGTGAGGATGGGGATGGTGCCCGTTTAAAAGCATAAGAACGTGATGATGCTGCGGGTCTGTTGGGACCTGTAGTATGAATGGGTTGCAGAGCTCGAAAAAGAGGAGGAGCAAATGCGCATTTGGAGAACTGAACGGTCCCCTTTTTTTTTCTGGCGTTCTTGGAGTAACTACATTCAAAGATGAAAGTGTATTTTTTTTTTTTTTTTTCAGACTTCTTTAGTTAATGACTGTTGTTGGAATAGCATTCAAAAGAAAATTAAATGTCAAAAAAGTGTTTTAATGGATTTACAAGAATTACGCATAACCTATTGCGGCATTCTTTTTTTTTGTTTGTTTTTTTGGGAGGGATTTGATTATTGTTTTCATTGTTTATAGGCCATACTTTAAACTATTTAAGTAAATGCATCGGTTACAAAGAAAAACGAATCGCAAATGAGTTTGAGCGACTGACATCTGCGGGTGGCAAGCAGCAGACGGGCAAAACAATGAGATTTTTCTAAACTTTTTTTTTTTTTTTTACACCATTTCCTCTCTTGTAAGAAGAAGCTTTTCCATCTTTTCTTGCTACTGGATGGGGTTATTGTCTGTGCGTGGGGCTCAAATAACTAAACAATGAATGCGAGCCCCCCCACCAAACACACACCACCTCCACCACCACCACCACCCGGCTTATACCCACCATCTGCCAGCGCGCGCGGAGTCAGCTGTTCACCCTATTATGTGACCTGTTGCGGAATCCACGCGCGCTCCGCAACGCATACACGTTTCCTAAATCATAGGCACACCACTTGCATTTCATATGAAAAGGGTTGTTTTAAAAAAAAACAGATGTTTTACGCACATGTGATTCTCGCGAAAAAGTATGCAATTTCAGAAAATTTAGCCTACGATTTGTATGAAAAAAAATACATGTGAATCTACGTCACTTTACACCAACCCCTCAGCGCGAGCAGAACATGCGAAAAAACGAAGCGAAAATTATTTTTTACTATTTTGCGTGAAAATGCGCCTCTTCACCGCTCGAACTCTTTTTACTTGGCCGACATTGAAACACTTTATTCTATCAGGAAAGCATTTATGAGCTCTAGATATGATTAAAACATATACATTATATATATATATATATATATATATATATATATATATATATATATATATATATATATATATCTTCTGAGTATTAAAAGACAAGATACAAACAATGCATCATTATTAGCTACTCAATACTTTATCATCAAATAAAGCCTATCTTTACATTCAAATAGTGTTTATTAGCTGAGCATTAACTTTGTGCATAATAAAGGCTTCATGCATAATTTGTGGAACTCTGTTAAATGTAGGATATTATTTTACGCAACTTGGTTTAAGACCAATAAATATATTTTTTAATAGGTAATGTTTATAGGTCGTTTTCTGAGGAGAATGGAGCACAATGACATCTCAACGAGTTGAGAAAAAATAACAAAACTAATAGTAGCTATTAATGTTTATGTTTGTCAAACACTTCGTTGCAAATGGTCGAGATGTCACCGAAATAAACTGATTCTCTTCCATTTATAAAGTTCTGTTTCCTAAGATAATGTTTGTGCACTTCAGCTAACCTGTAAAGTGGTGAAATTTGTTAGCAAATGTCATGTCTTGAGAGGAAAAAATCGCTCTATTTCCCCCTTCAGACATGACATTTGCTAACACCAAAACATTAAACAGACAAGTTGAAAAATCCGCAGTTATTTAATGTTTTTCTTAATTTATAAAACGATGTACTGCTTGCAACAGTGATTCTTTTGGTTGGATTTGCTGTTTTTTTTTTTTTTTTTTTTTTTAATCGCAACAACCTAGCCCTATCATTTCCAAATTTTCAGACAAAATCCACTTTTCCCGATTTTTAGAGGCCGGGATGTTTAACCGAGAGGTTCACTGAAAGTCGCTAATGCACGAGGCCTGTGCAAATTACATAATATCTAGATCTATATAGCGTGAAAATTTGATGCTGGAGAAAAAAAAACATATTGGAAATAGGAATTCTGCCCTGGATATAAATAATTAGGCCTATATTCCTTGAATTGGAGTTGCAGTTCATCCTCTGTGAGATCAAATATGAAGACAGATCCTTGAAATGCGTCAATAATTTGGCACATGATCTGAAGATGGTAAGATCAGGTTGGACCCAGAAGTAACTTATTCCTCTAACGAAATGCAAAATGAATAGTTTTCACTGCATCGTTTTTTATTTTTATTTTTAATTTGGCCTCACAACTTCCATTTTGGATAATGCACACTGAGTTGCACCAGCTGATTTCTAGGCTTTATTTCTTGGCTGCCTTTTAAGGCACCCAAAAATGAAATTTCTGTCATTAATTCCTCACCCTCATGTCTTTCCAAACCTGTAAGACCTTCATTCAGCTTCAGAACACAAATTAAGATATTAATAATAAACACCTTCAAGGTCCAGAAATGTACTAAAGGCATCGTTAAAACAGCAGTTTGAGAATAGTTTGTGTGCAAATTCAAAAAAAAAAAAAAGACTTTATTCAACAATATATTTTCTTATGCTGTTTCCATTCAGCCCTTCCAAGTTCTACTTCAGAACCGGGCTCAGTATTGGCAGAGGCTGATCACGTGAGCACCACGCGCGTTCATGTGAATCAGCAGAGTTGGCCAATAGTGAGTAGAATGACACAGAAGATATTGTTGAATAAAGTGGTTTTGTTTTTGCACTCAAAAAGTATTCTCGTCGCTTCATAAAATTAAGGTTGAACCGCTGCAGTCACGACTGTTTTAACGATGTCTTTACTACCTTTCTGGACCTTGAAAGTGGTGGTTAAATTGTCTGTGGATGACTCGGATTTCCTTAAACATATCTTAACTTGTGTTCTGAAGATGTCTTACTGGTGTAGAACGACATTAGGGTGAGTAATAAATGACAGCATTTTCATTTTTGGGCGAACTAACCCTTTAAAGCAGACAAATAATGACTTCCACCAACGAAATCCAATTTCTGAACAATTTGTTCAATCCTTTTTATGAAGCCTTGAATGTGGAAATATGGGACAACAGATCATTACACCACTGACTCACAGTAAGGAAATGGTACCAGAAATGTCCTTTTATCAGTCTACATCTCCTCCAGGAGCCGGTGTGTGAGCGCCGCCTAGTGGTACAATCATAGAGAGGCACACACTCACTTTCCCGAGGGTTTCGTTCTGCTCATTGGTGGTGGAATGATCTTCTCAACTATATCCGGACAGCCGAATTCTGTCACTATTCAAGAAACCGAGAGCACTTAACTGCACTTTACAAAAATCTTCTTATATAGCTTCATTAAAGCTCTCCCCAAAGTTTCAAACATAGTTTAGAATTGCTCGCTCTCACTATGAATGTGTTGTAGCAACTCAAAATGTTTATTGAAAAGTGTTGTCGTTATATTTTTCACGTTTTTAACTGGACTTAATTTCATTTATTTTCATTTCCATCAAATGTCGTCATGTCAGTCCAAGGCAAGGACACATAATATTTTTGGTCATGTATTAAATTAACTTAGTATTGAATTTCATCCAGGATGACCAAAATATTCCTATTAGGCTACATTTAACAATGTGTTCATATTGAGCGTTTTTTCAAATTTATTTACTATTAAGTTTAGAATATTTTCACATGTGAAAATGTATATTTATATCAAATGTGATGCTCTTTATTTCTATTTCGTGCACTGTTGTTTGACTAGCCTACAGAAAGAATACATTAGAGGGGAATGTATGATGCCCTTACATTAATTTGCCACTAGATGGAACTCATGTTTTTTGGTTTGTAGTTAATTGTGGGGTCAGAGAAGTGGTCATGCTGAATGTATGTAGTGATGCCAAGTCTGTGAATCATGTTGCAAAGTTACTTCTGATCACTCATTACATTTTTTTAAAGGAGGATTCTTTAGTTTTTCTTGTCTACATAAGCAGCAAAAAAAAAAAAAAAAGTTGTATACTAAAATGTTCTATATCTAGATCCAACTCCTCTCACTCCACATATCTCTAAACCTACCCGTCTCCGTCTCCCGGATCTCGAGTGTTACGCAATGAGGGCCCAGTGGAGATTTCTGTTATGTTTTATATAAATATATATATATATATATATATATATAGAGAGAGAGAGAGAGAGAGAGAGTAATACATATCCGCATATATTTGAAACTATAACTTTTTTGAAACATAAATGCCTCAACATTTGTTCAATTTAACACATTCTTTCTAAATAAAAGTATTACTTTCTTTCAAAAAAAAGAATACTGAGCCTAAACTTTTTAACTGTAGTGTACAAACACCTAGTAGTGTGAAATTAAATTAGAATCTTTTTAGTTTCCATAACATTTTAGATGTATCCATGTGTTCCATGTATTGTAATGTAGAGCAAACACAGTCTGCCTTACATTATCATTACATTATCCTGTCAGAATGAACATGTTTACACTTTTACATATTGATAAAATGATTAGAAGCAAATCATGTAAATCATGGGGCAAGAAACATGATTTAATCTCCATATTCTGAACATAATCACATTATGGGGAAAACAAATATCTGGATGAAATTACATATAATCATGGTCATGTAACTCCACAGGATAAACCTGTGGAGCTGAGAGTTGTCACTGGACAGGGTGGAGGCAAAACCAATGCCATCAACAACTTCAATGGGATTCATGCTTCTTGTTGTCAGGCAGATATTATGGAGAATAAGGATGACTGTTGGGGCAAAGGTGAGAGGCTCCCGGTATATAGATGAAAATGATGGCTGATGCAGGGGTAGTCACCATCTATGCTGGGGAACAATAGTATGTTAAGGGGAGGGAAAAAAAGGAAGGAGAGGGAAGCAGGGGGAAGAAGAAAAAAAGAGAAAAAAGGGGGAAAAAATGAGAAGAAAAGAGAATAAAGGGAATTTTGTGCCTTTCTCCTCTAAAAGTAATATTTTTGAGAGTCTATGTGTACAATAAGTTATTTAAAAAAAAAAAATTCTGTTTTCCTGTACATTTATATAGTAGAAAGGTTGATCACAAGGTGGTCAGTTCGAATCCCACTGTTGCCAGAAATTAAGGTTGTTACTCAATGATGTAAATTAGTGAGTTTTATTTAAAAAAAAAATCACGTAAATGGTGACCATGTTGTTGAAATGATTTCTGCTATGCCATTTTGATATATAAGTGAACATTGTTTTAATGATATATTACTGATTCTTGATATTTACAATTCTGAGTTTGTGCACTTTTAATTTTAAATATATTTTTGCTCCAGTTGTTTTCTAAACATTATATTAATCCTATAAATATAACATAAAGCATCATGACATTACAATATTTTTCACAAATGCCTAAAGAAAGTTTTGAATGATACTATAGCAAAGCAAAACCCAAAGAGAGAGAGTTATTTGATCCAGGCGAACTGAGAACCATTAAGACTAGACTGATCAAGACTGGTTAACACTAGTTACAAGTGTCAGCTATTAAATCACATGGCTGTTATCTCTGCAGCACAAACAGAAAATGTGTGGATTCGTTTCAAACAGGAGGAGTGAAACGTTACAGTTCACCCCATTAGTTGTAACAGACCCTGGGGTGAGTTTAACATTATGAAATAAGGATTATGAGAAACAAAACAAAAAAAATCAGTTTTAAAAGCTTTTTATTCAACTCAGACTTTTTAACATACACTGTTAAAAAATTACTGTAAATTTTACAGTATAATACTGGCAGCAGGGTTGCCAGCCAGTTACTGTAGTGGTTACAGTAGTGTTACTGTAATTGAATTGACAGAATTTCCCTGTATTCTCTGATTACAGTAAATAACTGTATTTGTTTTTAAATGACGAAGGGTCAATTTACAGCAATATTCTGTAAATTTGAGTCAAACCAACATGTGACCCCAGAATGCATTGCAGTTTACAGCAATATGCTGTATTATTAAAAAACAGCCAGCGGCTGTAAAATAATGCTGTAATTTTTACAGCAATTCATTACAGTGTAGGGAGACTGGGAATGGTTGGAACATTTTTGACTGTATCTTGGAGTTCTTTTAAGCCAGTGCATTCAAAATCTGATTACATTTACTAATTTGGCAAGGCGAGTATTTTAGGGTTAGATGGGAATCGAACCAGCAACCTTCAGGTAATAAGCCCAACTCCCTCACCATTTGGCCACAACTATTAAGACTAAGACTAGTTACAAGTGTCACCTTTTAAATGACATAGCTGTTATCTCTGCAGCACAGACAGAAAATGTGTGGATTAGTTTCAAACAGGAGGAGTGAAACGTTACAGTTCACCCCATTAGTTGTAACAGACCCTGGGGTGAGTTTAACATTATGAAATAAGGATTATGAAAAACAAAACAAACAAAAAAATCAACTTTTTATTCAACTCAGACTTTTTAACATAATTGGTGTGTGTAACAAAAATGAATAAAATGAGCAAGTGCTCATTTTACACCGCTCAAGACCAGCCAGGGGTGTCCAATCCTGCTCCTGGAGAGTTCAGTACACTGTAATGAATTGCTGTAAAAATTACAGCATTATTTTACAGCTGCTGGCTGTTTTTTAATAATACAGAATTTTGCTGTAAACTCCAATGCATTCTGGGGTCACATGTTGGTTTGACTCAAATTTACAGAATATTGCTGTAAATTGACCTTTCACAATTTAAAAAAAATACAGTTATTTACTGTAATCAGAGAATACAGGGAAATTCTGTCAATTCAATTACAGTACTGCTGTAAATTTTACAGTAACCCTGCTGCCAGTATTATACTGTAAAATTTACAGTAATTTTTTAACAGTGTAACAACTAAACACACTTGAACCAGCTAATCAAGGTCTACTAGGCATACTAGAAACTTCCAGACAGATGTGTTGAGGCAAGTTGGAGCTAAACTTTGCTGGACAGGACTGAGTTTGGACACCCCTAACCTAGGCATAGTGAAATAAAAATCAAAACATAAATACATTAAATCATGAAGATTTCGAATGACACCAGGCCAGGTGTGTAAAATTATGACTTAATTTTTTATTATATAGCTAGACACTCAATAATAACTAGCAAGCAATTATGATTATAGTAATTATTAATATTACATGGTTGGCTCTACTGCCACCTTGTGCTGTATTGAAAAAAAAACATGATCTGGAGGCTGAAAAGGAATTATTCAGGATCATCTAACTTGTGTACCGATCAACCTGTCTATGATTATTATTATATTTCCTGTTTTTCTTCTAGCAAAATAAGCACATATCCCTTCAATATCTTCCTTTGGATTAAAGGATGTAGCTGCATCAGGAACACACACACAAAACAGAGTATGACTGTAGATTTGACACTCGGATTAGGAGAATTTATTATATTTTATTTGAAGATTATTTTGTGTGGAGATGATTATGATACATAGAGATCAGTGTCCAGTAGGTCAGCTGAAACCTGGGAGATCCATGATATTTTCTCCATAATTACTTCGATAGCAATATACTGTTTGGATCTTCAAATCCAAATGTAATCTAAGACCCATAAGCTGATAAAACATGAGCCCTGAGGTTTTTAATTTTTTTTTAAATGTTATCCTTCATTTATTGTTTTTTTTTTTTTTTTTTTTTTTTTAAGTTTATTGTTTATTCCCAGGTTTTGTTTTTGTTGTGGTGAGGTGGATGTGGTTGTCTTATATTTAAGATTATTTAAAAACCTTAGATGTCATGAACACTAGATTAGTCGAAACTGATTCGCGTACACTAGATTAATGCAAAAATATCCCAATATTTGTTACAGGTTTTGGAGACGCTAATATTGTGTGACACAACACGTAAAGAATTTGTTTACGGCAAATAATTTGTAGGTGAACCAAATAGACAAGTCATTTATTTACATATATTAATACACACAACGTGAACATCTTGATAAAGAGAATACTCGCAGAAACATGATTTAAATTCGCTCAAAATCAAATTATTTTGGATTAATTCAATCTAATTGACAGGGGAACAGTTGAGGTTTATTTTTCCTGTTGGGAGACTAGCTCTTCACATTTGCAGTCGTGCAAAATAGCAACAACAACAACAACCAAAAAAAGAAGAGGAAACATGTTCCAGACAGCAGAGAGAATATTTTACAGTAGTAGTGAGAAACACAGTTTAGCAGTCCTCCAGATTGGTGACTACAGCTGCTTTATATATGAGGTCAGAAATATCTCCCAGTGAGGTCTGAGGGTAGTGGGTCAAAGCCTGTCGTTGTAGTGCTCCGTCCAAACTGGTTTGATGCGTTGGAAACGCTGGGTCCACAGACATGGAAGAATATAAGCCCTGATTGGCAGTACAGTAAGATTTCATCTGATGTCCAGAAAAACCTTCGGGCTGAGCTGAAAAGCAGTTAATCTGCCAGAGACCGTTCGACTGGTTTTGGAACGAGTATTGAGCCAACCTGTCTGATGGACAGCTGGAGAAAGAGGACGCTCCAGGTGTTTCCGGGAGAGCGTTCCCCCACTGCAGAACTCCAGGCAGGTCTGGGGAAACCGAGGGTGGCGGTGGAAGATTCTGAGACCAGGGACTCAGAGCTTGTCTGAGGCTTTGCTGATGGTGGCCTCCGTTGACCTCCGTTGCTCTTTGTTCTTGGATGCCAGCATTTTGTTCTGGGTTTACATCGAGATTGGCTGATGGAAAGGACGTCACAGAGCTCGCTTCCCCGCCTGGACTCCTCCTCACCGGTGTGGTCAGCTTCTTGCTTTTCATACTGCGAGCCCGTCTGTTTTGGAACCACACCTGCAAATAAATATTCAAATTTGTATTTGCATTTATTATTTATAAAAGCACATTTCAAAACAACTAAAGTTGTCTAAAGTGCTGTACATTAACATGAGGAAAGTACAAGACACAATAGAACATACAAAACATAAAAAACACATCTAGAAACATAAAAGCCACGTTAAATAGATGAGCTTTCAGCAAAGATTTAAAACTAGAAATTATCTGAGCAGATCTAATAGAAAGGGGCGGTGAGTTCCATAACTGCTACTGAGAAAACCGATCACAAATGTCAAATCAAGACAGATTGAAATGAAAACACGCAATATTACACTAGAGTTGGATTACCTGTATTTTGCTCTCTGGGAGCAGCGTGAGCGCGGCCAGTCTCTCGCGCAGCGTGATGTCTGGATACGGCGTGATCATGAAAGCGCGCTCCAGTTCTGACAGTTGCGCGCGGCTGAAAATCGTCCTCTTCCTTTTCCTCTGCCCCTCTGCGTGGTAAGTTCTCTCGAGTTCAGGAGAAGGCAGCGTGTGCTTGGTTGTTACGTCTAAAAAAGTCGCTTGTTTAGTAAAGTATTGCCGGGGTCACACAAAGACATTAAAATAAAAACATTAGAGTGAGCAACGTTTAAACAATATAGATTAAAGATTATTCATGCGACTCTCTCTCTAAAAATTTTTTTGGGGTTGAAAATGGACAAATCCAGCGATTTGCGTTAAATGTTTTGCTTAACTCAACTATTGTTTAAAAATGACTATATGAATGGCTTAAAATGAACCCAAGAAAATCAGACACATAATTACTAAAAGCGACAATAATACGCAATTTAATTATTAAACGAAGTAATAAATAGACATTCGTAGAAGTTCATTTCCAACATGTTTTGGGTTCCTTTTAAACAAACAACAGTCATTTTTAAAACAAACATTTAGGCTTTGTCCATTTTCAACCCAACTTGGGTTGTTTTTAACCCAGTATTGTTTTTTTTTTAGAGTGAACCATAACATAACATGGAACGTTTTTAGAAAGAACGTTCTTTTTAGATATAGATATTTAGCGGGGGGAAAAAAAGAATGGTTATAACTATCCAACAAACTGAAGTTGCTCACCTGTAAACTGCACCATGTTTGAGTTGAAAATAAAATCTTTTTCCGTGTCCACGGTTATTTTTTGAACTAAATCGAACGACTGGTCGAAAAACAACGCCATAGTCCGGTTTGCACAGGAAAAGTTCAGTGGTGTGGGGTTCCAGTCCTGCTCGCGTCCAACGACGAAATGTTTCAGAGCGCGTTTAAACCCACCTACTTTATACTCGCTCCTTTTCACACCCACACGCTCCTGTCGCGCTTCAAGGTGTCTCGCCCGCACAGCGACAGCCCGAATCAGTGAAGAATGCAAATGCTTTCAACTTTGATCCCCCCTCCACCCGGCAGGGTAATCCCTCGAGCGTGTCTGGCAACTTCGTACCCATCTCCTGTAGCGGCCGTGTCGACAGGAAAGCAGAGATTCCGCATCTGTCTGATGGGTGTCTATCACTGATCCTTTATCAGGCAAATCAGCACACACTTCGCCTGCCCGTGTCTCTCGTGAAAGACTTGTCACAGAAAATTAAGTTGCTTTTATCTACAAAATTAATAAGCATATATAGGCTATATATATATATATATATATATATATATATATATATATATATATATATATATATAATAAAATGAACGTAAAATATAGAAACCAGCTGAAAGATGGACAACCTCACGCTTAAAAATGTTATTCAAATTCAAAATGATCGAAAAAGTGCAAAGGATTTGTGTTGAACATAAATATTTCCGTTATAGGCTATATAATATTTTTAGACCTATTCCTGCGTTTTTCTAATATCCAGGGACATATTATTATCTAAGGATGATATTACGGATTAAGTACGAATGAACAGTAATCTAAACCCGAGATTACTTCAGTAATCTGTGCGTTTTTGAACTTTGTTGAGGCTCCATCACTTTCAGGTCAATATATTCGAAAGACAAGGCTTTTTTTAACCTAATGAACACTATGTGCAATATATCTTTGAGGTGATATCTTTTATATTTTGGAAATGACAGATTTTTTTTTTTTTTTTTTTCTCGAAAACTGACCCATTTAGCCCAATACATTGTGCTCGGAATACACATACAGGCCATTCCGGGCGCTTTGATATTAAAGGGCGATTGATAGCGAGAAGTGGCTCCATCAACTGCTAAAAGAGATGAAACACAAATCTGTTTAACCAGAAACACCCGAACGGGAAATGTGTATTTTCCTGGTTTTGTAGCTTTAAATGGAACGTGCATGGAAGGTTTTAATTTCAATGCATATTTTAATTAATACAAATTCCTCACAGTGGACGGAAACGAAAAAACACTAATCAAGATTATCGAATTGAGGTCGAACAAAAAAAAAAACACTTGATCAATGAATAATTTCAGAGTTTTTATTCATGTAAAGTTAATTTCAGTGTGTTTTCGTGTTGTTGTAAACCCTTCATGTTAACTTAAACACCGGCTTTTCATCGTATCATCTCTCTTCAGTATTTTTTCCCCATTTTTATTTATTTATTCAGCCATATTCATTCACCTTTGCAGAAGTCTACAAATAATTACTTAAGAGTGAGGAAAACGTCTCGCTATTCGTTGCTATCCTATTCAAAATTATTCTAGACGTTTTTTTCAGGGACTAGTAATTTTTCAAAGACTGTCATCAAATTAGCAACGGAATACAGTGTTGGGGATTACAAGTAACTTGAGTTACGTAATCAGATTACTTTTTCAATTAACTAGTAAAGTAACTTGAGTTACGTAATCAGATTATTTTTTCAAGTAACTAAAGTAACATTACTTTTTCAAGTAACTAGTTAAATTAGTAAAAGTAGTACTTTGAGTTACGTAATCAGATTTTTTTTCAGTAACTAGTAAAGTAACATTACTTTTTCAAGTAACTAGTAAAATAACGCATTACAAGTAACTTGAGTTACGTAATCAGATTACTTTTTCAATTAACTAGTAAAGTAACTTGAGTTACGTAATCAGATTATTTTTTCAGGTAACTAAAGTAACATTACTTTTTCGAGTAACTAGTAAAATAATGCATTACAAGTAACTTGAGTTACGTAATCAGATTACTTTTTCAATTAGCTAGTAAAGTAACTTGAGTTACGTAATCAGATTACTTTTTCAAGTAACTAGTAAAGTAACATTACTTTTTCAAGTAACTAGTAAAGTAACGCATTACAAGTAACTTGAGTTACGTAATCAGATTACTTTTTCAAGTTACTAGT
The DNA here is from genome assembly GCA_037194245.1 of Opsariichthys bidens. Taxonomy (NCBI): domain Eukaryota; kingdom Metazoa; phylum Chordata; class Actinopteri; order Cypriniformes; family Xenocyprididae; genus Opsariichthys; species Opsariichthys bidens. The sequence continues at coordinate 6,956,455 of CM074310.1, read as the reverse complement.
AAATTAACACATTACTTTTTCAAGTAACTAGTAAAGTAACGCATTACTTTTAAAACTTACAGCAAAATATCGAGCTACTTTTTCAAGTAACTAAAGTAACAAATTACTTTTTCAAGTAACTAGTAAAGCAACGCATTACAAGTAACTAGTAACTAAAGTAACAAATTACTTTTTCAAGTAACTAAAGCAAAGCATTACAAGTAACTTGAGCTACGTAATCAGATTATTTTCTCAAGTAACTAGTAAAGTAACGCATTACTTTTAAAACTTACAGCAAAATATCTGAGATACTTTTTCAAATAAGTAACACAAGTTACATTTATTGACTGACAGCTCTCTTCTCCACATGTTGAGAAAAATCAGGAGGCTTTGTGTGTAAACATGGCTATTGTTGTTCTAGACTAAATGTGAGCAGGCATTTACTAATCTCAATTGTACAAAAAAAGATTCAGTACAACAGTGAAATGCAAAATCAGAATACTATGCAAACCTCCAATAATTAAATGTTAAATAATGCATTTAATCTCACTTTATTAACCAGTGTACTTGCTGCTGACCTTCGATGATACAGTTAAACCATGACCAAAAAGTTCTGTAGATTTTTTATTTTTATTAGTGAAGTAAATGTTAAACTTTTTTCTCCTGAGTCCTATTCTTCCATTACCCAGTTTCGCTAGTCTTTTCTTCTCCATTGTTCCATATATCCGAGTGAAACGCTTCTCAAACAAGAACAAATATAGGACGGACAGCTGAAATGTTTGTTTGCGTTGGAGCCTCTACTGTGCACGAGTCAATTTGCATTTCCTTCAGCCTGAGGCTTCTTATTTCAATTTTGGTGTGAAAGGGTCTTCACACTTGCCCAAAACTAGAACTTTTTTGTTATGAAAAAAATAAATAAATAAAAACAAGCCCAGCCCAGGTGAAAAAGTAACGCAAAATTAACGTAATGCATTACTTTTCATAAAAAGTAACTAACGTAATTAGTTACTTTTTAAGGGAGAAATGCAATATTGTAATGCATTACTTTCAAAGTAACTTTCCCCAACAGTGACGGAACATGAACTGTGTTTTCTTTCTTCAAAATATTATCAAATGATATAGGCTACAAGGAAAACTGTTACTGTCTCTATTGAGAGTGAGTATGAAACAAGAATGCTTCTTGTTTTTTGGCACAATTGCAATACATGTCAAAATTATGTGGCAGTCGTGTGTGCAGCATCCTCACAAAAATCATTATGATCCCAGTTGAGAAAAGAAACTTTGTTTGGAGTTGTGAAGAGCATTAGGCGTGTAAACAAAGGGATTTGCATAGTTTACTTCACCAGTGACCACACGGGGTCGCTGTGGTTATTGTCTCTTGTCCTTGCAAGGTTCTTTTCACTGTGTAATGCTATTTTTCCTCATTTTTCGGTTATCTTTTTTTCCCTCTGCCACATCCCTTTTCATTCAAGAATTTATCGTCATGATTATTATTAAAAATAATAATGGTAGTATATTGTTTAATAAAAACAATAGCTACAAGCTAAAAACAAAACAGAGTCACATGTACAAAAATATTATACAAGCTACACAAGCTTTTTTATTCATGCAAAAAATTAAATTATATCAAGTAACATATGCCAACACAATTAAACAACAATAATAAAATAAAACCCCAAAGCCAGAGTAAAACTTTTAGGGTACACTATTATTTTTAACCTTTTTCGTGCCCATATAGACATGAGAATTAAATCCAAGAGTTTGTGTTGTAATTAAAAAAAATATTTATACATTTTTTTGGAGAGACAAACACATTCACAAAAAAAATATGTAATATAATCACAGAAAGAGCTTTTTTTTTTCCTCGATAGTTTTGAATATATTTAGAAAGTATAAATACACGGCTAATATTAATGTAAAGTTTTAAATTAAGTTTTAAATAACAACAAGTTTTCCTACACAAGAGGAATATGTTGCGTCATTGCGTCATCATCCCACGTCATCGACGTCTGGCGGGAGTTAAAACTAGACTTCACGCAGCCGCACCTCGAGGATTGTTTTTGTTTTTACAGTTTGTTTCGTTTTAACACTCGGTTGTATTTGTGAAAATGATTGGACAGAAAAGCATTAAGTCGTTCTTTTCACCAGCGTCCAAAAAAAGAAATCTGGACGAGGTACTTTCATGCAAAGGAGAAGATGATGTGAGTAAAACACTTTATTTTGGACTGAACGCATACTGTCATAATATCGACACGTTTCCCCTGAAATATGAATGAAAGTGCCGTTGCTTTATTTATATGTTGAACATATTGTCATTCACGAGCAAATACATTTAGCTCTGACTGACACCTCGTTGTACTTTAACCCCCTTTCCCGCGAAATATAGTTTACACAATTCCGGAAGTAGTTTTACGTCACTTGGTTTTTCAAACAACACTGGGAAAATGTTAGCGTAAATAACTAGCCTGCCAATTCAGCATATTTTAGATGATTATGAATCACTGCAACTCGTATCGTGCAAATTACTGAATTTTATTCAGTATTACTGAAATAAATTTGTAGTTAAAAGTCTCTTAAAATCTTAGTTATTGAGATAGTAATTACTGCAAATTACTATTTCACACTCTATTGGCATTAAACTTTTGATTAGACATTCGATGGCAAAATATAAAGACAATGTTTTCAAATATAGCTTGTGTTAGGTTTTTAAATGTACAAATACCCGGGCTTTTTGCCAAACGAACATGGAATTCAACCAAATACTTTAAAATATCACCTCAGGGGAAAAAGCAAAAGTTGGAGAGCGACGACGCTACATCCTCTCCATCACTGAGTCCTGAGCAACTGCAACGGATCTCCAAAACAAAAAAGGCGGCTCTTGAGCGACTCGCTGCGCACCAGTCTGCTCCCGACGGGATTGGAGAGAGCTGGAAGAAAGCCCTCAGTGCAGAATTCGGAAAAAAACTACTTTAAGTCAGTAAGTGACCACCTAACACATGAAAAATCATTTTAATTTGAACCCTTGATAAAAGAGCAGTAATACAACAGTGTTTCTCTTTTGCAGTTGATGTCTTTTGTTGCTGAGGAGAGGAAAAAACACACCATCTATCCTCCTCCACTTGAAGTTTTCACCTGGACACGAACATGTGATGTACAAGACGTGAGTTTATTTTCTTTATTTTCATCATTTAGCAGACGCTTTTATCCAAAGCGACTTACAGGGGGAGCAATTAGGGGTTAGGTGTCTTGCTCAAGGGCACTTTAGTCATGGTATCGAAGGTGGAGAGAGTGCTGTTCATTCACAATCCCCACTTTCAATTCCTGCTGGCGTGGGAATCGAACCTGCAACCTTCAGATTACAAGCCCAACAATGCTTCAGACATAAAAATGACCAAATCAAACATTTAGGAGGCAAATTCATTGACATATGATAAAGAATTATTGGTAGAGATGTTCCGATACACTTTCTCCCTTCCCGATACCGATTCCGATACAGAGTACTGATCCGATCTTTATTCTGTCACCACAAAATTTGATTCAGATGCTGGTCACATATAAGGGAACTTCAACAAAAAAAGAATTGTCCTCACCTACCAGTTAACGCATGTCAAATAAGAAAGAAATATAGATGTTTTTCCACCAAAGTATGATGGTGGAAAAGCGTCTATAGTCTGTGAAAAGAGTCCATATGGGTTGCCTGAAATGGTATTATGCAGAACTCAAAAAAAAACCCACTGTGCCTTTTTATTATATATATATATATATATATATATATATATATATATACACATGCTTTCAAAAATAGACATGTTAATAGTTTATATTTATCAATTTTGTGTCTTGTTGCTGTGCTCAGTCTTGCCATGGTGTATGACTTTTGACAGTAAACTGTCTTCAGCAACCTCACCTTGTTAGCTGAGTTTGGCTGTTCCTCACCCAGTTTTATTCCTCCTACACAGCTGTTTCTGTTTCAGTTAATGATTGTGTTTCAACCTACATATTGAATTGATGATCATTAGCACCTGTTTGGTATAATTGTTTAATTAAAGGGTGGTCACACCAAATATGGATTTGATTTAGATTTTTCTTCTGTTCACTCACTTTGCATTTTGTTAATTGATAAATATAATCTATTACCAAGTTTCTTTTTGAAAGCATTCTTACTTTACAGCATTTTTTCACACCTGCCTAAAACTTTTGCACAGTACTGTATTTTTTTTTTTTTTTTTTTTTTGTGATTCTAGGTAAAGGTTGTAATACTTGGCCAGGACCCTTATCATGGGCCGAACCAGGCTCATGGGCTTTGCTTCAGCGTTCAGAGACCTGTGTCACCTCCACCAAGGTATTGTCTTGCAGTTGTCAAGTCAAGGTTTTTTTTTTTTTTTTTTTATACCACTTTTCACAATAAACAATTTCAAAGCAGCTTGTCAGATTGGATCACTATATTGTGATCAGTGTTTACTCATTACTAGTTACTCTTTTCAAAAATGTATCATTACTTTACTTATTACTTTCTGGCAACTCTAATTAGTTACACTATACATCCACATGTTAGTAACATATACTGCCTCATCATTAGACCAAAATCACAGTCAGAAGTTATTACAAACACTCAATGGTGATTGATAGTGACTTTTAAGTAAGTGTTGTATTAATCTCATTAATTGTCATGTATACCTATGCTATTTGTAGCTATAATTTTCTCTGTTACCCTTATACAATTATATTTCTTGATGTATTTTATCAAAAAAAGAGATTTTTAATTCTAGTAATTTAATTTATATCAGGATCAGAGGGATTTTGGTGGGCAAGCCATGTGATGCCAGAGTAAAGTGATGCCACAACTTGTACAGCAATGTTCAGATCATCTTTTCTTCTGACAAAATCAATGTAATGTCGATATTTGCAATTGCTGAATGTAAGCTTTTCCGTATTCCAAGCTTGCCTGCTGCACTGGTCACTTCATGTGCTGAGTTGTGAACATTATGAAAAGAAATCTAGGAATTATTGGATTGTTAGATTTCAAATCGGTACGAGTTGAGGCATCAAAAGTAACTAAGTAACAAGTTGTTTTATGGAAGGTAACTGTAATATTATTACTGAAATCATAATAGTAATTAGTTACACTACTAGTTACTGCAAAAATTAATAATATTACTGTAGCTAGCATTCGTTTGAAAGCAGGGATTCAGAGCACGTATCAAACTGCCAAAGTCACGTGACGAGGCTTTGTCATAACTGTTTTTTACGTTTCCAAATGTCAATGTTTCGCAGCTTGGGGTCAGTTCCTGTGAACCAGTCAGTTTCTAAATGGTTTTACCTGATCTCTTTATAAACTTTTGTATGAAAATTTGTAGTTAAAAGTCTCTTAATGGCCTTCATCTAAGCTCTCCATAAAACAAACAAAACCACCCCTACAACTGACTAAGATAACACATAGTTATTAGAGAACTCCTAGAGACTCCCAGGCCAGAAAGGGATGGGTCAGATAAGGGAGACATCCAAAATATGGAACGGGTTGGGAAACGCTTTAAGATAATTTGTAAATTGCATTTTATAGATGTGTAATGTGTGATTGATTTCTAGATGGTTTTTTATTGATTTTTATGACACTTTTGCTGTTCGCAGCTTGGTGAACATATTCAAAGAACTGGCTTCAGACATCGACGGCTTTGAGCAACCCGGCCATGGAGATCTTACAGGATGGGCAATGCAAGGTGTGCTTCCCCTGCTTTCCCCTTTTCATGGCTTATACTTTAATGGTTATTTATAGAACTGATGACACTGCAAGATCTGTCAAGAGAAAGTCTTTTGACCAGTGCTGTCCGTGCAGATTTTGGTTCAGAAATGACCGTTTTTTTTTGTCCGCAGTAATGACATTTCATTGCACAATAAATCTGAAATCAGTTACTCCTTGGCTAACTGCTAGTTGTTCAAACCACCATTGAGGAGATTTCCGGACAATGCTTCCCCGTCATTGAGTTTTATGTATCTTCTGAAATAGCACAGCATCATTATTTATACTTTCACAAGTCTATAACAAGAATTTTTAAACGGAAATGTCAGAGGATTTTAATATAAGAGAAGAGGAGCTTAAGTTTGTCGTCCAGCCCTATTTGTGTGAACCGCGAGAGGCTTTTAAGCCTACGATACTCCTACGTCACACGAAGGGTCAGAGGTCACTCTTCTGCTGGAACTCAACTTGAGTACGGCCGATACCGCAAGCCAGTAATAATAGTTCATAAATGTGTAAATATGGATATTTTTCCTATAAAAACCCATCGCTTCGCTTCAGAAGGACTTTATTAACCCCCTGGAGTCGTATGGATTACTTTTATGATGAATGGATGCACTTTTTCGGGATTCAAAATCTAAGGTACCATTTACTGCTGTTATAAAGCTTGGAAGAGCCAGGATATTTGATACGATTGTGATCGTGTGATAGAAGATGGTCATATACACCTAGGATGACTTGAGGGTGAGTAAATTACGGTATGATTTTCAGTTTTGGTGAACTAACCCTTCAAACAGTAACATTACAAATTTGAAAAAGTAAAAAACCATAATAGGACCGATTTAATTTAGGGTAATTCCAAAGTCATGTCTACAGTAGCCATATAAGCTCATTTTCCCGTGCATATAAATGTGTTCAATGACAACCTCTATAAATGTCTGTTGTAGGAGTTCTGTTGCTGAATGCTGTGCTGACTGTTCGTGCGCACCAAGCCAACTCTCACAAAGACAAGGGCTGGGAGATTTTCACAGATGCTGTGGTACACTGGCTCAGCACTAACATGGAGGGTCTTGTTTTTATTCTCTGGGGCTCTTATGCTCAAAAGAAAGGGGCTGCTATTAACAAGGTAGGTTGGAAACCGAGAACTTGGAGGTGTGTGATTCAGTTTCTAGCTTAAATATGTAAAAATATATGCCAGTTCCAAAACGGTTATACATTGTTTTCTGATTGTTGACTTTTAGAAACGACACCATGTTCTGCAAGCTGTCCATCCCTCGCCACTATCTGCTCACACCGTGGCTTCCTCGGATGCAAACATTTCTCAAAGACCAATGAACTGCTGAAGAAGTCGGGAAAGAAGCCCATAGACTGGAGCGCTTTGTGATGGTTTCCCTGTCTTGTAGATGGAATGCTGTTTGTCCCGTTTCAAAAGTAACCTTTCTTTTTTTAATTTTCATTTCCCGTAAAAAATGATCAACCTATTTTACTTCTGAAGACATATATTTTTTACTTTTCAATAAATGGTTTTCCATACGCAAAGGGTAAGTAAATAGTTTAATTACTTTATCGTAGTTCATTTCCAGCTACTTTTCTGCATTTATTCCGTTGATGTAGTCGACTGTACAACACTAACAGTGAATGTTTTCGTGTTCATGTTTGTTAACACAATAAACTATTTTTCTACTGAGTGTTATGTGCATCTAAATCTGAAGAAGACTATTTTACAAGTGTTTCAAAGCCAGATTAGATGTTGAGAATGTTATGGCCTGGTTTCACAGACAGGGCTTTGATTAAGCCAGGATTAGTCCTTTTGAGTAGTTTTTTAAAACGTGCCTTATAAATAAAACATTACTAGTGTGCATGTTTTAAGACATATGTTTTAAGATATGTCAGTGCAAGTTGCTCTCAGTTAAAACATGCATTTTGCTCTGGAACTAGGCTTGAGTCTTGTCTGTGAAACCCGGGGTGAATGTTTTGACTGACTTGCACAGTTGCAGCCCGCATTGTGTTTCCCAGCGTTAGTGGGTGTATGGCAAGCCATTTTAACTTTTATTCATTTTCAGGATATGAACTTGTGATATCAACAATTACATTTTTCACTATTTAAAATGTTAATTCTTGATATCAGGAATTATATTTCCACTAGTAACAACGTTAATTCTTGATATCAACAATTCACTTTCCACTAGTATAAACTATAATTCTTGATATCAACAGTTGTATTTTTACTAGTGAAATCTCGCCATAGGCTGCCATTCAAATTCAATTGTTGATATCAAGAATTAATTTCTTACTAGTTGAAATTCCAGTTTCACATATCAGGAATACAATTCTTACTAATAAAAATGCAAATTTCCGATATCACAATTACATTGTTACTAGTGCAAATGTCTATTCTTGATATGAACAATTGATATTTCAGATTTCATGAATGTGATTGTTACTAGTAAGAAAGCCGTTTTAGATAACAGAAATTCTATTGATATCAGGAATTCATTTTCAGATATCAGAAATGAATATTTTTACTAGTAGCAATTCATTTGTTGATATCAAGAACAGACATTTCAACTATAGTGACAATTGAATTCTTGATATCACACATTTGCATGTTTACTAGTAGCAATGTAATTCTTGATAACAAAAATGATTTTTACTAGTAAGAATTGTATTTCTGATAAGTGAAATTGGACTTTCAACTAGTAAAAAATAAATTCTTGATATCAACAATTGAATGTGAATGGCAGCCAATGGCGAGATTTCACTAGTAAAAACACAATTACCGATATCAATAATTATAGTTTTTACTAGTGAAAATTTTGTTGATATCAAGAATTCATATCCTGAGAATGAATAAAAGTGAAAACGGCTTGCCATAGTGGGTGTGCTCTCGAGTCAACCAATCGCGACGCAACGACCGTCTTGAGTTCCCTCAAGTTATAAGTGATAGCATGCTAGCTAATGCTGAGGGCGTGCAGCTAAGTCGGGACGTTTAAATAGTTTCTAAAACAATATAAATGGATGATACCGTGGCATAATGTGAAGAATCACCTGTACGACAATTCTAGCAAAAGTCGAAGCGCGTAATTTAATATGGCTACTCGAGAAGGACGACAAAACCGAAGGGCTGCTATCAAACAAGAGCAGGACGACGACTCTGACGCAGAGGAATCGGCTATTTCGTCTAAGAAATCTGACGGCCGAGAGTCGCAGATCATCCACAGCGGTCATTTTATGGTGTCTTCTCCTCATACCGATCACCCCCCAAAGAAAGGTTACGACTTCGACACTGTAAACAAACAAACCTGCCAGACGTATCATTTCGGGAAGACTAGCACATCGCATCTCTCTATTGATGCGTCCCTGACGAAGCTCTTTGAGTGCATGACACTTGCGTACAGGTGGGTCGGTTGGTGAACAAAAGAGCAATTTACAGCCTGTTTGTTCACAGGCTTTAGTCGGTAAATGTCATTCTATTATGGCAAGCCGCTTTGACTTTTATTCATTTTCAGGATATGAACTTTCACTAGTTAAAATGTTAATTCTTGATATCAGGAATTACATTTCCACTAGTAACAATGACAATTTTTGATAACAGGAATTAGATTTCCACTAGTAACAAACTTCATTCTTGAGATCAACAATTCAATTTCCACTAGTAAAAACTGTCATTCTTGATATCAAGAATTGTATTTTTACTAGTGAAATCTCGCCATAGGCTGCCATTCAAATTCAATTGTTGATATCAAGAATTCATTTCTTACTAGTTGAAATTCCAGTTTCACATATCAGGAATACAATTCTTACTAGTAACAATGTGAATATCTGATATCAAGAATTACATTGTTACTAGTGAAAATGTCTATTCTTGATATCAACAATTGAATTGCTACTAGTAAAAATATTCATTTCTGATATCTGAAATGAATTCCTGATATCAAGATAATTTCTGATATCTAAAACGGCTTTCTTACTAGTAACAACCACATTCATGATATCAGAAATGAACATTTTTACTAGTGGAAATTCAATTGTTGATATCAAGAATAGACATTTGCACTAGTAACAATGTAATTCTTGATTTCAGAAATTTGCATTTTTACTAGTAAGAATTGTATTCCTGATATCAACAATTGAATTTGAATGGCAGCCTATGGCGAGATTTCACTAGTAAAAATACAATTGTTGATATCAAGAATGATAGTTTTTACTAGTGAAAATGTCATTGTTGATATCACAAGTTCATATCCTGAAAATGAATAAAAGTCAAAACGGCTTGCCATATTCTATTATTCCTGTAGCGATATTAGCCCAGCTTGTAGAGAAACTAGCACGCTTTAGCATTTAATTTAGTCTCAAAGAAGGCGAAAACATTTATTTGTTGACGTCTTAGTATTGAATGTAGTCTTAGGTGTTGTTTTTTTATTTTAGCAAGCTGATCATTTGTTGGATTTTGTGTGTGCGTGTGTATGGCAAGCCATTTTGACTTTTATTCATTCTCTGGATATGAATATTTGAAATCAACAAATCAATTTTCACTAGTTACAATGCTAATTTTTGATGTCAGTAGTTACGTTTGCACCAGTAACTGTTAATTCCTGATATGAACAATTCGATTCTTGATATCAATAATTAAATTCTAGATATCAATAATTACATTTCCGCTAGTAAAAACTGTAATTCTAGATATCTGTAATTGTATTTTTACTAGTGAAATCTCGCCATTGGCTGCCATTCAAATTCAATTGTTGATATCAAGAATTGATTTTTTACTAGTTGAAAGTCCAATTTCACATATCAGAAATACAATTCTTACTAGTAAAAATCATCATTTTTGATATATCAATAATTATATAAGTAATATTGTTACTAGAAAAAATGCAAATGTCTGATATCAAGAATTCAATTGTTACTATACTTGAAATGTCCATTCTTGATATCAACAATTGAATTGCTACAAGTAAAAATATTAATTTCTGATATCTAAAACGGCTTTCTTACTAGTAACAATCACATTCATGATTTCAGAAATGAATATTTTTACTAGTAGCAATTCAATTGTTGATATCAAGAATAGACATTTGCACTAGTAACAATGTAATTGTTGATATCAGAAATTTGCATTTTTACTAGTAAGAATTGTATTCCTGATATGTGACACTGGAATTTCAACTAGTAAGAAATGAATTCTTGATTTCAACAAATGAATTTGAATGGCAGCCTATGGCGAGATTTCACTAGTAAAAATACAATTACAGAAATCAAGAATTATAGTTTGTACTAGTGGAAATATAATTCCTGATATCAAGAATTAACATTTTAACTAGTGAAAATGTAACAGTTGATATCACAAGTTCATATTCTGAAAATGAATAAAAGTCAAAACGGCTTGCCATAATAGTGTGTGTGTGTGTGTGAGGCACAAATACAAGTGTATTAGCCTATTTAAACGGATGGCACACACACACACAAATGTCATTTATTCACCCTCAAGCTGTTCTAAACCTGTGTGAATTTTTCTTCTGCTCAACACAAAAGACTATATTTTTAAGAACATTGGTTACCAAACAGTTTCTTTCCCCTGTTTACTTCAATAATATTTATTTTTCATACTTTGGAAGTCAGTGGGGAACATCAGCTGTTTGGTGACCCAAATTCTTCAAAATATCATTTGTGTTCAGCTGAGCAAAGAAACTTATACAGGTTTGAGGATGAATTTATTATAACAGAATTGTCTTTTTTTGGGGTGAACTTTGGATAAAACTTTATAAAATTAGATGCCACTTTTGTCAGGAAGTGTTGAATGTTTCCCCCTTCCAATTTTAGCAACCAAACACAGATAGTTAAAACGTTTGCATTTTAGAAGGAAATGTGACCACAGAAATCCAGGTCAGTGACACGACTGTACTCTTGATTTAGTTAGAAATGCATTCTAAATTCAGACACGCAATCATTGACTTGAATAGATTTTTCAGAAAAAGTACTAGAATGTGAAAACATTCTAAAAATTCTTTGTGACTTGCTTAATGGTTAAACGTATAGATATGTTCTGATGATTTTTATGCTGCTTTAGATTGAATTAAAGAAATAATGCTTTTAGTAATGTACTATTTACAGATTTTAGCTTTGGGAAATATGCTTAAAATTGATTATAGTTATCAAGTTAACCCAGATTACACTAAATTATGATGAGTGATAATATGGATAAAATGTAAAACTATTTGATAGTATGTAATTACTATGCAAGTATGTTTCATTTGCCATCTTTTAATAGTTAAATCTATTTTCAGAGGGGGAAAAAAAAACGTCAAGACTTAAATCTCACATTGAGTGATTTAACTGTGCTATTAATTGCTTTTGCTATTAATTAATAACATTATGTGTACATAGTCTGTTGTGCTATTAAATTCAGTGTGATACCAAAACGGTCTATTTTGAACAACCACTTTAGAAGTCCTCGGAGATGGTTCTGTCCTAAATATCCTTTTTTCAGCATTTGTGTCGGTGGTTGTTGTTTTATTACCAAGCATGTTCGTCTCGGTCCAACAATAAATGCTCGTTTTCATTCAAGTACGCTTTCACCAGCATCTGTTCAAGTGTCACATTTAAATTGACACCTAAATTCTGTGGTTCTCTTTTTAGATTTGTCTTTATATTTGAATTTCACAATTCAGACCCACATTTTTTATTTCCGCCCTACCTGTGGAAATCACGTGACCCTGCTATCTTATTCAGATCTTGCTCTTGTATAGTTTTGTAAGAATTAAGTTGTGTAATTGCATGGACTACCATGCCAGTTTTTTTTTTCATCGTTTGGTTGTAAAGCAATACAAGGCTTATGGCAACAACAACAAAAATACTTGAGCATTTCATTTGTTATTGTAATTATTATTATGTATTAAATCAAATATTAAATGCAACATTAATTGGAAAACAATACAACAGACTCAAACCAAATCCTTGGCGATTATGATGATGCTCATTTTGAAGTGCATAACAATCCTAGTTATCTCAATTTTCAATTGGTTTTACATATTACCATAATGAGTTGAATTTAGTTCAGAAATATTTTATTATTGCCACAGTATTGTAGTATTCATAACAACAACACCAACAAACGCTTTATATTTGTACATTTGACACAATTTACTTATGTACATACATTTTGGTGCATCACAATATTTAAAGTTCTTGCATATGGTTAACATTTGTTCTAACACTGCTAACTTTACCCCCATCCGTAACCCAACCATTACCAATAACTAAGGGTGCGTTCACACTTGTCATGTTTGGTTCGATTAAAACGAACCCTGGTGCGATTGCTCAGTTAGTGCGGTTCGTTTGAACACATGTGAACGCTGCCATCCGAACCCCATCTTTTTAGCGGTCTCGGTCCGCTTCCAAACAAACTCTGGTTCGGTTCGATTGATATATGAACGCAACACGGACCAAAGACGTGTAAACGAACCAAAAACAGGACGTGATGTCACAAGATGCGACGCTACAAGTCAGCTGATTTGACGACGCGGAAAGATCGGTGTATCCAAAATGAGTCGAGGGTAAACGTGGAGCAACGAGGGGGTAAAGTTTCTGTTTCTGCAAACAACGGATGAAATCCTGCTGCTGTTTTGAATGTTTTGAACATTTTCTGAGCTCTTCATGAGTTCTCAGCTGGTAAAAATAAAGCATATGCACACGCATAAAATGATGGCGTTTAATCCAGCACACAGCATTGTTCTGAATGTTCGGTAAGCAAATATACGTCATAAAAGCCGACCAATCAGGTCGTGACCGTATCCCTGTGCCTTTGGTTCAGTAACTTTAGGTTCGCTGTTAAAAATGCCAGTGTGAACGCTAAGCGGACCAGGACTATATGTTTTGTTTTTGTTTTTTGGTCCGGACCAAACCAACGGAACTACAAGTGTGAACGCACCCTAACCCCTATAATCCCAACCCTGCCTAAACCTAACCATTCCGCAAACTCATTACCAGTAAATGTGGGACTTTTCCCGAATACGTAGTTACGCAATAAATTCATAGCCTTGTAGGGATTAATCTTACTTCATAGTAGTCCCAAAAATGAAAATGATCACATGATTTACTCACCCTCAAGCCGTCCTAGGTGTATATGACTTTCTTCTTTCAGACAAACACAATTAGAGTTGTATTAAAAAAAATATCCTGGCTCTTCTTCCAAGCTTGATGATGGTAGTGAATGGGGCTCAAGATTTTAAAGCCCAGAAAAGTGCATCCATCCATCATAAAAGTAATCCATACGAATCCAGGGGGTCAATAAAGGTCTTCTGAAATGAAGTGATGGGTTTTTGTAAGAAAAATATCCATATTTAAAGCTTTATAAACTATAACTACCTTCCGGCAGATGGCTGGAATTTTCTTTTTTTGGGTGAAATATCCCTTCAAGGCCACTTAATGTAAAGTGTGATCATAATAACAAATTCACACTGACTGGATTCCAAAAGTATGTGTGAATTAGTGGAGTAAAGTGGATACAAAAGCTAAATATTTAGTCCCATTCTATCCCTTTGCAGTATTTGTTTCTATGTGCAATTTAAAAAAAAAACAAAAAACCCTATCCTTCCCTTTTCCCTTCTTTCTCTAGCTTATGGTACTGAGCAATGTTTGAGACTTGCTTTGTGAGCACTTCCTGTGTCTATTTGCCAATTCATGAAGAATCGCTTGTTTGTATTCCTCACTTGAATAAAAGCGTCTGCTAAATGACTAAATGTAAATGTGCAATATATGTATTAAGCTTCTGTTGTAAGTGACATGAACAGGCAATTAAATGGTTAATTGCAACTATTTGTATCACAATTAATCATGATCATGATCGGATTGCTCTAACAAACACATATTTGTTCTGTGACCATAAGTGGAAGGTTGGTGTCACCAAAATGGAAGAACTTCAAAGGCCTGAAGCTGCTCTGGAGGGACAAGATTCGCCTCAACAATGCTATTTGGCGAGCTTGGTATATGCAATGTAAGACCAATAATGAAACATTCATACTGCTTAGAAATGTTAAACGCTGGAGTTTGCTGATTTCTGTCTGCAATGCCTGTCTTTCCTGAAGATGTAGAGAAGAGACAGAACCCTGTTTGCCATTTTGTCACACCTTTGGATGGCAATATGGATTCGGGAGTACATCGGCCAACAGAGGTGAGCTTGTTTTGGAGTGTCATTTGACTGAACAAATATATTTTTCTGTTTTTTTGATCTTGGACACATCTGACGGCCTACCAAAACCCACGTGCCTGTTTTTCCCTGGAATTTGCACTGTTCGTTTCTTAAGTTAGATCACGTTCTTCTGTTTCCTAGGCAATAGCAACCGAAGGCAAGTACTGGAAAAGGAGAATTGAAATCGTCATCAGGGAATATCATAAATGGAGAACATATTTCAAAAAAAGAGTATGTTTATGTACCCCTTACATTGAACTTGCTTTGTAACTCAGATGTTATTTATAAATGTCTTATATTTACAACATTAATTCACCAATTAATACGATTTCATTAAGAGCGTTCACACATTTGAATTTAAAGTTACAGAAGCACAAGGATGAAGACCTGTCCAGCCTTCTCAAGGTAATCTCTCCACTTATTGTTGATAAAGCCTGCCTTCAGAGTAATTTTGCATGGAAGTAAAAAGCGTGTTCATGCATGCTGTTATTGCAGTTGTTTTCTTATTATTAGTTACATTTGTTGTTTGTTTGTAATTAATTCATACAAAGAGATCAGCACTGCCTTATAGTTTAGCCAGGGTAGATTAATTTTACACATGCAAACAAGGCTGTGAGATTTATATGTATATGTAAGTGTTTGTCTATATATGTTTGTATATATGTATTTAAGAAACTGAAGTTTTTATAACACCATGCATCCAAACAAGAGTCCAGTTTGTTAAAAAAGTGTTATGTATATGTATACATATACAGGGCTGGTTACTTTTAAAATGTATTTCACTACAGATTACAAAATGCATGCTATACATGTAATTTGTATCGTGTTTTGTTACATTACTCAAGTTTAATAACTTAATCTAAATACTTTAGAATACTTTGGAATATTAATAAGTGTGGAACAAACACGAAAAAGGTCATTGCAAGTTTTTATCTCACTATTGCATGATATAAAGTTGCAATTATGAGTTATAAAGTCAGAATTTGAGATATAAAATCGCAATATTGAGAAAAGTCAGAATTATGAGATATAAACTCACAATATTGAGAAGTCAAAAATATGAGCTATAAACTCACAATATTGAGAAAAGTCAGAATTGTGAGATATAAATTCACAATTGCAAGAAAACATGTTAGTGTTGCAAGTTTGTATCTCCCAATTCTGACTTTATAACACAATTGTGAGGGGGGAAAAAAAGCAAATTGTGAGAAAAAGTTGCAGTGAATTATAAAATAAATGACTATCAAACAACTATTTTGTAGTATTTTTAATACGTAAGTAAGTTACTTGTAGTTCGTTACTCCCAACCCTGTATATATATATATATATATATATATATATATATATATATATATATATATATAATGTATATGTGTGTGTGTGTGTGTGTGTATATATGTATTTAAGAAACAGGAAGTTTTTATTACACCATTCATCCAAACAAAAATTCAGTATTTTAGAAAGTGCTTGATGTTGGTCCTGGACCCTCGATGTTGTCAAGCTGAAGTTTAGAGTGGAGCACAGAGGTTTTGTAGTAGTGTTTATATGTAGAGAGATGATGTGTATATATAATATGGGAGAAGGTAAAGTTGACTGTCTTCAGGTCTCAGTCAGTGAAGAACACGGAGGGTTGGCTGGCTGGTGATGACTGTAATGAAGTCGATTTTATTTACAGCCAAATGGAAATTCCAAAATACGTTTAAGGCTGTAGTGAATGACAAGAATGTGCTGAAGGCATTTGCCAAGAACTGGAAGAACCATGAACATGTGATGTAAATATATCCTCATGACTAAGGGGTTCAGCTGACAAAAAATATTTTGCTTTAACCTTTAGAGAAATGGTTAAGTCTTAGCTTTTGACTGGTAGTGCATACGCTGCTAATACACATTGATGCTTGCATTTTACTCTGCATGAACCTTGAGTGTGTCTGTTGACCTGGCCTGCTTGTTGCATTTCGACCCCCCCCCCCCCCCCCCAAAGGGTGCAGAGGAACAGTTTTCACTCTTTGGGGAAGTGTGTCCAGACACCTACCGTGTCCTCTTCTGCCAGGATGAGGATGTCAGTATGGGAGGTCGTCGTAGGTCCCGCAAGAGTCGCGATTCACCTGTTCCAATGGAGATGGACTCCCTTTTTGACATGGACGTGCTCATGTCTGAATTCTCAGACACGCTCTTTTCCACACTGGCCTCTCATCAACCTGTAGCATGGCCCAATCCAAGGGAGATTGGTGAGAAATGACCCTCAAGTCATCCTTATTAATGTATTAATTCTTGAGTGAGATGAACCGACTCCTAGCCCTCCTGTCTTCTTAGCCCATGCAGGAAATGCAGATATGATCCAGCCCGGCCTCATCCCACTGCAACCCAATCTGGACTTCATGGACACTTTTGAGCCTCTGCAAGGTGCGAGCACAATTCCTCTCAACTTACAGATTTATGGTTGTCTTGTTGAAAAAATGGCTAGTTGAAGGAATGTTGTTTGTGCAGTCATTGCCTTACATCTACTAGGGCTGAGTATTGTCACAAATTTCACGATTTGATTTCGATTCACTCTCTTGCGATTCAGTTCCAATCTCAAGCTTGTTTAAATTCAATATCGATTCATTTGGATATTTGATTTGTCAGGTGCAGTACTTGTCAATTTTGCTTTCAAAATCTCTTGTAAACTATAGAGTCCAACAGTGCCTGCCTACTTTTTCAGCGGCGTTGGTTGTGGAAGTATTTTTTCCATTCATTACTCCCATAGGGATTTCAAAAACACGTTGTTAGAGTGTTCTAACCTACGAGGTGAACCACAACTTTACAGACTTTGATTTGAAGCAAAAAAGTCTTTGAAAATTCGCCAAAAAATATAGCGTTATAATAGTGAAGTGAGACCTGACTCAATTACGTCATTCGCTGTGCTTCATGGGAGTGGGCGGATCTTTCGATGTGTTTCGACACTCTGATTGGTGGAATTTTTTTTACAGCATTATGGGGATTGTAGTTTTTCACCACGAATGATCATTCTAAAAATAAGTTTAAATATCGCCTTTCGACGGTTCCAACAGAAGCAAATACTATCGATTAACAACCTCGTAGTAGCTCACAGTAAAGCTGTTTAAACTTTTATAAGTTATCGTTAAAAATCAGTTTCCTTCCTGGTTTTGCTTCCCCGAAGCTGACTGTTGCTCTTTATAGAGAATGTTGGAATTTTACTATAATATTAAAGGTTAAAATTAACAACTGATTTGTATAGACATTTAAATTGCACACATTTTACACTAACTATATATTAATCTTTGTAATGACATAATTACTTTTCTATTGACTTGGTTTAAAAATATATATATATTTGTATATACAGATTTATTCAAACATTGATCAAATATCGAAGAACAGGTTAAGTAAAAATATAATGATATTGTACATATATTTACCAACTTCTCTTCTCTGAAGTTAATATTTCTAGCTAACTATCAAGCTTTAAAATGTAATATTTTGAAACGCGGTTGAAACACTGACTGACAGTTTATATATTTCCGTAAGCTGCACTGAATCTTGCAACACACCTTCTGATTCATGTTTATTTCATGCTATAACTAGTAGTAAAGAGGAAGAGATGATCGGTTCATGTGCCGCTTGAAATGAGGCGCTTCAGAGATCTGTCATGCCACATTATTCCAAAATGGTATTTATTATTTGAGTTTCATGATAATTTACCTTTTTTTAAAAAAAAATTCTAATTGTCACAAAGCTTATTGTGATTGATTTAATGAAATTACAATTAATTGAGAAAATTATTTGACAATTAAAATGGATAAATCTGTATTCAACCCAGTCCTAACATCTACTGGCATCTGGTGATATGTGATTAAATCACTCTTTTAGCTGTTAGATTTCAACTCACGAATCAATTTTGTGGATCATTCTTCATCAAAGTCATAAATCATTCAGAAAATCAATGCATTTACAACAAATTCACTGTGTTAACTCACTGGATCAAAAGTCTTTATATTTCCCCCCCCTCAACTAGATTTGTTTCACACCCTGCGTCAGCCAGTCTTCCCCTCCACTTCCCCCACTGCCCCACCAGCCACCCTAACCAGCAGCAGTTCACAAACACAGGTAACAATCCTAAACATGCATACACACGGATTTGTACTGCTGTGAGCTTTTGCTGTTTTGTATGCACTTCCTGTCCTCCACCGCAGATGCACAGTTGCTTCATGTTAATTACAAAACTCTACAGTGTCATTGTAACCAATCAGAATCATTAAAGCTTAGTATGCATAACTGAACATCTGTGTATATGTGCTTAGTGTAATGAGAAACAATACAATTAACCGTATGGAAGGGCTGCTTATAGCTTCAAAATAGCTTATTGAGGGCAATACAAATTTTTTAAAAAGTGCAATTTTTATTATCCTCGTAATTTTGTTCAAATGATTAACATTCTGCCACAACTGACCAAAACTGTGTATTTTTTACTAAAACATTTTGTAGTGATGACTTCCATAAACAATTTTGACACACGTTTTTGTTGTACAAATTGTAGACGCTATTAAAATGTATGTCTGTAATGCTGTCATGTGCAAGGGTCTGTTCAGAGTGTTGTTCACATTTTTTTTCTCACAACATTTCTTTGTTAGAATTCATGAAAATGTCACTGGCTATCTGGCGACTGACACAGTTTCATATACTCGCCAACACTGATTTTTACTCACGTTTGCCGCATTTAGGATTTAGGAAAAAAATATTTTGCCCTAATCAAATTAACAGTGTTTTTTTTTTTTTTTACATTGACCAGGTTAACTCCTTGGTGTGAAATAAAGCCAATAAAGCTTACAGCAAGCTCAATGGAACACAATCCGAAATAACATTATCTGGTTTTGCACAAACATGTGTCAAAATATTGGATCCATG
This sequence comes from Opsariichthys bidens, assembly GCA_037194245.1. Classification (NCBI taxonomy): domain Eukaryota; kingdom Metazoa; phylum Chordata; class Actinopteri; order Cypriniformes; family Xenocyprididae; genus Opsariichthys; species Opsariichthys bidens. Next base: position 6,936,647 of record CM074310.1, on the reverse strand, counting down.
TATTAGGTCTGGCAGTTTGAATGCAGAATAATGGCTGCAAATACCTATTGCTGATTTTTTTTGTGGTGTTAACAAACAATAATTACCAAAAATGAAGAAATGGTTTATCTTTAATGAGTATTAATTTATGAGATCTTCTACTACATTTGCAAAGTAATAGCAAAAATATTGTATATCCCTACTTGTTAGGTTTAGGGGTGGGAATTGCAGGGCACCTCACGATGCGATACAATCACAATATATGGCTCACGATAACGAAGTGTAAACTGTTAGAAAACAGCACAACGTTTTATAGTCTGTAAATTAGATTTAGCTTTTAGTATAAGTTAACTGCTTATCAACTTGTTTTATATATAAATCTAGTACATTAAAAAAAAATTACCAATCTCAGTGTTTACCAGTTTCCTTAAAATAAAAGTGGGAATAGTCTTGTCAAAGGTACCGACGTGGGTATTTTAAAATGTTAAAAATGTGACGATACCAGCTTAGCCTAGCATTTTGAAAGCTCTTGAGTGGGTTCTTAAATGCCTCGAATTGGCTATTGCGTGTTCATGCGCTCAACATGTCTATAAATGGCTACAATGATCAGTGCTTCGTGAACGGACATCTTTGACGGTCTTCACTGAGCGCTTGCCACTTACAGATTCACACAGGAGCGTTTGAAACCATCAGCGGGACCCTAATATATCGGCTGATAGACGCTTGCTTTCAAATGTTCCTATGCCTGTCTGTGCAAGCGCTGCGTGAAGAACGTCAAAGAAGTCTATGTTATTCACAGAAAAGCATAAGTGCGTCCAGACTTTGAATTCAACAAGACTGAGGTATCTACTCACACTGCTGTCTGCCATCCTTGGTAAAAACCTCTTTTTCTAAGGATTGTTAACTTGTATTCACGTGTCCCTCCTCATTGATGTGTGCAGCGCCACCTTTAAGTAGCAATGCTACTTAATTTAGAGCGCCTTATTTTATTAGGTAAAATATTGATATTTGGCGCCAGCGTATCTATTCTCGTACCGCACAGAGAAGGTCCACGATATGTCGTTGTAACGATATTTTTGTAAATATATTTTGTCCCACCCCTAGTTAGGTTTGGTACTTGTTTTATTTTGTATGCACACAACAAAGGAAGAAAAGAGTTTGCATTGTGCTGATTTTCACATCTGTTGTTTGCTAGAATCCCTTGCTGTCATCCATGCCGCTCTCCTCTGAGCTTCCCTCTCTGCCACTGGACTACCGCCTCATCTCGTCTGCGCCACTGCCCAGCCATCTCTCAGTCGCCAACCAGGACAATGGTAATGCTGTTGGCACATCCTACCAACAAGCCTATATGCGTTTTTTCACTGAGCAAGTGACTCCCTCCGTCCCATCTCTCCTGCCGCCACCAGCTCCGCCTCTCCCACCAGCTCCACAACCTCTCCAGTGTGAAGGTGTTTCTACAGTCCCTCAGCCCGCCCCAAGCATCCCACCTCCGTCTGTAATAACGCACTCCGCCCCTTCCACAGTAACTCCCACTGATGCAGCCACAACTTTCAGTCACAGGTCAAGCTTTGAGCTTCCTGCTGCTCCATCTCCACAGCCTGCGCCTTCAACCTCTGCCTCACTGAACTCACAGCCAGTCAACTTTGCCTTGCCCAAATCCATTCTGCCTCCTGTTTCTAGCAAAAAAGCCCGACACCCACAGAGACCGATTGTCCCAGCCAATCCGTTGCCGCCATCTCAACTCATACTCACAGGTTTGTGTCTCTCCTCAAAGCAGATTTTGTAACTAGCGCACTGACACAATTTCTGTGCAGCTGTGGTTACAAGAACTTTACAGTAGAAAGTGCAGTCGCAACCTAAAATCAAAATCTCAATTAATTGAACATTTTACCTCGAGTACGATTATTTAGTTTTGCTCACTAATAAGGTTTGTGCAATTAAAAGTGGGATATTTTTTCCTAATGAAAGGCTGCTCCAACATCATAGCTCACATTCAACAGTTTTTATCTACATTTCTTACAGATTTCTGCTCATTGTAAATCAGATACAGATAAATTAGCACAGTAACAGTACATTTATCTGAATGCATTAATGAGAGAGTGATTGCACGTGTGAATTTGTGGTAACACTTTTTATGGTGTCATTGTAACATATGTATGTACTGTAGTAATAACTAGAAATTATGCATAATATTATATGCAAATTAACCCTAAACTAAACCCTCATCCTAACCCTATTGCAAGTAGATGTAGTTAATTGTTATTACTTAGTACTTAAATGTATAATTATGTAATACTGACACCTTAAAATGAAGTGAAACCGAATTTGTCCTACCATCTCTCTATTACTTGTGAAGTTGTGGGTTGTAAGTAGTTTCTTCAAAAGTAGAAAAATATATGCTAAAAGTTTTTGAGGTTCTAAGCAACTTTAGTGATAAATCACTGGACAGCGTCCACTGTGTGCGGAAACAAACGCCCATTACCATAACAGATTCGGCTCCGGAGGCTTCATCTTCATCTTTTGGTGGATCATCAAATCCATCCCCAAAAATCAACCAGAAAACTGATAGTTGGCTAAAAATCAACAACATTGTCTATGCTGAAATTTGTTCTCATCATGTACATATCCCATCACAACCATTCCCAGGTTCCACCCACGCTGTCCTCGTTACTCCGTCCCCTCTCAACAATGATGTTGTCCCCACCACTGGTATGGTCATTCCCTCCTCCAGAATTCCTTGTGTAAGCTTTTCGCCCTTCATGTCCTATCATGTTTGCAATTGGTAGTCTATATAACAGGGTTGTGTATCTTTCAAAATTGATTTAAAGAAACTTTTGAATTCCTAATTTTGAATTGAGGTTGCAAGCAAGATGCAGAATTATAATTCAAATTTGAATGTAAGAAAATAGATTGGATGAAATTTAAAGAACTGCATGTAATGGCTGTTAGTAATTCTTATACATTTTTACAGCGTAAATTAATCAAATGTCATGCATGCAACAGGTATATACACTAAAAAAAATGTTTTTGAAGCTTTGAAACATTTTTGAAGTCTTTTCTGCCCATTTAGTTAATCAAAAATATAGTAAAACAGTAATATTGTGAAATATTTAAAATAACTTTTCTATTTTAAGGTTTTAGATTTTATTTTAAAATGTCATTTATTCCTGTGATGCAAAGCTGAATATCAGTGTCACATGATCCTTAAGAAATCATTCTAATATGCTGATTTGCTGAAACATTTCTTATCAGTGCTGAAAACAGTGTTTCAGGATTCATTGATGAATAGAAAGTTCAAAAGAACAGCAATTTTTTTTAAAAGAAATAAATTTTGTAACACTATAAATGTCATTTTTGATCAATTTAATGTATCTTTGCTATATAAAAGTACTAATTTCATTTAAAAAGAATCTTACTGACCTCAAACTTTTGACTTCAATTCACTAAATTCATCTTCCAATCATTCAATTTCTGATTCATGAATTGAAACGTGAGCCAATTCTTAATTTTGAATTCAGCCCAACCCTAGTAAATAATAATTAAAAAAATTTTCCCCAAGCAATGCATTAAAAAATTACACACTGCTTTGCAGGTTTCTGCTGGTTTTCATATTCTCCCTCAGACACAGAAGTCTCCTCAACCAATCGTACCCAAAGAGGAAACTGCCACAACTGTATCCAACAACAAGACATCAGTACAGTCAACAAGTACAAGTTAGATTCAACCCTGTCTCTTTCAGTTCATCAGTTTGTGTTTTGTTTGTGATGCACCAAATTTAGCATTCTGAGCAAACTTTATTCCTTTTTCTTTAGCTCACGACGGGCGGGTCAAAGGTCAAGGGTCACCATTGGGATCAGAACAGGTTCCAAGCCCCCAGTCACCTCTCAACACCAGTGCAGGCATGGGCAAAAATGAAGTCTGTAAGGTAAGGTTCATGAGATTGCACTCTACTAATGCATCCTGAAATTCAAAAGGGTAATTTACATTCATTTTCAAAGCAGAATGTTTTAAATATAAACGTTTATTTGACCAATAAATTACAGTACAACATTGTTCTTAAATTGAATGAACGGGAAATTTGACCTATTATTTCCTCAAAATAATGTTTTTGTTTTGTTGGTTTTTTGAGCTCTTAATTGAGCATAATTGTCACAAATTCTGATGGTGAAATATCCATATCTCTACCAATTTCTCAGTCTGTCCGTGTTTGTAATTGTTTCTCATGTGCTTTGACAGAGTCGCAGAGTCACTCACATATCTGCTGAGCAGAAGAGGCGATTCACCATAAATGTCTGCTTCAAGACGTTGTGTAATCTTGTGCCGACTCTCAAGTCTCAATCAAATGTAATTCCGCATTCATCTTACTTGATTCTCAAAATCCATATTAACTTTTTGTTGCTGTTGTTCTAATTTGCTTGAAGTTGTCTCTGCACAACTGCAATGGGAGAAAGCATTTTAAAGAGGCTGTATGATGTTCGTTTAAAAGTTCCGTATTTTATTTATTGGGTCTACTAATAAGTTTAGTTCATTTTCAAATGAAAATTACCCCAAGATTTACTCACCCTCGAGCCATCCTAGGTTTGCTTCATCTTTTAAGGCCTCTAAAGCAATTGTAAACACAAACGGTTTCGAGTTTTATCAGTTCGAGTTAGATACTGAAAACGCAGTGATCGGGACCAACTTTTCAAGAACGATTAGAGCAGAGCGAATCCGAGTGCTATGGCTTTGGCTGGGCATTATGCTAATATTCGACATTTCAATCAATCAAATTTTATTTGTGTAGCGCCTTACAACAGCCAAAAGGTGCACAAGGCGCTTTCCAGTAAAAATAGACAACAGAAAATAAAACCGAGATATCAGTTAAAGTCAGAGGTTTAGGTGTTAAAAGCTTGTCTGAACAGATGTGTTTTCAACTGCCATTTAAAAACACTCAACACGGTGACGCTTCGAAGAAATGTTGGTATTTGCGGAAGTGATCTGGACTTCAGTCAAGTCGTTTTAGGCAAGTGTTCTCTGTTAGAATAGGTTTGTGAAACACTATGAGCACTATTGTAACTTTGCAGATGCACAAACAGACACATTGCGCACTAAAGGAAAAGAAAAACATTAAAAAGCATCATATGGCCTCTTAAATAATGAACAATTACGGTTTCATTTTGGCCCTTAAACGGCATCATACGCTAGTGATGTAACACTATTTTGTCTGGGTTTTTTAGATCAGTAATGCTGCAACACTTCAAAAGACAGTCGACTACATTGGCAAACTACAACTAGAGCGACAACAGATGCAGGAAGAGACCAAGAGACTACGAGAGGAGATCGAGGAGCTTAATACATCTATAAGGTACGTTAATTTTGGGAACTAATATATTTGTAATATTTTTGAAAGTATTACATTTGGGAAAAACTGCTGCTTCTTAGCCAGGCTGTTTCAGTATGCAGATACATGTGACAGGGAGCATGATAAACATATTTGCATGAAAGTGAACTATAAAAGATGCCCATCATTTGTTGCAGCTTGTGTCAGGAACAACTTCCTGATACCGGGGTTCCCGTCGCACGCCATCGCTTTGACCACATGAGGGAGAAGTTTGAGGACTATGTGAAGAACAGAACTCTTCAGAACTGGAGATTCTGGATCGTATCCTTAAGCCTGAGAAGACTGAACTGAAGTCAATGTACCGAACTGAATTTCACCGCAGGCTTATTATTTTCTTTAATACTCCTCTCTCAGTTCAGCGTCATTATTCAACCTCTGTTTGAGTCCTTCAATGGAACCGTGTCTACCACCAACAATACAGAGCTGTGTGAAACCACCATGCAGTGGCTGGATCGCTACTGTGCCCTCCCCGTCCTCCGACCTAGTAAGTTCACCTTTCTGTTTTATTGAAATGTCAGCAACTGAAAACTTAACTGGACAGTAGTAGTCTCGCTAATCCAGACTGACGGCAGAAGGTCTGGACACCATAGCAGCATTCATTGGCCAAGCCTCGTCCAAGAGGCCGTCTGACCGACATGTAAAGCAACCAATCACAGTTTGTTTAGTTCAGCTTCGTGTTTGGGGGCGATGCAATAACAGATCAGCGTGCAATTCATTCAAGAATGTCGTGCAAGTGTACGCCACAAACTTTTGAGAATCCAGTGTTTAGTTTATCCTGATAAAGGCTTGTTTCCATCCAACTGTTTTTATGCCCGAGGGCTTCCAGTATGAATGAAACGCATTAAATTACAGTTGTGTTCAAAATTATTCAACCCCCACTGAAATTGATTGTTTTGGCCGGTTTGACATTGATTTTGATCATTCAGTCATCCTGCTTACAATTAAATCAAAGAGGCACGTGTAGGTCAGACAAATATAACATAACATTTATAATGAAATAACCACAAATGTCTTTTCTCTGCTCACATCATTATCAGTTTTATTCAACCCCCAAGTGACATTCAATCTTAATACTTAGTACAACATCCTTTTACAGTTATAACAGCTTTTAAACGTGAAGCATAGCTTGACACAAGTGTCTTGCAGCGAGCTACGGGTATCTTCGCCCATTCATCATGGGCAAAAGCCTCCAGTTCAGTCACATTCTTAGGCTTGCGCACAGCAACTGCTTTCTTTAAGTCCCACCAGAGGTTCTCAATCGGATTTAAGTCTGGTGACTGCGATGGCCATTTCAAAATGTTCCAGCCTTTAATCTGCAACCATGCTCTAGTGGACTTGGAGGTATGCTTGGGATCATTGTCCTGTTGAAAGGTCCAACGTCTCCCAAGCCTCAGGTTTGTGACGGACTGCATCACATTGTCCTCCAATATCTCCTGGTACTGAAGAGAATTCATGGTACCTTGTACACGCTGAAGCTTCCCAGTACCTGCAGAAGCAAAACAGCCCCAAAGCATGATTGACCCCCCGCCATGCTTCACAGTAGGCAAGGTGTTCTTTTCTTCATAGGCCTTGTTCTTCCTCCTCCAAACATAGCGTTGATCCATGGGCCCAAACAGTTCTAATTTTGTTTCATCAGTCCACAGAACACTATCCCAAAACTTCTGTGGTTTGTCCACATGACTTTTGGCATACTGCAGTCGACTCTTCTTATTCTTTGGAGACAGCAAGGGGGTGCGCCTGGGAGTTCTGGCATGGAGGCCTTCATTACGCAGGGTGCGCCGTATTGTCTGAGCAGAAACTTCAGTACCTACATCTGACAAATCTTTTCTCAGTTCCTCAGCAGTCACACGGGGACTTTTCTCCACTCTACGCTTCAGGTAGCGCACAGCAGTCGAAGTCAGCATCTTCTTTCTGCCACGACCAGGTAGCGTTTCAACAGTGCCCTTTGCCTTGAATTTGCGAATGATGCTTCCTATGGTGTCTCTTGGTATGTTTAACATCTTTGCAATCTTCTTATAGCCATTGCCCTTCCTGTGAAGAGTAATCACCTCTTCTCTTGTCTTCCTGGACCATTCTCTTGACTTCACCATGTTTGTAACCACACCAGTAAATGTCTAGAAGGAGCTGAGTATCACAGTCATTTTAAAGCTGCCTAATTGGTGCTTATTAGGCTTTATTGCTGCTCCCTGACATCCACAGGTGCTTTCAATACCTGATTGAAAACACTTCAATGGACCTCTGTTCTTCAGAGTGGTAGTCTTTAAGGGGTTGAATAATTGTGTCAATGAAGAATTCACAAAAGAAACATTTACTACTGTATTACAAAACCAATTGATGTCATTTTAGTTGCATATGCTTCTTTAAGAAGTCCTTGTAGGATTTCATTCTGAATTCAATTACAAATGTACTCTAAATTCTCTAAAACCATTTACAGCATTGGGGGGTTGAATAATTTTGAACACAACTGTACATGTGTGTATTCATTGATGCACACAATACCCTATTTTGGGTTAAAAAAAAATGGGAAAAATAATACTTCTTTCTAAAGTAATTTGAAGTACACGTGCAAATGAATTTGTCTCCAGTGTAGAGTTTTTTTTTTTTTTTATCAATGCAAATGGTTTCCTGGCAAATAAAAGAAGAAATTTCTATCAAAGATTTTTATCATACACTTTTTTTTTTTTTAATAATAATAAAACCTTTTTAATGATTTATAGTTACAGGCCCCCGACCTGTCAACGGGTCACCCAGAAGTTTTTCCATAAAGTAAAAGGTTACTGTATAATAATAATTCTTATTGTATCATATTTATTCTTAAATACTTTGTTTTGTATTTTATAATAAAATAGTGTTTAGATAGTAATACGTCTTATTTTTGAAGTCATATATTGATATATAAAAACAACATTTTTGGCCAAATTTTAATTCTTGTAAATCCCGTGACTCAGTATTGCTCTACGATGTCTGGTAGAGTATAAAAAAGCAGTCGTACTGCGCACGTCGAACTCATCCATCCTTGCTCGTCTGCAGTTGAGTATACTTTGAAAGCTTTGCGGACACGGATATGAGTGAAAATGAGCGGAACGTGGAAAATGAAACACCTGCAAAAAATCTTACATCAAATACAAATATTATACAAGTCACAGTACTGTAAACATACTGTAAGTTTCAGAACTTCCGTGTCCAAAAACGGCTTTTATTGAAACCAAGCTGCCAAAACGACTCGCTTTTTGTAATTCCTTGTCTTTATGAAGTAATAGAGATGAATACATCTGCACAAGACACGGATCAATATTCTTTGTCCCACCCATTGGTGCGTTTGTAAAGGCAGAGATACTAAAACAGAATACATATAAAAATAGATTGAAATGCCTGGTAAGCTTTCCAAATGCTATGCACTTACCATCCAAGGATTCTAACATTTTGAGGAAGTGGCTGTTTATTTAACGTTCAACTTTCTTTAATGTGTAATGTTGCTGTTTGATCATGAAAAAGGTCTGCAAAATTATACAGCGCAAAGTTCCTCCAGTGGGGGAGTTATTCTCTAAATCAGTGTCACTGTTTCTGAACTCCCTGAAACGCCTCCATTGTAGTCTTGAGTTTTCTTCCGGGAACGAACACGTCACAGTATTCCTCATTGAAATAATTCCTGCCCAATGCATTCCTGGTAGTAGCGTGTTGAACCTCACAGTCATGGCAGGAGGCCTGACGTTTCCCAAACATGCTCAGAGCAGTTGACCACACAACACTGGTCCAGCCGACCAATCGGAGCACATTACACCTTCCAGAAGGAGGAGCTTCATAGAGAAGGAACTAAAACAGTGTTACTGACTGACTGGGAAATGTGTTTTTTGAAAATTCAAGCATGAAAACCTATTCTAGTGAACCCTAAAACCAAAACCAATACTTTGAAAAGGGGCATACTATGTCCTCTTTAGCGTGTGACCACATCAGTCTGCAGGAATTGTAATCCTTGATAGGAATATGTAATGTTAGTAATAGTGTATTGGGGGTCTCAAATGCACAAACCTTTTTTGTGTAACCCGGTCCGTTCTATTTCTACATTTCCTCATTTTGTTGTAGTGTCTTGTATTTGTGTGTATTATGTTCACTGTTTTCTCTCAACGTCTTTGTGTGTGTTTTTTTCTGTATCCTACAGTGGTACTCAAGACATTACGACAGCTCTGTACCAGCACCTCCATCTTGAGCGATCCCGCACTTTTACCCGAGGAAGCCAAAAAAGCTGTTCTCAACCCCAAAAAACATTCCTCATGATCTTAGTTTTAACCCTCTCACATCTAAAATGTGATTTTCAGAATTTTTATCCAGGCATATCAGTCTTCGGGAGCCTTGAAAACAATACATTTGGGCTGTGTTTAGATCTTTGCTTTGTTGTTACTCCTTTAACTGCACTCAAAGTGGTGGAAATGCAAGAGAACTGCTTGATTTGTCTTAAATATGTTCTTAGTAGTGTTGTGGACAAAATGGAGACCTCCACGTACATGGTCAAATCCCTTTTGTATGCTTTTCTTATGTACAAGAAGATACAAATGTCCACTCAATCCTGAAGAATAAAAAGCCCCCTTTTTTAGTTTTTAACATAAGAGAAGACAAAAGAGAAACCAAAGTCCATCTCTCTTGTTTACGTTCATTGTCTTGAGAGGCATACAGCTGGGATATCTCCAAGTTCTTTGTGTTTCTCATTGTTTTAGTAGAGCTGTTGTCTTGAGACTTATGGACTTTCCCTCCTCAGGGTGTTTTTGTTTTTTCATATGTTTGGTTGTCTTCGATAATTGATGCTGTTATGATTATTTAGTGTCCATTTGGTTTTGTTCACCCAAAAACAGCAACACCATTTAACAAATACCAGGATCGAGACTGGCTTTTTGAAGCATTTAAGTGCATGGACAGATGCATGGGCCTGTAAAACTATCTGCGAAAATGACAAATAGATGTTCAACCACAAATATTTATATTCATGTAAGTGTGAGGTGCGTTTGTTGTTCTCAAGATGATCATTTGAAAGACCTTTTCATAGCATTTGATTGGCTGATTAGTGTGTGTTTTCTCTTGGGGATGACGTTTTAATGTCAGACACCTGATTTCAGCAATTCATATTAAATGGCCCACAGGTCTAAAATGTAAGGGCATAGCATCTATTGTTACATATTAAAAGTTATGTGTGCTGTGAATGCTGATTTGCTCAACATATTGTTTCTGCATTTACTTGGTGAAAAAACGAACAAATTAACCTTTCCAACCGTGGGTTGTTCCCAATAAAAATATAAGATTTTATAAGAAGGCGTTTCACTAAATGTCATTTGAATGGGAAGTTGGAGGATATTTTCACTAATCTGAGCAAAGCAGGTCAAAATGTATTAGTTTAGGTTTCACTTTGAAACCAAATTATTTATAGGGTTAGTTCACCCAAAAATTTATTACTCACCCTTAGTCATTCCAAACCCATAAGACTTTCGTTCATCTTCAGAACACAAATGAAGATCTTTTGGATGAAACTTTTACACTTCAAAAAATTCATAAAGAGATCAGAAAACCAATCCATATCAATTGAGTGGTTTGACACACAAGAACAAGCCTCTTGAGGAAGCTCAAACGTGACGTGTAACATGGGAATGAACCTCACTGGTTCTTGAGGAAGCTCAAATCTGGTGTGTAACACGAGAATGAACCTCAATGGTTCTTGAGGAAGCTCAAATCTGGTGTGTAACACGAGAATGAACCTCATTGGTTCTTGCTGAAGCTCAAACGTGATGCGTAACACGGGAATGAACCTCATTGGTTCTTGAGGAAGCTCAAATCTGGTGTGTAACACGAGAATGAACCTCATTGGTTCTTGAGGAAGCTCAAACGTCACGCGTAACATGAGAATGAACCTCATTGGTTCTTGCTGAAGCTCAAACGTGCTGCGTAACACTAGAATGAACCTCATTGGTTCTTGAGGAAGCTCAAATCTGGTGTGTAACACGAGAATGAACCTCATTGGTTCTTGAGGAAGCTCAAACGTGATGCGTAACACGGGAATGAACCTCATTGGTTCTTGAGGAAGCTCAAACGTGATGCGTAACACGGGAATGAACCTCATTGGTTCTTGAGGAAGCTCAAACGTGATGTGTAACACGGGAATGAACCTCATTGGTTCTTGAGGAAGCTCAAACGTGATGCGTAACACGGGAATGAACCTCATTGGTTCTTGCTGAAGCTCAAACGTGATGCGTAACACGGGAATGAACCTCATTGGTTCTTGAGGAAGCTCAAATCTGGTGTATAACACGAGAATGAACCTCACTGGATCTTGAGGAAGCTCAAACGTGACGCGTAACACGGGAATGAACCTCATTGGTTGTTGCTGAAGCTCAAATGTGATGCGTAACATGAGAATGAACCTCATTGGTTCTTGCTGATGCTCAAACGTGCTGCGTAACACTAGAATGAACCTCATTGGTTCTTGAGGAAGCTCAAATCTGGTGTGTAACACTAGAATGAACCTCACTGGATCTTGAGGAAGCTCAAACGTGACGCGTAACACGGGAATGAACCTCATTGGTTCTTGCTGAAGCTCAAATGTGATGCGTAACATGAGAATGAACCTCATTGGTTCTTGAGGAAGCTCAAATCTGGTGTGTAACACTAGAATGAACCTCACTGGATCTTGAGGAAGCTCAAACGTGACGCGTAACATGAGAATGAACCTCATTGGTTCTTGCTGAAGCGCAAACGTGCTGCGTAACACTAGAATGAACCTCATTGGTTCTTGAGGAAGCTCAAATCTGGTGTGTAACACGAGAATGAACCTCATTGGTTCTTGAGGAAGCTCAAATCTGGTGTGTAACACTAGAATGAACCTCACTGGATCTTGAGGAAGCTCAAACGTGACGCGTAACATGAGAATGAACCTCATTGGTTCTTGCTGAAGCGCAAACGTGCTGCGTAACACTAGAATGAACCTCATTGGTTCTTGAGGAAGCTCAAATCTGGTGTGTAACACGAGAATGAACCTCATTGGTTCTTGAGGAAGCTCAAATCTGGTGTGTAACATGAGAATAAACCTCATTGGTTCTCGCACAAATCAAACAACCATCCTTGAGCTGGAAAACGGAATTTCCACAACTGATGTGAGTTTATGAAAGTTTATGTGTAAATAAAAGCCTAAATTCAATCTGTCCATCATAAAAAGAGATCGTGGGGGGCTAAATTGGGACTAAACCGCTCAATTCATATTTTACGGTCTCTTTATGAACATTTTGAAGTGTCAGTTGTGCAGCTGTCAATAGAGGGACACATCTCTCAGATTTCATCAACTAGATCTTCATTTGTGATCTGAAGATGAACGAAAGTCTTACAGGTTTGCAACAACATGAAGATGAGTAATTAAAGACAGAATGTTCATTTTTGGGTGAACTAACCCTTTAAATTCACATTTCATCTGAACCTTCTGTTTTAAAATGTTTGATGCACATTCTGTGGAGGATTTCTCCTTTTTGTTTTTGAGCGAGTATAACCGTGTTCTTGCCTCACCCCAAGCCTTCAGGCCTACAATAACAATTGGTATTCAGAGCTGTCAGGTTGGATGGGGTGGCGGTGGAAATAATCACCGATTGCAACTACAAAGGTACAATATGTTGTTGTTGTTGTTGTTTTTCTTCTGTGAATCTGCACAGAACTAATCACCAGTTATTAATGTGTCCCAAGTCGGACCGCCTTGCTCTGAATGTTTGCCGTGCCAGGCGAAGCAGTTACCCTCCCCAACTGCCCTGACTAAAGGTATGACGGTAACTTGCTGATGACACAAATTAATGCTTATTGGTTTAAATAACCGTGTTTTGTTCCGTTTTAAAATGTTTGACTTTTGACTCCATGTTTAATGTGTATAAATTCTCTGTGGATATTTCCAAACATATTCTCTTTAGTTATCATAAGGGAAAAAAATCTGAAATGCGTCTTTTTTTTAATAAAATTGAATGGGGGGGGGGGGGGGAGTCATTACCATGGTTGTCTTGTTCATTTTTATTTTCATAAAAAACTATTTTCAATTCTATCCAGTGCATGCAGGGTTGATTTTTGTAGGCCAAAACCCTGGAAACTAGTCAGCTTTTAAGCACTTCCGCTTTCATTGTCCTGAAATAAATGGTTTTTTTTTGTTTCTTCGAAAGCCTGAAATGAGGTCTCAAGCCTAAGATAATTTCATGTTTTATTTTATGACATAAAACACACCAGTAATATCCCACTTGTATTATTTTAAAGCTGTTAGTTGTCTTGAAAAGGTGGTTGCCAACAAGTGTCAAAACATGATTACAGAGGTTGTGGGGACATTAAATGTCACACGAACATCTACTTGATGTGTGTGCTCACATCTTTCCTCGCTTGAAACAACATTCCTTCTGATGTTCATTCATGTTTATTTGATGCTACAGCGATCTGTCACGACACATTAAAGACACACTAGACGCTATTTATTGTTTAAACTTCTTTTAAAAATTACAATATTTTAAATATGAAACTGTTTCATATATCTGTCGACGCGTTGTCAGTGTCCTCTTTGCTCCGTGATATATTTTTCACTCCGTGAGAACATGATGTGTGGCATGAGAGCGCATGACTTGTCGGACGTAGCAACAGTAACTAAAGGGGGCGGGTCTTTGCGAAGGGTCAATTGAACTAACTTGTTTAATTTGAGTTTGCCATTCTCAATTAATTATTTTGAGCGTTAGGGTTTACAGTGTGTTTTAGGGGGTTACCACCGTGGTGAAGAGTCACAGCCAACAGATTATCATTAAGACCATAAAGAAATTGCATGTCGCTTTATATTAAAATCGTGTGTGTGTGTCCAAAAACATCACAATATAATTTGATCCCCATGAGGAAAACGCTTTATAAATCATACAAAATGATTTGAAAATTTAAAAATGCAGAAAAGTTTCTGAGAGTGGTTTATAGATATAGAATATAAAAGGTAAGGCAAGAATATAGAATATACAGTATAACAATGTTGTTTGTGTGTGTACTAGGGGTGGCACGGTACATGAAAAACCATTCGGTTTGCTTTTCTCGGTTCGGTTCGTGTGTGCGTTGCACGGTTCGACGCATGCGCAATGTAGCCCCGTGTTCAAACAGTTTTGCGCGAACATACATAAAGACAGTAAAAGTGGAGTAAGGGGCCGTTCACTTATCGCGTCTTTTGCGCGCGCATATTCATTATTTCCTATGTAGGCGCGTGGCAAGCGCGCTCAAAATGGAAGCAACGCGGCCGCGCTTTCCACGCTTTTTCCGGCGCGATATATGAACGGCCCCTAATGAAGGCTGCCCGGAGTTGGCGGAAGCGCCCGTGTCGTTCAAATCTGGTGTGTGGGAACATTTTGGATTTCATGTTGCAAAAAAATATTTCAGTCTAAAGATTTATGTAATAGTTGAGTGAGAGATTGAATGTCTTTAATCTTCAGTTGATTTCATTTGTAGTTCTTGTGTTTCTCTGTCCTTCAGGGATTCTGCTTGTTAACAGCAGGCGTTCATCATTAATGCTCAATCATCACTTAATGATCTCATTAACTCTGACACTGCTTCAACGGTACTTTAACTCAGTAGTGCGCACAAACATGACCACTAAGCAGTGTTCATTAACCTGTGAACTATTACATAAATCTATTTCATTTACATATGACTGACAAATATGAATCACATTAAGTTAATTAGTTTTTTTTTAATGCTAAAACAATGTAATCCAAATGGATGGAAAATTGCTATGTAATTAAATGACATAAAACTTATGTTTAGACTGAAATATTTTTTTGAGTGTACGATGACAACGGAAATAAAACAGTAGATAGAACTGCGAAATTGCGCAAATTGCATTCAATATGCTAATGGTAACACTTCTAATATGACAGATCACGTGAGAAATCACGCCAATGTGTGGATAAGCACAAACAGGAGAGAGCCGGTTAGGAAACAACTTCTACTGTCCGCAGCATTTAAGCAACCTCTCAGTGATAACTAAAGCATTGGGGGGTGTTAATGTTATTACATTATATTATATATTTATCTTTAAAGTATTTTGACTTGTTTAAAAGACAGAGTTTTAAGAGTTCCTCTCTTTGTCTTTTAAATTTTTTTTTTTTTTTGTGAGAGTTACAGTGAAGTTGGCATTTTGATAAATAAATGCTCTTTTCTCACCCAGCTTTTACTCAGAGATGGTCCCAATAATGTGCTTAAATCAAGTCAAATTCAGTTAGAGCATGATTACATCACAAAAATGTTAATACTGTATCCTAAATTGTGGATAATTAAGCTAATATGCTATATATCATATGCTGAAGAAAATTTCTGGAGTTCAACAACATGAACCGTACAGAACCGAAAACCGTGACCCTAAAACCGTGATCCGAACCGAACCGTGCCACCCCTAGTGTGTACGCACCATTGCAGTAATACTCTGTTAAATAAATGAATGTTAGCACATACCACAGACTGCGATTTCAATAAAAGAGTAATTTATTTCCAAATAATAATCAGATGATGTACTGTCTATTCCCATAACTGCTCAGATATCATATTCAGCATGATTTCATGTGAGAGTGCTCAAATCTTTAAACATTACAGACATCTTTCCTTTATATGCAGAAATGCTCTGAGGAAACAATGCCACAAAGCATTAAAATATAAATAAATAAATTAAATAAATAAAACCAAAATAAATAGTTGTACAAATAAGCAAAGACTGTTTAGCAGTTCTCCATAGGTTTCTTTATCCATTGTAGATAAAGCACAAGTATGCTTCTCACCTTTGTCAAATTCTTGTAAGTTTTATTTTTTTGGAAGACTACCTCACAGATACTTTTTAAATCTGTGCCACACTCTGCGTTTCTTAGGTCCTTAAGATGCTGTCTGACAGCTCGCAGCTTGTCGCGCAGCACCTTGTCCAGCCCGTCGAAATCAGATGCCGCCTGGAGGAAACCGCTGAATGTAGAGATGAGAGTGCAGTTGAGGCATTCGTGCTCCTTCGGCTCCGTGATGCATCCAACCGAGTGGTTCCCTGTGTGATTCTTCAAGGCCGGTGCAGCGACCGTCTCCTTGGGGGAAAAAAGGCAATCGGTCACTTTTTAGAGCAACTCAAGTTTTTCTCTGAAATCTGTGCAAACACCTTCATATAAACTGTCGAGAAGCCAGAAGAATAACGGTCTTATTTAATTTCTTGGTTCACGGCCAGCAGTGCTTCTTATCTGTGCCCTAGATAATGTTCTTTATCAACCTGATAGTAGATGATTGCTCAACCAGTAAAAAAAAAATGAAGTTAGTTTATGCAGCAGAAACAAGCTTTTAAGAAACCCACCAAATATGCCAGTGCTTCTTGACCCAACTGTTCCATTTTACTTGTGACCTCAATAGGTGCCGATTGATTGGTTTGTAGTAAAGACAGTAGCAGGAGTAAACCTAGAAATGCAAGAGAAACATTCTGTTAAAGTTACAAACGGTAACTCTGATGCTGAGAGAATAAGGATGTGCTACATGAACTCTACTTCATCTTGTGCAAGAACGTTTAACCGGGCCTCTTTCCTTCCGAATTAAGCGTAACAACTTACAATGTACTGTACATTTGAAAGCAGACTTACCAGCAGTGCAAAGCTCTTTTCTGTAAGCCATGATGAGACTGTTTGTTGATCTCTATAGACGTGTTTAGCTTTATTTATGCCGTTCAAATTGCTCATCACTTATCAGCTCATCAATTTACTAATTTGGGGTTTTACATGTCTGATGCACAGCGTTGATTCACTAATTATTTTCCCTACAAGCTTAAGTTGAATTTAATAGGATGACTTTTTGGTTCCTTTTTTTTTTTTTTTTTTTTTTTTACACTTAATCAATTTTTCAGTGTCATTTCATCCTTTTTGTTGCGTGTCAGGCTACTTTTGTTTGACGCTATAAAGTTAATTATATATATATATATAGTGTGTATATATATACTTTTTTGAACCTAAAACCTTAATTTCGAATTTAAAAAAAAATAATGACACTAAAATAATGCCATAAACATTAAACAACAAAACAAAATTTATAACCTCAGAATGCACTGTCACTTATAATGTGGCATATGTTGAGAAGGATATTTGCGCTAAGGGCGCACAGAGATTGATGCTATTTATCAAATATTTCCATTTGGCAATTTTTATTCATATATTTGTATACAGCAATGTTTAATTTTGTAACTAGTAGTCAGATGCCCCAGCCCTGCTTACTTTTAAAATGTATTTCACTACAGATTACAAAATACATGCTTTAAAAAGTCATTTGTAACGTATTTCGTGACGTTACTCAAGTTTAGTAACTTAATCTAAATACTTAAGAATACTAATAAGTGTGGGACAAACACAGAAAAGGTAATTGCAAGTTTTTATCTCACAATTCTGACTTTTTCCTTCAATTTTTTCTCTCAATTGTGCATGCATTCCCTCAGAGTCGGAATTATGAGATATAAACTCGTAATATTGAGAAAAGTCAGAATTAGGAGATATAAACTCACATACTAAATTCACAATTGCAAGAAAAAAAGTCAAGTTTCTATCTCCCAATTCTTACTTTATAACTTGCAATTGTGAGTTTAAATCTCGCAATTCTGAGAAAAAGAAGTCAGAATTGTGAAATGCAAACTCACAATTGTGAGGGAAAAAAAAACAAATTGAGAGGAAAAGTGGCAGTGACGAGTGAATTATACAATGACTCAAACAACTATATTCATGGATCATCATGACAGGACAGTTCAGTTGACAGTTGACTTTTTTTAATATAAATTCAGTCATTTTGTCTTGTTCAGGATAGTACTAAATAAAAATAACATATCAATAAATAATAAAAAATATTTTTATGATCCCTCTTAAAAGTATTAAAATGTTGATGAAACTTAACTCCGCTTTTTCAGACTGTCAGAGTCAGAGAATCACCAATCGCTGTTTAAATGACATTAAAACTCAAAGTAATCACTTTGGTAATCTAATACACTTTTCAGATGGAACTGTAATCTGATTACCACCCATTTAAAATGTAACTGTAATGAAACACAGTTACTCAAATTTTGTATTTTAAATGCGTAACTAAGTTACTTGTATTTCGTTACTCCCCAACCCAGGTCAGATATTAGAGCAAATTGTGGCAGATACTATTTGAACCTTTGTGTATCGTAGTAGACTACATTGGAAAAAAAAAAAAAAATTGTGTTACGTGATTGTTAAAATCAATAATTAATGATTGTAAATGCCTTTTGCGACCTTACTTGTCCCTGAAGCCCACCCCTACTCGCACCTCTAACCCAAACAGTATTTAACCTGCTGATCAGTACATGTGTCCTCAAACTTCCAGGAATAAAGTCACAATTTTTAGTGTAGTAACACTTGCAACATCAAATTAACAACCTGTTAGGCACTTTCTTTCTTTTCCTTTTCTTACCACTTTTTAAATATTTTATTTATTCATTTTATTAAGATAAACACCTCTCCGAGCTGATACGCGATTGCAAAAGAAAGAAGAATTGGATCAGAACTCGGGATGGCCATGTCAAAAGCTAAGCCCACTGTCCCTGCTCTCCTGTTACTGTTACCAGACAGGTTTTTTTGTCACTTAGTGCAAATAGACATTACAAATATTGCACCATGGCATTGCACTTTTTTACAAAGTAGAACACTCAATATTGTGCATTGCTTAAAAAGATCAATTTCAAACATTTACCTGGGAAAAGAAGAGCCATGTGCTCCGTACCCTCCTCCTCTTACGAGTCTGCATCCCCTCAGAAGCCTGCGATCGGTGTGTGAGCGTACCTCGTGGTACCATCACAGAGAGGCACAAAATCACCTTCCTGGTGGTTTTCGTTTACTTTTCTTGCGGGTGGAATGATCTTGCAAGACTTATCTGAACACCCAAATTCCTTACAATGCTCATAAACGATGTTCCAGCTTGAAATATTCTAGACATGTAATGTTTTGGGTAATGAGTTCTTGGTAGCTAGAAGGGTGGGCTGGCAGATATCCTGGGTGGGCTTTTTTGCACTAGATAGATGGATGGATGGACGGATAAAATGTCACTTGTTCACACAGAACACGTTTTCCCAATCCACTATTTTCATTGTTTTTCGATGCAAACACTTTAAACACCGCTCTCGTGTTCCTGTCTCTCACGTTTAGTTGCATCACACTTGGAGGAAATGCATTTTCTTCCGAATACTGAAGCCTAAGTTGTTAACATCCGTGCAGTTGCACAAACCTATAGCATTTCAGCCCTCCAAAACGGACTCCATGCATATATAAGTCGGCGCTGAATGGCATTTCATCAGAATCGTACTGAAGAATCTGAATATGAAGCGTGAAGATCATCTCCTTGCTGGACTCTGAAGAAAAGAAGCCTTCCTGCTCGCCATAGAAGACCATCTCAGGCTAGAATATTAGAGCATATTTTGACCAAAAGAGCATATTTTCAGCAGCCACAGATGTGTCTCATGCAGGGATGAGCATTCTGAGCCTCCTGTTGGGGCCAGCTGTTCTTATTACGAGAGCATGCGCCTCATGGATTGCTTTCTTTGTAAATAACGACCCTGCCCCCTGTGCTCCCCAGTTTTTTCTTCCTCTAGGAACCTCGGAGGGAAAAAAACCAGTGGTGGGTTAAAATTAGCTGGCTCTGATCCTGTTGTATTGGTCTAGCTACTTGGCCTCAACTGAAAGTGGAGCCTGAGTTCAGACAGCATTTCTGTAGCTCGCAGAGCTCTCCACTTAAAGGGCGTGATCCAGACTTCTGTCCATGGCAACGATTTTCGTGTTCCCCATTCCGAAGTACAGTGTCTGCTGTTGAGCGGCGCTGTGGATACGGTCCGGCCAGCTCTCAGCTGTTTACAGCCGTGATTACCTCATTTCAAAGAAAGATGGTAGGCTCAGGCCCATCCTCGATCTCTGGTTCCTGAACTGCGCTTTAATGAAGCGGCCATTCGGGATGTTTACTTTAAAACAGATCCTCATGCAAGTTTGCCAAGAGAACTGGTTCTTATCAGTGGATCTGAAAGATGTTTACTTTCATAGCAAGATAGCCCCGTAACGGACTGATCATGAGATTCGCGTTCGAGGGGGTGGTTTACCAAAATTCGGTCCTCCCGTTCAGACTGTAATTGTAATTGTTCAAAATTATGAGAAATAAACTGACAATATTGAGAAAAGTCAGAATTATGAGATATAAACTCGCAATATTGAGAAAAATCTAAATTTGAGATATAAACTCACAAACTAAATTCACAATTGCAATAAAAAAAAATTGCAAGTTTAAATCTCCTAATTCTGACTTTATAACTTGCAATTGTAAGTTTAAATCTCGCAATTCGGAGAAAAAGAAGTCAGAGTTGTGAAATGCAAACAAATTGTGAGAAAAAGTTGTAGTGACGAGTGAATTATAAAATGACTCACAAAACATGAAAACAGTCGTGGATCATCAGGTCATGACGGGACAGTTCAGTTAAGAGTTGGGCAATTTTTTTTTTATAAATTCAGTCATTTTGTCTTGTTCAGGACGGTACTAAATAAAAATAACAACATTTTTATGTTTTATGATCTCTCTTAAAAGTATTAAAATGCTAATGAAACTTAACTCTGCTTTTTCAGACTGCCAGAGTCAGAGAATCACCAATCGCTGTTTAAATGACATTAAAAATTCAAAGTAATCACTTTGGTAATCTAAAACACTTTTCAGATGTAACTGTAATCTGTTTACCACTTATTTAAAATGTAACTGTAATGAAATACAGTTACTCAAATTTTGTATTTTAAATACGTAATTAAGTTACTCCCTAACCCAGGTAACGGGAACGAGCGTTGCGTTTTGCCGGACTGAAAAGGGTTTGAGCAGCTCCACAAACAGAGTTTCCCCCAAGCATGATTCAACCAAATCTCGTTCCCATTATCTCAGGGTTCCACGGTTATGTTAGTAATCGGACTGTTTTTAACCACAAAATGTCATCTGCATGAATGGCCCATAACTTATTGAAAGATAAACAGTTCATTCTTGTTTCAATATTGTTATTTAAGCGCACAGTTAGGATTCTAAGGGTCAGACAGGTTCAGTGCTATTGGTGTGAAAGGGTTTTTATTTTTGTCAAATATATATATATATATATATATATATATATATATATATATATATATACCTTTAGGGTCCCTCATTCTGGGACAAAATTCCCAGTTCTCCAGTCCACCTATGCCTAAACATACATACTCAATATATTCTGTTAACACACACACACACACACACACACACACACACACACAAAAGTAGAACCTTTTGTAAACCTTTTATATTTAGCTTGTAGGATATTGTTGAGCTTTGATGATCCTTTAATTTCACTATAAAAGTCTTGAAATGGTCAGCGCTGATTGTAGCACCATTGGGCTTCGGGGGCCTTAAGTTCGAGTCCCAGCTCCTTGACTTTCCATGAACCCCCCCCCCCCCTTCATATCATAATAAATGCAAAAACGGCAAAAATAAATCTTAAAAACAGGCTTGAAATGATTTTAGCTTTAACGTCTTTTTCTGTGACTGTTATTTTTGTATGACTGATAGAGTATTTTGTTAATATTTTGAGTTTTTTTTTATACTTTCAGTTTTATTTTAATCAGTTTTTGTCATTTTGTTTTGTTTTTTGGTTTATTACTTTCTATTAGTGTTATTTTACACTTCGACTTTAAACAAAAATGAGAAATGTTGCATTGGCAACTAGCTGAAAGAAATGTTTTTTTTTTAAATTAGAATTTTTTCTTCAGTTAATTTTTCTGTCAAGTTAATGATGATAATCCTGCTCTGTGTTTGCCTCCATAATTGTCCAAATTCTTGACAAACAGACAAGCTCAGGTGTCTCATTAAAGAGGGAAGAAACTACTTGTATAGTAGTTTATGTACTAAGCGATATGTGAATGAATAGTGCTCACAATATCGAATGTTTTGAAATGAAAAATTGTACACTGTAAAACCCAACTCTTTAAGGTAACTCGAACCATATAAGTTAATATATATATGAGTACTGTGCGTCACGGACACTCATTCTTAGTTTCATTTTCATGGACTTTTAATTTGTTATTTTCAGTCACATACGTTCCTTTATTCAGATTTGCCGCCACTTATCAGTTGTCATGGTGATTCCTGTACTCTCACAGGTGTTTATCATTATTTCCCTCATTTGCTTGGTGTTTCTGTCTTTTCAGTGCTCATCCTGTAATGCATCAATTGTTATTAAAGACTTTTATCGTAATATTCTTTGACACCCCCCCCCCCAAAAAAAAAACAAAAAACTAAACCACATTAACCACTAACAGATGGTTAACAGACAGACATTATATTAATCTTGAGCAAAAACATTTCTTTAACAGTCAGAAGCAAAGCATACTGGGAACTAAAAATCTGATTTAACTCAATCAGTTTGAGTTCTGCATAATATAATCAATAATTGAGTTCACATAACTTTTTTCTATTAAATACAATAACTTAATATTTGAGTAAACTGATGCTGTTTCATTTAGTTAAGTTGACTGTTATTGTCACTTTGAGAATATTGATGATGAAGCTAAAAAAATATATAGACTGTATAATACCAGTATTGTTTGGTACATTCTGAGATGTTCAGTCAAAGTAGTTCTGGCTCTGCAAATTGGCCATTTCATAGCTTCATAATTATTCCATCCATCATTACACAAGGTATTATTAATAGATCGTGCAGAAATTAAGTGGAAACTACTAGAAAGCTTGATGATTGTACAGTTTATGACTCACCCACATATTCAAATCCTCCACTGTAAAAGACCTACAGCTTTGATGTAACGTGAACTCTCTTATCCTAATATCATATCTAAATGCTAGCCAAATGTCAGCCAAAGCTGTGGGTTTTCCTAAGATGACTTCAGGTTTTCTTGGAATTATTTGATCACTCACAGAATTTTGATTGTCCTCAAATTCGGTACACTGTCAAACTTTAAGATTAAGAACTTATGTTGCCTTAAAGTTCAATTAATATTAAAGTGTATTAAAGTCACTTTTTTTCTACATTGTACATTTCCTACACTGTAAAATAAAAATTCACTTTACAATATTTTTCACTCGGAAATTGCTAGAATTTTCACAAATAATTAAGTAGCTCATTGAATTAAATATGAAATTTTGAAGTAGAAAGACTGAAATTCTTATAAAACACTCCAATAATCTTATCTAACTTTAAAAAACATATATATCATTTTTTTTTACAGTGTAAGAGGACCTGTTGAGATTTAACTGTAACACTTTATTGAAGAGAATTATTCCTTTAGCTTATTGCAACAGTCTACAGGAAGTCTGTCGCACTGATATCTTTGCATCATCGCTGTGTGCATTCATACGCATTGCGCATAATGACAGAATTGTGGATTCCCCTTCTGAATGTATAATCTTGATCTGAGTATAATCAGGGAAGACCTTCGTCATTTTAAAGTGGAGAATTTTGAAATCCCTTTGCTGACACAAGATTTTCACAAGATCACTCATTGTCTTACTCATTTATAGCCGTCTCACATTTAACAAAAAAATAAGAACAAAAACAAAACGCATTCCCATTAAAATTACTATTATTAGGCCCAAACACCAATGGTGTGAGGACCCTATTCTAATTGCTCGGTCATTTCTTCTTGAAATCGCATTTTTGGTGGACTACACATGTTCGAAAACTTGATGCACAATCATCAAAAGCAGTGAAAATTGACATCTAAAATATGCTTCAGAATTAAGTGTGGCAAAATGGCTCTCTAGCGCCACCTACAAAATTTCAATTAATTGTCTTTTGTGCTAAGATTCATGTACAAGTATGAAATTTGGTAGACACAGGTATATATCCTGAGCAGAATTTAAAAACCCAACAGGAAGTGAGATATTTTGTATTTTCTCTGCTAACTTTTTGCTGTTTCCAGATGTTGTGCTTTAATGAAGATTTTATCAGATAAACATCGTATTTGGTCAGTCTAATCCAAAGGCCTTTGTGACGTTAAATTGCAACGATAGAGTTTCCGTCTGTTCGATGTTTCGCCATGAAACAAGAAGTTGTTGTAACTGTTACAATCTTCCTAGCATTGTTCGGGAAGCAGACACACTCTGTCAGTTTAAAACGCATCTCTTTAACCTGACGCATTATCAATTT
Organism: Opsariichthys bidens; assembly: GCA_037194245.1. NCBI lineage: Eukaryota > Metazoa > Chordata > Actinopteri > Cypriniformes > Xenocyprididae > Opsariichthys > Opsariichthys bidens. The sequence continues at coordinate 6,912,099 of CM074310.1, read as the reverse complement.
TTGTCTTCATATCCGTTAAAGGATTGTTAGGCTGCATAGATCAGGTCACCCGGAACCAACACTTCCTATTACACCGGATGTACTCGGTACATCTAAAGAAGAATGGCGTCAATGCTAATTTTTGTCTTTCTGCTTATCCCCAGGTTTACCAATTAACGCGATTGGCTGGATCCGGGCCGTGTCCGGGGCGGAGGGGGAACCTGCACCCGTGCGCGGCAGCAGCGTGGCCCTGAGGTGTCGGCGGAGACTGTGTGAACTAGATCATACCTGTGAGGGCCTTTGACTCATCAGCCAGTGGCACATATCCCAACAAACCGTCCCATACCGGCGTGATTAAAAGATCTTAAATTAGATGGAACTGGATTAAATATTTTGACTGTTGCGATTCCAAATCGGTTTAATGACCCGTAACTCTGCCTGAGTATCAGACAAGTGTTCACTGTTGGCCAGAGGAGAACTGGCCCCCGACTAAGCCTGGTTTCTCCCAAGGTTTTTTTCTCCATTTGTTGGAGTTTTGGTTCCTTTGGCTTGCTTAAGTTGGGGACACTTGCTTGATATTCAGCAGTGTTTTTGATATGCGCCTGCATTGGCGCCGTTGTATGCGAACTGAGCTGAGCCGGACGATTACGTCACTGTTTTCTGCAGTGCTAATATACCTAAATTAACTAGACTAATAACTACTGATATTTGCAACGGAATGAATCAATAATATATAGAATAAGCTGCACAATGACACCATTTTCTTTAAGAGCTGCTCTGCAGCTAAAAATTATTTGCCAATTATTAATGTAAAGCTGCTTTGCCGCAATTTGCATTGTAAAAAGCGCTATATAAATAAAGGTGACTTGACTTGACTTGTAACTCGAGCATAATGTCCGATCTGCCCCAACCTTCACATGTTTGATCAGAGTCCTGAAGACATCTACATGACAATATTCAGTTATAGCTATAGCGCACCCACTGGCATCAGGAAGTGATGTGTTTAACACAGTGATGCAGTAGGACTAGCGACAAACTAAAATATGCAATTAAGTCCTAAACGTTCTAAAATATGCTAGCAACACTTAGCTGAGTGCTAAAGCATGCTATTATCGTTCTGTTGTAACTCAAGCATTCAATGTCCAATGTGCCTCAAACTTCACATGTTTGATAAGTGCCCTGATCTGTTTATCATATTAGAGACATTTGAGTGTGTTGAAAATGATGTTATAACGTTACTCTGAGCATTTGCTCGCCGGCTGCTGTGAGACACGTTCACACTGCTGTTACTAAAAATAAAGCTGCATCTGATTATGTTACGTTAACTAACGTTACTTGACAAAATAATGTTTTTCTGTGAGGTATGGTCAAGCAAAGCATGGTGTAACGGGGTTCAATGAGAACGGGAAGGAGGAGGCGGGAACCGGCGAACATTCTACGTAACTTTAATCAAAAAAATAAACAAACAATAAAACGAAAGTAAAAGGGCGGCAGTTCCTCACGGCGACTGCCGCCCTCACAAACATAATGAAAACACAACATAAAATCCAGGCCTGGTCCTCTCTCGTCCTTCACTGTCGTCGCTCCTCTTTTATGCTTCCGGAGCTCCTCCGTGAGAGACACGAGACCGGTGTAGAGCGCAGGTGACGCTCATTAGCAGTCACGTTCCCTCACGGCTCTCGCCCGCCCTGCTCGTCGAACATGGTATTTGCAAAAAATCAAGAAAATTAAATTTAAACAATAAGACTATACGTGTTGAGCTATATTACAATAATTAGTAGTATCAAGATTATTATAATACTAATAGGTGACGGAGTTAGCTCAAGTGTAGCCTCAGTTCTGGCAGGTCACGTCAGTCCAGCTCGCTTCACATGACTTCCGGGTGACTCGAGTCTGCTTATGGGAATGCGACACCTATAAACTATTCAGTATTATCAGTAGCTATCACAATTATCAAGAGCTGATTATCCTCTTCTAGGCTGCATTGATGCGCAGGGAGTTTTTGCCCAGAACAGAACCATACCGCCAATACAAACTCTATGCAATTATCAATCATTTTTGACGATATTGATCCTGACAGATATAAGTGCAAATGTGATCTTGGTGCAATTCTAAAAAATTCATTCAAAAATGATGAGAAAACTTGGATACATTTCACGAATGCTTCTAGAATGTATTAAAAGGGTTTATTCAGCTTTAAACACACAAATAAAGTGAAATCTTGTTAAAATTCCTTTGAGTCATATCTTGCTGATGTTTTTTTGTCTGGTTCTGGGTAATTGTGTGTCTGATCTTAGTCACCACAGGTCACTACTTTTCACTACTTTTAGTTGCAGGCAGTTATTCATTTAGTAATGGTTAGGTGACAGAACTTTTGCAGAAAAGAAAAATAAAATATTTCCTAAATTGAAATAAAATGTAATTTATACTCATGAAATGGACGTTTTGATAGTCTTTTCTTCCATATTGTGACGTATTTCAGAGTGAAACGGTGGGACCAGTGTTGCCAGATTGGAAATGTCCAAATGTCGAACCCGCAGCTCAAAATGATCGTATTTGGAAGAAAATTATCGTACATGAGTTTTTAGTATAAATTAATAACTAATGATTTTTTCAACGGAATGAGTCAATATTGAATTTACCTAAGTGGCACAATCACACATTTTCTTCTAGAGCTTTTTATAGAAAATAGTGTCTAACTATTGCATCCCTTGTTTCACGTCCTGTTTTGCTCGTTCTGGCAGAACACGAATAAAAATAAACTTATATTGACCCCACACTGGCTATTCTACTTGTAGCTCTTTACATATCTATAGTTCTACATTGTGATTTCCTATCACTGGTTATTCAGATTTGGTGATCCTGAAAAGTTCCTATCCGGATCAGATTGATCCAATCCGACGTTGCTTTAAAAAAAACTGGCTCCAAAAGTAAGCTGGATTACGTGATCACGGATCGCAAAAAAAAAAAGGATTACTAAATCCGGATCAATTTTATACGGATTAAACCTTTTGAAAAACTGGACCCTGGAGTCAGAAGGTCCAGCCGCCAGAGCGGCGCTGTGCATTTGCAGCTTTCTGCGAACATCCGGGGAAGAAGAAAACATCCGGGTATTGTTCCACCGCTAAAGAAACGGATGATAGAAGAAGCTCAACGAATTCTGCTGCTAACTCCAGGGAAACAACCAACTCGTCTCTTTCTTCGTTAACATGGCGGCAAGTACATTTGTTTGACTATTGTTGGTATTCGACAGTAGCACAAAATGAAACTGTAATTGATGAGCTGCATCCTGTAACCACTCAGAAAATGGCGGACAGCCTAACCTCACTCTAAGCTAAACAGAAAATCTTTAACCGCTGAAAATAATGCTGTGAACCAAAACGGCAACCCATTGTGTTCAAAATTAGAGTGTATTTGGGATGAAGACGTTGTTCAATTTTGTGAGAATATGCTAGCCATCACGTAACGCACGCAAACGCGTCGATTAGCTGGCTAATTTCACTCAGTTCTTACACCGCAATTGTACAAAGTAATGTTCAATACCGAGAGATACTTTTGTGTTCTTTACCATTTATATATTCGTCTTTGTGATTTATCAGGCAAATGACGACGAGTTCGGCTTGGAAACCTGCAAAACATCGAGGAGCTCCAAGCATTGTTCACGGTCCAGATCGCGCTCAGTGGAGCGGAAGCGCAAGTCAGGTAAACCAAGGCCCGGTTCCACAGACCGGGATTAGATTAAACCAGGGTTAGGTCTTATTTAAGTAGCTTTTATAAACGGTCATGTACATCTTGAGACAAAACAGTGGCGCTGACATATTTTAAGATCCGTCAGTACAAGTAGCTTTCTGTTAAAATGGCTCAAACATGCATTTTAGTCTGGGACTAGCTTAACCCTTGTCTCTGTGAATCCTTGGGCAAATGTATCAATGATGTCATGTCATGTAGTCATTCATTTAAAAACCTCATTAATAAACGTTTAACCAGGTGAATTCATACCCCTATTGTTCTATATAGACCAGGGCTGCTTGATTTAATAAAAAAAAAAATCACAATTATTTTGCTCAATATGACTTAACTTTTTTTTGCAGTAGAGATAAATATGAAGTGGGGTTTTTTTTTGGAAATCAGGTTGCTATGATGTCTAAATTTAAGATAACAGTGAAATTTCACATTTTTCAACACCAATTTCAGCATCACAGCTGAAAATCGATTAGCTGGTGAGTTATTTTTTCAATTAATTGGATAAAAAAATTTATTGGCAAAAAACACATTATTGCACATCCTGCCCAATGTCCTTCAAACAAACGTGACAATTGAATGCTATGAAAACATAAAATGCTTAATTTCTTAGGGTGCGTTGACACTAGTTTGGTTCGTTTAGTCAGGACCAAAAACCAAAACATATAGTCATGTTCCGCTTAGCGTTCACACTGGCATTTTTAACAGCGAACCAAAAGCATAGGGATACAGTCACGACCTGATTGGTCGGCTTTTATGACGTATATTTCGCGACGGAGCTTCATTCCCGAACATTCAAAACAATGCTGTGCGTTGGATTAAACGCCATCATTTTATGCGTGTGACATATGCTTTATTTTTACCAGCTGAGAACTCACGAAGAGCTCAGAAAATGTTCAAAAGGATTTCCTCCGTTGTATGCAGAAACAAATATTGATGAGGCACTTCACCTCCTCGTTGCTCCACGTTTGCCCTCGACTCATTTTGGATACACCGATCTTTCCGCGGCGTCGCATCTTGTGACATCACGTCCTGTTTTTGGTTCGTTTACGTGTCTTTGGTCCGTGTTGCGTTCATATATCAATCGAAACGCACCAGAGTTCGCTTGGAAGCGGACCGAGACCCATCTTTTTAGCGGTCTCGGTCCGCACCAGGGTCCGGATGGCAGCGTTCACATTTGTTCAAACCAACTAACTGAGCAATCGCACCAGGGTTCGTTTTAATCGAACCAAACATGACAAGTGTGAACGCACCCTCTTAGACTACCTGTCACAGAAAAGATAACACAAATATTTTAGGGATCTGACTTTTGTTTGGCCTCCTTTGGCTTTAATAACAGCTTGCATTCTTGCTATCATTGTTTTTTTTATGTACTTTTCCACAGTGTCTGTTGTTACTGACTAATTGGGCATCTGAAAAAAGTGCTTTCTTGTGGTAAAACGGTAAATTCATGACAACAATATTTATATTTTAGCATTATAGAAGTACTACCGTGACCAAACAGCTCACACATACTGGTTTATTAACCATTACAGAAACATAAAAATGATTTTGGTAATTATCAGTACTGTTAGTTTAGGGCAGCTGCGACACAAACGTTAGGTGGCAGTGGTGTAATAAATTAAAGTACTGTATATAGTGAATATAGTCTGAATGTCTATAAAAAAAGATAATAATAAAGAAAATCAAAAACACACACATAACCTCTTACTGTGATTTCTTTATCCTGTGTAAAAAATAGAAACGTCTTACATTTATTCAATTACATGCTGTTATCCCTTTACAGTTACCACTCCCATGAAATACTTGAATGACATTGATTTTTAAACCTAAATTGAACTTTCAACAACAGATATATATTTTGCGTTGAATATGAGTTGTCTCCCTCTCTACCGCGTAGAATCACGTACTGTCTGACGTGAGTGCGCGCCGGCGCTCATTCAGGAACATAGTTTGAAGTTTAACGCAGACTGTAAGGACAAACCTTTATTCAAAATGGAAATGCTCGCGTGAATTTGAAACATGTACTGATAAGGATATAGCCGTAGAATGAATGGTTGCGCACGCATCAGTCAGACGCCCGACAGGTCAAGCCATGTTAAACACGGAGCGAGAGTTTCTCATGTTCACACACGTTTCCCGCAGCAGCTCACTCTGTTTCCTCCACTATTTTTAAATGCATTTTGTCCATAGAAATGTTATTCAGTGCTGTAATTATGACAAGACTGGCGGAAGTGTTGTGTGCACATTGGGCAGACCCGACTAAACGATAATGACAATCGTTGCCGATTAATTTTCATTATCGATTTTATTGATTAGTTGTTGCAGCCCTAATCACAGCAGAAAAACTAGGCTAAATAATCTAAAGTGAAAAGTACTCGATGAAAAGTAAACCGTTGATAATACAATTAAACCAAAGCAGAAAATGACAAACAATAGGACAAATACTATAAGCACAAGATACAAATGAAATGATGCATTGTTTTTCCTGTTAGTCAAACACTGTTAAGTTCAGTTAATGGCATACTTCAGAAATACTTTGCATACTATGGCCTATTTACTGCTGTAAATGGTTGCTAGAGCATGGAAAAACAATTTGATATTTAAAACTGTTGGCTTGACCGTGTCTAAAGGGTTCACTCCCATGTGTATAATGTTCTGGCGCCGAACAATACGGTTGCTTACGTGCTACAGCGTGGCTTCACGGTTGGTATAAGCGAGTATTTTTAATGTTAGAAATATATTATGTGTTTGTAGAATAGCCTGGGAGTAATATAAATAAACCCAGGAAATCGTAGGCTTCTGTAACACACTTTATGACCTGCACCAGCCTCAGTGTGGTACAGTATTAGGCTGATTTAATTGTTGTTTATGTTCTTTTGACAATTTTTAGTTTGCAGTGCGCCACTATTAAATAGGAACTGCAAAGGTTAAGAAATAACTGTGAAAAAGGGAATGAGGATGGATAAAAAGCTGGAAAGTACCTATATGTACACTCATTGTTAGAATGACTAAAAGAGAGAGCTGTGATTGAGATTGTTAGATGTACAGCTGGCATCTGATCTTTTACATCTGGAACCACTTGACTTGAGAGATTTCTTGCAAAGAACACAACATTGGCTCGGTGTTATTCAATGCCTACTTGACCGTCTAGGTCAAAAGGGCCCATCCTCATATCTCTATGATCTTCTTGTGTCTGGTTATGACTTGTTCAGGTTGTTAGGCTCTTCTAAATGGTTGCTAGGGTTGTGCTTTGGCAATTGTCAGGTTAACACTTAAAGCCTTTTTAAAAGACCTCTACGACGATCTAATTTTGCTGTATGGTTGATAAGGCATGGCTACAAAGTTGGTATATCATTATTTATTGGCTGACACCATTATTTTTTTAGAGTTTCTCTTAACCCTTATGTGCTGTTCGGGATGTTTTCATCCACTATGGGGAATTTTTGAGTCTTAATTTTGTCATAACTTTCTCTGTGTTTCAGCAAATGGAATGATTTTTGGTGACAAATCTTATTTTGACACACATTATGGGAAAATGCTTTGAAAATTTTCAAAAACTCAACAGTACTCTGTGGGCAAATTCACTACCCTTTCGTTTAACTGCTTTAAAAATGTATCAGATAAATATTTTTTTCAATTTTTTTTGCTTAAATCTATTAATCGACCTCAGTCCTGATCAAAACTACTAAATTTAAAAAAAACAAAAATCAGGATTTTAACTCTTTAATTTCCAAATTCATAAATTGTGTCACTGATTTGGGAAAAAACGTGTCAAAGATTAGAAACAACTTTGGCTTTGATGCGTTGTTAGTTTTTGTGCAGCATCAGATTTTAACGTTTTAAAGAGTTAAAATCCTGAATGTTTTTTTAAATTTAGTAGTTTTGATCAGGACTGAGGTTGATTAATAGATTTAAGCAAAAAAATATTTATCCGATACATTTTTAAAGCTGTTTTCAGCCACGAACATAACGAAAGGGTAGTGAATTTGAACAATGCACAAGGGTTAAATCAGCAACTATTTTTGGCCTTAAGATGTTTTGTAAGTACGGTACAGGTCTTTTGTATGTGCTTCGTTAAATATAGAGCGGTTTTACTCAAGATGCCTTCAAAGGAACCACCGTGTTATCACATATGATGGTTGGTTGATTCTTCTCACTAACATTTGGAGTTTAAAATGAAGCGGCAGAGTGTGAGAATAATAATAAATGAGATGAAGATAATAGTGATGCTGTGATCAAAATCCCATTGTTCTGCTTACCTTGTCAGGAATCAAATCCCAGCTTCTGTTAGTCCATCTAAATACGACTACATAAACATTTGAATGGTCTTTCTCCCTTAATTATGAATCGGTAACTGATCAAATGCTGTAGTGGTAAGAAGATAAGCAAATTAGGGTTGTCAATAACGAGTAATCGGATGATTATTTTCACGATTAATCAAGTAATAGGTCTATTTATTACCACAAAAAATATCCGAAGCAAACAATAGCCTTTGAATTTACATAAAATACATATATCTTATCATGGAGGAAATAATATTTGGTTCAAATAGAGCATGAAAGGTAGAGATGCACCGATCAATCGGCCAGAGATCGGAATCGGAAAGTTGATTTTCGAAGTTAAAGTATAAGTTGTTTTACTTGTAAACTGTCTGTACCACTTTTTGAGCAAAGAAATGAAAATGACTTTTCTGAGTTACATTGGGCTACACTTTATTTTAAGGTGTCTTTGTTACACTGTAATTATACATTTAAGCATTGAGTAATATGAAGTATCTACATGTACTTACTATAGGGTTAGGATTAGGGTTTGGGTTAGTGTTAGTTGCGTGTAATTATGCATAATTTATTGTTATTACAATAGTAACTACATGTAACGTGTAACAATGACACTGTAAAATAAAGTTTTACCTTAAATTGTTAAAGATCCTGAATACAATACATGCATACATGTGTGAAAAGTATTGATGTTAAAATACTTATTTGTACATCATTGAATGTTGTTTATTTATTTTTTTCATAGTGTGATTTTTTTTGGGGGGGGGAATTGTATTGAATCAAATTAGGGTCAATTTGACCTGGACCATACAGGCTTTCGGCAGAAATCGAACGGTGCTTGAGGGTTAAACGATATCATTTTTAAAAAGTTACATGGAATTTAAATCCTCCAGTGTACTTCAAACAATTCGTTGGTTTTAAGTCTTTTTTTCTTTGGTCTTTTAGGAGACAAGAGGCACAGACGAAGCCACAGCAGAAGCAAAGAGGTAACTAATTTTAGTCCATTGATGTCATGTAGACCTAAATTAAACTGGTCACATCATCAGTAGTTTTACAGCTGGCATTTCTAGTTTTAGCCCGTGGTAAGTATGCAGCTTAGACAGAAAGGAATGAAATGCCAGACTGAGAAGAAAAGCACTTACTTAATCACAAGTGCATGTAATCTTAAATTATATTCATGTTGATAACAGATGGAGAGAAATGTCTGTTTGGGAGCTTTTTTAACGTCCTGTATTTTAGTTCATATGATAACATTTGTATAATAAATTACACTCAGCGTGCTAATGCACGAAGAGACACTCTGAACAGAAGACGCTGCTGACAGATAGCAAAATTATATGCCTACTACCTGGACAGGTAACTATCAGTCATTTAAACTTATTTGACTATAAAAAAGATCTCTTTTTGTCTCACAACCCCTTTTTTTGTAGATAACAGCTCTGAAATGCTATTAAAAAATGAGTGGCCATTCCCCATGTGAATGCATGCAGATTTGCACAATTTTATAATGCGTTTTAAAACGAGTTGCGCACACAAATTATTTTTCAGACGAATTCGGTCATAATTGGCTTTATACGCTGTACACCGTGAGTTTTTTTCAATGGGAGAGCAGGGCAGGAGGTGGAACAGGCTCGTTCTCGTGAATCATGCCACTTTGTTGTGTACAACCGCAGCTGCTGAAATGATTTCATTCAAATGATATTGTATTTAATATTTAGTTAACCTATTCTTCCCTACAAAGCCTAAACACAGGGATTAAACATTATTTTTTTAACTAGAGTGTCACATTAGAGTGTGACGACTGCAGAAGTATTATTTTAGTTTTATTAATACTTTGAATTAGCTTTTATTAATATATTTTGTTAATTTTAGTTCAAATTTGCTATTCATGTGCTTTTGTCATTTTATTATTTTTTTTTAAATGTTGCTCTTTAGGTTTAATTTAATGTTTTATTTATTTCCAGTTAATTTTAGTGCGATAGTTTTTTTTTTTAAGCTAAATTTCGCTACCAATCTGCAATAAGATTTCGTTATTTAACTACTTTAGTAAATATGAACGAATGAACTGCACTTCTACAGCATTTATTAGTCTTAATGTTAATTTCAACATTTAATAATACATTATTAAAATCAAGTTGTTAATATTAATTAATACACTGAACTAACATGAACAATGAATTACTTTATTTTATAAAATTAAAAAAAATGAATACATAATGTAACAAATGTATTTATCATTGTTAGCTAATACATTAATGTTAACGAATTAGGCCTTATTTTAAAGTGATACCTTTGTTTCAGTTGACAAATATTTTTAATGGTTTTAGTTCACGATAATATCCCTGCTGCAGTAAATATAAGAGACACTCTAACTCACGCTTTAAAGCCAGTTTTCAATTGCCATTCTTGTGCCTTTTTATATGGCAGTATTATCTTTGCATTTCATAAATGAACACCCATTACACCTAAAATTAATAAATACTTGTAATTTTTTTTATTAGCTCTCACTTATGACATTTAAACTTTTTTTAGTTCACTTGCACAAGCGGGCGTCATTAATTGATCCCATCATTCAACCACTTGCGCTTCCGTGTTTTACATTGCTTGTCATATATATAGGCAGCGTGCCTGTACACACAAGAGGTGGCAAGATTTTAATAAGTTTCTCTCGTATCATGTAAAATGCCCTTTAAAGTCAACATGAAACAGCATTCCAACCCAATTTACTTCCATAATGTGACCCATTTCTAAATGAAATGGAGTATCCGGTATAAAAAACTAAGCTCAGTTTGAAAGCTGCTGTTTTTTTCTGTTTTCACAAAGCATTTGCTGTTAATAACCTGTTACTGGTGATATTTATTGCTATTTTTGGCTAAGAAATATTAAGTGTATATATATATATATATATATATATATATATATATATATATATATATATATATATATATATATATATATAAATATTTTGCCTTCATATTTCGTACATATTTTCCGCAAAGATTTTTTACAAATAGAAAGTCAATCGAAAATCATGAATTTGTCAATCATTCTGAAAAATAAATTTTTTTGCCATATCACCCAGCCCTACCAGGAACATGCAAGTAAAAGGGGTTCATTTTGATTTCATGTTGACTTTGTAAGAGAAATACAAGAAAAGAAAAGGCCAGTTCAAATGAATCAAATCTGTCGAATTCTCACTAGGAAGTTGTCGCCCTCTGGTAGACAAACATCTCCTGTGCTTTTTTTTTGTTTTTGGTGCTGATCTAGGTGTAAATGTGCTGGTTAAATGCACTCATTTGTGTTAAATGTTAACTGTACATGCTGCACTCGGATGGTGGTGGAAGGGCTTTTGTAATTTAAAAAGTGTTTTTCTTTTCAGAATTATTTTGGCAAGTTGTTCTTAAACCAACTTACTAACTCTCTTTATTGCACTATTTTCCTGAAAGAGACCAATTCTTCTTAAAACAGGCACGGAAGAAAGACTCTGAGAAAGCTCTGAAATGTCAGAGTGGATCAGAGGAGCAGATGGAGTCGTCAGACAAAGGCCGCGACAGGCTGTCTGAAGACGTGGAGGAGCGACATCGCCGAAAAGACAAGAAATCCTCCAGGCCAAGAAGCCTATCAAGATCACGTTCAAAGGAAAGGTATTTTCATCCGACATTTGTCATTTTGATTTGATTCAATTCATGCATCAAGTGAATGTGTTGAGGCTTAGCGTGCTTAGATGTGAATTAATGTTTTCCTGAAGACGACATCATAGTCGAAACTGGGACAAAAGAAGATCTCGCTCACGCAGCGGTGAAAGACGATCAAGGAGTCGTGACAAGAAGAGACGGGCCAGGTCTCGATCGAACTCCAGAAGCAAACACCGACATCGCAGCAGGAGCCGTAGCAAGAGCAGGTGGACAACGATTTTATGTTTGGGATTTTTTTCGTGAATGAAAATGCTGATTTGTGCTTAAACCGTGAGATGGTCCGATTTTATCTAGGGAGAAGAAGAAGAGGACAGAGAAAGCGCGGAGAAAAAGTCGCAGTCGGTCAGTTAGCCCTGTGACCTTCAGGGGTAGAAACACAGCCATGGATGCTCAGGAAGCATTGGCTAGAAGGTAGAGTGGCATCTGTGTCCTGGAAGCTCAAAATAAACTATTTGGATTTTATACACGGTATATAACAGAAGTGAGTACACACCTGTGCAATATCACTCAAAATCACTGTGAAATCTAAATTATTTTTTAAAATAATTCATGTGCCCCCGTAATCTTTAATCAAAATGACTTCCCTTCCCTCTTGCAGTGACATCTTCTCTGATGTTTACTGCTGCGAGGGCGGGGACTACCCGTCACGCATGAGATCTACCAATGGCATCCAATCAGTTCCCAATAGACACTCAAGTTCATGTCGACTTGTATCACCTTGTTGAACCGGTGAACAGGTGTCCTCACTTTCTTTGCGTGGACTTTGACCTAGGGCTGCATGATATATCGATGTAACAGCAGTGTCACGACGTGTGCATCCGTGATAGTCGCATCGAAGGCTGTGCGATGTCTAGTATAGGGGTCGTTAATCCGTGCGGACCAGACGCCACGGTTCAAGTTTGTCCATCATGCAGTAAAAGTTTATCATTGGCACGTGTTTTGGGTCCTGTTAAGCGCACAAAGACACGAAAGAGAACTCAGTTCTGGACGGGCGGCTGTTTTCTGTGCGCACACACTCAGATTCACTCTTCCACATCCATTTGTGCCTGAAAGGACACAAGCAAAAAAAATGGTAAAAATGAACCTAAAACAGAGTATCCACGTAAACAAAGTTGCTCATGGCTTTGGTGAACTAAACAATTGAGATAGAAAACCGGACGTGTGACAGTATTTTGGATGTGTACATTCGGTCTTAAACTGACAGTATCCTAATCCTGCTGCTTTCTATCATGAATGTTAATCAAACAACAAAAGACAAAGAGAAAAATCGCTTTTGTAGGTTTAACAGATTAAGTTTAATTATTCAATTTCTGTATCTGAATGCTATGTAATTATTAATTCTTTCCAAATAGAGCTATTCAAGATGAACTTCCATCGTGTGAATTTTTCATGTCGCAGAAAAACAAAATATTGCAATGTCATTTTTTTTTTTCTTTCCCCAGTATCGTGCAGCCCTAGTTTGTACTGTATTTTCAGTATAGTCTTACTAAGGTGTTTGTTTTCGATTGTTCATAAGAGAAGGTTTACTCACTTTTGGTGTATACTGTGTGTATGTGTATATATACTCCCAGGCCCTGTTTACACCTGGTATTAAAATCTGTTTCGGTCGATCGGATCACAAGTAGATGAGAGAGACACATTCCCGTTTAATCCGGTCTCTTTTGTCCACTTTCAACCACTTCTGTCCTGATTTCTTCGGGGGGTCTATGGGTGGATAAATGTTTGGGCTTTTACAGATCTTTCAGTCTGATAGACGAAATAAGCTTGCGCAATTTACATCTGGAGACGGCGGGAAAACATACAGAGAGCATCAGCTTTAGTTTCTGCTCTGACAGCCGCAAAACCGTGTACGAGTGTGTGTTAGAAATCAGGAATGGTGAGAGAACTTTGTTCTTGGGACGGATTTCATCTTCAAACCAAACTTGGGTCTTCAGCTGACCGTTTAAATCCCTTCTGGCTCGCGCACTTCCCGTAATGTTTACGCATGAGGTCAGTAGGCAGACTTTTGTGTCTGTTCAAACACATTCGATCATCCACTTGTGATCCGATCCGCCAAAATGCGTCTTGATACCAGGTGTAAACCGGGTCCCTAGAAAAGGTTATCATTGTTTGATTAGAAATATTGTCAAAATCCGTTGTATTTCTACTCTTACCTATTTACTAAAACAGTTTATTTAAACAACATTGCAACTTACTGTCTCAACGACACCTCACAAACCTGTAGTCTCTGCATAATAACGTGAAGACTGCTAACAGCAGTTGAAGTAGAGACGAATTAAGAAACGACTTTTCTGAGAGGGTTTTAACAGGCTTTCACACTGGCAGTTAAGAGCATGGTTTGCATGACGTGAAAGCTGACATGCAGATCAGGCGGCTGACTGTGTTGTTGAACCTGAGACTATAGCTATGTTTCCATCCAGAGTTGTGCGCAAAATTGGCATATCGCATTAAACATCTACGGATGAAGCATCGTTTCCATCCCATGTGTTCAAGAGAACAAAACTGTGACTTCCAGCGAAGTCGGTGCAAAATATCTGCAATAAAAATGGAAGCTGCTGCAATCGGGGAAGCCAGTGTGGCTCTTTTTTCATACATCATAAATGACTTGCACACAGACGTAACAATAAAAACGCTGTTTTTGTCTTGCGTTCGCATACCCGGTGTCTGAGAACACAATCCTGAGACACTCTTCTGGGAGATCATTATACCAAATCATTTTGATGACAGACTTTGGCTCAGGCATTTCAGAATGACCAAAAAAACAATTAAGATGCTGTGCAATGAAACTGATCTGCTGGTTAGTCCGGTTATCCAATCCGATGTTGAGGCAAAGTCATGAGGGTTTTTTTTTTTCCCCTATCGAGGGATTTATTCTGTAAATGTGTTTCCATTGTAGTTTGTGCATGTTTTTTTGTGTATTATTGTTTTGTAATTTTATGCACATCTTGGCGTTTCCATTCAGTGTTTTTTTTTTTTTTTTAAATACAATATCCCAAAAATCACAGGTTGGATGGAAATGGCTTATGTGATTTGTGTAAATTACTCAGGTGTGCTCTTGTTACTAAGAAACATAACTTTTACACATGCGTTTTAGCTGATCATCATTGGGTCAGCGTGCATGGAGGATGACCGTGGTTATAACTTCACCATGGATACAAGCATGCAAATGTATCGAATTTGCTAATGAACTGCTCACAATTAGCTGTCTCCTGAAAAACTTTGCGAACCGCATAAAGCCACCTTCCCCAGACGTCTGAAGTGCTTCCCGTGTCTCGCATAGATGCAAGTAGCATTTACTCTGTTGCTCATAATCAAATTAATAAAAAAAAAATCTCAGCGACCTGCGTTGTGCACGCCATCGCCGTTTGTAATGCAGAATGAATGGCACCGCTGTTCTGTAGAATCCAGTGGGTCTGAAAGCAGACCGACACTGCTGTGGTGCCGAGAATAATCACACTCCGATTCGGATCGCAGCAAACGTGCCCAGTGTGAAAACCACCTGAAGTATCCAACTAGGTGATGATTGTTTTAACTGCTTTCTGGTCTTCATGTTCAGTAAACACATTCACTTCACACTCTTAGGTTGGAGAGAGCAAAGAAGCTTCAAGAACAGAAAGAAAAAGAGTTGTTGGAAAAACGGCAACAAGAGCAAGCAGTAGGTAAGTAACTGCCACAAGTCACGTGGTAATGGCTTCACATCTGACCCACTGCAGCGGACGTCTGCACTGTCTCCATCTGATGGTTTGTTGGTTGTTTCTCAACAGCAGCTGCTCCACTGCTGTGTGATGCGGTCCCCGCCGCACCCGGTCCAGCCCTGAACGTCGCGGCCCTGCTGGCTTCTGGCACACAGGTCACCCCCCAGATCGCAATGGCTGCTCAGATGGCAGCGCTTCAGGCCAAGACCCTGGCAGAGACTGGCATTGCTGTGCCGAGCTACTACAATCCCTCAGCGGTCAACCCGATGAAGTTTGCGGAGCAGGAGAAGAAGAGGAAGATGTTGTGGCAGGGGAAGAAAGAAGGGGTGAGGACAAGAGTCGCTGTTATGTAGATTTCAATATGTGGGGTTGTTGCCAAGTTATATCATGGTATCCGTTAAATCGTTTGAATGGGTCATTAATTGTTCGGTTTATTGCATTATACATTTTATACAGTATAAAATGAACAAACGCAGCCATCTGTGACTGAACACCTGAAATGTAACTTTATTTTCAGTAAAATCGATGCAATATATTTTTGTGTTTTGAGAATTATGGTACTAATTAACATTAATTTTTCACATTTTTTTTTCTAATGTTTGTTTTTTTTTCAATAAAAGCATTTCATGTTAAAGGTTTAGTTCATCTAAAAATAAATTGTCATTAATTCCTCACCCTCATGTCGACCTTCGTTCATCTTCAGAACACAAATTAAGATATTTTTGATGAAATCCGATGGTTCAGTGAGTCAGTTCGATTTGAAACAAAAGATTCGTAAAGCTTCATGAAGCAGTGTTTTGAAATCGGCCATCACTAAATATTGTTATAGTCGTTTGTTTGTTTGTTTTTTTGCCGCACAAAAAGTATTCTCGCCGCTTTATAATATGAAGGTTGAACTACTGTACTCACATGACCTGATTTATATGTTTTAGTATCTTCTGGGCATCTGAATGTGTTCATAATTCACTTGCTGTCAATAGAGACTCACTGAACCATCGGATTTCATCAAAAATATCTTCATTTGTGTGCTGAAGATGAACGAAGGTCTTACGGGTGTAGAACGACATGAGGGTGAGGAATTAATGATAGAATTTTCAGTTTTGGGTGAACTAACCCAGGATTAGTGCTATCTGGTGGGAGAAAAAAAAAAAAAAGCCTGTTTTTTTTTTTTTCTACGTGATCATTGATCAGTCTCTAAAAACTAACAAACAACCAATTGAAACTGTGATATACATGACGTTTGAATGTAGAAACACAGCCTAACATGAAGTGCTCAGATGGAGAGAAGCGATTAAATGCCATGAGACGTATAGGCCTGGTTTCACAGACAGGGTTTAGATTAAGCCAGAATTAGCTCTAAAAAGAAAATGCTGTTTTACATGTTCAACATTCTTAGTGTGTAATGTCAATCCTACTTCAGTTAAAGCAGCTCAAACATGCATTTTAGTCTGGGACTAGACTTGACTTAAACCAGGGGAAGTTGAACATTTATAATTTTGTCTCCTAACAATAGACTTTATAAAGGGCAGTAGTTGGGAGACAATTAAGAATGCTGAATTTTGTAAATACAGTTTTGAACTTGGTCTGTAATTTAGTCGTAGTATGGGAATCTGCTTTTCAGAGCATTTCAGACATCGAAGCACTTGTCCAGTATTAAATATGTCTTTGTTGTAGGACAAGTCACAGACAGCTGAGCTTTGGGAGAAGCTGAATTTTGGCAATAAAGACCAAAATGTGAAGTTTCGCAAGCTTATGGGAATTAAAGTAAGTGTTTTCCTGTATTAATTATCTATTTTAAAATGTTCTTAAAGTAGTTCTATCATTTTCAATGAAGGAGTCATTCTCTATATCAGTGTCACTGTTTCTGAACTCCCTGAAACGCCTCCATTTGTAGTCTTGAATTTTCTTCCGGGAACGAACGCGTCACAATATTCATAATTTAAATAATTCCCGCCAAAGGCATACGAACAATAAGAGGGCGAGGCCTGGTTGTGTCGTGTTAGTAGTGTTGAAAGTCGCGGTCACGGCAAGGGGCAACGTTTCCCAAGCGGTTGCCCAATCTCAACGCACTAGTCCAGCCGACCAATCAGAGCACAATGTGCCTTTCATAGAGAAGGAACTAAAAGGAGCGTTACTGACAGACTGGGAAGAGAGGTGCTGCAACAATATGTGAAAAATATATATTTTTTAACATTCAAGCTTGAAAACCTATTCTAGTAGAGCCCAAAAACTGAAAAGGGCATGATAGGGGCTCTTTAATAGAGAAATGTTCTGATTGGTTGTTGTGTTCGCCTTAGGGTGAAGAGGAAGGCAGTTCATCAGCAGCCGTTAACGAAGATGGTCTGAAAACCCTGCAGCAGCAGGAAGAGATGTTCCGCAACCTGGACGTCCAGTACGAGATGGCCCGCTCACAGACACACACGCAGAGGGGAATGGGCCTCGGTTTCTCCTCCTCTTTTTCCTCAAGGGGCATGGATGCTGTCTGAACATTGTGCACTCGTGCTTCTCGTTTCTGTAAATTCTGGCCGACGTTGCCGCTGTAAAGCTGGTTTGTACGTGCTTGTAGAGAATGCTGGTGCATTAGCTTGCATGTATAATTCATCAGATCTGTCGTTTTATTCATTTTGCAAAATTCACATGTAAATACAGTTGATTGCTCAAACATATATCGTTGCTTGGTCTCTTAAAAGTGTTTAATATTGTAAAGCGTTCATTTGGATTTTGGGCGGGGATTGTGATTGTATATTTCACTGTGTTTGTATTGACGCTAGCGATTCCTGAAATCTCAACGACCAAGGGGTATGAATTCGTTTCTGCCTCGAGTACTAGGGGCGATGCTATATTGTGAATGCTTTGTTTTAATAAAATGGTTACTTCATAAATATATTAAGGACACAAATTAACATGCCAGACATTTTATTAGTTTCAGTTTGGAAACGACACATTTCACACTTAAAATGTATCATAAAATACTTCTCATGAATGAAGCTCGAACATTTTTGATAGTTGGCTTGTTCTTGTTCTACTAAGAAACCCCGACTCTTAATGTAGCATTTGTACTATCTTAGGTAAATGCACTGTTATTTGTGATTCTGAAGAGGAAAGTTTAGCCAACTCTAACTTAATGGAAAAAAAAAAAAAGTGAACTACATAAACGGTTAGAAGTACCTGCTGTGTGCGAACCAAATTCGGGAGAGCCTGAAAAAAAGAAAGTTTCCTAACTTTTACATTTTGGCTGATGCAAGACCAACCTATTTAGTTAAAAAGAGCCTCCGTTACACTGACGCATGGCATGATATGCAAATAAGTATACCTATTTGCATATTAGACTGGAATACAAAACATGGGCCACTCCAGTGACAAGATTGTGATTGGCAAATTCTAGGATAAGCAGTAAAATGGGGTATTCGCTGTGTCGTTTCCAGTTCTCCGCCTCGTCGCTCAAACCCATCCAGTGTGCAAGGAGATTCCGCATCGCCTCTGGGAAAAGTTCCGTAGCCAGCTCCTCGGGAGGTGGCAAGTTCGAAATGTGTTCAATGTGTTGGGCCTTAAAACCTTCAACCCGGTGGCTAATGGTGCTGTTGGCTGCATTGAACTGCTGGCCAAGCCAACCTGCCACAGCCTTTAACAGACTGCTGGAGTAGATGGAGCAGCTCTTAAAATGAGTCTGAAACAGGGCCATCACAGTATCCGTCAGCCTTTCCTCTTCAATCGTCCCGGTAATAGAGCATGCAACATAGTCCAAGACCTTTGTGGTAGTGTTTAACTGTTCTGCTTCAATATTTGTAAGTAACTTCACTTTTTCCGCCAGGCTGTGAAGTTTTCCGGCAAGTAAAGTGGATTGGCTTGAGTTGGTTTGCTCTGTTGAGGAGCAGTAGTCATGATCTGTAGATGATGAAATATCTCTGGTTATTGGAAAGATTTCCCCCCCGTCAGAGTGTCGATGGCTCCGGTGCGACGGACGTGCTTTATTACTCGCCAAAATCGTTTGCGCCGCTTGATCATTTTGGGGTTGGACATGCTGGGCACCGAGATGATAGGTCATGTTTAAGTTGTTGTCATTTATTCGAGATTTCCACAGATCCTTACAAACAAAATTATTTTAAATTTAACTTAGTAGAAATTGTGAAGAGACAAAGACATGAAAAATATGGCAAACTGAAATTACCTGAAATGACTCCATGATTGAGAGCTGGTCTTGTTTGTTATACAGTTCAAATGCCACTCGAAGAAGCCCTTGAACACTGTAGAACCACAGACTGTTGCTGGAACAAGGAAGTCGCAGCCCTCGGAATCTGAAGTCTAGAGAGCAATACGCTGAATGTTAGTCTCTAGCAGTTCATGAAAATGAAGTATTATCGTCCAAAAAAAAAAAGGATCATCACATACCTGATGAGAAAACCAGTTTAGTTGCCAATCCTCGCTTAGCAAATTTGGCATGATATCTGGGTTGGTTTTCACTGCGAACATCTGTGTCTGAGAACAGATCAGCTCCAAGAAAGAGCGGGATCATGTCATCCTTCAAAATAAACCAATGAATGAATAAACAAAATATAGAAACAAAATGTTATTCATTTGAGGAACCATAGAAAATAAATGTACATAGATTACTAAATTAAATTGCATTTTTTTTTGAGGAATCATCAGGTCCCACGAAATTTTACTGCAAAAAGCAGGTATCTTGTTTTCGCCACAGAGTTTAAAAAATTTAAAAGAAAATTGCGCCTTTTTTCTCACAATTTGGACATTTTCTCGCAGTTGCGAGTTTATATCTCACAATTCTGATTTTTTTTCCTCACAATTTGGACTTTTTCTCACAATTCACTTTTTTCTCGCAATTGCGTATTTATATCTCGCAATTCTGACATTTGTCTCATAATTTGGAGTTTTTTTCCTCATAATTTGGACATTTTTTCTCATAATTTGGACTTTTTTTTCTCACAATTTGGACTTTTTTCTCCTCACAATTTGGACTTTTTCTCGCAATTCACTTTTTTCTCGCAATTGCGTGTTTATATCTCGCAATTCTGACATTTGTCTCATAATTTGGACTTTTTTTTCCTCATAATTTGGACTTTTTTCTCCTCACAATTTGGACTTTTTCTCGCAATTCACTTTTTTCTCGCAATTGCGTGTTTATATCTCGCAATTCTGACATTTGTCTCATAATCTGGACTTTTTTTCCCTCATAATTTGGACATTTTTTCTCACAATTTGGACTTTTTTCTCCTCACAATTTGGACTTTTTCCTCACAATTCATCTTTTTCCTGCAATAGTGTGTTTATATCTCGTAATTTTGACATTTTTCTCATAATTTGGAATTTTTTCTCATCACAATTTGGACTTTTTCTCACAATTCACCTTTTTTCCCGCAATAGTGTGTTTATATCTCGCAATTCTGACATTTTTCTCATAATTTGGACTTTTCTCCTCACAATTTGGACTTTTTTTCTCCTCACAATTTGGACTTTTTCTCACAATTCACTTTTTTCTTTGCAATTGTGTGTTTATATCTTGCAATTCTGACTTTTTTCCTTGCAATTGTGTGTTTATATCTCGCAATTCTGACTTTTTTTTCCTTGCAATTGTGTGTTTATATCTTGCAATTCTGACATTTCTCTCATAATTTGGACTTTTTCTCGCAATTAACTTTTTTTTCTCACAATTGACTGTGAATAAAAGTGTCAGAAACAAGCTTCCATAGGTATACACTTTCTTTATTTAAAATTGATTTTTTTTTCCCCCTCACAATTTGGACTTTTTTTTTTCTCACAATTTGGACTTTTTTTTTCTCACAATTTGGACTTTTTCCTCACAATTCACTTTTTTTCTCGCAATTGCATATTTATATCTCGCAATTCTGACATTTGTCTCATAATTTGGACTTTTTTTTTCTCACAATTTGGACTTTTTCCTCACAATTCACTTTTTTTCTCGCAATTGCATATTTATATCTCGCAATTCTGACATTTGTCTCATAATTTGGACTTTTTATTCTCACAATTTGGACTTTTTCTCGCAATTCACTTTTTTTTCCCTCGCAATTGCGTGTTTATATCTCGCAATTCTCACTTTGTTTTTCTCGCAAACTGACTGTGAATAAAAGTGTCAGAAACAAGCTTCCATAGGTATACACTTTCTTTTTTTTCTTTTTTTTTTTTTTAAATTGATTACAAACAACTTTAAACTGATACGAATGAAAGAGATTCGTAAACACGTATCAAAGTAAAAAATCAGCTGACTGACTTCTTTTAGTTGGTGTTCACAGCTGGTTTTGCAGGCTGGCTTTAGAGGGCTTTGACCTCTTCTTTAGCTGGTCAGGCTGGGAGACCAGCTTAAACCAACTAAGACCAGCGAACCAACATAGACTGGTTTTAGCTGTAGTTTGTTTTTCAGAAAGGAAAGCATCTATTTAGTTCATGTTTTCTTTCCATGGCTGATTTCAACAATTATTTTTATCAAGGTACACAAGTCCAAAACTCAACAGTAATGTTATTTTTGTACACTCACCTCATCAGTGCTCGGTTTACTCACGTTAAACGAGTTATTGTTTGAAAGATACAAGAAACGAATCCTCCTCTTTCCACTCTCCCAATATGACATATCGACGAGAGAAACTGGTGTCATGATGCTCTCCACACATGAAATATTTAAAATAAATTAAGAACTTTATTGCAAACGCCCTGACATGCCACATATCATCTTTAACGTGATATCGTCTATCATTTATTTAAACCGCTTGTGTATTTACTTCCTGGTTCTCGTCCCCAGCCAATCAACAGTCCCGCGTCAGAGAACAGCAGGATTTGCCCTTCGAACCGCACGCGCATTGTCGTCATCAAACATGGCTGCGGTGGATTTTGGAGATTCGGAATTGTTCGACCAGTTCGAAGAGAAAGCGCCCGCGCACCTTCGTTTCGTAGATGAAGGCGATGATGAAGAGGGGGAGAGTTCAGATCGATTCCAGGAGCTTCGGCAGACGTTAGAAGTGTGCGAGGAAACCATAGAGCGTCTGAACGCGGAGAATATCCTTGAGCGCGCGAGCTTTCTCACTTTCGCTTCAAATAGATTTGATTGCTTTACAGCTTCGCTCGCGTGTTGAAAATAGTTGAAACATCTATTATTGTACTCCTGACTGTGTTTATCAGACGTTAAAAGGCAATGTTGAGGGGGAAAAATGTCTGAAACGATGAAAGTATGATTAAGTTTGCACAGACAGATTTTGTTGTTGTTGTTATTGTTGTGGCTATGGACTATAATCGATATTATAACTATGCTATTTAGATTTTTTTTTTTTTTTTTGTTAGAAAAAGCACACCAAAACGCCTAAATCTACCATTTCACATTCTGCAAGTGACATCAGGCATCAAGACTGATGATGTACATGGAAAAAATATTGAATTTATAGAAAAATATATAGAAATTCTGCCATCAATCACTCGTTCCAAACCTGTAAGACACGAATGAAGATCTTTTTAATGAAATCTAAGAGATTTCTGGCCCCTCCATTGATGGTCTACGCAACTACCACTTTCAAGCTCCAGAAAGGTAGTAAACAAGACAAGGTTAGTCTTACTATTACAGTGTGAGTATACATTAAAGTACTGAGTAATATTATTTTACTATAGCTTTGGCTTGGGGTTAATTGCATGTAATTTTGCATAATTTATAGTTACCTCTATATGTAACGATGACACTAAAATAAAGTGACCATTTTATTTGGTAATTGAGAGTAAAACGACGCGTGCGTGTTGTGTTGATGCGAGAGCAGACGTTGGAGATTAATATTTTGTAAATGAAGTGGTATTTATTTATTTATTGCACAATTAAAGTATTCGCTTGGGTTCCCGCGGGTCCTCGAAAGTTTGTAAATCTGAAAAAAAAAAAAATCAAGGCCCTGGAATGTTTTTGAAAATAAACCTTCAGGTCCTTGAATGTGCTTGAATTAATTTTGTGTAAGAAGTTGTCCATATTATTCCCTAGTAATTCCATTTGATTCCGCTAATGTGTTATTTCGCCAACACTTTGTGGCGTATGCATACTAGCTTGCTTGATTTACGTTAGTTACGCTGTACGTTAAGAGTTTCCCGTGTGATGCACTTCGTGTTGCGATGATGCTCAAGCGTGCATGAAACTACTACGAATCGCTTTGCTTGTTAAAATGATGTAAACCCATGAGGCAAGAAAACTTCAAAGCATATTCATAAATCCTAAAACTTCCTAAGCTCTTTTCAATAAATTCCATGCTAAAGTTAACATCAGATCATTTTAGAATACAGTATAGGTTGTACCAAATATTCTTCAGTTTTATGCAAAACAGAAATAAATTCAAAAAATTTTTGGCATAGTTGTGACAATTTATCTTACAAGGTAAGGCCTTGCTCTCACTTGAAATGTGTCCTCATATTAAGTCCTTGAGGGTATTGGACCTGGAAAGTCCTTGAAAGTTCCTTGAATCGTGTCGCTTCATAAAATCGAAGTTAAACCACTGGAGTCACACGGATTACTTTAATGATCTCTTTACTACCTTTCTGGGGCTTGAAAGTGGTAGTTGCGTCAATGGAGGAGCAGAAAGCTCTCAGATTTCATCAAAAATATCTCCATTTGCGTTCCGAAAATGAATGAAAGTCTTATGGGTTTGGAACGACATGAGAGTGAGTGATTAATGACAGAGATTTCATGGCAGAAAGATGTTTCACTGGGATGAATACACTCTTGTGTTAGCTAATTTCAATATTGGACTAATCGAACAGATGAAAAATGCTAATGCTGATTGATTGTTTTCTGATACTATCTTTGTTTGGGTCTTTTATCAACTGCTTGTTGTCTGTTTTTTTATATTGAGTGTTGAATTTTGTACCTTAATGATGATCCACATGAGGAACTGAAGAGAAAGCTGAACATTTTAAGTCGTCCTATGTGAGTGACTAATAAATATTTCTATTTCAATATAAAGTTAAACTGGACATTTGCAGTTATTGATTCGATGGTCATTTTTATGCCAGGGGTATAAAAATACCAGATTCCAAAACCGATGGGCCACTTTGTCAGGTTAATTATGGAAACAGCATCATTTCCAAGTAGGTACTTCCTGCATCATGTTTGATTTTAATGTTTCATTTTTTTCACAATGGTAGTTTTCTTGAGAGATGCTCTTTGTGTGTGTGTGTGTGTGTTCAGGCAGTGTCGGAAAGAAATTGAAGACTTCATCTACTGTCTTGTCCAGAAACGCCTACATGAGTGTGGCAACGATGGCTCTGCTCTTCATCTCAACCCACATGTACATCTTTAATATCTCTGGACAAGGAATTTGATGCAATAGTCTCCATCCGAAAGCAATAATTCTGTTTTTTTTGCTTGTTTGTAGCATTCAAGTTTCGTCATGGAGGAGAGCTATAAAGCGAAGACTTCCACTGACTCCAAGCATATAAAAAATGCTTTCACTGTGAGTTTCATAAACCGGTGACGTCGCATACATTAGTCATATTCAGTTAGTAGACTACAAATCAGACTTGTTTTTTGGGTTATAGATCATCGGGAGCGTTTTATACTTCACCAACTTCTGCGTTGATAAACTTGGCCAGCCGCTGCTGAACGAAAACCCCCAACTGACTGAGGGATGGGAAGTTCCCAAGTATCCTAAAAGTTTATAGCCAGCTTATACTAGCTGTGCTTTTGTAATTTAGATGATGCTTTTACTCTATTTTACACGTGTATATATACATCACTGCTCCTGAATCATTTTTTACAAAGATACCAGCAGATCTTTGCCCAGATCGTTGCCCTCGAGGGCCAAGAGGTGCAGATAAAGGAGAAAAGGTATGGCAAGAGTTTGCAATCACAGCATTCGGATGTTGATATTTTTATGCGACTGCAAGACTGATGCTTGTCTTTACAAGACTTGCTGTGCAAATCGGTATTGTTTTAGATTGACATCTGTTATTTTGTATCTGATTTGCTTGTCTGGTTGAGGAATTGAAATGCACTTGTTTTGTCTTTCCAGACCGAAACCATGCTGTTTTAACTGCTGTTCTGAGGCCCATCAACTGCGAGACTGTCCAGAGGTCTTTCTTTTTAATTATTATTATTATTTAATTAAAGATCAGTCATAAAGCAAACTATGAGCCTTTTAAACCTTAACCTAATTTTTACTGTTTAAGCCCAAAGATATGGCTCGCATCAATGAAAAAAGGAAGGAGTTTTCACAGAACAGCAATCAAAGTAACCAACGCTACCATGCAGAAGAGGTTGAGGAGCGGTTTGCAAAGTACAAGCCGGGAATAATGAGGTCAGCCGTCCTATGAAGTCAGCTTTTTTTTCTTACTTCATTTTTTATGTTTTTAGTCATTTTTTAGTGAGGCAAACTACGGAGCCCCTAAAGGGACATGGTGGTGGGGGAAAAAAATTGTGATGGGAGGAATGATTGGGGGTAGTCGGTGAGGGAGTCGGGCTTGTAATCAGACGATTGCCGGTTCGATTCCCACGCCGGCAGGAATTGAAGGTGGGGATTGTGAATAAACAGCTCTCTCTCCACCTTCGATACCATGACTAAAGTGTCCTTGTGCAAGGCATCTAACCCCTAATTGCTCCCCTTGTAAGTCGCTTTGGATAAAAGCGTCTGCTAAATGATGGAAAAAAAAAAAAAAAAGAATAAAAAAAAAAATCTTTTGCGTTCTCTTGCAAAGATATTTTGTTGTTTTCAGAATTATGGGAGAACAGTGATGTCTATTTCAAAAAGCATTTATTTATATTTGAGTCCAAGTTAAAAATATGAAGCACTCCATTGTGAACCCACGGAGCGTCCTGAACCACTGCCAGTGGGAAATTAAAAATTAAACGGGAAGTGTTTGTCAGATCTCACAATGCAAATATCTTTGCGAGGGAACGCAGACTTTATTTTTGTTTTTGTTTTTTTCCTCCCATCACAATTTTTTTTTTTCCACCACCATGTCCTTTTAGGGGCTCAATAGCAAACGCTTAAAGTCGCCTGCAGTCAATAATTTTTGCAAGATTAAATATTTAATTTTATTTTTCTCCTGTGAAAATAATTTCTTCATACCTTAAAACAGCGTGAATATAACTCTACACCCTTGCCTCATTTAGTATACGTCGGCTCATGAATATGCAAATTATTCCCCGCCTCTACTCATTCACACCAGCTCGGACTGCTTGAGCCATTCTGTCAACGGTAGTAAACGCTACACAATGGCAAGTGGAAATACTGGTTTAATTCAGCCATATATGTTTGAGCCAGAAAGGAAGTGGAAGAGTGAATTATCTACAAGTCACCGTATCTGTTGAGCGGATTCTTATTTTCATTTTTTTTTTTTTTCATCATTTGGCAGACGCTTTTATCCAAAGCGACTTACAAGGGGAGCAATTAGGGGTTAGGTGTCTTGCTCAAGGGCACTTTAGTCGTGGTATCGAAGGTGGAGAGAGTGCTGTTTATTCACAATCCCCACCTTCAATTCCTGCCGGCGTGGGAATCGAACCTGCAACCTTCAGATTACAAGCCCGACTCCCTCACCATTAGGCCACGACTACCTTCTTAAACGCCTCTGGTTGGTTAACTCACTCAACAGATATGTGTGTGAAACATGTTGTAAATGGACATCATTGACACTCTTCACCGAGATACACATGATATATTAGGGATCTGCTGATAGACGCCTGCTTTCAAATTCTCCTGTGTGTATCTGTGTAGTGGCTCGATGAAGAGCATCAAAGATGTCTGTAACATCGTGGTAGTCGTGGCCTAGTGGTGAGGGAGTCGGGCTTGTAATCTGAAGGTTGCTGGTTCGATTCCCACGCCGGCAGGAATTGAAAGTGGGGATTGTGAATAAACAGCACTCTCTCCACCTTTGATACCATGACTAAAGTGTCCTTGAGCAAGACACCTAACCCCTAATTGCTCCCCTTGTAAGTCGCTTTGGATAAAAGCATCTGTTAAATGATGAAAGAAAAAAAAATAACATGTTTTTGAAGCGTTGATCATTGCAGCCAATCACAGGCATATCTGTTGAGCTCATGAATACAGTGACCAATCAGAGGTGTTTTAAGAATCTGCTCAAAATGCTAGGGGGAAATGCAGGTATCGTCACATTTTTCGTCAGTACTTTTGACAACCCTACAATTGACTCCTTTACTGACAACATAAATGCGTTTTGTATTCTACCCATATTTCTTTCCCCAAATAAAAATGTCGTTTTTCTGAAAGTCGACTCCGATGATATGTAGTTTATGTTGTCTTTGTGTAGTCAAGACCTCCTTGATGCTCTTGGGATTACTACAAACACCCTTCCTCCATTCATCTATCGCATGAGGGAGCTCGGTTACCCGCCTGGCTGGTTAAAAGAGGCAGAAATGGAGAACTCAGGCCTGATGCTCTATGATGGTAAGAGTTAGTTTGGTATCTTATTATGGCCAGTTTTTGCAACAAATCCGTTTGGTTAAGACAACCCTTAGATGTAGGTTTTCTTACTTGAGGGGTTTGTTACAGCTGAGCTGACCACAGGCGCGAGACCTTCACCTTTCATAAGTGTGATTAAGGAAGGATCGTGTGTTTTAAGTAGAACTAGACTGCCATTGACTCGTTAACTTTTCTTTCCTAGGAACAAATGATGGAGATGAAAATAACCCCAGCCAAAAGATCTCTTATGATGTCTCCAAGCTGGTTGACTTTCCTGGCTTCAATGTCTCTACACCACCCAACATAAGAGATGTAAGTGTGCATACAGTCTTAATTGGACACATAACGAAGTTCTCAGCGCCGGCGTTCATTCAGTTACGTAAAGTTTGAAGTTTAACGCAGACTGTCAGGACAAACCTTTATGCAAAACGGAAATACTCGCGTGAATTTGAAACATGTACTGATAAGGATATAGCCGTAGAATGAATGGTTGCGCATGCATCAGTCAGGCGCCTGACAGGTCAAGCCATGTTAAACACGGAGCTAATGCATTTGCTTGAAGCTTCAAATAAAGAGTTCTCATGTTTTAGGCAGTTCGGATCACACACGTTTCCCGCAGCAGCTCACTCTGTTTCCTCCACTATTTTTAAATGCATTTTGTCCATAGAAATGCGTTATTCAGTGCTGTAATTTGACAAGACTGGCGAACGTTTTGCGTGCACGGTGGGCAGACCCGACTAATCGATAATGACAATCGTTGTAGATGATTTTTTCATATCAATTATTATCGATTTTATCGATTAGTTTGTTGCAGCCCTAATCACATCCATGAACTTGATTTCTGCCCGAGTCCCATCCCGATTCTTTTCCTCCGGCTTTGAGGTGAAGACCACACGTCCCAAGATTCCTTGCTCAAACTTGGCGTCATCAAACTACGCCTTTTGTTTTGAATAGCCGACCTCTAGTGGACGGAAAAACTACATAGTGCTCCTTTAATTGTTTATTTAAAAGTACATTGATAAATGCTTTGATTGTTACATATCCCTGCAACCTTTCAGCCTTAAATTTATTGTTACATTTTTTTAAAGTACCTGTCTAACAATGTATGTTTATGCTGAAATGTAATTAATTGTTTGTTGTTGTTTTTTTGTTTTTTTGTTTTTTTTTTTAAAAACCAACCAAACAAAAAAACAATCTTATTGTGTGCCATTATGTGTGCTGAGTTGGTGTTTATTACATAGTGAGCATCGATGCTCCCTGGTTTTCACGGTGCATTGTGGGATTTTTTTTTCAGGACGTTTCAGTGCCCTGACTACTGAACTAGATTGTCTAAATGCAGCTGTGGATGGCTGTATATTATTTACCAGCATGTTTCTGTGAATATATCTGTATTAAAGATTATCTAACGCATAATTAATGGAAAAACCATCAAGTCTCCTGTTTTGTTGAAATGCAACAAACCCTTGTGTGTGTGTATTTTCTCTCTCAATATGCAGGATTACAGGTCTTTCGGTTCCATTCCAATGCAGCCTCAGCAATGGAAGCAAAATTTTGCTGCTTTTTTAAGCAGTACCTCTCCAACGGTAAAAACCCTTATATATAACTTACATATTATATAAAATATATGTATATTTTCTATTTTATTGCCTTTATTGATATTTCCCAAGGAATTTATGACCTCCATATGTGCCCAGCAGGACACCAGCTGCAGTAAGAGGCGTCATGAGTCTGAATCCACACCCCAGAAGACCAAGAAATGGAGGTCTAATTCAGAGCAAACACACCAAGCGTCAGATATGGAGATAGAGTCAGGTACACTGCTTCGACTTTGATGTACTCTATAGGTTTTATGAGCACAGATTGTTGTGGAATGCATACTTGACATGGCATCTTTGCAGTAAAACCCTTTGTTTTTTGTAAATGTTGCATATAGTTGTACTCTGAAATAATTTTTTTTTAACAGAAACACTGAAATGAAATTTTTCATTTAGCCGAAAACCTAACAGCTAGTTTAACAATAAATTAATCACATTTATTTAATAATCATCACTCAAGTGGAACCTTCATTTAATCATGTAAATTGCACATTTATCTATATCAAGTTTTTAATAATATAGATTTATTAAAAAATACATTAAATAATGAAAACAACAGGGTAAGTAAGGGTGTGTTCACACTTGTTGATCAGTTCTTTTGGTCTGGACCAAAAAACAAATAAATAAAAATGACGATGTGAACGTTAAGCAAACCAGAACTACCTAAATGCAACTTCTATAAGTTGTACTAAATTTTTCATCATACCTTCTGATGTTCATTCATGTTTGTCGTGCTGTAACAAGTAGTAAAGTTGAAGAGATGATCAGTTTAGCAAAGCTGCCACTTCGTTTGAACTGAAATGCTACAGCGATCTGTCACGCCACATGAAAGGGCATCAAAACATCGTTAGTTGTTGGAATTGACCCTTCGCAAAGACCCGCCCCCACAAGTCACGCGCTCTCATGCCACACATCATGTTCTCACGCAGTGAAAAATACATCCTGGAGCAAAGAGGACACTGACAACACGTCGACAGACATATGAAACAGTTTCATATTTAAAATATTGTAATTTTTTAAAGAAGTTTAATCAATAAATATCATCTAGTGTGTGTTTAATGTGTGGTGACAGATCGCTGTAGCTCCTCGATCATCTCTTCATACTAGTTCATTTATAGCATCAAATAAACATGAATGAACATCAGAAGGAATGTTGTTTCAAGCGCGGAAAGACGTGATTCAAGTTCACCAACGTTAATCTACTAACTTCCCTGACTGCTTTGTTGGACAAAATGGCGGATTCTGTGTCATGATTGGTTAGATTGCCTGTCAATCAAACTGCCGGCGAACGGTCAATTTCATTATAAAAAGACAGAATTTTAAGGTTCTTTTTTTTTTTCATATCAGAAGTAACAAAGTTTTAGCAATTATCGGATGGTAGGCACGCTACAAATAATATTTAAAAAAAAAACAAAAACATTTTTTTAATATTTTAAAAAAAAAAACATCGCTTTAAATAGATCTTGGTTCATCAAAATGAATATACATCAAAAGTGAAAAATGGATAATTGTCGAACCAGTATAGTATGTCATTTGGGACAAAACTATAGACGCCGTCAAAATGTTCCAGCAGAGAAGTGCTAATGAAATGTCACCATTTTGGCCAATGATTTTTTTGGGGCAGAAATCATTGACCGTAACAGTACCGCTTCTCCGATGGCACGTTTGAAAAGTGTCAGGGTTTATAGTTTTGTCCTGAATATTTTTGGTTGCGGAAATATCAGAGCATCAATAAAAAAAAACTTTTCATCCTTCTACAGATCATGACGTGCCTCAAATGAGACCTGATGGTTTCCAGTTCCACCCACCACTCCCTCCTGGTACTTCGTCAATGAGCGTTCTTCCTCCTCTACCACTGGGAACACCTCCAAGCACACCTCCAGTCCCTAAGGGAACTCCACCAGCAACTCCACCTACAAGTGATTCTCCATCCACCCAAGTGAGGGGGATGACGGAGGGGGAAGAGTCAGAGGATGGCCTTTCTTTGGAGGAACTAGAAGAGCAGCAAAGGCTTCTCTGGGCTGCCCTTGAGAAGGCAGATACTACAACCAACAGTGATTCTGAAGCTGGAGCTTCTGAGACCCCCGTCCCAAGTTCTCCCAGTGTCGTCACTTCACTAAGGCTTGACACTGAGGAGGACGGAGAAAAGATGGAGGACTCGAGTCATACATATGAAATCAAGAGCACACCATCTTCACCTGCTAACTGCGAGGATGAGACCACAGATAAAACAACCTGTGAAGGACCGGAAAAACATTCCATTAATGAAAACACAATCGACTTGAGTGATATTATCGTCCTGGATGAGATTTACGAGGAAAACAGTAATAACGAAGCTACGAATGGAACTTCAGCCTCTCCGCAGATAAGCACACGAGAGTCGAACGCTCAAGCGGCTGATGACTCGGAGGAACCGGTCATAAATAAAGTAGCTTTCGTCCCACACCGTAGCAGATTTGCTGCGGGAATAATTCCTTTTGAGGACACTCCAGAGTTTACAGAGGTTGCTGAAGCAACGGGGGTTTACCTCAAGATTCGAGATTTACTAAAAGGCTCTCCGAGAAATCAGGCAAAGAACAAGAAATAGTCAAAGTCGTCTGTTTTTACCGCTCACCGGTGGACAATAAGCATTGTTTTTTTTCCTCTTACCACAGTCCTTTTGTATGTAGTTTTACTTTGGTGCTTTGTATCTTTTTACTGCTATAGTGTGCTTTTTTTAAAAACAAAAAAAGGTTACATTTGATTTGTACCTGAATATTAACTGACTGTGGGTACTTGATCTGTGCACAATTTCTTTTTAATTTTTATCTGTCCTGTTCAGTTTTCTGTTACCTTCAGTTGTCATTTCTAGATCTCTTGGCATGCTCAGTTGTATGCCCGCCATAGATTACCTGTGTAATTTATTGTGAATATCTTTCAGCTTAAATTTCTTAAGAATTCTCACTTGATTAAAAGTTTTAAACTTGAACTTGCTTGTAAAATTAAGTCATTGCACTTTCATTTTTACAGCCTCTTCTACAAAATCGATTTTATTTCTCTTTATGCCAGGGGTGGCAAATGTCAGTCCTGCAAAGTTCAGCTCCAACCCTTATCAAACACTTGAACAAGCTGATCAAGGGCTGAAGGGGAAAGCAACAGGCAGGTGAGTTTTTGGAGGACCGATGTTGGCCTCCCCTGCTTTATAGAGCCAGTTTGATCATCGCTCTATATTAATACGTTGCTTTCACAGACAGACAGACACTTTCCCTAGACACTACTAATTAGCTTCATTATATTTCTCAGCAGGGAGATGGTAATGTTGCTGTTTTTGAAGCCTAATTATTACACTAACGGCTTCATCGTTCCTTAGTTGAGAAGGTACACTGACGTAATTCACGCACACAATCATACATCTTTCTCTATTTGTAATTCACTCAAATAAATTTACTCTTACTGCACTATTTTATCTCTTTGCCTGATTTAAAACAGTCAAAACACACAGCCTTGCAAAGTAATCTTCATTTAACTTGTATGCATACACAGGATATATTTCTGAAAATAGAAATATGAAATGTTGGGGGAAAAAATGAAATGATAGGCCTACTTTTAAATGGAAAATTAAAACCGCCAGTAGGTGGCGGTTCATTCAGGAATGAAGCAAGTGACTGTTTTTATGAACGGCTCATTGAATCATTGACTGCCTGAATTGTTCAAAAACATGGATTCATTCAGAAACAGAACACCCGCTGTAAGAAACGAACAGTGGCATCGCCAGTATTTTGTAGCTTTGCTTTAGTGTCGCGATACTACCCTAGTCCTGGTAAACTGTGCAAACAAGTTGTCATGTCTCTACTTGCTTGAATACAGTTTCTGTTAATATTTTATTACAACTATTATTTTCACAAACCCTTCCAATCCAACATGAAAATAAATAAATATTCTCCTAATCAGATGATTTAGTGTTCAAAGTTATCAACGGGTTCAATGTGAAAATATCTGTTACTGTGCTGATGTCTAAACTGTTCATAGGTGGACTTTTCAGTTGCATTTCAGTCAATTGAAATTCATGAAGAGAACATAAAACAGGATATTATATTATATCCCATATTATAGTCTTAATAATAAGCCTTTATAATCCTCATCCCTGTTTGTCAAAGTCAGTAAGTAGTCTTTTAAAATATTATATAATTGGCAAAGTTGGTAGAGTTTGTAAAACGTCAACTTCTCAAATTTGATTAATAATTCACGGTATTTAGTTGTTACCTTGAGTAAAACTTTTCCTAAAAACTTAATGCTAAATAAAAAAATGCGAATGACGTAATTTAGAATGAAAATCGGGCTAAAACGAGGTTTGTTTTCATGCAGTTCAATGGGCTCCTCGGCCATTCATATTCCCCCCCGTCCCTTGAACTTGTTATTTGTCTCAGTAATTGACCCTGAGACCCCCGCCCACCACACCCAAACCCACGCCCCTGTCCCACAGACTCATTTTTTGTCCGATTGCCCACTAAAGTTGGCAAATGCCCCGCCCACTGCTCCCAAGCCACACACCTGTCCCATTCCGATGCCACGCCCCCTTTCCGTCGGTCACCGGGGTGTTCATTAACCGATTAAAACATTCCAATACATCAAATTGAAGGTTAGGTCCTGTCATCATAACTATTTTTATGATTTTTTTTTTTTTTTAATGGTTTATTCTATTGTACCGATTAACGGGTTCACAGATGCTGGAATTTTGGGACGAAACTTGGTTCTACGGACTAAAATAGATTTCATCAGAATAAATAGGTTTCATCAGAATATTTCGATGGGAAAGGTTTAAAAACACCATGTCCGTGAACCCGTTATCTGGGGCCCATTCAATAACCTGGAATCGGGACCTTCCTGGATTACTCTTGAGATTAATTGATAATATCAATTTTTAATGAATTAAAGCACTTGAACTGTACTAATCGCATTCAGAAAATGTACTAAAAAAACTCTAGCTTTAAACATTCTCAAAAGCACTATCATATATGTCTCAAATGGTTTTAAATGGATTCATAATACTTTAACTTGTTTTAGTATTTACTCGCACACTTTATTCAGCTCATGTGTAGTTTTGATGTGTACGTCTCCCGCCGAACGACCGCATTTGCATTTCAAAGAAATTTTATATGTTTGCCTTATATTTACTCTTAATGGAATCGTTTGACAGACAATATTGCTTGGAAAAATGTCTGGTTTCATTTAAAATTATTCATAGGATTTACCCAATAAAGCATTACCTTGTAAAATTTAAAAATGATATTGAAGTTAAATGCACTTGATATGACAATTACCCTGAAACTGTAATTCATCTGTCCTGGCACTGCCCATTGGTTAGACCATTTTGGCAAAATATTTGTGATTTTATAACAAAAAAATATTTATAACCAATCTGTGCTGTTATGGAAGGATTGTAGAAACAAGTGCAACCAGATTTAAATAAAAAATTTATACTTTTAAGTTTCATATTAATAAATGCAAGTTTTCTTGCAAAAAAAACCTGTTTTATATGTTTTAAGAGAGAATTTGAACATTATACCGACTCAATACGATATTCTTTGAAACAAAAAGCAGTTAAAACTTAATTTCTAAACATTTCAATATTTTTTTCTAGACTTTATTTAAGCCTCCCCTTGTGTACTTTTTATTTGTTACATATTTTATGTCAAATATTGCACTTTGATGTCTCTGTAACACATTTTCTAATAATTTTTTTTTTAAATTAATTAATTAAATTAAAAAAAAATCGACCGCATTTGCTTTTTCATCTGCGCGCCTCCCATTGGCTGAGAAGGGCGGAGCGGAGAGGACGTCATCACGCCGCCCGTGTCACACTGAAGTGGGTGCTTGAACGCACCAGGTTAAATCCTCAACCAACGCAGGCGTCAAGCTAAGTAGACACTGAGGGGAATTCGGCGCGATTGGTTTTTGATAGCGCCACGCAGCCAGGAGACATCAGGTGAGCTCGCGATTTCTGAGTAAACGGCTCTGTTCAGTGTCGTGGATCGCATTTTCCATCGGAAGTTGCTGAATTTCACATCTATCACAGGTTGCTCCTCGGCCTCGCGCAGCGCTCGGTAACCGTCGCCTTTCGTTAGATTTGTCAGCAGCTGTTCTTCTCTGTAAACAGAAGCTGTGTTTTTGCTCGTAAATGTGCGCTGACTCGCGCTGCGTTGTTGTTGTTGACCGCGCTTCTCTATTCTGGGTCGGTTAGTCAAGATGTGACATTGCGGAAAGTCGTCATACGGACTAGGGAACTTTCTCCATGTCCATTGCGTATCGGAACTTACATGTACTTGAAGGGGAAAGTCATTTGACGACAAAGTATGTCATTTTGAGCTTTGTTACGACGTGTTGTTTTCTCAGGGCTGCGTTAAACTCTTCTTTTTTCCAAAACTAACTCATTAAAGCTACTCTAGGTGGAAAACTTTTAAGTATTCGCCTTCAAACTTGGAGTTTGTTTACGTGTTTTGTCAATGATATCCTGTTGTTCGTTGTTTTGTGTGAAATCCTTACCCAGAGTTGGTAAATTGTCAAGCTCTGGTGTAAATCGGCTCAGATTTTGAAGCTCCAGATGTGGCGCCGGAATGATCACATGCTGCATTGGGTTTTATGCCAGAATAAAATAGTTTTAGTGTTTGATGTTTTTTTTGTTTTTTTTTTTAAAACTGTGCAGCATGTCGAACAAGATTGAATTTTGTTGGTGGCTTTTCAAGGTTGGAACTGTTTGTCGTTGTTTTCAGTGTTTTGATAAAGAGCCAGATAGTGTCATGGAGACTCAAGCTGATTTCTCTTTTGTTTTAAAGGTCTGCTTGGTTAGGTTGTAATGATAGAAATAATTACTAGCCGGTTTTGTTTTAAATGTTGTTATGAAATAAAATCATGTATGTGTTCTTAGTAATTGCATTTGTAGTAACAAACCCATAATGTAAAGTGGATTGTAAGTTTATTATGATTACCATTACACACAACACATTTCATCTATTCGTGTTCTTTTCAGTGCCCTGTTGTTATTGTTAAATGCTTTAAAGCGTCAGTTGCCCCAAAAATGAAAATTCTGTCATTAATTCCTCATCCTCATGTCGTTCTACACCGGTACGATCTTCATTCATCTTCAGAACACAAATGAAGACATTTTTGATGAAATCCGATGACTCAGTGAGTCTCTATTGAACGTAAGATAATGAACACTTTCAGATGCCCAGAAAGATGAGGTGGTTAAACCTAAATGTTATGACGATTCAAAAATATCTAGTGATGGGGGAAGCTTCATGAATCTTTTGTTTCGAATCAGTGGTTCGGAGCGCCAAAGTCACATGATTTCAGTAAACGAGGCTTCGTTACGTCATAAGAGATTTGCAATTTCAATACTTAAGGTGACTTTGGCAGTTTGATACCCGAACCGAATCACTGATTCGAAACAAAAGATATCAGCCATCATCAGATATTGTTGAAAAGTTATTGTGTTTTTTTGGTGCACAAAAAGTATTCTCGTCGCTTTATAACGTTTAGGTTTAACCACCGTAGTCACTTGAACTGTTTTAAATGTTTTTTAGTAACTTCTGGGCATCTGAAAGTGTTCATCGTCTTACTGTCAATAGAGACTCACTGAGTCAACAGATTTCATCAAAAATATCTTCGTTTGTGTTCTGAAGATGAACGAAGGTCTTACGGGTGTAGAACGACATGAGGATGAGGAATTAATGACAGCATTTTCATTTTTGTAGGAAATTGAGTCAGTAAGGAAAAGGATGCCAATAATCGTTATCAGCCTTTAAAATCAATTACTTTCCAAATTGGCCATTGGCCCATTGTTTAAAAACGACCAATGATCAGGACTGATTAAATCAAAAGGGGGAAAAATGTCCCTTGTGATGAATTTTGGCCTGTCAAAGTTTAAGCGACTATACATTAACAGTTAAAATAATAGCAACTTTTGATCCTTCAAATCACCCGTAGTTCAAGCTACGTTGGATTTACCTGAGGAATGTTTTCCAGTCACAGTTCGTTAGTTAGCTTTTATTTAAAACACTAGAGTTTATGAAAACTACCTGCAATCATTTCAGTTTTTATTTGAATGTAATTTATTATAATTGAAAATAAATAGCATTGAATATAATAGCTCTGTTTATTTTAACTTTAAATATTATTGTAATGTACCAAATGAGAGCGTTCCCTGTATAGATCTCAATCTGAGTTATCGGTATTAGCGGAGAAATCTTTTTGAAGCGCGCTCAAGTCTTTATTTCTCGTATCTCCTTGAGTTTGAGTCTCAGCATACAGCGTACGATAAAGAGTGTCAAGTCACATTTATTTCTATAGCATTAGCACTT
The DNA here is from genome assembly GCA_037194245.1 of Opsariichthys bidens. Lineage (NCBI taxonomy): Eukaryota > Metazoa > Chordata > Actinopteri > Cypriniformes > Xenocyprididae > Opsariichthys > Opsariichthys bidens. Next base: position 6,874,365 of record CM074310.1, on the reverse strand, counting down.
TATACAATACAGATCGTTTCAAAGCAGCTTCAGCATTATTTCCAGTGTTCAGCTGTTTAGTTCAATGTTGTTTTAATTCAGCTCAATTAGCCTACCGTGTCAAAGTTGCAAAGTTCATCAATTATGAAACGAGTTGAATACAGATGGATGTAGTGTCATTATCCAGATCAATTCAATGTCAAAGCAATTCAGTTCGTGAGTGTTGATGTTGCAAAGTTAGTTTCATTATCATCTCAGTTCAGTTTATGTTCACAACCAATAGAGTCGGTGCTTGATAATATATTAGTGAATATTAAATGTGTTTTAAGCTCCAGTGTTAAAGTGTCTGAGTTGAGGTAAAGAAAATACTCATATTATCTATTCAACAAAATATACTGCAGTGAGGATGTTTTTCTGAAAAGTACAGTAGTGGTTTGGACTTGTACCAATTTACTGATTGGCAATATGTCTTGTTCAGAGTCTTTAATAAATCTGGGAACGTTCTTTTTCTCCATTGTCGCACATTCCTTAACAAACATTGTCAGATCCTAAAAGGAAAAAGTGTTATAGCATTTCTATTTGTTTGAATACCTTTTTTGGGTTTAATTTGTGCTGTTTTTCTTCCATTCATCCGCCTTGTATATGAAATGGCGATGGATACATAACACAAAAACAGATTTGGATTTGATTCATTCTAGGGCCCAGAAAACATTTTTACAGATCCACAATCCATCCATACCAGCGAGTCTAATAATCATACTGGTGGACTTTTGCCTGGAAATGGATTAGATGGATTAGGATGTGTGTATGTTTGTGAATGTTACATTTGGTACAATCTTTTCTATCTTCTGTAAAAAAAAAAAAAAAAAAAAAATATGGTCCCCGTTATGGATCGAATCCAATTCCTTTACAACTATGAGTTGCTCTAATCCATTACTTTGCCCCTCTGATGGTGATAAAATAGAAAGTCTTGCATCTGAAATGAAGAACTAAAGTGAAACTATGGCTTTTAAAGTGCACAGTGATGCCTGGAATCAATTTGATTATGAAAATACATTTAAGTGCAAGATGTGCAGCCAATCTACATAACATTATAATAATAATAATAACACTGCAAAGTTGTAAATTCTTAGTTTTAGTTGCCTATGTTTCAGCGTTGTTGATGGGCATCCTTACTTTGAATTGCAGTATGATTAACATTTCATGTAACATGAAAATATCTCATATTGCTGGAAAAGGAAAAATGATTATTGTTATAATTAATAAATAGTTTTAGTAATTTATTTAGTGAAAAGTCATAAAATTACAGTACTGATATTTATGTCTTCTTGTGGAAAATTGTTTCTGTGTTTATAAACTATTTTCAGTCTGGTGAAATAGCGTAAACGTCTGTCCGCAAAATAATGGAAAGTCTGTGAATGTACAATAAAGTGAAACCACATGGTGCTTCTCTCCCAAACACGTGTTATAAGCGACTCAAACTGCACTTCACTGTAGAAGATGCAGTCAGTGCATGCTTTTTTTTTTCTACATAGCCTTTTGTGTTTGATTATTTTGATTAATTTAATTATCACACTAAGTAGAGCTACACAATATATCGTGTTATGTCACTGGCCAATATATTATTATATATTGTTATTATTATTATTGACCTAAACTAGGCAAGCTCTTGACGTCAGTGTGTTTTAATAACGAAAAAATGGATCATATCATTGCATATGTGTTTGAATAATTCGTTTTTGACTTGAAACAGTTGCATATTAAACTTAAATTTAGTTTATCCTTCCTATTTTGTTGTTTTTGGGGGGCGTGTTGGAGTGGGATTCTGTTAGGTGGTCCTCAGAAAAAAATTGGAAGATAAAGTGGTCCTTGAGCTGAAAAAGTTTGAGAAACACTGGTTTAGTTATATATGTGGTCCACAGAAGAACTTGTAGCTTTTCTTCAGATGATCTCTAGTGTTTAGCCAAGTTATCATGTCACTTCACTTTGTTAGGATTATATCAGCATCTTTGCGCTGTTATGTAATTTTGGGGGGCTCATCTAAATCATGATAATCTGCTTTAAAGGGATTCAACCAAAAATGAAAATGACTCCATGATTTACTCACCCTCAAGACATCCTAGGTGTATGTGACTATCTTCTTTCGGACAAACACAATCGGAGATGTATTTAAAAATATCCTTAGTCCTCTATGGTTTAGAATGGCCGGCCAAATTCTGAAAAAAAAAAAAATGCATCCATACGACTCCATTGGCTTAATAAAGACCTTCTGAAGCAAATCGATGCGTCTGTGTAAGACAAGTAACCTTATTTAATACTTTAAAGTAAGTAAAATAATGAGCTTACGGCCATACGCATTTGACGTGCGTCCAAAAAGCGTTAACTTCCGCAACGTATACGCAATGACATGACGATCTACACTACGCATTGACAATCCCATAAACAGACAATCTCTAGTAGAGTTTACTTGACCGTTTTAAACCATTATGAGTCTGATGAAAGAAAAACAAAGAGTAGAAACAAATATTTTCATGAGCTTCCCACATTTATCTATTTTTGAATTGCCAAATGGCTTGTCTGCATTTGGGGTGTGTCAACTGACTTCTCAATGATTACATTAATGCTTATCTAAGGCAGCCACAAAAGATAATCATCCATTTGGACAACTGCGTGTTGCAAAAGTGGAATGCAGTGAATTCTAGAAGTTTGCCAAGAAATTCACGAGTGGCAAAACGGTAATTTAGCAGATCTACTCCCGTTTGTCACTCCTTTGTTGTTCATACTTGACCGTTGAAGCATGAAAAACAAACTTTTATTTAAATTGGGAATAAATTATAAACATAAAAATGAACAAAGAACCTTTCCTTTTATTATAGCTGAAGCATCACTAACTTTTTATTTTATGGCCTTCATTTGAATGTAGGTAAATAATACTGTAACTACTGTATAGAAACAGTTCTACACAGCATAAAAAAGCCTGTTGTTTCATATTGCTTATGTGTGCAGTGTGAAATGGGCTTTACACTTTCAACAACATCAACATGCCAGTGAAACCATGTGTTGCATGAATATACAGTTCACGAAAGACTGTTTAAACAGGCTGATATATTTCTCTTTTCTTTCTTTTCAGAGACATTGCTGCACCCTTTTCTTCCTCACTTATTTTTTTATTTAATTTTTTTTTCTCCCTACACTGGTGCTCCAACCTCAACAGTCAATGTTTGTTGGAGAGGAAAAGTGCAAGTATAGACAGACGGCAATTTCAGAGCAACAATGAGCGCATTAAAACCCAGTGGACTCAAAGCGCCCAGCAAAATTGGTAGACCAGCCAATGCTGGGGTTACGAAGACATCACCTGCTGGTAAGGGGCCGGGCTGTCCCATTTTATCATGTATAATAATACACTATAAATGATATTATTGTCAACTTTCTAATGACTATGTTAGGAATGGAATACTATTGTTTTGCATATGTAATGCTTGCAGATGGAAAAAGAAAGAGTTATGCAATGATAACCGTTTCAAATGGTTATTTTGAAACTAAAAATGAGAAGCATCACACATTTGAATAAAAGTATCTTCATGTAAATCTTATTACTCCAAAGCTGTTTGACATTTCTTGTGGTTATTTCCTGAAAGAGCATTAGAAAATCATCAAGATCAGGAAAAACCACTTGCATTTAGTCTGTCGTCTGGTTTGCTTATAATGTGCACCACCTTAAGGTTCACTTTACTGTAACTTTTTTTCTTCGGTCAAATAAAATTAAGTGTTTCAACGGCTAATTGAGTGAATCTAGGGCCGTGTAAAATCGGTTTAATTTTCTACCTAAATTTCATTTTGCCATTCATTTAATTTTTATGGATTCCATGTTAATGGTTTAATTCCATTTTAATAATCAGTTTAATTCATGAGATGGTAACAGTTTAATAATTTCTTAATTTTTCTTTTTTCAATAAATGACATGTTTAATTATGACATGTAAAATTCTTTTCCATAAATATATCTAGTAGTAAAGCTAATGCAAAGGCTAAAAATCTGTTCGTCCTTTGCTGAAACTTCCTCATCGTCGTGGAGAGCGCAGTTCATGGTTGTGCATATGCTTTGGAAAGAAGGAGAAAGCGGCACGGCCGAGCCTTCCCGATATGTGAACCGCCCCTTATGAGAACTGTGAATTTGGACACGGTTACACGGTTATCAACCTACTGTAGAGTAGGGAAATGTACGATTTCGGATGCAGCCTGTGTGTAAATGACAATAGTTATTTATCAAATGAATACCTATTTGATAGGGGTGTGACGAGACCCCTATCCCAGGAGACGAGACGAGACACGAGATTGGGTTCACGAGACGAGATTTTTATAGTATTTTTAAGAAATCCTCAATAATGAAACGTATGAAGGGAAAATAGTCTTTTATTCAACTGAAAATCATAAAATGCAAAAATGTTGGTGCATTCTGAAATCAACTTGTACTGCATGTCATTTTACTTCTATTTTAATTAAGGATGCACCGAATGTTCGGCAACCGAAATTATTTGGCCGAAAATAGCCAAAAAAGCACTTTCGGTATTCGGCCGAATAAGTAAAAAGGCCGAATAAATTTTGCCGAACAATGACGTTTTTAATGATGTTTTAACGTTCACATATCGCGTCTTTTCCGCGCGCATATTCTTTATATCCTATGTGGGCGCGCGGTAACCGCGCGCAAAACGGAAGGGACGCGCATGCGGTGCGGCGCGCTTGTTTTTTCCGGGCGCGCCTGTGCCGCGGCGAGATGAAAACATCTCAACTTTTCAGCATGCCGCGAGCGCACCGCAGGTCATGTGACAAGAACCAACCGATCAGCTTCGACCTTTCCGTAACAAAACATGGAAATCTCAGCCGAACAGCTGATCATAGCTGTACAGGGGGGTTGTTATATCTCATTTACATAAATATATCTAGTAGTAAAGCTAAAGCAAGGGCTAAAAATCAATTTATCCCTTGCTGAAACTTTCTCATCGTCAGAAACCACAGTTCATGGTTGCATAGCAACGACAGACGCCACAGAAGCGCGAGCTCCCGAACGCTTGCGAAAGAAGGAGGAAGCGACGCGGCCGCGCTTTACACGCTTTATTAGGCGCGATATGTGAAGTAGGCTTATGTCTAGGACAGTTATTTATTTGTTGTGGGTTCATCCACATTTTTTTGCACTATTCAATGCACATTTGTTGTTGTAGACATACAGAGTTACATTCTTTCAGCAGTCAGTTATAGGCTATTCAAGAAGAACATAGGGTTCAAAGATGGCCAAATAATTTTTTTTTATTTTACTAATTTATTCATTTTAAGTTACATTGTGCTTTGTTTGTATAATATCTGCTGGAATGTTAAAAAAATGTTCAGTGTTAAATATTTTGAAATTATATTTTTGTTATTTGATTTATTTCTCTGAAAAGCAACACAAAATAGTAAAAAGCAAATTTTTACTATTTAATTATTGTAATGGTGAAAAAATTGGCAAAATAAATGGAAAAAATGCGAAACACCGCGTTCGGTATTCGGCCTTCGGCCAAGCATTTCATTATTATTCGGCTTCGGCTTCGGCCAAGAATTTCATTTCGGTGCATCCCTAATTTTAATGAATTATTTGCAGTGAAACAACAAGAAAACACTGCTAAGTGTTTTGCCACAAAATCAACCAATTGTTTTCTGCCCTGTATAATTTCACATGAGAAATCTCACTGAACTTCTTTCTACAGATTGAACGTAAATTAAACAGTATAAATATGGATCTCGTCACACCCCTTCTATTTGATAAATCAATTTGTATACCATGCACACAGTGTACTTGCTGTAGAAGTAGTAAGGGCAGTATGATAGTTTGGAATTTTGAACAAAGCCTGTTTATTTTCTTCCTTTGGAACAGGTGCTTCTAAAACAACTCAAAGCGACAAATCCTCCGCCGAAGCCCAAGATGCAGGAGAGCAGTTCAAGATCGGGGATCGTGTCTGGGTTAATGGCAACAAGCCGGGGGTCGTTCAGTTTTTAGGAGAGACCCAGTTTGCTCCGGGCCAATGGGCTGGGATTGTGCTTGATGAGCCAATTGGGAAAAATGATGGTTCGGTGTCTGGTGTGCGCTATTTTCAGTGTGAAGCATTAAAGGGAATTTTTACACGTCCTTCCAAGCTTTCACGCACTGAAGGTGAGGCAGATGACACAACAACGGCTCCCCCGTCTCGTGCCGCGTCACCTACCCCCTCCAATGCTTCCGTATCCGCTTCAACCAAGAAACCAGCCACACCCACTAAAACAGCCGCACCTGCCTCAGATCTGGTGCGGTCGAAAAGTGAATCGGTGTCCAATCTGTCAGAGTCTGGTTCTGTCAAGAAAGGAGAACGGGAGCTGAAGATCAATGATCGAGTGCTGGTGAGTGCGAGTTAGGATAATTCAAAGGTTCTCAAGATGGTCAGTCAATGCATTATTGGCTTCTCTCCATAATAATGACTGTAAATCGTGCTGTATTCTTTGAATTGCTTGTATTTGGAATGAGTTTTCAGAACTTGGCATGTCCTACAATCTTGATTTAATAAAAAATTTCCATAAACGCTGTTTATGTGTATTGGAATGCATGTTAAAGGATTAGTTCATTTCAGAATGAAAATGTCCTGATAATTTAGATGTTTAGTCTTTCTTTCTTCAGTTGAAAAGAAATGAAGGTTTTTGAGGAAAACATTCCAGGATTTTTCTCCATATAGTGGACTTCACTGGGGTTCAACACCCATTGTATGGTCCAAATGTCAGTTTCAATGCAGCTTCAAAGGGCTCTTCACTATCCCAGACGAGGAATAACGGTGTTATCTAGCGAAATGATCGGTCATTTTCCAAAAAAAATTTAAAATAAAAAATGTATATTTATTTTTAACCACAAATGTTCATCTTGCACTGCTCTGCAATGTGCCATGCATTAAGTAATCACGTTGGAAAGGTCACGTAGGCGGAAATTCTGCGGTAGGGCAAATTTAAAAAAAAAAAATTTTTCCCTTTTTTTTTGCATAGGGTATTTGACTTCGCTTTGTAAACATGTTATGCGTGCTATTTCCAATGTGATTAAATATTTTTTTTAAGAAATATTTTTAAAAATGATATACATAATTATTTATTTATTTATCTTTAGAAAATTACGATCTTTTTGCTAGATAAGACCCTTATTCCTTGTCTGGGATCATGTAGAGCGCTTTGAATCTGCACTGAAACTGCAGTTTGGACCTTCAACCCGTTGAACCCCAGTGAAGTCCACTATATGGAGAAAAATCCCTGGAATGTTTTCCGCAAAATTTCTTTTTGACTGAAGAAGGAAAGACATGAACATCTTGGATGACATGGGGTGAGTAAACTATCAGGAAATTTTATTTCTGAAGTGAACTAATTACTTTATTTTTTCCTTCACATATTTTAGGTTGCTGGCTCGAAAGCGGGTGTAGTGCGTTTCTTAGGTGAAACTGATTTTGCCAAGGGTGAGTGGTGTGGAGTTGAGCTGGATGAGCCCTTGGGGAAGAACGATGGCGCTGTGGCTGGAACCAGGTACTGTGTCCTGTTCTTACATTTAGTAAAGGTACACTATCAAGAAAGAATGTCAGGAGTTTTACATGGATGGATTTGTGTATCATCAGGTATTTCCATTGCCAGCCCAAGTATGGCCTCTTTGCACCAGTGCACAAGGTGACCCGTATAGGCTTTCCCTCCACTACTCCAGCGAAGGCGAAGACCACTGTGAGGAAGCCAGCGACCACACCGGGAGGACTGAAACGCAGCCCTAGTGCTTCCTCCATCAGCTCCATGAGCTCTGTGGCCTCTTCTGCTAGTTGCAAGCCAAGCCGTACAGGACTGGTGAGTTACCTCACATGCATACCATACCTATTTTTGGTTACATATTTTGGCCCTGTTAAGCAGGCTAAAGCTGTGTAGTCTTTGGGATACTAATGGCACCAAAACAGATTTGCAGAATCGTTTCCCAAAATGGGTATTGCCACTTGATTGAGCCAGTTGACAATTCAAGTTGCTCAAATGAATAAAGAATTGAAAATTTTTCAGGAAAACCAACATATGAATGGCTTTTTACCCAAATGAGGCTTGTTATAAATTGCACCAGATATAATAAGCAAATTTACGTTTGTTAACTCTGCTTCCGCGAATGCTAGCATCGAATTTGTACTTTTCTCTGAATTCATGCTTTAAGCCCCAAAAATGTACATGTATCCTTTTTATTTTTTTTCTTTGAAGCTTATCCACCATTCTAATTTTCTGAGAAACTCTTTCTAGGTCTCCTTCAGATCTTTGCCAAATCATGCTCACATGTGCTCTAGACCAAGTTATCGAAATAATTTTGATTAATTACATTGTTTAGCAGATATGGAATATTCGTTAGAGCCATTATGACTAACATTCCTTGATCTTGTGTGCAAAAAATCCAAATTAATTACAGAATAACTTATTTTGTAATGAAGTAAATGCATGTAAATTTAGTGCAGTTTTCATTTAAAAAAAAAAAAAAAAAAAAAAAAACTTTGTCGAACTCCTCTTTGGCCATTCATCTGATCTTCACCAAACTTTGCACAAAGCTATTCTAGACCATTTTTTTTATTTTGATACATGCCAGTGTTGTGAAGTAATTAGCTAATTAAACGGTGCTAAATAAATGCACTGTCATTGTGCATTTTAACAAATGGACCTATATCTGCCAAACGCAAAGTCCAAACTTAATGAAACTTGATCCAAAGACAGCTGAATGTTCTGAGGACACATGCCAAGTTGTCAAATTCTGCCTATAGGGCACACTTAAACAGAAAAATGCTTTTAACTCTCCAGCCATGATCAGTCAAGTTGGAAATGGGTGCTAAGATATTCTTCAAATATCATAACCATTTCAGCAGCTCATAACATCAAATCTGGGGTTGCATTTCCCAAAAGCGTCGTTTGCCAACTATGGTCACAACAAGTTCCATCAAACTCCATTGGTAATGACAGAATGGCTGACCGTTGCCAAATTTAGCAAATACTTAAGTGGCCAAAAATAAGCTGTGAATTAATTTTGGTGAGAATCGGCCACAAGTTGGTGCTGTGATAAGCAAATATAATGTTTTTGCTATTCAAGCTGCAATATTATAGCAAAAAGTTTTACTATAATATATCCATAAAAACAGTAGGTCGGTGTTATATATTTTGTTCAGTTGAGTACTTGCAATATCCCAAATGTTTACAACTATTTGTGAATCGTGACAAAATCACAACCAAGGATCCGGGACGTGAAGGAGTCACCTGTAAATGGCGCCGTATCCACGTTACTCTCAGTTTCCGGTTTTATTTTGTAGAAACCATGAAAACGCCAAAGATGCTTTAAAATATATTACATGTGGGAACACAGACGAGAACATCTGTTTTGATACATTTATAGACAGAAAACTAATTATTGTAATATATAGCTCAACACGTTTAGTCTTATTGTTTAAATCTAATTTTCTTGATATTTTTGCGAGCAACACGCCTCAGAGAAAAACACTCTTTTGTCAAGTAGCTAACATAATCAGATGCAGCTTTATTTTTAGTAACAGTAATAGAGAATTTTCTCCATCATACAATGTTTTAAAATTAATTGCATGCCATTTATCAACACAAGCCATCCAGCATTTAATATGATATTCTTATATCGATCTAACGTTTGCTTACTACAGCGTACAACAAGTGTCTCACAGCAGCCGGCGAGCGAACGCTCAGAGTAACGCTATAACATCATTTAACACAATCAAATGTCTCTAATATGATAAACAGAGCTGCGTTTCCTCAAACTCAACTGGAAATGTGGAAGTGGCGCCGGTGACTGTCATAATAAAAGTCCCGCTGCTCTCGAGGCGTGTGTCGTTCGTCTCTCATTATCAGTCGCTCCAGCGTCTCGTTCAGCTCCACAACACTCGCTCCTGCTCTCCTTCATACTACAGTAACGTTAATGATCACATCCATGAACATGATTTCTACCCGATTCTTTTCCACCGGCTGTGAGGTCCCAAGATTCCTCGCTCAAACTTTACGCCTTTGTTTTGAATAGGCGACCTCTAGTGGACGAAAAACTACATAGTGCACCTTTAACTCTTGAACAATAGTGGCTAAAATCAAAATTTGTCTTTCAATGCTCAAAATCAATATGCCAAATCCATTCACACTTCACTCTGTAAAACGCAGGATATTAGACAATATAATAAATAAAGATGACTACATCAGCGTCAGCACAGGTCAACACGCCTTTGTCTCATTGAGCGCCCACTGGCGTATGTTAGTGAAGGGAGAGATACTACTACGCGATCACTTAAGGTGATGGATACACGGGGCAACTTTTTGAGCAATGTTGCCGAGCGGTGTTGCTTGGGCACTTTCCCATTAAAAATGGGCAACAAATTTTGATCTAAAGTATCCAGATAGAAATGTGTTGCCCATTCTCAATGGGACAGTCCCTAAGCAACATTGCCTGGCAACATTGCTCAAAAAGTTGCCCTGTGTATCATCAACTTTAGAATTAAAACGTTTTCCAAATGTTTTACGCATCTTAGTTGTGGAAGAACATCGTAAGTGCACACCTTCCTAGCATTCCAACACTTGTGAAGTGGCTGTTTATTTTCAACAAAGTGCCTCATTGTGTCAGTATAGGGTGTAATTGCTTGTCACAATTGGATACAAACTTTGCAAACACTCTTTTAGTGAAAGATGGACTCAACTGTGAAACTTTAGCAAAGGTAAACTTTCAGTAATCATGTCTGAACAATGGAAATGATTTTACCACATTACTGAGAACATATTGTTAGAGTGAATGCAGGCAGTACTGTATCTGAAGCAGTTAACCTTCAATGGATTTCTCTCTGAAGTTGACGGAGACGTCCACAAGGTATGCGAGGAAGATCTCTGGCACTACGGCACTTCAGGAGGCCCTGAAGGAGAAACAGCAACACATTGAGCAACTCCTGGCAGAGCGTGACCTGGAGAGAGCTGAGGTTGCCAAGGCAACCAGCCATGTGGGCGAAGTGGAGCAGGAGCTTACATTGCTAAGAGAAGGCCAGGAGCAGGTTAGACCCAGTTATTTCTTCTTATTTATTTATTATGAAGTAAGGGATAATTGATGATGGGCCATTGAATTATGGAAAAATAATCCACACCTGAGGTGGTAATGCAGCCACAATGCAGAGCAGGTATATCTCAGTTTTTTTTCGTGCTTAAAACGCTCTAATAGAAGAGCTTTTTTTAATATGCATTCCATCTCAGGCCTTCATTGCGATTTCCAAAACATATTTATTGAATTAGTCACACTTTTTTTTTTTTTTTTTCCCCCGCTGTGGTAACCTGCAAGGTGTAATACCTTTTTGACTAATAAAATTAGTCAAACGAGCTCTTAGAGCTCAGTCTTAATGCAGTGGATGCTTTTTTGTAATTGAGTTCTACGGTACACTCTGGTAAATCTGTGCACAGTCGGAATAAAAAGACCAAGTAACGCTAATTTTACATATAGACAGCGAGTATGACATGAAAATGACATTGAGGCAAACTGCATGCAGTCCAACATACTTTGAAATCAACCTAGAAACGATTGTGGACGTCCAGTGACTGTAAAACTCTTCTCTCTGCATGCAATTCACACCATTTGGATCCTTCGCACAGACGGACCATCATGCACAGAGTACTCGTTTTTATGCAGGCTTTAATGCACAATTCAGAAGATCTAATTGGATTCGCCAAATTTTCTGCAATTTGTGAAATTAAATGGTTATGATGTTTAAGTTATATAAATGGGTATTTTCTGAATGCTGATGGCTTATGGAAAAAAAAAAAAAAACTATTTTAGCCTTTGGCTTTCTGTTATTAGACAAAACTGTTCTAAACTAATGAAAAGAGAAGAATAGGAACTATGTATCTCCGCTCAGGCGCTGGGTTCTAATAAAAGTCTCACTTCCCTTTGTTACTTCCACTTTAGACTTTTTTGATGTTGTGGTTGTAAAATATATATATATATATAATAAAATGGCAAACAGTTTCATGGCCAACAACAAAAAGTCTGTGATGCATTTTTTTTAGTTGCACAATAAAGTTCTATTTATTTAGTCATAATGGAGTTGTTTTGTACTGTTCATGTAGTATGTGTTGGAGGTTGATGCCAAAATGGACCAGCTGCGAGCGCTTGTGGAGGCTGCAGACAGAGAGAAGGTGGAGCTGCTCAACCAGCTGGAGGAGGAGAAGAGGTGTAGTATTAATGAATCACTAATGAAGATCTAATCATGATAGCAATTACAATTTTGTGGCTCCTCATGACTTTTATACATGTTTGCATGTACACTAGCGCTCAAAAGTTTGGGATTTTTAATGTTTTTAAAAAGAAGGTATTTTTGCCGACCAAGGCTGCATTTATTTAATTAAAAATGCAGTAAAAACAGTAATATTGTGAAATATTATTACTATTTAAAATGACTGTTTTCTATTTGAATATATTTTACAAAGTAATTTATTCCTGTGATGGCAAAGCTGAATTTTCAGCATCATTACTCCAGTCTTCAGTGTCACATGACCCTTCAGAAATCATTCTAACATGCCGATTTGCTGCTCAAAAAACATTTCTTATTAATGTCAATGTTGAAAACAGTTGTGTACTTTATTTTAAGGATTCCTTGATGAATAGAAAGTTCAAAAGAACAGCATTTATCTTAAATACAAAGCTTTTGTAACATTATACTCTACCGTTCAAAAGTTTTGGGTCAGTGAGAATTTTTATTTTTGTTTTTTTGAAAAGAAATCAATACTTTTATTCAGCAAGGATTCATTAAATCGATCAAAAGTGACAGTAAAGACATTTATAATGTTACAAAAGATTATATTTTAAATAAATGCTGTTCTTTTGAACTTTCTATGCATCAAAGAATCTTGAAAAAAAAAAAATTTGAACAGCTGTGCATAGTAAATGTTTCTTGAGCACTAAATCGGCATGTTAGAATGATTTCTGAAGGGTCATGTGACACTGAAGATTGGAGTAATGATGCTAGAAATTCAGCTTTGATCACAGAAATAAATTACATTTTTAAATATATTCAAATAGAAAATGGTCATTTTAAATTGTAATAATATTTCACAATATTACTGTTGTTACTGTATTCTTAATTAATTAAATGCAGCCTTGGTGAACAGACGAAACGTCTTTTAAAAGCATTAAAAATCTTACTGATCCCACACTTTTGAAAAGTGGTGTAGATGAATTCACCATCTCTGGTCACTTTGTAAACTAACATTTTTGCTATGACAATACAAGAAGTGATTTTAGGGGTTTTACCGACATGTGGTCACTTTTACTTCGGTTATGGCTTATATATGCAGTCTTTATTATTGACCCTGATTTCTATTTACTTTATTTTTTCTTGCCCTGCAATGAAAAGGGTAAAAGCATGAAATGGAAATACAAGCTGAAATTGATAAAGAATTATTGTCCCAAACAGGAAGGTGGAGGACCTGCAATTTCGGGTGGAGGAAGCTTGCATTACCAAAGGAGATTTGGAGGTATTTTTAAGATTTTTGATTTTTTGTTCTAAGTATCACAGATGCTTCTTGGCTGAATTCAGAGAACACAAACTTCAAAGCTGCAGGTTTGAGTGCTGTGGGAAAGCAGATGGTATAATGTTTGTTATGTATATATTATTGATTTAAAAACAGAAGGCCTGGAGTTTAACATCTTGTTCAAAGCAATTTTGCGTGTTCGAAAGTCTAGTGTGATGGACTAACTAGAAGTCAGGCGACTCCCAACCGCCCCTTATTTCTTCTTGTCACATGATTCTTGATTCGGTGCTCAAGAAGAAATATTTCTTATTATTAACAATGCTGAAAACAATTGTGCTGCTTATTATTTTTGTGGAAACCATTATATAATACCATTCAAAACAGTGAAGTGACAGTAGAGACATTTATAATGTTACAAAAGATTTCAAATAAGCTGAACTTTCTATTCATAAAAGAATCCGGGAAAAAAAAATCCATCACTGTTTCCACAAAAGATATCAAAGTCTTTTCAACATTGATAATAATGTGATCCATTATTAATAATTGTGCCGAATATCAGCATATTAGAATGATTTCTGGAGGATCATGTGACCTTGATGACTGGAGTAATGATGCTGAAAATTCAGCTTTGCATCACAGGAATATATATTCAAATAGGAAAAAAGTTATTTTAAATTGTTAAAGTATTTTACACAGTAATTTTGATTACTGCATTTTTGATCTAAAATAAATGCAGCTTTGATGACTTTCAAACCATGAAAAGATGTAGTAGTAGTAGTGTGTATGTCATGTGATAATGTGCTCAGCCCACTACACCACAGGTCTGACAGTAGCTGCTTAGTTTTGATTAATCAAGATTTGGTTTTTTAACCACATAAAAGTGAGTCCAGATTTACCCTAATGAATTTGCCCAGAGTGTTGTGATGATAAAGTGCTTTGTCCCACGTTAACTTACTGTAAGTCATACAGTTATGCGCCACATTGCAATGTTTCAAACGCTGTCCAAATTCTACAATTTGTTGGTTTTAGTCATATCGAGTTTACCTGCTAAAATTTAGGTGTACTATTCTTACTAATGGTTCACTAAATTGATGCTTCTTAAATTGTTCTGATTGACCACTGAAATATAACCAAGCACTCACCTTATCTGCAGTTTTGTCCTGTGTGGTTCATTCAGAAGTTTTAAAATGTCTTGTGGATGATACCCAACATACTAAATGAAGTGAATAGCTAAACCATCGAAATGGCAAAAAAGAAAATGTCTTCGTTTATATTATCTTGTCCTGTTTGGGAATAAGGTACTTTTGTTTCCAGCCTTCATTATCATTCATTTGAGTTGTTTTCATGTCCTGACCTACTTATTCAAAAACAGCTATTTTCATCCTTTAAAATTTAAGAAACCTTTAGCCAATGATTTTAAGTTATGAAACATGCAAATCAGACAATAACTTTTAGTGCAGATGCACTCAATTTCTTCACTCTGAATCGGTTCTTGAGTCCCTTAAAATCAAGTGTGGCATTCTGTAGAGATTGTAGGAGGCAAGAAATTGTTTTTATTTATTTATTTTATTTTTTTTTTTACATCAAAGCCAGCTGCTCTCAATATTTCTGGCCTCTGCTCACTCAAATTTAAGGATATTCTTTCTAAACGTACATTAAGTGCATTCAAAAAGTATTCATGCCCCTTCATTTTTTTTTTTTCACTCAGCTCAGGTGTATCGCATTTATGCATTTGGCTGTTTTTATTAATTTATTACATTTTATCAGTTCTTGTTGTGGGCATCGAACCTATCACCTTGGCGTTGCTAGCGTCATGCTCTACTGTTTGAGTTACAGGAAAGCCAAAGGCTGTGTCAGAAACCACCTTTAAATAAGGCACTATTTGAGGGGACAGCCATTTGTAGGGGTGTCTGAAACCGTAGTGGACATTATCGAGTGCACTCCATCAATCCCATAATGCACTGCAATAACGAGGGTACAACCGATGTAGGCTCAATAGCTAGGGAATACCCATAAAGCATTGAGAGAGTCCTTCGCCAAATGAACTCCCGTGTCTGACCTGAAGATGGCGCCCGCAGCTGAATCTTCCATCCATCTATTTTCCAAACCGCTGATCCAGCGTAATATACAGGTATAAATTCCTTTTTATACATGCTCGTTTCTATGACCCTTTAAGATAAATCGTTTCATTACTACTGGAGCTGCCATTTTTAGAATTATTATTATCAGGGCTCGGTGGTTTTCCAAAGTTGCTAGAAGAGGTTTTCACGGGTCCACTTGGATCCGTAAACTCGAGGTCCGGGTTCGGGTCCCAAACTTCAACGAGTGCCTCAGACACGGGTCCGGTTCGGTATCCTCGGGTCTCAGGTAATTTAAAATAAATGTGCTTTTTCCGAATGGACCCGAGAAGACACTAATTTATTTTTTCAATGTTTTTTTAAAGTAGATTATGATAAATACTTTGTTACATATACCTGCAACATTTCAGCTATAACTTTTATTCTAAATGTTGGCTAGATTATGTTCTGCTCCTGTCACCTAGTGATGTATGTTTATGCTGAAGTGTGGTTTTCTTTTCAAAACATCTATCGCGTCATGATGTGTATTTAGTTGTTTTGCACTTCGAAAGTTCTGTTAAGGGGACATAGTGAGCATCGATGCTCCCTGGTTTTCACTGTGCATTGTGGGACTTTTTAGGGAGCGAACATTTCAGTGCACAAGGAGCTTGAGATTGAGACCGTTCCTTGTAGTGACAGATCAGGCACACAATTATTTGTAATATTGAACAACTAATTTGTTCACAGTACCCCTCGCTCAACAAGCAAACTGTGTAGAGTTTCTGTAAACCACCCCCAAAACTGCAAATGGACAAATGCAAAAAAGACAAATCATCAAGATAAGATGGTTGTACAACTTAAAGGAATTTAGATAGATTTTCTCTAACAAGGAAACCCTTTCCAATTCTCTATATTCTATATATAAAATCACTTGATGTATAAACATGTATCCAATTTTCCTTTCTCATGATTTTCCTTTTACGTTTGTTTTACGTCAGTTCAAACTCATTTGAAGGAGTTATTCAGAAATCAACACTAGTTAACCTAGATCACATGTATAGCATGTTGGGTATCTATTTACTGCAATTTTAATTTGCATAAACTTTTTTTCTAACTCTGCTACATATTAGTATTATAAGAATCTTAAAAGTTTCTTCTCTTAACATCCAATCCAATTTCATATGCAAAACACCCTGCTAGAAGACAATGGATCGTAAAGTTCCCCTCCGAAAATACGACTCCTTACTGGCTCACTGATCTCTTGAGGGTGTGACATCCTCACATGTGATCACCGATCACAAGGGGGGGGGATTCTGGAAAATTCTGATGTGAAGATGATGCTGAGCTAGGAGTCTTCTAAGAACCCCTAAGTTTGTGCCAGGCTGCGGCCTTGTCTTTTCATTCACCAAAGTTCCTCAAACTGGTTCTCTCTCAACAAGACAATTTCAGCAAAGATCAGCTGAAGCCTCAACAAATTGCATCAGAATCAAATGAGCGAGACATGCAAGTATCAAGCTTAGTCTCATTTGATACATTATGTATCCCCCTACCCCTTTGAAAGAAGGGTGTGTTAGAACTAAAAAACTGATGGTTTGCTCAAGGCTGTTGATCTGCTGAATTTGCGATAACTTTTGCTTTCCTGTATTCTGCTTCATCTGCCTTTTCCATTGCTAAACTGTGTGCATGAATCTGAATGTATGTTAGATTAGTCTATAGTTCAGTCTAGTTAATAAAGTCATCTTCTTGTCACACATAAA
This sequence comes from Opsariichthys bidens, assembly GCA_037194245.1. Lineage (NCBI taxonomy): Eukaryota > Metazoa > Chordata > Actinopteri > Cypriniformes > Xenocyprididae > Opsariichthys > Opsariichthys bidens. The sequence goes on along the minus strand of CM074310.1, from coordinate 6,857,016 downwards.
GTGGTTTGTAGTTCATGCTCATATACTGGAGTCCCTGATCATGTAGATTTTGGCCACATGCTTCGAGTAGTACAGTAACAGTTATTTCCCATACCCCATAAATAAACATTTCTTTAATAAACAATTAACGAACTAGACGAACAGGTTTGTTGATTGTGCTAATAATTCTGCTAATGCATCAAGTTAATTCCTACAGCTGATCTAAATTTTTTATAATTAATTACAATTTAAAATGATTTGGTAACACTTTACAATGAGGTTCATTAGTTAATATATTAACTAACATGAACTAACCATGAGCAATACATTTGTTACTATATTTACTAATCTTCTTTAATGTTAGTTAATAAAAATACAGTTGTTCATGTTAGTTCACTGTGCATTAACTACTTTTAATAATGTATTAGTAAATGTTGAAATTAACATTTAACAAAGATTAATAAATGCTGTAGAAGTGCATTTCATCATTAGTTTAACTAATGCGGTTAACTAATAAATCTTATTGTAAAGTGTTACCAATGATTTTTAAAATTCTTGAAATGCAAGCATGATCAAACAAAAGTTACGAGCTTAAACCACTGTCAACCTCAAAGTGTGCATTTCATAATTCCAGTCAGAATAGGACGCGACATGCAATACGCATTTAGGTCACTAGTTGCTGGTTTGTTTAAACGCAGATAAAGCAATATTTTGAATTGACTCTAATTAAAAGAGTCTTAATGAATTTTTAGCTCAGATCAGCGGCGTGTATAAGCTGTACCAGAATGAGATATTCTGCTTTGGGTGATGATATCCTAATTGCAGAATTCTTTAACTTTAACCTCTTTAACAAAGAGTTCTCAGTAATATAGAAGGTAGATTTTAGCGATGCTCCACTTTCTACATCATAAAGGCCTTATAAATTATAGTTATATAATAATTATATATATATACATATATATTTATATAATTAAAACTATCAATGCCATTCATCTAAATTGATTGCTTAATTACAAGCATATCTGTCTGGTGATATTGATTTGTTTCTCTTGTCAAGCAGAATTAAATTTGCAAAACTATGCTTAATTATTTGTGTGTAAACATGCAGACTTTTTTTTTTATATGTATACGGTTTGAATTGGCCCAGCAAGTTCTAACTCCAGACAGCACATGCATCACATGCCAAATTGTAAACAAACCACCTTAGCTGGCTAGGCTAACACGCCTAGTGTCCTTTTGCTTAAGCTAAGCTACTTAGCCGTCCTAAGGCCTAAGCCAAACTATTAGCATTTCCAATTAGCATTGTATACTTGAAACTTTAAATGCAGCTTGGGTGTATGCAGTGTGAAGTGATTCACCATCTCCTCTCAACCTTCTCCCTGGTTTCTGATTTTCATTTTCCCTTTCCTTATATTTAATTCTTCTCAGCTAATTTTCACTTCAACTTTTTTAGGTGCATTCCTTCCTGAATGTTAGGTACTCGGTTAATTATACATTTAATTAAATTATGCTGTGTAAAGGTAGAAGAATTTTCGTAGTTGTCTCTAGTATGGTTTCATTGTCTTATTGAACCTCAAAAGGCACACTTTCCTTCTTGATTTTGTTTATTTTCAGCAGTTGCTCCAATTTTATCACCCTTTTACAGAGGTAATGTAGATTGCTGAGGCATAGCTATAATTTTAAGCACCACTATTAAACACAATCTGAATAGAAAAGCTCTCCTCTTTCCGCTTTCTCTTCATTTCTTCAGAGACTGAGCCTGTGTTGAACCATCAGTAAGTTCTGAGTTTTAATTTGACAATAAGAACACTCTTAAGTCAATAATTAAACCTCCGCTTTTGCCCTTTTCATCAAATCTACTAAAATCCACACAAATCTGAGCATCTATACATCTAGCTATCCCACTACACCTTTAGCTCTAATGTCTGTTTGGTCTTGCATTAGTCTCTTGCCCTTTACTCTCGCCACAAGTGTGCCAGAATGTCACAGGTGCGCAACCTAATTGTCCAGACAGGAGACTTGGAGGCCTGGAAAAGCATTGTGAGGAACATCTTTATATCCAGGGCTGCTGACGAACTACAACACCAGAGCCAAAAGCAACTGGACAACGAGCGAAGAGGAATAATGACACACGACCCAAGCGAGGGTCGCAACCACATAGACTTGACCAAGGTTATCATCTCTCTAGCCCACAACCTCATGGATCTTAAACAGGAGGTGAACAACCTCATGCAACAGATAACGGAGTCCCGCGAGGGGCTGAAAAGCGCTCAAAGCCAAATAGACCAGCTAGAGATCAAGGCTCAGGCCAGACACATGGACCCTGGCACAATGGAGTCTCAGGAGGAAATGAAAATGCTTCAAAAGACTCTGACAGTTACTGAACAACGAGAGCAGCTGGAAAAAGTACTTTTTCACAAAGAGTCACTGTTAAAAACAGCAAATCATGAGCTCTTGGACAAAGACGCCAGAATCAGAGCCTGTGAAAGTCACCTGAAAACATCCAGAGCTAGAATTGAAGCTCTTATGCAGTAGCTGGACAACACTGAAGATGAACCTGACATGGTCTAAAGAGAACTGAGACACTCTTAACTGGTGTAAAACGAACCACAGCAAGAGAGACATCTCTGTCCCCCACATGCAATCAGTAGAGCAACCTCCCCAAATCCTGATACAAAGGTGAGGGGACTTTGGGTCCCCTCTGCATAACACCTCGGCATCCAGTTTCCTGAAAGCTTCTGCAACCACCAGAGAAAAAGGATTAATTCAGAGGAACCCTGAAACGGCACATGGGGTGTCCCTCAAAGACCTCAACAGATTGGCTAGACATGTTAACTACATTGCACCAACTTCTGGGGAGACCAGGAGGTCCACAACCATACCTTTTGACTTTCCTTCTGCAACTGATGAACAGTGCGACCAATTTGTATAACCTCCAACTAGAAGGTGCCAAGTTTTGACACTGACAGTGTCAAATCAGATTATCAGCAGCTGAAACAAACTCTAATAAAAGAATTCTCTGACCCGGAGCTTGAATTTGGACTGATCATTGCCCTGGACACCAAACAGGGTCATCATGAATCTCCTGAAGCTTTCTGTAACTGACTCAGACAAGCCTACTTTGGCGCTCACAATGAACCTGAGATGGAGGAAGATGCGAGCTTCAAGATCCTTTTCCTCCCAAATCTACATCCCATTGTGAGTCACCATTTAGGCATCATGGCCTACCCCTGCACAGTGCCTATCCAACATCTGTGTGACATCATGCAGATGGCCTTTAACAAACACAAAGTCTCCCCAAAAAGGTATCCCAAAGTGTCAGAGGTTCTGAGTAACATCCAAAATTCCCAGCTGACACCAGAAGGCACATAGCGTTGCTACAAGAGCTTCCAGTCAGCAGAGGATGCAACTGTCACCATGGTACAGCTCAAGATGACAAGTGACATTGTCTCGACGCCTGCTGCATCAACAGCTGCTACACAGCCAGGACACCTGCATATTCCGACAGCCTACACCCTAATCTGAGCATCCATCACGTCACAACTACAACTGTGGAAGGCATGAATGACTTGAGAGCCTACCAGATGTGTGCCAGATGCGTGTCAAATGTTCATACCTTTGCCATCGTTTGTTGTTGTCTACAGGTCAGACAACATTGTGCGAAGGGGGGGGGGGTGTAGTTAATGAGACACATCAGACATGTAGTTGTTTGTTTGTAAACCACCCCCAAAACTGTAAATGGAGAACGTCTACACACATCTCTTGATTTTCCCTTTACATTATTTTGCATATGTATCAATTCAAACTTTGAAGGAATTATTCAGAATTGCACACTGTAGTTAAGTATCACATGTACAGCATGTTCATATGCTATGAACTGCTATTTCAATTTCCTTCGTTTATTTACATTACATACACAACTGTTACATGATAGTTCTATTAGAATATTAAAAGTTTCTTCTCAACACCCAATCCAATTTTATATGCAAAACACCCTGCTTGAAGACAAAAGATCTTAAAGTTCCTCTCCGAAAATATGACTCCTTATTGGCTCTCTGACCTCTTGCGACTGTGGCATCCTCACACTTCAAAAGATCATCGATCACAAGATCATGGGGATTCTGATGTGAAGATGATGCTGAGCTAGAAGTCTTCTAAGAACCCCTAAGTTCGTGCCAGGCTCCGGCCTCGTCTTTCCATTCATCAAAGGTCCTCAAACTGGTTCTCTCTCATCAAGACGACTTCAGCAAAGATCATCTGGAGCCTCAACACATTGTATCGAAACACTTTTATTAAATTTTTATTCAGACATGCAAGTATCGAACTTAGTGTTATTATCTGATATTAAGTATCCCCTACCCCTTTGAAAGAAGGGTGTGTTCAAACGAAGAAGCCGAGGTTTGCTCAAGGCTGTTGATCTGCAGAATTTGTGATAACTTTTGCTTTCCTGTATTCTGCTTCCGTGTCTTCCCATTGCTAAACTGTATGCATGAATGTGTATGTATGTTAGATTAGTCTAGTGTTTAGTCTATTTAATAAAGTCTTATCCATGTCGCATATAAAGTTGTTTGTGGTTCATGCTCATATACTGGAGTATACGAATCATGCCGATTTTGGTTACATTCTCTGAGTAGTACTGTACAGTAAGAAAGTTATTTCTCATACCCCGGAAATGAAGATTTCTTAGAATTAATACACGACTGACACTGAGTGTTCACTAGACGAACGGGTTTGATTGTGGTACTGATTCTGCTACATGAAGTTAATTCGTACAGTCGATCTAAATATTTATAATTATAATTAGTTCTTAATCATTTATATTTCCCTTTGAGCTAATTTGCTACTCCCTGGATTGTTGTGGCACATCTCAGGAAGACCATTAAAAGAACCTGATGGTCACTCTGAGCTTTGGAGATCATTCTTGGAAATGGGAAGTTGCAAACTCTCCACTGATCTGGGCTTTATGGTAGAGGCGCCAGATGGAGCCCGTCTTCAGTGCAAGACACAAAAAAGCCTGTTGGGAATTTGCAAAAGAAAAAAAAGGTAGCACTTTATTTTACAGTCCTGTTCCCCATGTACATACTGTACTTATTGTAGTAATTGCTATAACTGGGTAATAACTAGGTACTAACCTTGAACCTACCCCTAAACCTAACCTGAACTCGCCTTCTATTACCCAGAACTTTCTTAGGCAAGTTCACTGTAAGTACATGCAAGGGTACATGCTGTAAAATAAAGTGTAGCCAATTCCAAGATTCTCTGATCTGATGAACCTAGTTCTAAACAAGTTCTAAACTTCACGCATGGAGCAAACCATGCTTTGCTTTGTGATTAAGGTGAATGGAGTGTAGATTAATGTGAAAAAAAAGAAAGCATTTTAGCGTAAGGCTGCAGTGTTAAAAAATTAAGGGGTCTGAATACTTTGAATACCTTCTGAATATTGCATTTGTAGCAATACTAACAATGTATGTAAAATTGTTTCACTGTTCTAGAATATCAAAGGCCAGTTGTTTATAGAAGAGAATTTTCATTGAAAATGTTTTCAATTTTTTTTTGTTTTCAAACCTAAACAATATACATGGTGTTAATTTTTTATTACTAAATAGTCTTTTAATTGTTCTTTTAATTCTTCTTTTTAATTATTATTTTAATTCTATTAATTGAAGCATTTGTAGGGAAGAAATTATGAATTAATCTGTAAGATACTCTAACAAGTCACTAACCTACGTGAAGATCTCATTGTTTTTTTTTGTGTTTTTTTTTCTGTTTTTTTTTTTTTAAACCAGTATAATTATTTCATTTGATTTAGTGCTTCGTTATTACTGGAATTAAGTTCAGATATCACCAACACCCCCCCCCCCCCCCACACCCCATTGTTCCTCTGCTTTTTGTTGTGGTCAAAGTACCTTTTTTGTTACCCTCAATCACTGTAATGCTGCATGGCGTTCATTGTCTGGTGTTTTTATTCATTTGGCAATCATCAGCATGTTCATAAGCATTGACCAGTGCTTTGCATTTACAAAGTTTCCTCACACTTTCCCCAGCTGTGGCATTGATCTGACTTGCATTCTTCACAACATCGTACTTCTCTTTTTCTGCGTTACGTTTCCACAACTTTACTCCTCATCCCTCGTCTTTCTGCATCAGGCTGGCATGTGATGGTGGCACTGGTTGTGTTTCTTCCTCTCCCCTTTCTGTACTAACAGACGCAGACGAAGCTGGAGCATGCCCTTCTAAAGGAGCTTGAACAGAGTCTTCTATTTGAAAAGACCAAAGCTGACAAACTTCAGAGGGAGTTAGAAGACTCTAGGGTAATGGAGCTTCACCTGGGCTACGGGTCACGGATCACTGAAGATATGTCACAGGAGCTACAGTGCTCACTCATAGAGATATTTAGGCCTAATTTTTAGATGAATGGATTTGAATTGCATATAAAATTTCCATCTATTTAGATTGCACAGTTTGAACATAAACTAATGCACTTAACGTGACGCATATTTGTCAGTTATACATAAATGAAAATGATAAAAAAACAAAAACATGTAATAGTACTGTTAAACTGAATGTGTTTTAGAATACACATGAACCAGATTCATATATTTATCATCAATTTCTTTCAATCGCATACATTTTGTATTGCTTATTCCTCAGCTAGCCAAATTTGAACCATGTTCAAGCATTTTAACTGAATACATTTTTCACAATGAACAGATTTATGCTGATCAATTTGAATAAATAAATACATTTCATAAAATTTGTTTACATAAAATTAAATCGATGCAAATAGGAATATTTTGTGTATGACTGTCAAATATTCATCACAATACGTTTATTAGTTTAATAATGTAATCCATTTGGATGGGAATTGTATGTGCAATTCAAATACATAAATCTTAAATTTAGGCCTAAATATTTTTCTGAGTGCTCCAGCTAAGTTTTTTTTTTTTTTTTTTTCCCATGTCAGGGTGTCACAGGGATCTTCACTGCATATTCCAATTGATAACTAATTTGCTGAATGATTACTAACACACTAAATATCTCATTGCTGTAATAGCATTATGCTGTCTTAATATAGATAAAGGTGTAGAACACAAATAAAAAAAATTTATCAGGGTTCCCACAAAAACGGAAAAAAAAAAAATCAATCAGGGGATTTTAAAATTGTCCCATGAAAATAAGTAGAACCTTAGAAAGTTTGATGGAGAATAAAGAATTCAGGTTTTTTTTTTTTCCCCTCTGCTCTAAAATATTCATATACTCTAGGGAGTGGTTGTGTAGAGCAGGGGATTGTAGGTCTTCCCAACAATGTCTAAAAAACAAACAAAAAAAAACCCCACAACCATCAAGTGCCAACTGACAAGGTCCTGAAAATCAATTCAAGTGTGGGAGCCCTGTTAGATGATCAATTTTGGGGTTTGTGGATGTTCCCATTCTTATAAAGACATTATCCCCCCCTATTCAATTCCAGATTTCTTGTTTCAATGATTTTTACTTTGTACAGCTTACGGCTTAAGGCCATGACACACCAAGCCTGATGGTAGGCCAAAGTTAGGGCGTCATTGAGTGTCTGTCAGCTCAGTTTTTGTGGTGTGTTTTGCACCGTCAGCTTTTTGGCCAGTTGAGTATGTTTAATCAGCATCTGGCAGTCGATGAAAGATTGCCTCTTCACTTATCGAACCAGTGCTTGAAAAGAAACACAAAAGTGATTCAAGCAAGCAAACAATGAAGTCAACAGGGCATACACAGAAGGCTCTTCTAATCTTATTTGAGCATTCTCATATGGGAATATTGTCAAGCGCCGTTTGTATATCTGTAGTCCTAGTCTCGGTTTCCTTTTTTAAATGATGAATACCGACTATGGCCACCTGCTGGAATAAGCAGTTTTTTCCTTTCATGCAGATGCAAAGTGCATGTCTTTGGGGGTGTGTACAAGGGCAACTTTTTGTTTGGTGTGTCATGGCCTTTAGGTGGCAAATTGAAAAGAACTTAATTTCTATGAAAATCTCTTTAATTATCTACGTCTTTGAAACCAGAAAAGTTGATCATATTCATACCAAGTTCTCAATTATCAACATATAGTTTAATAAAAGACCATTTTTCTTTTAGGTGGCCACAGTCTCTGAAAAGTCTCGTATCTTGGAGTTGGAGCGGGATCTTGCGTTAAGGGATAAGGAGGTAGCTTCTCTTCGCAAGTCATTGGAAGCTGTACCAGGCCAGGATGGGTTTCCTGACTCTATCGTGGCATCACTCCAGGATGAGCTCTGTTCCCTTCGTACACAGCTGGCCACTCAAAGCGACAGTCACCAAGCAGAGCTGTCATCCTTGCGTGAGATGCTTGAATCTCGAGAAAAAGCGCACAGTGAGTCCTTGTCACAGCTCCAGTCAGCCTCAGGTCGCTTGTCGAAGGATAATGAGCAGCTTTTAGGTCAGCTGGCAAAATCTGAGGAGGAGAACTCAAAGATTATTGAGCAGTGGCATGCTAAACTAACATCAGTCGAGGCCTCACACCAGCAAGTCTTGGAGGAGCTCAAAGCCTCCCGTGAGGCTGGCGAAGTCGAGCTACGTAATTCTCTGGAACGGTTAAAATTGACACACAAACTGGAGCTCGAGGAGCTCATTAACAAGCATGCTTCTGAAGCCATAGGGAGGACGAGTGAATCCAAAGAACACGAGGCACAACTCCTGAGAGTCACTGAAGAGAAGGACCAGCTGATAGAAACTCTGCGCACCAATCTGGAGAAGGTGGAAGAGCAGCACCTGGTGGAATTGGAGGACGCCTTGGGAAAACTTCACAATGCTGAGCTCAGGGTAAAAGAGCTAGAGGACACAGGAGCTAAGTTAAGCCAGCAGTTTCATGAGAAGGAGCAAGAAGCTCTGGAGCAAAATTCAGCCCTTCAGACTCTGCAGTTACAGCACAGTCAAGGAAACCAAGAGATGCAAAGGTTATTGACCCAAATAGAGGAGGCAAAAAGTAAAGCCAGATCTCAGGAAGAAAAGGTAGGCCTTCATGTCCATTTGTCCAACTACTACTACAAGATGTATGTAGATCATATATAACAAGGAATCTAAAACTGGCCAGTGGATCCATGAACCTCTAAGTGTTTGTAAAAATTAATACTTTTTTGTTTCATTTATTTTTTGTGTAGGAATTAAAGGTTTCTGGGTAAACATGGTCACGTCCATAATTTAAATGACCCTTCCAAATATTAAAGTTCAACCACTTTTAATAATTATTGGTCTAGGGAGTCTAGAGATTTGTATTACGCTGGTTTGGTTGACATTGATCGAAAAACCTAGGACTATTTTGCAAAAGTATTTTTTTTTAGGTAATCTCAAATATTTAACAATCAATTTGATTGGCAGCAGTGGTTCTTGAGGCAAAGTTGTTCAGAATGAGGAGATAGATACATTTTGTGCATTAGTGAAACCTATAATCCATAATCATTTACACATGTAAATCATGATGGCGACCCTGTTGGCCATTTTCTTTCAAATTCTCTCAGATCTTAGTCAAACAGATACCCCGAACGATCGGCCTCTGTTAAACCTTCCTAATAGCTGGAGGCCAGTTTTTGGATGTTTGAGAAGTCATTCTCTTCTCATGTTCCATTCACGGGGTCAGGTACGAGGTGGAATTTACAACTAACCAGTTTGCTAGATATTATTCTGGGGTGCTTTTCCCCAAAGCGAACTATGGTCACAAGCGCCGGCGTTACCAATAGAGTTCAGTGGGACTTATGACCATACTTGACTAGCGATGCTTTCGGGAAACTCCCTTCTGAATGGCGCCTCCCGCTCTCTATTTTCTCATTCATTCATCTTCCATTCGTCTTCTCTTTATTGCGCTAATGTGTGAATAACTTTTTGATAAAGAATAACCACAATATAAATAATAAAGCAAATTTGTTTGACACATTATACCTTGCCTATAGAAAATAATTGATAGTTACTTTAATTGTCATACAGCCTGAAATCAAAACCCATTCCATTTTCCACTTTTGTGGGTGTTTTTCTTCAGCAAAAATTGGGCAGTTGGTCAGGATTGAAGAGAATATGGATGCTACCAAGTATATTTAAATTCTTGAGGAAAACTTGCATCCCTCTGCTAGACAGCTGGTGATTGACAGGTCATTCGCCTTCCAGCACAACAGTGATCCTAAACATACCGCCAAAACAACAACGCAATGGCTTAAGGATAGGAAGGTGAACGTCCTTGATTGGGCAAGTCATAGCCCAATGACTTGAAATCCAATAGAAATCTGTGGATGGACTTGAAGAGAGCAGTCCATTGCCATCCACCACGGAATTTGACTGAACTTGAGCAATTCTGCAAGGAAGAACGGGCAAATCTTCCCCAATCTAGGTGTGCAAAGCTAGTACAGTCATATCCAAAAAGATGAATGGCTGTAATAAAAGGAAAAGGTGGCTCTACGAAGTATTAAATCAGGAGACTGATCATTTTTCCAACCCTCTTATTTGGAATGGGTTTTGATTTCAGGCTGTTCGACAAATATAGTTGCTATTTCAAAGGGTATGATGATATTCTATTGGCTCTATATCCTCACATGGGAACTAGCGCTGTAAAGCTCAGTGATGAAACTCGTATGCTATATTTTTCAAGTCTTCTGAAGCCATACAACAGCTTTATTGGACAGAAATATTTCCATGCGCCATAGCTCTTAAATCTAATTTCAGTTTGCACACAATTCATGGTTCATTGAGTCCATGGTCCAATTCCAGGTTTTGTAGTAGTCCTGCATGAAAAAGTGCATTCATTCATTTTTAGTTTCATCATTTCATTTGTGCATTGTGCATAATAGGGCTGCATGATTAAACAAAATAAAACTGAAATCGTGAGATTCAATCCCAAAAGCTGCAATTTAATGACATGATTATATGCGTTGCGTATTTCGACGCTGTGATCATTTACATGCGAGTAAACTTCTGCTCCGAGTGGCTTGGTTTGCAGTATAAGTTGCTCCACAAGAAACTTTTGTTTGGGCCGCTTAAAACTGTGTTTGGTAATATTATTTGTCTTAAATACTCAATTTTTAATTTTCCTGTGAAATGTTACAATAGTATAACATTTATTATCAATTTTAGTCATTTTTATTTTATTTTGATATTAATAATGATAATTATGTATTTTTTTTAAATATTCATATATAAATGTATAACATTTTAGCCAAATTTGCGCAGCCCTTCAAATAAGCAAAGCAAGCCTGGAAATATTTTTTTTAAATCACAATTTTTATTAGGAAAGAAAAAAAAACATGCAGCCCTAGTGCATAATGCATGCATGTTAACATTACCAGCGTTCTGAAGTTTTATTTTCCATAATATTTAAATCCTTCACTTTTAAGTTCCACTTTGTTTGACTGGCACTGGTCTTTGTGAGTTTTTGTGTGTGACATTACTCATGTTTTGTCCCTTGTCATTTCCCTTCATTATGGTGGTACACCTTGCTTTAGGTCACTGGGTTGAACTCAGTACTAGAGGTTAAACAGCAAGAGTTGAATGGCCTGTTGCAGGAAAAGAGCTCTTTGGAGCAAGAAGTTAGTATGCTGGTAAGTAACTAATGAAATTGACTATTGAAAGTACAAGTTAAAGGTATCTTTAAAGTATCTCGTGAGGAAAAATACTTCAGCAAAAGCACCAAAGTAACTGGTGGCCCTCTGATACATGACACAACAAAACAATGAGAATTAAAAGGAATGAATGTTTCAACCATTGTCCTCAAATCAATTCACATTCTTAACTTTCTAGAAACAGAATCTTGAAAAAACATCTAATGATCAAGCCAAATCTTCTCAGACTAATCAAGGTATGTAAGCCTTAACATATGTGAAACTATATGAAGCTCAATGAATTTTACATTTACGTAAAACTTTTACATTTACTCCTCAGAGTTACGTGAGGAGCTCAGGAATAAAGATGAACAATGCACATCTCTTTCTGCTGAATTACAGGATATGAAGAGTCAATTTGCTGGTCAGTCCATAGTTCATCAAACAATGTTTAAATCAAAGGAGGAACTAATATAATGTCATGTTTTAGTTATGTTACTTGCTGTATATATTTATGTATGATTGGTATCTTGTTTCATCCTTAAGGTTTACAGAGAAATTTGAAGGCAAGCGAAGAAAGGTGCCTGCTGCTGACCAAAGACAAAACTAAACTTGAAAATGACATTATGGACATGTCAAAGTCATCGGGAGACAATTCTACTCTAATAACAAAGCTGAATGAGGAGATCAATCGTAAAGAGAGGTGTGCTTTTGTATATTTTGATGAAAGTGCTTGGAAAACAAAAAAACTTTTTCCGACGTTACCTTTCATGCGGTGTGTAATATAGATGTTTGTGAATGTTAAAGGTCTGCAGAGTTTCAAAGATCAAAGTGCAGATAAGTTATTTTCTCCTAAAAGAACTGATTCTGATAACCTGAAACGAGTCGTCAGTAATTCCAGCATTACTTCCTGCTCGCACCTACATAAGTTTAATAAATTTGCATAATGCCAGCCTATGCTCTTCATTGGCTGCCTGTGAACTATGTCTACTTTGTTGCTGAGACCTGGAAGAGTTTGGTTCATGTTGAGAAAACGCTGTTTTCTGTGTTACTGAAGCAAATCCACTTTGCATGCTCTCCCAAAAGGATAAGTCGGCGATAACACAGTTGTTTAAAGGGTTAGTTCACCCAAAAAGAAAATTCTGTGATTAATTCCTCACTCTCATGTCGTTCTACACCTGTAAGACCTTCGTTCATCTTCAGAACACAAATTAAGATATTATTGATGAAATCCGACGGCTCAGTGAGTCTCTATTGCCAGCCAGATATGAACACTTTCAGATGTCCAGAAAACATATTTAAAAAAGTTCATGTGAGTACAGTGGGTCAACCTTAATATTATAAACGACTTTTCAACAATATTTAGTGATGGCTGATTTCAAAACACTGCTTCATGATGATTGGAAGTGCTTGGGATGATGGTTCTGGTTGATCAGCTACTTCTTCCAATATTTTAATATCAGACTCTAGCTTGAATTGATACGGTAAAACCGACACAGTCTTTACTGTTCATATCACTGTTTATACAAGTGCTGAAGAAGCCTCTATTAATGGGTGTTTCGTTCCAAACATGCGCTGGAAGCGGTAGACCAGTCAAAACAGACTGGGCCCTCTGAGTTGGCTCTCGGAAAGGAGCGGTTTAGAGAGACTGAATCTTTGAACGAACCGTTTTCAGACTCTTCAAGAAATGAAGTGATGCTGCAATGTATATTATGTGAAAAGTTTTTTTGTTTTTTACCTCGAATGCATGTAAACCTGTTGTAGGAGACCTCCAAAACAAAATTATTAGCACAGTCGTTTTTAAGTGACGCAAGTGTTTAACCTCAGATTACATTATTAGCTTGATTTGGTTTGTGGGGCCTGAAATTTACACCATATTTGATCATATTTTGGAGAACTAAATTCATAATCACAAATCAAACTTATTTGAGGAAATTGTACCTAATTCATAAATCCTATCTAATTTCAGGACTCTAGAGGAGCTTCAGAACCAGCTTGCAGAGGAGAAAGAGAGGACAGCTCAGGCTGAGGAGGGTCATTCTCAAGCACAAGTCCAGGCTGAGAAGGAAGCCAAAATTGTCACGCAGAAGCACCAAGCAGAGCTTTCCAACCTACAGGAGAAAATCAAGCTATTGGTGAGAACCTGTGAACTTCTCCAATCTCACCCGTATTGTTACCAATTGGAATTAAAACAACACCTTCTAGTGTTTAAGGGGCTGTTTACACAACACCGTTTTCAACTAAAAACGTAAAACTTTTTAATGCATTTTTGCCGATAATTTACATGACGGGGCCTTTTGAAAACGATACCGTTATTCGATACCATGTACACGTGTTTGTGAAAATGTTGACGTCATGTATATGTGTATTACATGTTCAGTCCATCCACCTTATTTTTCATGTAAGAGTCGGTGCAGCCATTTGTAAAATGAATGTGTCTGGCTTCCGGTGTCATTCACTTACAGATACAAATCACTCATTACGATGCTTGATATTGCAAACTAGTCTTTCTTAGCATATTATTTTAATGTACTGTCTTAATTATAAACACACTGATTTGTACTTGTAACAGTTTTACCATTTACTGCACGTTGATATCGGAAGTCACACATATACACAGAAAACGGCTTACATCCGCGTTGAAAAATAGCGACATCACAACTACCGGTATAGTATTTTCGCGGATCCATGAGAATGTGGATCGTTTTCGACCACGGCGTCATCTGTCTGCAAAAACTGCTCATCATTGTCATGTGTAAACGTACCTCAAGCGTAACGATTAACACTTTCAGCATTAAATCATTACTTTTCAAACAACTCCCCTTTTCCTCTATACTTGGACCCGGAGTCTCTAATATCATTTTTTTCATGACTCCTCAGGAGAAGAGCGCTGAAGACAATCAGGCTAATGCCAAAGACATGCATGCATTGGGAGAGAAAGCGCTTGCTGATGCTGTGGAACGTCATTCAAAAGAAATGCAGGAGTTACGCAGCCAGTTTGAAAAAGTCCAACAGGAGCTCCGTGTGTCTCAGGATGAAAGCTTGGAGCTGAAGAAACAGATTGAAGGGTTGATGACCTTCAAAGAAAAAGCTGCGGTAAGACCATAACCATATACAGTGGTACCTCGAGATACGAGTTTAATTCGTTCCAGAACCGAAAGTCCTCGTAAGTCGATCGGCTCGTATCTCAAACAAATTTCTCCCATTTAAAATAACTGAATTCCGGACCTATGAAAAATCCCCAAACCATTGTAAATTATGAATAAAGATATGTTTTTAAATGACAAATAAACATGTATAATTAACAAATACATAACAAAATATGTAAAAAATACAAAAATAGACGCTCCGGAAACACGGCTCGTATCTCGGTTTGGGCTCGTATCTTGAACGAAAATATGGCCCGAGCTCCGGCTCGTATCTCAAAAAACTCGTATGTTAGGCTGCTCGTATCTCGAGGTACCACTGTATAACATAACATAACATAACCACCAAGGCTCTCAAACTACATTTCTACATTTATAACTTGTTTTTCCATAAAGGATTATTTGTATGTTTTGTACATTTAAAAGTAATAATCTATACTATTCCTATAAGCTTAGTTTTAACTGCTTTGACACTTTTAGTCTTATGTAGCAGTCATTTCACTCCCACTGCTTTCAAAAACATATCTATATAATTGTGCAGTCCTGGGTTAATATTAATTAAAACTATTAAAACATAAAGTTGTTACTGTAACTGCTAATTTTTTTTCTTTTAGGCCTCAGAGAAAGCAGAACAGACCGCGCAGGCCTCGATGGAGCAGTTGACCCAGGAGAACCATCAGCTTCAGAAAGACAAGTCTGAGACGGTGGCTCTGGTGACACAGCTCAAAAATGTAATGCAAGAAATGCAGGGCAAGGTGAGTGCATCCCAAGGACAGGAAGATTTATTTCAAACGTTATTACATTCAGTACAAATCCTGTCACCTCTGTGAGCTTTCTAGTCATTGGTAAGAGGATTGACACTCCTGTCGTGTTTTGCAGTTCTGACTCTGTAACACCAAACCCAGACTGTCAGAATCTAGACAACATGTCAGAGCATGCAACACTTTTTTGTGGTGTAGCACCACAAATAAAAGAATGTGCTGTTACTATCCTTATAGTACTGTAAAGCCCACTGGGGAAAAACACAATTTATACAACTCTGCAGTTCATGTAATATAATTCATGTAAACGCCAGTATGAGCTGCATATTTGTTTAAATCCTTCGTAGTGCCTTGTGTCTGTATACTTTTTAAATTTTTCAAAAACGTGCCTTATTATGTTTTTTTCTCAAATATTACCTTTCATATTACTATTCATATTCATATTACTTCCAGTTTGAAACTATGTAGGTATGTAACAAATTTGCATAATGCCAGCCTATAGTCTTTATCGTGTTGGGGGTAATGCATTATAAGTAACTTGTTTTATGTAATCGGATTACTTTTTCAAGTAACTAGTAAAGTAATGCTGTACTTTTTTTTTAATATATGTAACTTACCTTTTTAAATGAGTAACACAAGTTACTTTTTCACATGTATTGACTGACAGCTCTCCTGTGCAGAGGTGTTGTGAGCACTGTGTAAACATGATGGTTATTGTAGCTCTAATCTAGACTAAATGTGAACATGCATTTATTCATCTCACTTGCACGAAAGCATTCGGCATTCCTCAAAATGAATGCAATCTCAGAATTTTACGCAAACATAATAATTAACTGTTTCAAATTACACAAATATACTTAATGCATTTAATCTCTTTGCTTTGCTGCTGACCTTCAATGATCCATTTCAACTATACTTACTTTTATAATTACTTTAGATTAAATTTAGACATAAGAGTGTTGAACTTCCTTCTCTTGTTTCCTATTCTTGTTTAATCCAGAATGAAAGGTTTGTTTGAGCAGCGCCCTCTACTGTACAGGTGTAAATATGCATTTCCTTCAGCCTGAGGCTTATTCATTTCACTTTTGGTGTGAAAGGGTCTTAACATTTGTCAAAGATAGATTTTTTTTTGTTAAAAAACAAACAAGCAAGCCCAGCCCAGATGAGAAAAAAAGAATGTAAAAGTAATATAATGCATTACTTTTCATAAAATGTAACTAACACAATTAGTTACTTTTTTAGGGAGTAACACAATATTTTAATGCATTACTTTTAAAAGTAACTTGCGAACGTCAACTTTGACCCGCCCTCAAACACTAGTTTTAGCTGAGGCCTGGAAAAGTTTGGTTCCTATTGACAACATGTCGAGTAGATGCCGTTTTCTACTGCGAAACTTTGAGGCACTTCCAAAGAATGAGGACCCACGCTTGAATTGATTGACGGTAAAATGCTTTTGTATCAAGTGCTGAGTCGGATCTAGAGCTGAAATTCAGATATGATAATGGGCGTTTGGTTTCCAATACGCGCTGTAAGCGGTAGACCAATCACAACAGACTGGGCCATCTGACCAATCAGAGCAGAGGAAGCTCAAATTAGTGTCTTTTGAACTTGGATGCATGTTAACGTTTTGTTGGAGACCTCCAGAAAAAAAAAAAATAGGAAAAAGTAGCATAATAGGGGCACTTTTAGTGTGATGATAAACTGTATTTTGCCCTTTATTTTTGTCAGTCAATATTTTTTGCATTAATTGATATCATGCCACCGATGAGGCAACTGAATATAATGCATGCATGTTTACGGAATTATTGATATTTACTAGTTGCTTGTTTTAAGTTGCTCATTGTTTTCCCTGTGCGTTTTGTAGCTGGATGCTCTAACGAAGCAGAACTCAGAGTATCGAGAAAATCTGAATTCTGACAGTCAGAAGATCAGCAGCCTCAGTAAAGAGATGTGAGTGTCTTCATTCATCCACACTGCATGTCTTTATCAGTTGGAATTGTGTAGTTTGAGTCATTTCTGTTTGTAATTAGTTTGTGTGGCTCTGTTGAGTAAACGAGTTCTGCTTGTGTTTCAGTGGGGAGTTAAAACAAGAAGTCACTGAGAAAACCCAGGCAGTGGATGATCTGAAAAATGAGAAGGAAAAGTTAACCATGGAACTCGCCAGCAGCCACAAAGACAGTAACATTCTACTAAATGTAAGTTAACCAAATTACATGTATTTTACTATTTTAATTTACACCAGGTAATAGTTCAATTCTTTTTCTCAATTTTTTATTTTGCTTGAAATGTTAATGTGCTCATGCACTATATGTACATTATTATTTTGCTCTATGTACTATTTTGAGATAAGTAAATGAATTTTCTTTGCTGTCATCTTAATGCAGCTCAAAAAGGAGTGTGACAGTCTCAACGATCAGTTGAAGGAGATGAAAACGAGGTAAGGAACTTTTCCTAGTTGTCAAAACCAAGTTTATGTATAAGCGAGAGAAAAAGTTTTTTGGACCATTTGAAGTTAGATTAGCTGATTTCTCCGACCGAATCACCAGCGGTGTTTGCTTTGAGCTGTACAAGAGAGCCGTCAGTGCGAGAGAGACGCTTCTGGATTCTGGATTCAAGGATTTGCTCTCTCTAAACCCCGCCTATTCTGAGTGCATCCTTTGCTCTGATTGGTCGGATGGACCAGTCTGTTACGATAGGTCTAACACTAACCATTGCCACAACAGCCGTTAGCATATCTGAATTTCAGCTTCGTATCTTCCTTGGCACTTGTGATACGTACAGTAACAATGGCAGCAGTTTTACCGTCAATCAATTCCTGTGCGAGGTTTGATCAGGAAGCAATGCTGACATTACTTACGACTCATTTCATTTAGTTCAGAATTGGTTGTTCTTTTGGGAGACAATTACTCCTTTTAACCTTTTAAACTTTGCAGACCGTTTACATTTACAAACCGCCGTTTTACACTCTACATGAAAGGTAATATCTGAAAAAGCATAATTGAGGCACTTTAAACTGTAATACCTATCGTATTCTACTTTGTAGCAGTATAGCAATTTATTAAAGCACTTTATAGACATCACGAAAGTGTTTTTTTTTTTTAATCCTTGTCAGTCACTGCCCTACACCCTCAAATGCTTTAATGGGATTGTCATCATCTACTCATCCTCGTGCCAAACTTGCGTGTTTTTATTTATTTTTTGTTTTTGTGTACAATACAGAAGTGGATGTTTGGTCAACAAGCTGCTCTTTTCCATTCAAAGAAATAATACAGTGAACAGGAACTTTCAAACTCTAAATGAAATTTAAAGAGCACCTTAATAGTTGTCCATACACTCTTAAAACATCCCAATATGTGTGAATAACAAATTTAAAATTCTAAAGAAATTTTCTCCACTATAAAGAATCTTTTGTGCATTGGAAAGGTTCTGTGGATGATACCAAAAAGAACCTTTATTTTTAACAGTGTCTGACTTGTGAACTGTATTCCTATACAAGTAGGAGTATAATAACTACACTCACCTAAAGGATTATTAGGAACACCACACTAATACTGTATTTGACCCCCTTTCACCTTCAGAACTGCCTTCATTTTACGTGGCATTGATTCAACAAGGTGCTGAAAGCATTCTTTAGAAATGTTGGCCCATATTGATAGGAGACCATCTTGCAGTTGATGGAGATTTGTGGGATGCACATCCAGGGCACGAAGCTCCCGTTCCACCACATCCCAAAGATGCTCTATTGGGTTGAGATCTGGTGACTGCGGGGGCCATTTTAGTACAGTGAACTCATTGTCATGTTCAAGAAACCAATTTGAAATGATTCGAGCTTTGTGACATGGTGCATTATCCTGCTGGAAGTAGCCATCAGAGGATGGGGACATGGTGGTCATGAAGAGATGGACATGGTCAGAAACAATGCTCAGGTAGGCTGTGGCATTTAAACGATGCCCAATTGGCACAAAGGGGCCTAAAGTGTGCCAAGAAAACACCCCCACACCATTACACCACCACCACCAGCCTGCACAGTGGTAACAAGGCATGATGGATCCATGTTCTCATTCTGTTTACGCCAAATTCTGACTCTACCATCTGAATGTCTCAACAGAAATCGAGACTCATCAGACCAGGCAACATTTTTCCAGTCTTCAACTGTCCAATTTTGATGAGCTCGTGCAAATTGTAGCCTCTTTTTCCTATTTGTAGTGGAGATGAGTGGTACCCGGTGGGGTCTTCTGCTGTTGTAGCCCATCCGCCTCAAGGTTGTGCGTGTTGTGGCTTCACAAATGCTTTGCTGCAGACCTCGGTTGTAACGAGTGGTTATTTCAGTCAAAGTCGCTCTTCTATCAGCTTGAATCAGTCGGCTCATTCTCCTCTGACCTCTAGCATCAACAAGGCATTTTCCCCCACAGGACTGCCGCACACTGGATTTTTCCCCTTTTCACAACATTCTTTGTAAACCCTAGAAATGGTTGTGAAAATCCCAGTAACTGAGCAGATTGTGAAATACTCAGACCGACCCGTCTGGCACCAACAACCATGCCACGCTCAAAATTGCTTAAATCACCTTTCTTTCCCATTCTGACATTCAGTTTGGAGTTCAGGAGATTGTCTTGACCAGGACCACACCCCTAAATGCATTGAAGCAACTGCCATGTGATTGGTTGATTAGATAATTGCATTAATGAGAAATTGAACAGGTGTTCCTAATAATCTTTTAGGTGAGTGTATATAAGGCCCCATTTACACTAGTGCGTTTTCATTTTAAAATGAAACACTACACGACTGAAAACGCTTGTCACATGACTGTTCATGCACACTGGGTATGTGCGTAGAAGTGTAAACAATTGCCTCTTGCACATATTGGCAGCTGCACTATTTTAAAAAATCAGAGTTTAACTCCAGAATGGCTGCTAAAAATGACAACAAAGCCAGCAAAGATTGCAGTTCAGTCTCCATTTTAATGTTTATACTGTCGTCAAAGATACGCAGAGTGAATGTGGGCAGCCACGTCTTAGTTTTGGTCCGTTTATAGTGAAACGCAACCCCGGCGTTTTCAAACTAAAGCGTTTTCGAAAGTCTCTGTTTTCTAGGTTCAAAAACGCTGGTGTAGTGTAAACGACAGGCGTAACCGTAGCAAAATGTATGGGTTTTAAAATGAAAACGCAATAGTGTAAACGGGCCTTCTGAAGTCATGGAATAGCAATCCCATTCATCTCCATGGCAGTCACTTGGACCCATTGCGATTTATATGATTTGAAATCTGAAAATGTAATGCTTTTCGTAGCTTCCCCTGGTCCCTGCATGCTTTTTACTCTATGGCAGGGGCTCTCAAACACATTCCTGGAGCCTCCCCAACACTGTTTCCCATGTCTCCTTAATCATACACACCTGATTCGGATCATCAGCCCATTAGTCGAGACTCCAAGACCTGAAATGGGTGCGCCAGACAAAGGAGGCGAGGTAAATGTGCAGTGCTGTGAGGGCTCTAGGAATGTGTTTGGGAAGCCCTGCTCTATGGAGAGCGGCAGTGTGAACATTCTACTAAATTTATTTTTGTTTTATGGACGAAGGAAACTGAAAGTCATGCAGGTTTGAACATGAGTTGGACAGCATGAGGGCGAGTACATGATGACTAAGGTTATTTTTTGTCCTTCAATGCAAAATGCACATATCAAACAACCTCTCTTCTGCGCAGGGAAAGCACTTTGAGAAGTGAATCTGAAAAGGAGAAAGCAGCACTTCAGCAGTCTCTCCAAACACAGAGTGCCTTGATCTCAGAAAAGGGCGAAGAATTAGAGTCTCTGAGAAATGAGGTAACGTCTTCAGTGACTAAAATTTAATAGAAGTTAAAAGAGTATTTACGTTGTAAATTATACGTCTGTTTTACCATATTTTTGACCTGTTGAAAAGATTTCACAAGAAATATATGCTTATACGAATGCTGTCGATCATCACGAAAAACATTGTAGTGCATCCAAAATCGCATTACCAGTTAATGCAAAATGCTTATTATAAAAGTTTGAAGCATTGAATTGGGATAAACTAAAGTCAGCATGAAACAGAAATTGGGGATTGATTGTATCATTGTTGTTCGCAGTTGCTGTAAAAAACAGGTTGCTGGAGGAAAGGTTTTTTTAATGTTGTTTGATTAAAGATTGCAAGAGCACACAAATAAAAAAAAAAAAGAATATGCATGGATAAATCCCTCATAATTTTATAATTATTTATAAAAAAAATAAGAAATGTCAATTTTAATTTCACCGTGACTTTAAAATACAGACTTTTGAAAGGATAGCCACAAAATGTAACCAATATATACGTTTACATGAGGCTAGTGTGATAAAATAGTTACTAATCTTAAATGTGCAATTATATCCTACGGAGCCCCGCACATGGCATACAAGAAAAAAATT
Source organism: Opsariichthys bidens (assembly GCA_037194245.1). Lineage (NCBI taxonomy): Eukaryota > Metazoa > Chordata > Actinopteri > Cypriniformes > Xenocyprididae > Opsariichthys > Opsariichthys bidens. The sequence continues at coordinate 6,835,147 of CM074310.1, read as the reverse complement.
AAAACGTGCGCACGATTTACTATTTCGTTCCCTCGTTTGATAAATCATGGGCATGGAATAGTAAATCGCGCATGTTTTAGTAAATCAAAGGTATGAATTAGTAAATCATGTGCACGATTTAACCTACTATTTTATTTTTTTTCCTTAATGTCATGTCCGGGGCTCCGTAATATCCAGTATGTGCAGTATTACTTGAAGTCACTCAGCCATATAAAGCTAGTTACCTTACAAGTAAGGATACTAGAAACAGACTGTTTACATGGGTAAAAATTCACACACAGAACTTGTCAGTAATGTATAACCAGAAGTTCATCCACAAAGACAAGGATGATTTGAGACATGTTTATAGCTCAAATAGCGCAGTTACAGAATAATTAACAAAAATATGAACCTTCACATTTATGCTTCTAAACCTGCAGAAAAACCTGTGCTATTTCCATTCTTTCTTTTTTTTTTTGCAAACCGGGGTACGAGATATTCTGTTATCTGACAGCATGCCACAGAAGCAGAATGTTATGTAAATCTCTCCTCAGATGTGTGCAGAAATATTCATAATTTATTAGTGCCTGCTTCAGGTTGTAAGGCTATTTTGTGTATATTTTTAGATGATCAAGAAGATAGACAAAATAATAACAGTTTTTTCTGTGTGTTTTTTAGCTGGATGCTCTTACAAAGCAGAACTCGGAGTATCAAGAGAATCTGAGTTCTAACAGTGAGAGGATCAGCAGCCTCGGTAAAGAGATGTGAGTGTCTTAAACATTTACCCACACTGCAATTCTTTGTTTTGGTCATAGAATTGTGAATTTTATTGTAATTTTTCTTTTATATTTACCCCTTTAGACCAGTGATTCTCAAACTGGGGTGTGCGAGGTTACGAGGGGGTACGCGAAAAAAATCCGAGCTTTGCCATTCCTTTAATTCTACCCCATCTTAAAATAATATTAAAAACCGAGCATGTATTTCTAATAGGCAAAATGTCGTAAATACATCCAAACAATTTTTTTTTTTTTTTTTTTAATCAAAGATAAACTTAACTTTTTAGAAATGTAGTTTATATTTGCTGTTTATATATAATTTATTTATTTTGCTATATAAAACAAAACTAACAATCTTTGATCATTTTTTTTGTATTATTATTCATGACCAGTTTTCACACAATTTAAAATCTTATGCTAATTCTTTACTGATATTCCATTTACTTTTAATTCAACCATGTGTAATACTTAGGGAGGAAAATTCATCCATGCATTTATTATAGATTTTAATAACCAGTTATAATCAATATATTATATTATTATTAGATAATATAGATTATTATATAATAATCTATATTAATCTATAATAAAACTCAATGTTTTGCGTATTAAAAATGCAATTCTTTACATATATTTTAATGTAAGTACAAATGCTTTAAGACCGTATAATATAAATATAAAAATATAAATATTAGGGCTAGAATGACACGTCGACGTAATCGGCATAAACTTGATGATTTGCATGAAATGCGTTGATTCGTCACGCTGTTTGTGTTCAGTTATATGCTGAAAATCAGCTGTTATTACAAAAATATCTGGCCTGATCTTAAGTGTGGGAATTTGTTGTCAGGTCAAATATTTACACCACTTCTATAATTCATGTCAGATGGCACAATCGTAATGTACGGAGCAGGAACAGTGTCAGACAATATACAGTCGACCCATTTCCATTCGTACCATAGCTTTCTAGGAAAGATTAGAGAATTGTTGAGAGCTGCTTTTATTTATAGTTGATTTTAGAGCAAGCGGTGTAAGAATCCTTCACACTGTTGTATGTGTCTCTGTGTGGTGTTGAAGTAAATGCCGGTTGTGTTTCAGTGAGGAGTTAAAAAAAGCAGCTGCTGAAAAAACCAGGCAGTGGATGATCTGAAAAATGAGAAGGAAAAGTTAACCATGGAACTCGCCAGCAGCCACAAAGACAGTAACATTCTACTAAATGTAAGTTAACCATAAGATGATTAATGTGTAATTTAATCGATTCGTCTAACACAAGTATTCACTGTCATTCAATTTTTTGTAGATTTTAATGCTGCTATTTGGCATTCATTTTTGATTTCTAAAAAAAAAAATAATGAAGTGGATCAATGTCGTGCATTGTATTCAAATGATTTAAGGCATAAAATAATTGCATTAAACAATGTTTTTATGATTAATGTACTAATATGTCATTCACTCTTAATGCAGCTCAAAAAAGAGTGTGACAACCTCAATGATCAGTTGAAGGAGATGAAACTGAGGTAAGGAACAACAGAGAATTTACTGTATTTGTGTATCGATGGACTTTGTTTCATTGTTACTTCTATACTTGCGATGACTCTGCTCCCCCGAATGAATGAATGAATGAATGAAGGCACACATCATACAACCTCTCTTCTGCACAGGGAAAACACTTTAACAAGTGAATCAGAAAAGGAGAAAGCAGCTCTTCAGCAGTCTCTCCAAACACAGAGTGCCTTGATCTCAGAAAAGGACAAAGAGTTAGAGTCTCTGAGAAATGAGGTATTATGGCTCTTTTATATAATCATTTTTTTATAATAGTCGAGTGGAATTGTCACATCACATCACACTTGTTTGGGGTCTGAGCATGAAACCCTATTGTTTTTGCTCAGATTTATTATTGTTATTATTATTATTATTAGCGGCCAATCACCAAAAGCTTGTTTTTGTCAGTTTCCTTCCCTGCAATTGAGTCTATAGCTCCCCATAAAACCGCTTGCAGGAAAGTTATGAAATTTGGTACACACAGGTAGGCTGAATATTAATCAAAGCAAAATTTAAAGTCTCTAATTTAACCTCTAGTGCCACCAAATGCCAATATATTGATATCTTTCTTTTGATTTTCAGAAAAACCTACTTTTTAAATATTATTCTTAACCATTTGTCTGATTTTCACAAAAATCAAACCAGATTATCTTGGAATTGAAGTCAAACCATTTTCAAATAACATTCGAATGAATTTGACAAAGAAATAAAAGCAAAACAAAAGTTTGGGCAGAAAAGGCTGAAAGTACACCAGACTTTATAATGATAATGAAAAGTCTGGCTACATGAGACTATAATTGAGTTAAAAAAAAAAAAAAAATGGACCACTTTTCCATAAATTGTTGAATCACTGCATGATTAAGAATCCTATACTCTAGACATTTAAATATGAGTCTTTCTAAATGATATGCTCTTTTAAACTTTCTAAAAGCTGAAAATACTAAATATTCAAGTAAAATAGAAAGACAAAATCCTTATTAAGTTCTGTTCACTCTTAATGCAGCTCGAAAAGGAACGTGACAGCCTCAACAGTCAACTGAAGAAGATAAAAATGAGGTAAGCAACTACAGGAAATTTAATACAATTTTGACTGCACTAAAAGCCCTTGCTTCATTGGTTTAACACAGACATTCTGACCCTACATTCCCATAATAATGGATTCAGAATGCACAAATACAATCTGTCTTCTGTACAGGGAAAGCAGTTTAACGAAAGAGACCGAAAAGGAGAAAGCAGCTCTTCAGCAGTCTCTCCAAACACAGAGTGCCTTGATCTCAGAAAAGGACAAAGAGTTAGAGTCTCTGAGAAATGAGGTAACGTCCTTTTGGATTAGAGTGTGTATGTGCAAATGTCAATTTTGCAAATTTTTTGTGTGTGTGTGGTTCTTGCAAGCAGATAGCAGGTCTGCGGTCCAATCTGAAATCGCACAAGAGTGAGAGCGCTCAGCTGCAGGAGCGACTGAAGGGTCTCGAGAGGAGTCTGGCTGACGCTCAGATCACCAGCAGGGCGGATGACGCCTCAGGTACCACTCGACACGTGATTTTGTAATAGCTGGGATTCAGTCACGTGATTATGATGACGCGTCAAGGTGGGGCGATTTCAGATGGAGGGCAGGAAGTAAAAATGGCGAATACGTCTATGGAGGAAACGGTTGCGGAGAGTCCGTATTGTACGAATTTAGAACCAGTTTCAGAAATTTACATTTAGTCATTTAGCAGACGCTTTTATCCAAAGCGACTTACAAGTGAGGAAAACAAACAAGCGATTCTTCATGAATTGGCAAATAACACAGGAAGTGCTCACAATACAAGTTTCATACATTGCTCAGTACCATAAGCTAGAGAAGGAAGGGAAAAGGGAAGGAAAGGGTTTTTTTTTGTTTTGTTTTTTTTAATGAGGGGAATCGAAACGAATACTTCCTAGCAGCAAATAATAACTTGGCAATAGAGCCGAAACGGGTATTAAGTAAACACTCACGCGCTCTCGCCGTCTTCAGTGATCTCACGCTTGTCCAATAGCGATATCTAGAAATAGATACAAAGAATTAGTGAACAGATATGTTGGACGTGACCCGTGTTCCCACTGATCCCCTCTGATTGTGGGTTGTTGTATATATTTATAAGGTTGTAGTACACGTTCAAATTTTTCTTTCTTTTTTTTTTTTCATTTTTCATCATTTAGCAGATGCTTTTATCCAAAGCGACTTACAAGGGAAGCAATTAGGGGTTAGGTGTCTTGCTCAAGGGCACTTTAGTCATGGTATTAAAGGTGGAGAGAGTGCTGTTTATTCACAATCCCCACCTTCAATTTCTGCCGGAGTGGGAATCGAACCGGCAACCTTCTGATTACAAGACCGACTCCCTCACCACTAGGCCACGACTACTTGTTGTGGGCTGTCTGCGTCAGATCTGGGCTCTCATCTGTCTGTTGGAGATCCAACATAGCCTCTGCACATTCCAACCGTCTTTATCGTTTAAGAGACGCCTCTGATTTGGGCTTAGTTTTTTGGTAACCTAGGTTGACCGTCGGAGTCCAATCTACCGACTCGACGTCACCCAAAGCGCCTAAAAATCCCCAATGAAGTCCACATTAGACTACCGCTAACTTAATAATCATTACTAAGTAAATGAGCATTTAACGACAACCTAATGCTATATAAACACAGACTACGTTAGTTACGTTAACATGCCTCCGACGAAGTGGTCGCTGCAGACACGGGCATTAACAGACTCCGCTCCTCCCGACCGCAGACGTACAGTTATGTTCAAAATAATAGCAGTGTGTTTAAAAAAGTGATTAAAGTTCAAACTACTTATAATAACATTTATTTCACTACACGCAAATGCATTGGGAACACTGCACATTCTATTCTAAATCAAAACATGAAGAAAAATGTATCTAAAATGGTTACATACTTTACAGAAAGTGAAGAAAAAGGAATATTAGGCTGTTCAAAAAAATAGCAGTGTCTGCATTTTTCTTTACAAAGTCAAACATTTCTTGTATAAACTGAAAAATGCTTGAAGATTTAGCTTTCTTGTGAATCACTGAACTAATATTTAGTTGTATAACCACGGTATCTGAGAACTGCTTCACATCTGTGTTGCATGGAGTCGACCAACTTCTGACACCTGTGAACGGGTATTCCAGCCAGGACGATTGCACTACATCTTGGTTTTGCTCTCAGAAACAGCATTTTTGATGTCACCCCACAAGTTTTCTGTTGGATTAAGGTCGGGGATTGGGCTGGCCAGTCCATAACATTAATCTGGTTGGTCTGGAACCAAGATGATGCTCGCTTGCTTGTGTGTTTGGGGTCGTTGTCTTGTTGAAACACCCATTTCAAAGGCATTTGCTCTTCGGCATAAGGCAACATGACCTCTTTAAGTATTTTGATATACTCAAACTGATCCATGATCCCTGGAATGCGATAAATAGGCCCAACACCATAGTATGAGAAACATCCCCATATCATAATGCTTTTGCCACCATGCTTCACGGTCTTCACAGTGTACTGTGGCTTAAATTCAGTGTTTGGGGGTCGTCTGACAAACTGTCTGCGGCCCCTAGATCCAAAAAGAACAATCTTGCTTTCATCAGTCCACAAAATACTTTTTTACGCCATTAAATACGCCATTTCTCTTTAGGCCAGTCAATGTGTTCTTTGGCAAATTGTAACCTCTTCAGCACGTGTCGTTTTTTCAACAGTGGGACTTTGCGGGGGCTTCTTGCCGATAGTGTGGCTTCACATAGGCGTCTTCTAATTGTTACAGTACTCACAGATAACTTTAGACTTTCTTTGATCACCCTGGAGCTGATCATTGGCTAAGTCTTTGCCATTTTGGCTATTCTTCGATCCAGTCGAATGGTAGTTTTCCCATTTTCTTCCACGTGTTTCTGGTTTTGGTTGCCATTTTAAAGCATTTGATATCATTTTAGCTGAGCAGCACTTCTATCATTTTCTGCACTTCTTTATAGGTTTTCCCCTCTCTAATCAACTTTTTAATCAAAGTACGCTGTTCTTCTGAACAATGTCTGGAACGACCCATTTTACTCAGATTTCCAGAGAGAAATGCACAGTACAATATTTGCTGCCTTCGTCCTTAAATAAGGGCTACTTGTTTGACACCAGTTTTTTCACAGAATTAATTATCTCTCTAATTGAACTCCACACTGCTATTATTTTGAACACGCCCTTTTCGATTAATGATTTAATTTCACCGAATCAGCAGCATTCATGGCATGACTTGTTGGGTTCGTTGGTTTTCTGTTGCTCTACTACACCTACTAGTAAAATATTTGCCATGTAGAAATAATTTCTACCAAAAACAGTGACTGATCTGGTTAGTGACGTTGAACTGCTATTATTTTGAACATAACTGTACGTTGGAAATCCACTTTTTACGGCGTGTCTCAGTGAGCTTTTGACATTTCTCACCTTTATGAGTGACAATCTTCGGTACTCTATAAAAACCCTTTCCTTTTTCTCGATTTGAACGATTGGAGCAGCCGTAAACTACACAAAACATTGGCATTTTTTCAGACGGCAGATCCTCAGCTATTCACTTCCTGCCCTCCATTTGAATTTCGCACTCTCGTGATAAAGCTATTGGTTTAAACCAGCGTGTTTCTATTAAATCAGTTCAAATAAATATCACAGGTAAATATAAAATGAAATTAAGTTGCATAGAGGAATTCAGTAAGACTGTCGATTTTGTTTAATCTACACGGTGTGTGTTTTACCTTCCAACCAGATGATTCTCCGTCTAAAGCATTGAGGGAGGCAAAGGAGAATGCTGAGCATCAGGTTTGTGAAGTGGAGCTTTTTCCCCTGACACTGTATTTTTTTTTCTCCAGTCATGAAAGGCATAATTATTATATTGACACGCTGCTCTTTTGGCCCATTGACCTACAACATCAGACCGAGCATTGCTTAGGCCCTGTTTACACCTGCTAATAAGATGCGTTTTGGTGGATCGGATCACAGGTAGATAAGAGAGAGACACATTCCTGTTTTAATCTCTTTTGTCCACTTTTAAACACTTCTGTCCTGATTTCTTCGAGGGAAGGGTCTATGGGCGGGTAAACGTATGGACTTTTTCAGTTCTTTCGATCTAGCGAGTGAAATAAGCTCACGGTTTACATATGAATGCGACTGGAGATGGCAGGAAAAACACACGTTTTCTGCTCTGATAGAGCCAGCGGAACGCTGTGAGTGTGTGTTAGAAATCAGGAATGGTTATAGAGCATTGTGTTTGGTGTGTGTTTTTGTCTTCAAATCAAACTTGGGTCTTCAGCTGACAAAGTTTAAATCCCATCTGGTTAGACACTTCCCATAATGTTTCCGCATTAGGTCAGTAGGTGGAGAGTAGGCGGTCTTTTGTGTCTGTTCGAACACATTCGACCACATGAGCGTCAATGTGTTTTTGACTACCTCTGGAAGTGGTCCAAAGTGGACAAGCTCCAAATGTTTTACACCTGTATTTAGAGTTGTCCACTTGTGATCCGATCCACCAAAATGCTTCTTAATACACCCGGTATTAACAGGGCCTCAGGCAACCTTTAGTGATTAGTGATCATTTAATTGTCGTGTTCGACATCATTTAATGTTCGTCTAACACGACAAAATGAATTCAAGGCTCACATTTTCATTACGCAAAAAATGGTGTTGGAACCTTGTAAATTGTTGCAAACTACTTGAAAATATTTGTCATTGCTCTGAAGTCATTTTATTTTTTTGACTATGATTTTGAAGGTTGAATTCCTGAACACGGTTATTGTGGATCTGCAGCGGAAGAACGAGGACCTAAAATCTAAACTAGAGAAAATGGCTGAAGCGGCGATCAATGGAAATGGTGCAACTGAAATGGGCAGTCATAACAGGTGCTTGTTGCTTTTATTTAAATCACATTACGATCCCAAGACGCCGCTGAATACACTCATTTATTTTCATTTCATCTTCAAACGTAACAAACTTTTCACTTAATTTAATTACTAGACTTACTGGTTTTATATTAGTTGACTTTGGTTGCATAAAGAAATTGGAATTCTTTGGTCACACTTTAGATTAGGGTCCAATTCTCCCTATTAACTACTTTTGCCTCACTATACTCCTAATTACTGCTTATTAGTTTAGCTATTGGGTAGATTAAGGGATGTAGAATACTGTCATGCCAAGTAAGACATTAATATGTGCTTTATAAGTTCTAATAAACAGCTAATATCCTAGTAATATACATGCTAATAAGCAACTAGTTAATAGTGAGAATTGGACCCTAAACTAAAGTGATATCAGTTCTTCAAACAAAAAGGCCATTGTTTACATAAATTTATAGAGGGGTATTCCTAAATAATGAGTTACTTCAAGGTGTTACTTAATTCTGAAGTATTGATTTGAATTAGATTATTTCAGATTGGGTTATCCATGTTTCACCTTGTTCAGTATTGGGGAAAGTTACTTTTAAAAGTAATTCATTACAATATTGCGTTACTCCCTAGAAAGTAGGGCTGTGCATTTAATCGCAATCGCGATTTGAGCACATGCAATTTCTAAATCGCACAAGTCTGCAATTTTATTTGTTAATTAATTTATATTTTAATACAGAAAACCGCAATGTTATTGTGCGCATGTTTAAGATGTTAACCAATCAGAGCTCGCTCAGCACACCGCACAAATTAGAACAAAGCAAAGCGGGAGAATGGAATAGGCAAACGGGAGGACAGAAGAAAAAATATGGATGCAGTTCAGAATAAAAATGATTTGGTACCAAAGAGAAATTCAACATCAGTCGTTTGAGAGAGTTTTGGATTCAAACACTGGACAAAAGACACCAGCTGCCAACTCGCACTTATTTCACACAAGTTGCTATTCCCGAAATGTGTGAGAAATGTAAGGCGGGTGTTGAATACGAGTTTAAGCAGGTGAAATAATCGTAATTTGTTTTTAAGACATTTTTTTTTACAGTTTTGTTTATCAAGCAGTTAATCCTACTGTACAGTGTTACTTCATTGTGAAATGTGTGCACTGAAATACAATTTTGAAGTTTACATATTATGACTGGAATTTGGGTTAGTTAACCTTAATTTATTTTATGTTGTCTGTTTTAAAGACAGTTAATTACAGTTTTGTTTATGAAGCTGTAAATACAGTTACTTCATTGTGAAACATTTTGTTATGCACTTCTCGTGCACTGAATACATTCAGAATGTAGCATGTTTGAAAAAGCAAAAACAATTACCAAAATTGCAAAATAAATCGCAATTGCAATATTGATTAAAAAAATCGCAATGTGATTATTTTGTCCATATTGCACAGCCCTACTCGAAAGTATCTAATTGTGTTACTTTTTTTAGAAAGTAATGTTACATTACTTTTGTTTTACTTTTTCTCATATGGGCAGGGCTGTTTGGTTTTTTTTATAAGAAAAATGGTCCATTTTTGATAAATATAAAGTAGGGCTGCCCGATTTGGCAAAAGCTGCGATTATTTCATCCACAGCTTGAAAGAGCTTTACGACTCTGATCAGTAGTAAATACTCCATCTGAAAGCCAGAGGGCGCTCTTGTGCAGAAACTCAAAATATGCCCTGCAGCCGAAGAGAACACACGTCATATGACTGTAGATGAATAAACAGAAGATTGAAACGCTTTGATTGATTAAACGTGACTAATAAACACACGACTGCATTATCCTGTATTCTCACAGAAGCTCAACTGTCATTATGAAGTGAGTTTGGAGTAAAAACGTTATTAAATGTCGTCTTTAGTTGGACAAGATGTTAATAAATGCTTCTCACGTCTGGAAAGATATTTGACTCGGGTTGGTTTTTCAAATGTACATTATAAGCGACTCAAACTCGCAATGCTTTCAGATGGATCAGCATTTGGAGCCGCGCTTCACTGACAAGCTGCGCATACAAAATAATGCGATTTCATAATCGTGTTTCAGCGATAATTGAATTCAAATTGCCATAAATTGTGCAGCCCCAATGTAAAGGTCCTTTCACACCAAAAGTGAAATGAATAACCATGCCTGTACAGTAGAGGGCACAGCTCAAACAAACCAAATCCGATTACATAACTCGCATTAATTGTAATGCATATCCCCCAACACTGTTCATGCATTATTTTATTGTTGATATGCAAATAAAATGTTGTTTTACACAATGATTAATATGTTACACAATGACTAAGAACCTTGTCTTTTCTACCTAGTCATGCTGAGCCGATTAAAAAGAAGCCCCCTCCCCGTCTCTTCTGTGACATATGCGACTGCTTCGACCTACACGACACAGAAGACTGTCCCACCCAGGAGCAGGTGCTAGATTCCCCGCCGCACACCACCTACCACGGCAGTCCCAACGACGAGCGTCCTTACTGTGACATCTGTGAGGTGTTTGGCCACTGGACAGAGTCCTGCAATGACGATCAAACTTTCTAGGGTGTTGCTTCCATGATCCCGCAACATTCATACTTGCAATACTATGCCTTGAATTTAACAGTGCACAAAAGACTATCTCGAATTTATGTGGGTTTTCACTTGTGTGTTTACCACCATATAAGCCTAAACCTTTCAGTCACTTTAAAGCAAGCAACAATGGTTTACTCAGTGGCAATTTTACCTGCCTTTGTTGCACTGACGGACTGTTCTTGGGAAAGAGTAGCTTGAAGTGAATGCTCATTCCTTGAGTTGGTTAACCAGGAAAAAGGTCTTTGAACTTCAGTGCTGACCTCTAGTGGAAGGGAGGCTTGACTTCTCAACGTCTCAACAGCCTTTCACGCGTGTAAAAGTAGTAATATAAAGAGTAAATTATTCTAGGATTGTGAAAATTGCATTATTTCTCAACAAACAGGAATAAATATGTCTGTTTCAATCACTGATCTTTCAGGATGACTGTTAGGAAAATGTTTGCCCAAAGCGAATTGAGAAAAAAAAAAAAAAGGTAACCATCATCTTACTGTTTTTGATACTTTATTACAAGTTGTGGAGATCTGGTATGTTTGAAGTGGGGACTGTTTTCAGTATAGTCTGAATATGTTTGTGAGACATTTATTTGTATAAAGGTCAAATGGCGAAAATCTTATTGAAAGAACTTCATAAAATATCTTTTAAGCGCGAAAAGAATTCTTTGTTGTGTTGTATGTTGATGTTAATGTGCTGCTCTAAAAAAAACAAAAAAAAAACAAGTGTGTATGGCCCTGAAGTGCATCTTCAACTGTCTGTAGAAAATCTAGGGCTATTTGGCTCTTCTTCAAGCCAGGCATTTTTTTTCGAAAATGGAACTGCCTGGAAAAACGAAGCGGTGAGTCACAATAAACATTGTTTTGAAATAAAATTCTCTGATGTTGTTAATCAGAAGTGTGAACTATGTGTTTCTTAAACATTTTTTCTCTTATGAACCACACGGACCAGAAATGTTCATTACTGAATATCATTTAGGAACATCGCTGATATTAAAGTCACTAATGTTATTAAAAAATAAATAAATAAAAGTTTGCTGTTCTTTAAAAAAAAAACTAAATATCATGAGACTAATGTATTACATTTTCTGTTTTTTAGGTTCAAATTAATTTTGACTAGTAATTCAAAGTTCTGACTAGTTCAGAATTCATTCCATAAATATTTATTGAGCAATTATACAATTATACTTTTTGTCGAAAATCGCTTGTTTCCTCTACAGAATGACTTTTTATCTTGCAATTCAGACCTTTTTCCTCACAATTCTGGCTGTTATCTTGCAATTTTGACTTATTTTCTTTAATTGTGAGATATCAAGTCAATTCTGAGGAAAGTCTTTGTTTCTCAGAACAGATTTAAATCTCGCAATTCTGACTTGTATCAAAGCGGATGAAAAAATCCCACTTGTTGATGCATATGAATCATCTTATTGTTAAAAAAAAGATGTAAATTATTACCAATAGCAAACTACAACAAAACAATTCCAGATAGACAAAAAAAAATCAAGTCCCGTCCCACATTTATTTAACAGGGAAGAAAAGACTGCATGAAACAGACGTTGTGATAGTCTTTTCTTCCCGATTGTAACGCATATCCAAATGAAACTTGAACTTCTGGAACGAGAGAAAAATGTAGGGCAGGACTTGATTTTGTCCATTGGGAATTTATTGGATTGTTGCTACTGTGATCTCATGTCAGGTTGTCCCGTCCTCGCACCAGTAAACGTCTTCAGAAGACGAGCATGGAAGCTTGTGTCTGCCACAGAATAATAATAATAAAAAAAGATAACTGTGACTTTTTATCTCGCAACTGAGTTTACATCTCGCGATTCTGACTGTTTGAAATCACATATAGTCAGAATTCTAAAGATAGAAAGTCGCAATTGCGAGTTATAAAGTCAGAATTGTGGGATTTAAACTCACAATTCTGAGAAAAAAGTGAGAATTGTGACTTTATCACACAATTCTGACTTTATAACTCGCAATTGACCCTTGCAAAACCCGCCTGACAAACCCATGCGCTCTCATGCCACACATCATGTTCTCACGTAGTGAAAAATACATTGCGGAGCAAAGAGGACACTGACAAGGTATGAAACCGTTTCATATTTAAAATATTGTAATTTTTTAAAGCAGTTTAAACACTAAATAGCGTCTAGTGTCTCTTTAATGTGTCGTGACAGATCGCTGTAGCTCCTCGTGAACCGATCATCTCTTCATACTAGTTCATTTATAGCATCAAATAAACATGAATGAACATCAGAAGGAATGTTGTTTCAAGCGCGGAAAGACGAGAGTACACACAATTTTTCAAGTTACACAACGTTAATCTACTAACTCCCCTGACTGCTTTGTCGGATAAGACGGCGGATTCGGCATTATGATTGGTCAGATCGCCTGTCAATCAAACTGCGAAGGGTTAATTGCGAGTTTATACCAAGCGATTCTGAGCAAACAATTCATAATTGTGAGATGTAAACGCAATTACATGAAGAAAAGTCAGGATTGTGTGATAAAAAGTCATAATTACTTTTTTTATTTTTTATTCAGTGGTGGAAACAAACTTCGATAGAGATGTGCTGCAAGAGGGAGGGGAAATTATTCAGATACAAAAAAATAAATTGTGTTAAAAGATATATATATATATATATATATATATATATATATATATATATATATATATATATATATATATATATATAATGAGCATTGATACATTACTAATAATAAATACAGCAATATCCCATAAAAAAAACAAAAAAAAAAAAAACAAGAATTGTCCATTTTGATTTCATGGCGACTTTATAACCTGTACTAACTAATAAAATCTTGGATAACACCAAGAAATAAATGTTAATTTCAAAGAAAAACAATCCATTATATTTCTCTGTGCTCTATTCAACACATTTCTCCAGGGCTGTTTGTTTAAATATTTTCCAGCGATTACTTTGGCGA